>OX457024.1:33006884-33634384 GCA_949752745.1 Protula sp. h YS-2021 | reverse complement strand
TGTGTAAATTCCTATTCATCAGATGAACATTTTTATCAATCTTTCTCATCTAATGTTGAGCTTTTAATGTAATTTTATCAATAAGTGGATTCACAGTCTCGTCTGCGAGATTTACGAAAAACAGGACTCCAGTTTTAGGGGATAAACACAGAAGCAGAGAAACTTAAAAACATAGAAATCAATGGAGAAATACAACAAAATCACTTTGAAATAGTTATAGCGCTCTTTTTGTGTTAGAAAGCCATTATAATGATGCCACGAACCAATTTTCAGACAATTCAATAAAATTTTGACACTTTTGGATATGCCACTGCAGAAAAAATTACCTTAAAGTGTATTTTTCTTATTACTGGCTTATAACTCTTGAATCTCTATAAACTCTTTAAAATATTAGCTATAAGAATTTATATTATATCAATAAGGTGCATCAACTGTTAAAAAAAAAAAACGAATTTACGCTGGCATATTTGATTAAGACACTATCACATGAAAGTACGGGAAAAAAACTAAGTGAATTCATGTAAGACGATTCATTTATCTCCGCACAATCGATTTCAAAGTTTTAAACAAAGAATGGGTAGCATTTTAAAAGCTTTATCACTAAAATCTTTAAAAAAATGTATATACATCTTATTTATGTCATATTTGATTAATGTAAAGACAAATGTATTTATTGGCCTATTTCTATGTCCTTTTAGACCACGTCATATATAAATAACCTGACGTTTTGCACCGTAAATTTTATTTTCAAGTTAAAGAGTACTGTAGTACTAAGTGTACCAAAGCAGAGTACTGCAACACTTTCTTTCTGTCAAACGAGAGCCTTTTACGAGCCTTATAGTTGCCACCGCAACTTAAACTTCGACAACAACCACTTTGTTCCAAATCTTTGATTCCAGTGTCGTCTGCTTTACTGAAAGAATTATGATCTCAGTTCAGCTTCTATAAAAAACGGCGTCGCTTAATTTTGAACGTATTTATAAATGAATCCAATTCATTATCATTTCTCTTAATAAATTCGAATATGTATACGCCGGGCATATACACATACACCCTAGAAAACAACCTGTTGCCATGATCTTTGTGTTTCAATGTGTTTCAAATACAAAAAGCATTGTTTTTGGTTCTGACTTTTGGTTCTGTCTTTTTTTTTGGGGGGGGGGGGGGAGGCTGTCAAGTTCAACTGATTTAATTTCCAGCACAAGTTAACATGCTCTTATGAAATAGGCACATTTCCACACAAAACGTCTACACTTTATGAGTATAAAAATTAGAAATTGAATTACCTGTGTACTTTTTGACATAAGAACAAAAATTGTGCTGGTGTTTACGTGCCAGATGGTGCTTGGTAACTGAAAAGATTTCCCTGAGTAAAATTCAGCCAAAGACGAAACAGCATTTGTAGCGTAACATACTTAAAAATCATCCTCCGTACATTCCCCGTGTAAACTCTAACTTCTCTACCTCTTATTTTGGCTTTAGTTATAAATTTGTTATAAGTCATAACTACATGAAGAGAGAACACAACGCCAGCCACTGACCTTGAATTTAGGTTATTAGGTTTCTTTTTAGAGATAAAGCCAAAGCAGTCTGGTCCTGATCTTTAACATATTAAAAGACTTAAAGGAAAAACAGTCTCTTGGACATATGGCTGTTGTTGGTATTTGAGCTTTTCTTTTCATTAGGACAGCACAGCAGACAATTTTGCTTAGGCTAGCATACTAAAGCCATGACAGTATCCATAGTACTGATAAAAATGCACATTTTCTAACAAATTACATGATACTGACCAATTGCTGCTTCACCGCATATGTATGTGTGAATTAACATATACATTTTATGAAAAAAACCGTGACAGAGCAATGTTATGTGATTTTTCAAAGCATAAACAGTGCATTTTCTTCCAATTCTGTTCTGTTTTTGTAAGAAAGTTCATATTGTAGACGAAATGTTATATTAAATTAACTTTTTTTACCTGTGATTAAATTCTCCTAAATTCTAACTATAAACACAGAAATACAAAAGTTATTCATAGCATTCTTGGACAACCTAAATCTAGCAGGCCATTTGCATTATGTCAAACCAAGTTAACAAGTAAAACATGGAGCGACCAGTGCACTACAGCAGCCTGTTGACATAAACATCATTGTTATTAAATAAGTGGATAACATCACTCCTTCCTCAATGAATGTTCAGATATGTCCGTCAACCTCTGTTCACGAACGGGCAAACAAGATAATCTAACCAAGAAAACCCTATGATTAACAGAACGGCTTCTGACTATAAGACTACTATTGGCGATATGTGATATTTAACACTTGACAAGCCCTTGGCTTGCAAGGGTTATGTGAATTTGTGCGAGCAGCCGTTCGTCCTTTTTTTCTTCTTGACAGTTTTCCGATTTTTTGTGTCTTCTTCTTCTCTGACACTATGGGCCCTGGGACCATGAAACTTGGGACTTATGAAGAGCTTGATCTGAACTTATGCATGTCACTTCTAATTTTTGTCTTCGATTTCGTTTTCTTTGTTAAAACGCCATATGAAAAGAGTGCATTGTTTTGCGAGCCAATGCCAAGTATTTTATGTACAGCATAGAACACCACACAGTTGCTCAGCTTTGTAAACAGATAAAACTGCTTATTCCTGATCATTCAATGGAACCATAAATCAACAAAAAGCAAACACTACTCGGCTTAGAAGACGTATTCAAGCTGTGTTGTTTGCAATATATTATTCAAGAAATAACTCATTGAAGGAAGTATTTTTGTTTTAATTTTTGTCAGGTGTTTAACATTTCGCTAGCGAAATGAGGTTCTAGTTTATATGGCAAGACAAGAATTCAACAACACCTTGGTTTCATTTTCCAACAGAAACTTCTAAGTTGACTTTGCCGATCCCCTAGTGTTTTTTAGTTGATCTAAATTTTAACTAGTGAAACGATAGCAGTAGATATGAAACATAATCAACACAACACGTCATTGAGAATGAAACCACACGATTCAACGTTCGTTCCAATTGTAACTCATATCATAAACAAACTTCCTTAGGAGCTGTTCTAGAAAGTTTTTAGCTTGTCCGACTTGCCATTGAGGAGATTGCAATTACTACGTGACGTTATCAATGATGTGACACATACCATAGTTTGATAATCCGGCTTATCCACTAAACCAGACAAAGTTTCAAGTGATCATTTATCACTCAACACTGTAGTAACAAATAAATAAGTAAAATACATACTAAAATACTTCTCAGATTAGATCTCAAAAACAGCAGACTTGCGATGGGTATACAATAGTAGCTTAAATCTGAACGCCTTTGATTTCATAAAGAAGCCGCTCCTTTATTGAAAGGTGTCACAATTACAACGCAGGAGGGCTTAATTCCTAGCATTTTTAAAAGTTAACACTTAGCATCATTTATGAACCTGTCAAAGGCTCCGACAGCTGTACAAGAAAACAGAGTATTCAATCAACTCTGAGGCCCCTGGGATCGACATAGAGTTGTCTCTTATTTGATCTAGTTGTTTATGATAATATTAAAATATGAAAAACACAGTAAGGTGTTAATTCCTTGGATAAATAAAATGCCAGTTTGGAATGAGCTGTATTCTGTCCCCGACACAAGTCAACGTAGCTTTTTGTTAAGGGCACTTGGTGAGCAAATTTCGTCGTATTAATTTTCTTTGCTTTTGTTTAAGAAATGTGGTTTTAGGTTTTTATGGACATGTTCTTTGTGTTCATTGCAGCAAAATTGGAAAGAAATTAAGTCTACAATCATATTTGAAACGAGAAATGACTTCTACTTTTTTGGCAAATGCCACTAAGACTTTACCTTCATACAGTCTGATGACTTATTCACTTTCACGATAATGGGTCTAGGATGCATATACAATCTTGCACTAAACGCAAAACCGTGTCTTCTGCCCCAGCTGCCACATATTTCGGATCATATCCCTCCGACTACTATAATAAAGCCATGCCATCGCCGATATAATTAAGAGGAATCCGGATCAAAATGGTCCGGTCCAAAATGGCCCGGTGCTAAATGGCCCGAAAAAGTGCAAGAGGGGTCAAAATGACCCGAAAAGTGCTACAGCCTTATATTTTACTCAGTGTTACTTGTGTGTCACGCTCTGTTATATCTGTTTCAATCAGTGCTACTCGATTTCCACTCACTGCTACTCGATTGTCAATCAGTGCTACTCGGCCTTCAAACGAACATCCTTTCTATTGCATGATGTGTCAAAGCTGTCGTCGAATTAGGGTGCCGTTAATCCTTTTGTATGCCCAAACTGCAAAAACCTCAGACTCTTTAATACCCCAAGTAGTGATAAGATGTGGTAATCCGGATTACGTCCAAGCATATCTAAAGATATAAAACCTCTCAGCAAAGACCGTGCAGAAGGCCGCAAGACCATAGCAGAACTTCTCCAGGGCATTGCGCACAATCTACGTTGGAGACCTGTAAATCGGGAGAATCGGGAGAATCAAGAGGCGAATGAGTGATTTCTTGTTTCTCGGAAATGGAAAAGACTTAAGCCAATGATCATATGGATTCTTTAACTTATGTGCACTCTATAAATGATTCTGTATTAATGAGATGATGCCATTTCGGGCAGTGCCATTGCCCCCCCCTTACACTTTTTACGAGCCATTTTCGACCGGACCATTGTGACCCCGTTGCACTTTTTCGGGCCATTTTGACCGGGCCATTTTGGACCGGGTCATTTTGACCGGATACCAATTAAGAGAACAAAAAATTTTCCCCAAGGCCAAGGAGGCACTACAAGCACGAGTCTGTAAAGTAAATATCTAGGTTTTCGAGGTTTATTTTGTAATATTCAAGTAAAGTTGAAATACTTTATGCTCTCAGCTATGCACAGCTACCTGATCAGCTAGTTTTGGAAAACCAGTCGCGAAACAACAAATTATGTTCTCAAGTATTTATAAGCATTCCATGAGTCATTTTCAAATGTTTGGACAGAACCTCTTGAGATTTGTATTTGATTTTGTATGATCGCGGTGTTTATAAAGGAGTTTGATATGCAAACATTAATCCATATGGATCAGTGTTCTTTGACTTTTTCTTTCTTTTAAGCATTCTCATCCATAACCAGTGAGAACCGTCAGAAGAGAGTATGCCGCGAATTCCACATAACTGGTAACCAAGCAACAGGAACGTTACGGGATGGTGTGTCATACCATTCGTTGCTTGATAGTTCGGATGCGGTAAAATCGCCATGATACAAGACATATCTAGGACAGAACTCGAAATCCGGTCCTCGCGTCACTATGTCTCGTCAGGGGATTAGTTTATTCGGACAAGGCAACTCAGTGATTGCCTTTGCAATGCGACAATGACCGCAGTAGAGATTCCAGGAAGGCTAAATAGTTGAATAAATACAAAAATCATCATCAGACGCATCCATGAAATTCGAATTTGGGCACAATGACCTTTCATCTGCGTAATAGGCGATATTTAGATACGAGTCCAGGTTTCAGCAGATGTGCCCCGACACACATATAGACATATCGGCAAACACTGTACTTCGGTTTGTATCAGCCATATCTATTCCTTTGATCGTGGCTCCGTTATAACTGGGGATGCCAAACGATTGAGCTGGCACTCACAACTGCTTATATTCGACAAATATTGTCATTTCCGCAAGCAAACGGTTCTCAAACACGCTGCTGACTGAGACTATATAATTACCAAAATTCTGTGGGCGGTACAAATGTGACTCCAATTTTGTTTGCAGTTGCGTTTTTTATTGAGCTGCGGAAATAATGATGTCAGGAGTTGGCTTTATTTGAAAGAGACTATGTTAAAGTTTTCCTGTTGCTATTTTCAAAAGCATTGATAAATTTGGTGACTAACAAATAAATCTCTTTGATTGTAATCTTTCTTTTGTTCTCCAGCATGCATTTGAATATATCATTGTCAAATACACAGCAATGAAAAATTACTTGTTTGTCTGATGTGTATTTATTCAGTTAAGCTAAATTTTATAACAATACATAAACCAAATTTTGAAGACCCACCAAGCCGCGATGTTTTTCTTTTAAGCCTTGATTATTATTCCTAAAACAAACGCTTGAATCAGATAGCAAACCAAGCCATTGTTTTGGTTTGTGTTTTGTTGCATTTGCAGGAGCCGCGGCAGTTTAGGTTAACGAGTACATGCGGCGTGTCAATCATCCACCACTTCGCTGATTCGAGGCGTTATGTCTTTGATTTTCGTCATTGCCATGAGTACTTATGAACCACACCCTAGAAAATATTTTATTGCGAAATTCAAAGCGAAGCTAAAAATTTTTTTTAGAATTCTTAATGATTCGCAAACATTTTAAAGATATCGGATATTGAACGAAACCGTTGTTGCGTAAAATTTATATTTTTAGATTTTTAGAATTTTATTACAGTTAGCAATCTTTCACATTCTTATTGATCTAATTTCGATTTGCAATATAAAATACGGAACGCCGGGCCATATAACAGTTTAGTTTTGTTAACTATATCACAGTCAGATTTGTCAAACACTTCTCCACTAATCTTAAATGAGTTTTTAATTGCCAATGCAACAAAGCAATTTTTACATCCGTTTCGCGGCTAATGCCATCAGTTACCGTAATTAGTAATCTGGTAAAACCTTTATTTTGATAAAAAATATAGAGATATGGCAGAAACCCATCAGATGAGTTTCACCCCGCAAATGGAATCTTACGAGTTTACTCACACTGGTGATCCTGTTTCCGGAATTTCGCTGCAGCTAATTTGTCAAGATTTCTGTTATCACGAACTTTCTATGAATTAAGCATAGCTCAGCTATTTAATCAGACTGGACAGGTTTATTCAAAAGGGATTACTGTATATTTAATGGTATTAAAATATGGTTGCAAATTTTTGACTGTATCTTGTTTTGGCGATAATGAAAAACACAATTCCCACAAGGATATGGCAGCTTTGAATATCTATTTCTATTTTGTCACTAGCTTTCTTAATTTAAACAAAAAGTTATCGGAGTCTTATAAGCTCTGTTCATATATATATATGAACACAAAAAATGTAACCAATGACTTAATTGCTCAACATCGCTATCAATTCATCTGTAATTATGTAAAATAAAATTATGCATTTTGCGCTTCCAGTTGGGCCATCCTGTAATTATTTGCATGGATGGCAGGTAATATAAATACTTTCAATACATAACATATTTATTAAGACATCAAGGAGAAACGTCTGAAGCATCATCTTACAACGCAGTTATCTCGAGGCATCAAGCAGCTATTTGTCTATAACGCACACATTGAATAATGGAATAACGCAACTGTCAATCGAATACTGCACAGTAACTTCGATGGTTCATCGCGATTAAAATTATTCATATTTGAGCAAAAACTACAACCCAAGCCATGAAATTATTACAAACATTGCAGCTACGGTATCCCTGTGCATCCCCGTCTCTCTACTTATTTGAAATTATCTGTTTTTGGATGAAATCTTTTTGTCTAATATTTTATTGTTTGCATGTCATTAATAGAACATGTGTATGTATGTTATGCAATGTCATTTACACATATGGCGGTAAATCGATATGTTTTAACTACAACTGCAGAGCTATAATTTACTACCATTGTGAGCAGAAAAATTCATCATATTACCATAGTACCGTATTGTTTTTACTCTGTAGAAATGTCTACTCTTAGTCTTAGTCAAACCTATTTTTTGACTTCGTTACAGTATAAAGAATATCATTACTACAGTTGTTTTATCCTTTAGTTAATTTTAAATCAGATTTGCATCTCGTCTTGGCCGTCCAAAAGTAATTCCCACAACATACTTAAGAAAATTCAATGCATCCCCTTCCAATTAAGGAACGATTGGTCTGCAACTTTGTCCAATGTTTTAGTCAACGTCGATTCCGCACAATAAGATATGATAAGCTGCTGTATTTTTTAACAGACTACTGTAAGGATCTCTCTCTTTGTGGAGTTATAAATCTAGTTTACAGGAATTACAGTGAATGACATTTTTGATACAGAAACACAAAAACTATGACACGAGAATTACAATAAAGGACTACTTTACAAGAGGAGCTACAAAACTGTTCTATAGGAATTATGATCCACTGCTTCACAGCACGAGCTCCAAACCTTAGTAATAATAATAATAATAATAATAATGGTGATGCCGACGATGATGCACGCGATGACGACGACGACGATGATGATGATTTTGATGATGGTGATGATGATGACTACAATGTAAAACCTGTATCAAAATAATTATTTATTTCAAAGTAATGAGTATTATGATTTTAATTTGAGCATAAAATAGCTAATGATATTGGTACTAACTACAAATCTATCGCTAGTAGAAATGACTGTCTTCTTTCACACAATTCTGACCCCTAACTAGGGTAGTAATTATTTCAGATGGGGATTTTATACACTTGCTTGCTTTGTTATTACAGTTTACATTTTGGACAGAACATACCAAAGTAACGTTTTCATAATGCAATTGTCCAGGTAAAATCCGTTGATATGGATTCAAACGTTTGGTTAACGGATGTCAATCAAAGGTTAGCACAATGTCGCCCTGGTATTTATTCAATCATCATCAAATGTATGAAAGTGTGTTACCATGTGAATGGTATGCTTGTTATAGTAACCCTTTTTGCCATCCTCACAGTAAAAAAATATACATTTAAACAATTAATGAGTAAAACGTGTTATATAATAAAACTATATTCCCCTATCGTAACTTGAATCGGTGAAACGCCTGTCAGCTGGGACAATACCTTTGGAAAATTCGATTTCATACTCAGTCAACTTCTAGTTGCATTAGATTGTCTTTATGCTGAATAGATGTGACTATCTCTATTCAGCCCTCTCCTCGACCAATTATTCATTGCAGAAATGTATTAATTTGCACTGAGATGAATAGCGAAAAGCGAAAGCTACAGGCTGCAAAATACAGTACGATATTTACGTTTTCTATTCCAAGAAAATGCGCAAAACTGTGACAATTTAACCCACAGAATATTGTGCATTGTGTATAAGTGTCTATTAGACTCAAGATAATGAATAAGTTTTTCCCAATTACTGGGAATTGTCACAAGAATCCGTTTAAGCTACTAAAGTTTAAGAAAGGTACGATTTGGACTTCAGTTTTGATATCCGATATTAATAGGATTCTGGTGATATAATAGGCAGCATATTTAAAGTAAATGCAAGTCTGTTCCAAACGAAGTTTACAGACATCTAATCTATCTGATATATGTATGTAAAAAGAGGTTGAACTGGGTTTGTACAAACTTTTCACGGCAAAAGAATGGGTGTACCTTGAGTAAGAAATGAAAAATGCACCGTGTTTCTTCATACATATTTTATAAAATAGTCCCACCAAAGTGGTGCATTAATACTTTTTATCACTTTTTCTACAAAAATAATGGCTGACAATTGGACTCATTACGTTTAATTTTCAAAATCAGAAAACTTAAAATCAATTCATTTTGAGGCCAAAAGCATACAAAACATAGCCATGAAAAATCATATAATGTCATATGTTATATTAAAATGTGACATAAAATTGTAGAATTACAAAACTAATTTACTTTACAAATAAAAATGTCAATACTGGTCTCGTTGAAAGCATTTGAATTTTAAGAAAATCATATCAAATAGAAAATGTATAAAGATGTATGCGTGAGATGTATGTCACAAAATTAATTTTTGAATGTTTTTCCTTAGTTTGATAAATATTATTTCATTTAAAAGCCACAATTGGTCAAGTGATTGTAAAAAATATAGCACAAGGGAACCAACGATAAAAAAGATCACTTTTAAGAGAAGTCGTGAGTGATCTGTCGTTCTTGTACAGTGTAAGAAGCAAAGTTAAAGAATGGTGATCTTCTTGGTACGTATATCCTTATAAATGGCATATCTCTTGACAAACGCCACATATTTAATGTATCTAGAGTTCACAGAGAGTACAGCCCCCTACCAGAAATGAACATCCAAGCAGCCATGGTGAACTTTAAATTGGGTTAACGTAAAAAAAAAATGTGCACGAACCACCGCTATAGTTAATCTATACACCACATGTGTAGGAAACGGATTGTCAGATTGTAGTAACAGGGTGTAGTTAAACTTAGTACAGTGAAAGTCTGGACTTCTCACAGCCAAACTGACAGAAAACCATACAAGTACATCCCCCTAACGGTGTTCACTTACGAGCAAAGAGCACACAATGTATTTAATCATCACCATGTTAGGATCCGCTGTTTTTATTAATGACATAACATTAATAACAATCAACGCTTATAAGTGGATAATTGTGGTTTACTACCACCGTCTGAAACAAGTAACAAGTACTGAACTATACATACGTACACATAGCCAGCATTAATAATAGCTTGTACTGACAAATCCTTAGGCTATAAAAATACTCATTACATTCCCCTTGGTGAAGTCTGATCCAGATATTAAGCATCCATCATCATCCCCTCATGTTGTCAGTCAGGCAAAGCATCATTCATACAAGTATGTGCGACTGTCTTGATATTGAGAGCAATAAAGTCAACAACCGGATTCCATCAACGCTGAAAGAACGTATGCAATTCGAATTGGTTTTACATATATACACCGTCTGTCATTAAAAAGTTCCGGTGCTGCGTGACAGGAGTTCCCCGTGACAGCAGTTCCCGTTTTCACTATGCCTTATAGCGCTGGGCAATGACCAGTGCTAGCCGGATGGAACTTTCGGAACGGTGAAAAAGAAACAACATTAAACTTTTGTGAGGTGCTAATCTGTTGTGTAAACAAGAGGACTGTTTCTCGGAACTCGGGCATTGTCCACACCCTTTCTCAGTTACATGCATAGGCACATAAGACAAATTTTCAAACTCATATTTTTTAAATGTTATAGAATAACATTGTTATTGGATGGCACAGCATATTACCGATGGTATATGCTGAAGCCAGTGCCAACGAATATGTTATGATAATTGTTGTTGCCATTCCACCCGCCCTGTTCCCAAAGCGCATGCAACAAATTGCAGTTAATTATATAATCAATCCCACAAATGTGGTCTACGCAGGCACCGATGACTTAATCTCTGGTAATTAGGCATGCCACATTCTCCCCACCCCTCAAACCCAACCCTGGTATCGGATTAATATTTCCACAAATGCAAGTATAACTTGTTTACATAACAACAAATAGTGTACTTTAAATATTATCACCACTATCTGAACGGGAACTCCTGTCACGGCAGGAACTCCCAGAACACACTACATTCGTGCTGCAATGCCCCTAGGCAGTTTCATCCCGGTGGGAACTCCTGTCACGTAATCACTTGAAAACATTCTGTTAAAGAATGTTAATGAACTGTGATATTAAAGCGAATTCTTGATGAAAAGTCAGATTATCTATGAAACATATCATGCTGTAACGTATCACGCGATAAACCTTTGCGAGCTCTGGGTATGATCAGCGCCAGCAATGATTAGAGCGAAATACAACGATTACAGCCACCTTGAAGCTGGATCAGTTGATGATAGGCCACCACCAGGAAGTTGAAGAGTGACCACAGCCCAACATGATCGCTACATTAGACTACTGTATTTGTGAGACCGTTTTCTATGAGCAGAACAGCACATGAATCACAACTTTACGCCAGCACGTGTGGTGTAGAGGGTGGTGAACTGTACACAAATGGTTGTGTTGGAAACGCTTACCATGAGGTGGTTCAAATGTACAATTACAGGCTAAAATCGCCTTTGACAGTGGAACGCTTTTATACATTGCTGACGGCGTGTCAACTAATGGAGTTTTAGTGGCCAATGCTGTAAGATTTCGGAAGATGACCAAGAGCTGACCATCTTTCAGCAAGATAATGCGCACCCTTATTCAGCAGTCTAGACTACAAATTGCCTCAATGCTAAAGGCATCACGGTTCTGTGTAGTTGATTACTGCAAGGAGAGTCTGCCCTGCAGTACACGGAGTATACGCAGATATATTACAACAGTAAGTTGGACATATCAAGGACTTCACTTAGGACCGTTAATGACGATTTGAACTTCCATCTCAGTGCTTTGATGTAATTTGTCTTGGTGATGTTTTATGCAAATGAATGTTTCTGTATTCAGCAACAAAGACATAATGGTTTCAAAGAAGACACGTATTTCAACTGAGTTCTTAAACTAAACCACATACCGACAATTAATCGAATAACCCCGCCGGAAGTCGTCTATTATTTAAAGGTTAAACAGTTGCACAACTAATTAGTGTTTACTTTTCCGATGTTTTCATTTCGTTCTTTTTGGTCAGCTCAAGTGTAAACCCTATTAATGTGGAACAAAACTTGGTCACTAATACGCCTATTATACACCGATGTCGCCTGTTGCCTCTGAAATTTTACCGGTTGGTATTTAAAGAACACATTTTTTCATACTTTTTTCCAAATAACATTTACATCAAAACTTTAAAGCTACATTAACCCAGGATGTTTCCTTCTAAAATCATCATTTGAATAGATTTTCTTTGCGAACTTTTTCAAGAACGTTCTGATCGGACCAAGCGTGCTTAAGCGCGGTATGAACTTAATGAAACATTTTCATTTTACTACAAAAACGAAAAAAGAAAAAAAAAGAAAGAAAGCAAAACAAACAAACAAACAAAAACACCAAGGATTTGCATAACAGAATCACAAGCTTATAAACAACTAGTTTTGGATAGAAAATAATGTTGAATATTTGCATGCATGACATCAGTCTATAGCAAAACAGGTATTACTACTTTTATTTATGGTAACGGATGGACGTCGGTTTTTTTCTGCACAATGAACAGATTTAAGACAGTAACACAGTGTTGAATTCGCTTGAATTGAAGTTGGGACCAAATTTAATTTTTGGTTGAAACAATTTGAATAAATTCGCGTAGGTTTCGCATTTGTATAAAAACTAATTTTCCTGGTTTTTGTGTTTTAAGCAAGTTTAAAAACCTGTTTTAGCCAGATATGGCATGTTAACAGATATTAATTAATCTATTTTGTTCAAACAAGTAATCACATTTGTTTTAATGGCCATGACTGGGATAAAAATAAATAGTTACTAGCTACTAGTACAGTGAAACCCCACTATTAGGGACAAAAAGTGACTGAATAATTTTGTCCCTAATGGCGGGGTGTCCCTATTTTCGAGTTCTTGTTCTGTCTGACAACTACAACTAAAATCTTTGGCTATTTTTCTTACACTTTTTCCATCACTAGCTTTGATAATTTTAACTTTATCAGATAGAGAAAGTTCGTCCCGTTTTCTTTTCACACCACCGATATTCAGACTTAGCACCTTGCATAACATCTTAACTGAGTATAAAGACAATGAATTACTTGTTCCTTTATACGCATTTTAAAAGACGGAGCACATGTCAATAGGGTTTAGTAGTTAAAGCTTCTCTCTTAAGCACACATCTTTTGTAATAAGCCCCATTTTCTTTACATGCACTGTGTTCAGTATAATGTACTCAATACCACAGATAACAATAGCGAAAAAAGCAAACACTACCGAGTAACAAGCTCACAGGGGTTGTTTACATAACGTACAAAATATGGACAGCAATTTGGCTGTCCACAATAGAGGGGTTGTTTTAAATGTGTAACCGTACTTACGGGATAAAAAGAGTGTCCCTAATTCTGAATAGAGGGGTGTCCACAGTAGAGGGGTCTAGATATAACAGAACTCTATGGCCTTTTAAAACAGACTGAAAAATGCTGTCCATAATTCAGGGGTGTCCATAATAGAGGGGTGTCCATATCCGGGGTTTTTACTGTATATTGCCTTTATTTACTAGATCTGAAACGATGTAGCGTTTTGTCGTGGGTTGTGAGTCAGGTGTGATTTAGTCCACGGCGTTAGCTCGGGTCCTGTCACTTCTCACAAGCAATCATGGTGTGGGTTTATTGCACCTGGGGGTGATTCAAGATGAATTGTCTCACGTGTCCTACCGTGCATGCGATTTATTCTTCGCGTCTAGACAAAACTCCCCCAAATGTGATACAACAATAGAGATCTTTTGCAACAAGGTAACTTCTCAAATTTTACGTCTGAGAAGACTTGTCAAATGAGAAGTAAAATCTTTTAGCAAAATGTATTTTTTTGCAAGAAGTCAAATTTAGTTTCAATAAAAACAACTTAATGTTCCCCATCTTTTAAAAAAGAAGTGTGAATAAGACTGAAGTATGTTCGTATGTCAAATGTGAGATAATCTGCATAAGTTAACCAAACCTTAAATATGACTCGAAACTTGTGGTTTGATCAGTCGAAACGAAGTAGAATCTATAGGCGTATATACATATACATTCATGAGCGATTTCATACCGAACCTCACAGTTAAATGTTCCGATTCAAATGTGAAGAAAACATTTAACATGTTTACAAGGTATTCAGGAGCATGATTAATTACTCCAATGTGCTAAATATTCAATTGTAAAAACATTTTATTACAGAAGCAATTTTCACTTCTGAATCGTGTTTGACAAGTTAAAACTTCTCAAGAAACGTTTCATTTTGCACACGGCACACACAAGAAGTAAAATGGGGCGTAAAATCAAAAGTTTTTACTTCTTGCGAAAGGTCTCTAATATCTGCGTGTCTTAACTCAGATTCACTTAGCCTGTTTCATTTGGAGAAGGGGTGGCAAAAAACAACACCATTTTCGATTTACACGACATTTATATTACACTGACAGGTTGGTTTCTTCCCCCCTCCCCCAGTCGGAGCGGCCATCATGTACCCATGCGTCCGATGACTTTAAAACCCATAAACGCGGAGTGTTCAGTTTGAAATAATATCCCCTTTTTAACCTGATCAGTACAAATACATTCAAACCTGAACAAATTTTACCGAAAAATCCCCGTTTTCATCGGAATCCCAATTACAACATCCGCTAATCATTGTTGGTTCTCTTCACACAGATCTTTTGAATGGGCAATAGTACTTTGAGCAAGAACACAAGTAAGCCCTCCAGCTATGGCACAATTACGCCCCCACGGGACGGGATCCAGGAACAATTGTAGTACTGGGACCTGATACGCCTCATCACGCCGGAATTACAAAGCAATAACATCCTAGTTGTCAGTGGGCAGCTATAAGTGAACCACACCACGCCCGAGCACTCAAGCCATAAAAACGTGGACGCAGTTACGTCAAAACTGAGCGGACAAGAAGTAACTGGATTTTGCGGCAAATCGCTTAGATAACCTATTTCAAGCCAAAACACGACATCGGTGAGCCCCACTATGCCTGATATACGAAGTAATGGAAGTGGAGTGCTCAAAGAGTTCCGTCATGTCTGAGCAACGCAGAATATAAGAGTATTGTCCTCAGGGAGCCTCCAACAGGGCCCCGGATGATCAAGCAGTAAGTGTATGGTGCCCCTGAACGACCGTCTTGTAAGTGTTGTGTGCTGTAGGAGTTATGTCGCGCTTGAGCTATCTAGCAGTAATAGTATGGTGCTCAGCGGGTGTTCAAACAATAAGCGTGAAGTACTCAGACAGTCTCGTCACGCCTTGGTGAATAAGCAATAAGAGTGTGCCGGTCAGGCAGTCTCGCCACGCGTGCGTGATTCAGCCATAAGAATATGGGGCTCGGAGAACCTCGTGAGTGATCGAGCAATAACAAGGTGACGCTCGGAGAACCGCGTCAGGCCTGAGTGATCCAGCAATAACAAGGAGGTGCTCGGAGAACCTCGTCACGCCTGAGTGATCCAGCAATAACAAGGAGGTGCTCGGAGAACCTCGTCACGCCTGAGTGATCCAGCAATAACAAGGAGGTGCTCGGAGAACCTCGTCACGCCTGAGTGATCCAGCAATAACAAGGAGGTGCTCGGAGAACCTCGTCACGCCTGAGTGATCCAGCAATAACAAGGAGGTGCTCGGAGAACCTCGTCACGCCTGAGTGATTCAGCAATAACGAGGAGGTGCTCGGAGAACCTCGTCACGCCTGAGTGATCCAGCAATAACAAGGAGGTGCTCGGAGAACCTCGTGAGTGATCAAGCAATAACAATATGAAACCTTAGCATTAAAATAGATCGTTCCTACTTGATCACACTGCTAGGGTCAATTTTAAAATTTGTCTTATCAAAACCAGACATGGCGATTTTTCAAGGCGTTCAATTTAGTTACAGCATTTTCACTCTGACCCAGACTGTGTTAAGCTTTATAAATACCTAACATATCCCCGGGTATTAATTTTTTCAACGCGGCGGACTGAAAGCGTTGGGCTGCTATTATTAGTACGGACACCGGCAAAATGTCACTGACATTATTGGTAACGTCAGGTCTCGTATCCGAAACCACCATCCAGGGAGATTTGACTTTTTCATGCTTTTTTCCCTAATTTCTCCGCGTATTTTTTCCCTAACAGGACAAAGCATGTGTATGCAAGCATAACGTTATTCACAGAAGCTTAACACAAAGTTCCTCACAGAGGCGGGGCTTAACATAAAGTTCCTCACAGAGGCGGGGCTTAACACTAAGTTCCTCACAGAGGCGGGGCTTATCATCAAGTTCCTCACAGAGGCGGGGCTCAGCACTTCCTTTACCACAGGGTGGAATTTCACGAAGTTCACCACGGAAAAGAGGGGGCTTGGCACTACGTTCACCAGCGGAGCAGGGCTTACAACGTTCCCCATGTAAGAGGGACTTAGCACTGCGTTTACAAAAGGTAAAAGTAGACACAACGTTCAGCAAAGCGGCGTTTTAAACAAAGGGGCAGGGACCACTTGGTATCTTATGTATTACCATGCGTGTCCAAAAACCGCGAAGAAGGGGGTAATTCTGAGGCCAGTCGCGGTGCACGCGAAGTGCCAATTTAATTGGAAAAGGGGGCATTTTTCATTCAGTACTCCCCGTTTCGTACAAAAAGGTTGGTTATTCCAGAGTTTTATTCCGCGTTTGGTTAAAAAAGAGGTATTATTTCAAAATTATCACTCCACATTTAGGAGTCACGTCATGGACACGCATCTTAACCACTTGGTACGTGAGTGGCCCCCTGCGTGCTTAACAAAATACTCCTCACAGAGGTTTGGCTTTAGCACGTTAGATAGTATCCATGGGAAGTCCACTTCTTACTTTTGCTCAATGAGAACTTTAATTTTTAACCGTTTATATCACATATACTCTTTTAAAGTGTGAAGTGAAACACTAGATATGTACATTAAAAGTGGGCCGACGCCAGAAACGGAAGGAATACACTTTGTGGGAAGAGAAAAAAACAGACATGGCGAAAATGAACACCAAAGAGACCTGTCTAGGAGTGAAGCCGCAGCGTGTTGTTTATGCGCGTGAAATTAATGGACGGAGATCAACACTTGACAAATTTACTGGGCAATGTCGGGGCTACAACAACATTCAGTCTGAATGGAATAAATTCTAAACATCACAGCATAAGCATAAGCAGTTCATTTTCACGAGATAGTAACAGCTACTGTAACTAGAACGTTGTTTCACACGTACTTCTGATGTGCAAAAGATGAGGTCCCGGTAAACATTCCGACGTCGATCTAACGTCGATTGGAGGTTGCGACGTCCACCCGATCAATCCACAATATTAACTCTGGCTGTGTTTTGGTTTTGATCGGTCGCGACCCACATCAACGTCTTACCAACGTCTCTGATACAACGTTGAATCGATGGTAAAGCAACGTTGTTTAGATGCACGGAAAAATATCTATGAACAGCTCCAGTTTAAAATTAACAACATGACAACCGCTATTTTTTCTGCAGAAACGCCGTGAACCGGTATTCACAAAACACTTCTAGCCTAAGAAGTGATGCTAGTGGTTTATAAATACCACGGTTTTAACGCCCTGAGGACGGGGAGAGTAAGGGAGGAGAGGGGGAGGAGGCGGTTGCCAACGACCACCTTATTTCGCTTGTGCTCATCATAACGTATGACAAAAACACTTCGCAGAGTAGTAACTCCTGACAGCGAACTGTGAGATTACACTTCTGATCAAATATTAACTCTCCTGGAGTACATTTGATTAGAAGAAACGGACATCAAAATTACAGTGAAACGCTGTGATGTTCCCGAGCTAATAAGCTGGTAGTCACTCGTTGGCATAACCTTTAAGACAAGAAAGATTGATCGGAACACGAATGAAAGCAAACACCCAGATAGTAAGATTACAAGCCATTGGTGTTTCACTGTATCGGGGTCAAGAACTCAAGTACTACTCTAGTAATTTAAAGGTAAATTTGGCGGATTGAAATCATGACAGTGCAGTTGTTCTATTAAATTTGTTTTGGGAGGAGAGGATTGTGGGGGGGGGGGGGGGGGTGGAATTTCTCGTAAAATCCAGGCCACAAACGCTCAGTGTTAATAGGATTATTATGAGTTGCTCTTGTCTTCAGCTGCAGATTTCTAATGATTTTTTTACGAAAATGCTTGTTTAATAATTTGCTATACATGTAAGCAGAAATATGGTGTTTCTAGCAATACGTTAAAATATGGGCAAAAATATTTCAGTTGGAATTGAGGCTTGTTTGAATCTATTCAACATTTTATACTCAATACAGAACAAATTGCAAGTCCGTAATTAAAACCCCTTTAAAATAGTCCACATCACTTGTGACATTGTGCTGAATTCAGGTCATTGTAAAAAATAGTGACTGTGTTTCATAAGATATCTCAGACCACTTGCCAGATCTCATGGCTTTGTGTAACGCATCCCCCCCCCCCCCAGGGATCCGTATAATGCATCTCTACTCGACTCAGTAAAATGCCCCACCATAGGTTCTGCATAAAGCCTCCCTGCTCCACTCGGTAAAATGCCGCAACCTCTCCCCCGTTTATGTTTGATGCCTCTCTCCTCGGCTCAGATTAAAGCCTCCCTCATTGGTTCAGGATAATACCACTTCTCCGACTTCACATAATCCCTCTCCTCTATTCCGTAAAATGCCCCCCCCCTCCTTTGAAAAATGCCTTGATTAAGGACTCCCCCCCCCCCCTCGGCACTGTATAACGCCTCCCTCCTCGGTTCAGCTTAAAGCCTCTGTATAATGCGTCACTTCTCCACCATGTACAATGCCTCCCTCCTCAACTCCATCCGCGGCTAAATTTGAAGTCTCCCTCATCGGCTCGGTAAACTACCCTCCTCGATTTTATGTCATCCTCCTCCTCGACCCCAAGACTCATCGATTCCTTACACTATCTCCCCCCTCCCCCTTTAGCTCAGGTTAATGCTTTCTCCGTCTACTCGGTGTAATGATTCGTCCCTCTGTATACTGCCTCGCCCTCGGCACTGTATAATACCTCGCCCTTCGACTATGTATAATGCCTCGCCCCTCGGCACTGTATAATGCCTCGCCCCTCGGCACTGTATAATACCTCGCCCCTCGACTATGCATAATGCCTCGCCCCTCGGCACTGTATAATGCCTCGCCCCTCAACACTGTACAATGCCTCCGCTCTGTTTAATGCTTCCTTCCTCTTTGCTTTGCTTAACTCTTCGACAAAACTGCAAAAATGACGTCACAGATGTTCAAATGCATAGTGTCTTCAAACATGGGACCTGCAAGACACAATATACGTTTTTGGACCTTTTATCCTTTACTAGGCAACATATAGTTTTATATTTTTGTTGATACAAAGCCACTCAGTTCTCCCACCCATATTTATGTAATGATAATTAAAGCCGAAAGTTTTCAGCCTTCTTTTCCATGCTTTTTGTCAATTATCCGGTTGTTATTTGGAATTTTCCAGATTGTGTGGCTGAAGCCGGGATCATTAACTTTCCACGCTGACAGAAACAAGGATACATCGCAAAGCTCCCTGAAACTGTGAGAAGATGTATCAACATCATTGCTACCATTTATTTAACAACATTTGTTTGATGTACAAAAGGGTTCAAGGCAAAAACAGCCAGGTCACGCCAAAACTGCCAAATTGGTACTTCCACGGCTGGGGCCATTCTGTTAAAGCCTAAACAACCAGCGTTAGGCTTCAATTTGCCAAACACTGCGTGTTTTCAATCAGATATGGTGGCAATAGTTGCTATGAAAACTATTTACAGCTATGGAATGCCGCTCTTCCAATGTGTTTTGTTATATCACTGATAAATTGTTTTACATGGACTTTCGGCTTGCGGGAGCGTCACGTGACGCGTTGTCACGACCCACCCTTTCGACTTTAGTAACTGACTGTAACTTTCACCTCTTTGTGCCCCTCCGGTTAGTGCCTGGATGGATGCCCACTGGCCCTCGCTACAGTATCGCACCCCGTGGGGGGGGGGGGGGGTGGGGGTCACTCACCTTTCAACTGGTTACCATGCTTATCCATGACTTTCAAACGACTCCTAAACGCGAAGTGCTACTTTTGAAACAACAACCCCTTTTTAATAAAATGTGGAGAGCAATTCCTTAAGAACTCCCTTTTTGTGGAAAACACGGATTATCAAATGAAAATTACCCACCCTCCTTTTTTATGCAAAATTGGCACCCTGAGCAGACTGGGTCGGCCTAAAAATTATCACCCTTTCTCCGCATATATTTGGACACGCATGGTAACACATATAGCACCAAGTGACTCCCCCCACCCTCTCCCGGGATCGTATCATAATTTGAAATAACCACAAGCACGTCTCCGAACCTCCAAGTACAACTGCACTCTTGTGTCATTAACACAGCAACGATTAACACACAATGATTTGTTGCCCTAAAGTGTCACTCTGACCTAGTCTGGTCATCTAATTGCAGTTGCTTTAACGTCACGTCAGGTTTTTTCTGGATTAACTTAAATTCGGACTTCACACCGCAAGTTTTGTCATGAAGCTGTTCTAATGCCGTGGATACCAACGTGTAATGGAATTCATTCTAAAACTTACTCACTGTCTGGGCATTCAGCAATAGACAGTGTTCAGTTTCTAAAATGCCTTCTATAAATAACTGAAATGAGGTGGACAACTTTCACAGACAAAAGAAAACAGTCACATTCGAAATCGGGTACTATTTTTGCTATTTTTCTACAACGCGCTGAAATAACACCCAGATACTTCAAGATTTTTAAAGATTCTTTTTGACCATATTTTGGGCGGTTGTTATTTGTCAACAATAACGCTATCAACAGTACTTTTTTACTGATATCTACGTGAAAGTACACAAAAGTTGAATACTTTCGAATAGTGGGTATTCTTGGTAGAACTTGAAAAGTTGACACATTTTTCTTTACTATGTGATATGATTCGTATCCGTTCATCAGTGAGATCGCTACGGTCGTCTAGCGCAATATGCCTCTGTGTGCCTAAAACCAGGAATAGATATGACGAACGTGCTTTTAGTGTTGCTGGTCCGACACTTTATAATTCTTTGCCGTACAGTATTCGTAACGAGCCGTCGTATGGTTGCTTTAAAAGAGGACTTAAAACATTTTTATTTAGAACTAGTTATGACTTATGATTAGTATTTTATTTTTATATACCTTGTGTGCTCAATTGCGTTGCTTAATGAGCGTAATATAAAAAAACTCTAAATAACAATAATAATAATAATAATAATAATAATAATAATAATAATAATAATAATAATAATAATAATAATAATAATAATAATAATAATAATAATAATAATAATAATAATAATAATAAGGAAGTGATGAACCACGAGGTGTAAACTTCTCAATTCTATGGAAGCTTACCCAGAAGCTTTTATGATTGATCATGGATGAACATTTTTGCAAGTTAAAAAACTGAACTTATGTTTTATTAGTTTTCGCGCCGACATAATTCTTTTAGGAACCAACAAACATTCGGTCGTTTGCTGACTCCGGGCGTGTCTGTTTATCTGCTCACAAGATCACATCCAGGTTATAAAGTTGCATAAAATAACCAGGGTAGAAGCGATGTTTCTTCAGGTCCACCCATAAAGTACACACAAATGGAAGTGGTTTAGAAGATATTTCCAGTGTGTGCCCCCTTCATGCAAGACAGAATGAGCATGTCAGCAGTTGCTGCTATTTTGCTCACATACCTTACGAATGATCTCTTATCAGCACATGAACAGCTACACCACATTATCTCGATCTTGATCTTTAATGTAGATATCAAGGTCACACGGGATGCAGGGCGAACGCAAGCTCCGTTCGGCTCACTCTATGGTATTTTATGTTTGAAATATTGATCTACTGCTTGCAAAATCCAGTTAAACTTCGTAAAAGCTCTGAATGCGCTTATCCCCACTTTTTACGGGTTACTCACGCAATTCTGAAAGAACATAGAAAACAATTATTCTCATTGTGGATGTGGCTCGAATAGTCCAGCTCTGGATCTTAAGCAATCAGAAAAGCTGGTGCTGTAGTACCAAGCCTCATTCTAGTTTTGACTGCGATACCAACCACAAGCGAATTTTGTCTTTGTTAACGTCAGCTAAAAGGTGTCTATTTCCACTTTCTAATTTTAATTCATAGAATAGTATGTTCATTTATCTGGGAGTGAAGTGTGAATATAATTGACTCACCCTACTTGGAGAATTCACCTTGGTACTTATCACTTCTTGTACTTCTGAGTTCTATGGAGGCTCCCCTTCCCCCCCGAACAGTGTTATTCTTAGCTTCCCCACCAGCTTTGCTGGAGTGTGACGTACTGGCTGACGACCCACATGGGAGCACAGCTCATTTCAGTGTGTTGGGTCTGTCTCGATCTGAAGCTGCCTTCCGCTTTCTGGGTTACGCAGTGACCTGTCAGTGCAGTTTGACTGCCTGTTACTCTACAGCTGAGCTCGATTACCTGGCAGTATCTGGAAGGCGACGAAGCGGTTTTTACCAGCCAAGTTTGATGCTAATGGTCACTTACCATGGCTTGGTCTCACCTTGGTACCGACTACTCAGCATACACAACGGCTTGTTTTGATCGTAGTACAGGGCACCCATTAGGTACCCGAGTCTTGGTTCTGTTCTCGTGCTGGGTTACAACTGTGTAACCAACATCGGTCTTGGTCTACGTACCGAGTACCAAACACCCACCTAGCCCTTGGTTCATTGACCAAGCCATGGTGTGTCTTGGTTTGAGTTACGTCGCACCTGAGTTCACAAGGATGCTACCAAGTACCAAAATTAAGCTGCAGATAGCTTGGTAGGGTATACACATTAAGTGTCAGTAACTTGAGTGTTTGGTATTTTGCAGACCAATTTCTTATGCACTCTTAATCTGCTTTGTTTCAGAAATGGCAGCAGCCAGTCTGCATCACGGTAAGACCAAGATTTCCTGCCTCAGGGAGCCACTCAGGTGTAAACTGATTACCATGCGTGTCCAATACTATTTAAAACGACCACTAAGTTTTGAAATAGTACTCCCTTTTTAACCAAACAACATAGTAAATTTCGGAAAGAACCATAGGACCGCCTCTGACCTTAAAATTACCCGTTTCTCTCCATTTTTTGGCAAGTATCTTAACGCATATCACAGCAAGTGCCCCCGGGCTTTCTACATGCATCCATCCTCAGTCACCAACACTCGCTCTGTAACAGGTGCAGGAGAAATTGAGACATACCTCTGCGTGACCCACTACATATGTGCTCACAGTGTGCACACTTATTCCCCCTAGGACTGGGGTGTATTGGAGAAATATTAAGAGACGAGTTCGCCGCAAAGTACAGTCTTTAGACATTAAAGGGCAAGACGAGCTCTCTCATCCTGGATCAGGTTACTTCGTCGGTACGACGTGAACGAAAGCATGAAATACAAGAAGTCGAATTCGACACTGACCTCTGGAACAGTGGCAGAGCTGGACTTAGTGGCTAATGGAGAACGCTTTATCAAGCTAAAGCCTGTGAAGCGTTAAAACAAGACATAGAGAAAACACTCCCGGAACAATTACCCATGCGCAGTCTGGAGCATGCTTTATCAGCAAAATACGGGAGTTTGATGCCCCAACGTCCACCGGCCCTGGTACTTCGCCATCGCAGGTGTTGGGTACTCAAGCGTTTCCTCAAACTGATCCGCTGAATCGCTTATGCCCATGCAGTCATCTCCCGAGACAGATTCAGAAGTTATGGAAGGTTTTACACCTGAACGGAGATGAACCAAGACACAAGTACACATCATCAGCCACCGTATTACAGGACGAGCCACCGGTGCTGCCAGTCTCCTTGCCAGTGGATAAGTCTACCATACGCGCAGATCAATGACCGAGACGTAGCGTGCGCCAGCATGAGGGAAAGGTCAGGCAAATCCCAATCGGGTAAAGTCTCGCTATCACAAGGTGTAGACGACGAAGAGCTCGCGTCGCTACACACATCTTCGTGGTCCTCATCCAAAGATACAGAAAGAGGGCTATTTACACCCCCAACTGGAGGTCTGGGAGCGCAAGATAAACCAGGTCCTCCATACACAGAGGTGCATAGCTCGGGCTGAAGGTGATTCCGAAGACGATTCTCAGGATAGTTTCTCAGATCAGCTCGGGAGGAGATCCATTTATCAGCCCGTCACTTAGCAGATGGGTTGGACTTGTTTACAGACCTTGCGCCCGGGGACGGCCAGATCATACACACAGAGTGATGTCTGTCGATCCGTGTGTTCAGTAGGGATCAATCGCTGTGGGGACCTCCGACGCTCGATCGGTGATGACCAGGCTAACCGGGTATGTTTACCCATGCCCAGACTCTCAGGCTTGGGCGATGCACGCACCGACCTGCGCTTGGCCAGAAGACGAAATACCTTATGCGTCTTCTAAATTGATCCTTTTAAGATTAATTCAGAGAATGCTGTCACTCATGCCCAAACGCTTACTTATGATAACCCCTTGGATCCCCGTTTTTACCAATCGCGTGACCAAACCCCCCTCTGGGAATGCCTTGCCGACGTAATTCTACCCAACCCTCACCTCCTGGAACTGCTTCTGCCTTTCTCAAAAACAAGAAAGTGGCGGAGATGAGTGGATTAGGGTCTTCCTTAAACCAACGGCACGGGTCATGGTTAAGACGCAGATTGCCACAGCTTGTTTGGGTACATTTGAGCAGATAACGCCACCAGCACTGTGATGGGCAAGGAGACAAAGCCTGGTTTGGTCTCCATTTGTCTATTACAAGTTCTACGTAAGTACTTGTAGGTTTCGAAGGAATACAGGAAAGGTAATCGGAAAGAATTGATTATTTCTTTTATGGGTAACTTGAACAAGCATTTGTCAAAACGGACTCTTCCCAACCATATTAAAGGCGTCATCCTAGCTGCGTATAGTAAAGCCCAATCAGAAGTCGAGTTTAAATATCTATGTTACGTTAAAGCCCATCAAATAAGGCAGGCAGCCAACTCAATTAAGGCTCTTCGTAGTGCGTAATATTTAGCTATATCAAAAACGGGCTGTTGTCTTCTCTTAACTCTTTAGTTAAATATTATCTGAAAGATTATTCTCAGTGTGAGTTATCAGACTTATGCTATTTAGGTCGAGAACTAAGATCGTCACCAGCCTGGTTCTCGATTATCCAGAGCACTGTCTATGTATGTGTGTTTTTGGATTTGCACTTCATCACTAGTTTCAGTGCATTGTTTATTCTAGTTTGGTCATTGAGTGAGCAGCTGCTGGGATTGTATTCAGTTTCACTTTGACACCAAGACAGACCGCGGAAAAGGTGGGTGCGTATGTGTGCTTCGTACCCACACACTCCTTGTCGGGTCCGATTTGGCCGCCTGAGTTGATCTTCCAAAGAACTAGGTACCGAGCTGTGCTTGGTCAGTCATCGCATAGTCTTAAGTTGATCGGTGGGCGCGTTGTTCTGCAGTATCCGAGTACGAGTACCCTGTGTCCTGTCAATATTCGGTCCACTGTATAGAATGATGGTACTGTGATTTATTGAGGCTTGGTTCTTGGTTTAGTCTTAATCTTTATAAGCCAAGCTTATGGGGCTAGTCGTTGGATGGGCATCCTACAGAATTTATTTCTTTATTTGTTGTAAGTGTCCAAGCTGTAAGCAAAGTCATATACAGCTT
Organism: Protula sp. h YS-2021; assembly: GCA_949752745.1. Taxonomy (NCBI): domain Eukaryota; kingdom Metazoa; phylum Annelida; class Polychaeta; order Sabellida; family Serpulidae; genus Protula; species Protula sp. h YS-2021. The sequence goes on along the minus strand of OX457024.1, from coordinate 33,608,399 downwards.
GTTAACAAGTTTAGTTCCGTAGTCTTGGTTTATTTCTTAGATATTTGCCCTTTGCTATAAGGCTGGGCAACCCATCCCGTTGGTGGATGGTTTTAGCAAGTAGTCGCAAGGTTATGAGTACGTTATTTTTATTCATTGGTTCGTTCTTCCGTATGTGACAGTTGTTAACCAATTTGATTGTTAACCAATATGAGACTATTCGAACCACAATGAACAAATTATGTTCTACATTGCGTTTTTCGTTTAGAGTTTCATGAGAAACTCGCATAAAAGTGGAGAACGCAAATTACCTTTTACTCGCACAAGAGCTTTGAAGGAAATAAAACGGCAGTTTTTCCCAAAATTTTCTTTGATCTCCAAGGTTGAATGAAAAACATGATCGCTTCCATGTGGGTCTAACTTACCCGTAATAATGTACCGTATTTCGTTTTCTTGTCTAACGCTGGAAGGAGGAATCGTGGCAAGGGAGGGATTTCTGGAAAATACATCAAATCCCCAAAGCATCCGCCACCCCACCCCCACCACCACCACCACCCGAATCCAGTACATGTCACAGTGACAATGCGAAAAAATATAGATTAAACCCTTTGTCTCAAAAAAGTAAACCCTGTCAAATTTTGTGACATCCACAAATCAATAACGTCTTTACTGTCAGGTGAAAAAAACTACCACACGCAAAACTTCCATTACATGTTTTTTTAAGTACCACCCATGTCACCACATTAGCAGAAAACTAATAATTAACAGAACAAAGCTATAATTACATTATTAAATAATGCTTTATTTTTAGGGGATATATATTTATATAAATTGAAAGAATAATATTTATCGGTACGTCATGCAGTGACGAAAAAACCAGAAGGGTATTATACCTCTCAAAGGAAAGATTCCCTCCACCACTTCGATGAAGGGGGCGGGGGGGGGCGAATTCATATGCTACCACGTATGTCTGTGACTTTTTCAAGATGAACCCTACACTCGCGAACTCCCAAGCTTAAAAAAAAATAACAAATAACTGTTTAACAAAACGCGGACAACCTGTTAATTTAACTCACTGGTTTTGGACACAGACGGTAACACATGTTACCCTGAAAGTATATCACAGTCATCTGAGCCCCACCCCCCCCCCCTACAGCCACGCCCCTTACAAACGAGACTCCCTTTGACACTCTAAAAAAATCCTCGATCCAAGTGACTCCCTGACGCAGCTTTTGCAAAAGACCAGCCCTCCCCCTCTTCCCCCCCCCCCCCCCCACTCGGTATCAAGCTTACTTCGCAGTTTTAATTGGAGGTTTCACCACGAAGCAAGTTACCAGTGTTGGCATTTTTATTGTTGCATATTCATCGGTTGAAATTACAAACTGTATGATCGATTGAATATGACAAAACATTCGTGAGACATTTGTTTTTTTGTTTTTTTTTGCTAACACAGGAAGATTTTTGGAAAACGTCGAAACACACAAATCTTTCATGGCCGTAGAGAAATAAGGCATCTTTTTTGTAAATACTCCAGGAAAAGAATGGCCTGAGGTGATCTTTAGTTGACTTTCAAAAGTTGGCCGTTGACGAGAGAAAAATGAAATGCTACACGATAATAAAACAATGAGAGTCGGACGACAGAAAAGCCTTGGGGGGAGGGAGGGGTGGGGGGAGATCACGTGCAAATTGCTTACAATGCGTGTCCATGACTTTTTAAAACAATCTCTACACGCGGAGTAATCAGTTTGAAATAAGGCCGCTTTTTTTATCCAAATGCTTAGCACAGTTTCGAAAGAACACCCCCACCCAAGTCCCTCCCCCTCCCTTGGTGGAAAACGCGAAGTCCTGAATAAAAATTTCCTCCTTTTAAGGAGAAAAGACACTCATCGTGGACAGCACCTTGCCTTATCCCACGCCCCCCCCCCCCCCCCCCACCACCTCCCTGGAGACAAGTGCAACACTTCACTGTTGTCTGTGCTGTTATCAGACTCGGCTATGTCTCTTTTATTTAATTAAATCATCACAAACGGGGTGCCATAGACACAAGAAAATCACACACTGCTTCATGGACATAACGTACTACCACAAGGCTTTGTCCAAAAGCGCGCACAAAGAGACCTCATACACGAGCACGATGGTGGTATTGTTGTTGTTGTTGTTATTATTATTATTATTATTATTATTATTATTATTATTATTATTATTATTATTATTATTATTATCATTATTATTATTATTATTATTATTATTATTATTATTATTAATTTTATTTCGCCACCTTCAAACAAGAAAGAGTTTTGATCACTTTATCCCTGAAGACATTTCCTGAATTATCTTCTTTCCCTGAAGTAAAATGTGCTAAGCATCTATATGAGAGATAATGTGAGATGACTTGGAGCCACCAAGAGACAACCATAAACCTGAGCTACGCCACTCATTTCTTCTCTATAAACTATTCATAAAACGTCCTATTTATGGTATTGTTATTTTTAGTACTGAGTTACAGACAGTCATATTTTGTTTCTCTCTTTTCTTTGTTTTAGGAGCATGGGAATAGAAACTTAAGGGGCAGACTTTGTTTTGAAGTGCATTAGGCAGAATTTGCACTTGTCAGCAGGGCATGATATAAGGGTACTCACGACTTGACTTGTTGGTGGGCGGTCTGTGGGTGTGGGGTTGTTGTAAATCGGTCACATCTTGGAATGCTCCTGCAACAGAAATAAAACACACACACACATATTACCTTAACTGGGATATTCCAGACATAGAGCCATCGGGTTACTGTGAGTGCATAATGTACCGCCATGCACTCCATGTAGCCTCATATACTGTAATGTACCATCATGTACCGTTAATACATGACGAATCGAAATCTCAATATAACGAACATCTTTGCGACTGGGAAGAATGTTCATTACACCGAGATGTTTGCCGTCAAAAAAGAAAAAAAAGTTCATTGCAACAATAAGAAACGGGTCCCGAAAAACATGTTCTGTTATTGCCTAAACAAGAAGTATTAACCAAAGGATGTTGTATATACCGTTATGTACTAGAATATACCATGATGTACACTAAATTGAAGGGTAATTTACAGCACTGTTCTAAACTGTACACTGTACATGCATTGCGATACAGGAAATATGGGGTTGGACACGCGCTAGCATATGTGTGACCATGTGTGCCCCCCCCCCCACAAAAAAGCCAGTTTCCTTAAAAAGGGGGTAATTTTCATTCAGTATTACACAAAAGTCGGGTTCTTTCTGCACTCCTCATTCTAAAGGGGGGATCCAAAAATTGTACACACGCACTTCGATCAATGTACGTGAATGTTTAGCTTTCGTTTTATGACCGCAGTGACGCGCGTTTTAGCTGCGCCCCTACTCATAAATCTATCGTTTTATTTTCGTAAAACGCGCTTTTACGAGTAAAAGCGCAATTCGCGTTCTCCACTTTAGATGGGTTCCCTTCCGGTAAATAATACCACGCAAATAAAAAAGAAATTTTTCCTTGTGAATAGAATGGTCCCTCTACTCTCCCTCCTGTTTTCCCTCCATCTCCAGCCAATCAGCAAGCGAGAACGATAAGACTTACGTCATTCGAAGACATCAATCATTCCCTTCAAGCCCAAAAAATGGTGACAACGCACCCAGGCTTGTTGCGGGTTGGCTGGGAGGGAAGATAGGCTAAAGTGGAGAACGCGAATTGCGCTTTTACTCGTAAAAGCGCGTTTTACGAAAATAAAACGATAGTTTTACTTCGTAAAAGCTTTAAATTCGCTTATCTCCACTTTAGATGGGACTAAAGTCCGGAGAAGGGGAGCCTGCCATTCTGTTGAAAAATTGATAAATAATTACGCGAATTGTGCTGTATACTCGACAGAGTGCAATGTCCTTGGACATAAGGGGACAAAGTGAGAGAAAAAATAAAAGACTCAAACTATGTTCCGCTTTTACTATTCTTCCAACAAAAAGTCGAGAGGGGCACTCCCGATCCATTGACAAAGAATAACAAAGAGTAGTACTAACAGTCAAAGGACTCCAACGTAGTACCAAGCTAAATTGACCAACAAACGAACCGTTTGAATGAGTATCTTATCCATCCCCCGCCTGCCTCCCACTGGATGGAGCCCGACCTGGGATACTCTGATGCTATGTAATATCATGCAAAAGGTACAATAGTAAATCAACTTTATTGACCTTAAAACATTTATTTAAAAGTAGTAAATCCAAAACCTGATTTACGTAAAATAAAATTCTTAACACAGAGGAAATTAGCTCCGTCTGTGCCAGTAAAAGCATGCTGGCCTTAAGGCCTGAACACATAAATGGAACACAAATTGAAGTATTGTCACGATCTCTAGCATAAGTGAAAATACTGATAATAAACACCTTAATCATAAAATTAAAAATTACTACACACCCACAGGGTGAAGGTGTAATCACAGAATTATAAATTGTTGAGAACTGTCACAATTTGCATATGGGATCAGTCCCAGAAAATGGTACTTACGGTACTCATGGTATGGTCACTGTAGGAATGGGATACCTTCTTCATGGGATCAAGTGAGGCTAGACTATATCGGACCGGGTAAGGAGAAGAGATGTCTGTCTCTGTTCTCTCCCCCCTCTTTTTCTTAGTAATAACTAGAAAAAGGGGTTACATAATCAGCCCTGAAGAAGGAAAATCCCTGCTACAGTGACGGTACCTTACAACAGACTCTTGAATATGGTACGAAAGCATAAACTGTCTTGGTCCCAAAAATATGGGATCGAAAGAAAACTTCGCTGTGAGTCGTGGCTAAATGTCTCTAGAAGCGGTTGTGGTCCATCAGGAGGTGCGGTTATTCTTGAACTTATGTTGATAGCCGCCTCGACCCTTGGATGGTCCACCTTTCTGTTTGCCCTTGCTTTTCGGTCTAGGGGTGACCGGTCTGTTAACAGAACAAAAATTAAGCCTTAAATGTTGATTCTGCCGCTATAAAAGGGGCCACCGAATAAATCCCGGAGATCTCATCTTGGGAAAAATCTTTTAGGTAATATTTGATAAAAGAGTTTGGTGAAACCCAGCATCCCGTTTTGAGGATTTCAGAAAATGACACATTGCGTAAAGCCCTAAGTGAATTTGCCACCTGTCTTACTTGATGGGCTTTAACGTTCAACTCTGACAGGAGATTGGTATCAGACTGTGACCCTTCATAGGCTGTGATAATGACCTCTTTAATGTAACGAGAAATCGTTTGTTTGGAGATGTCCTTATTGAAATTCGGCATGTGGGAAATGATCAAGGCTTTTTGACCTGATGACCGATATGTCTCCGAAATAACTAAATACTGTCGTAGTGCTTGTACGGGGCACAAAGACACCCGATCTTCCAGGTTGTGTTCTTCGGGTAGGGACGGTAGGGCTATATGATCAAATGTGCCCATCCCGTGAGTTTTGATATGTGTCTTGCCCATAAATCCCGCCCTTGGTACGAGGAATACCTTATCCCAAGTCCCGTTTTCCTTACTCACTGTTCTGTCTAAGGCATGAATTTCACTTCTTCGTTTGCCTGATGCCAACGCCAAAAGAAAGGTGAACCTTAAGGTGGCATTTTTAGCTGATATTACAGATTTGTCAAAAATGTCAGGTCTTTGAAGAAAGCGAAGAACTAGTGACAGATCCCATTTTGCCACTGTGGGCGTACTGGGGGGGGAATTCACTTTAAAGTGTCTGATCAATTGTGACAGGGCGGAGTCTTCTCCTGGGTCATAGCCTGTGGAAGCTTTGAGTTTAGATCCTATGGCTGCCCTATATCCCTCTATTGAACCTACTTTTAAATGTTCGTCCGTAAATAGATAGTCCAGAAAATCGGCCACGACTGGTGGGGATGCCTGGAATGGATCTATTTTCGATTTGGTACACCACGAGGCAAATTTATTCCACTGGGCTCTGTACACCTTAGCTGTGGATTGTTTATGACTACTAACCATTTTATCCACTACTCTATTCGAGAAACCTTTCTTTTTAAGAAAGATTGGTCAGACACCACAGGTGCAGGTTCAGCAGGTGAGGGGCCGGGTGGAGGTGATGCCAGTGTGGTTGGGATAATAGTTCTCTGTGGCATGGGATCGGGATTGATTTGACCACCTTGCACTGTAGTAATAGGGCAAACCATGGGGCTTCCGGCATCCATGGGGCCACTAACAGGAGGAATCGTGGTTTCAGTTTGATTACCCTTTGGAGAACTTGAAGGAGTATTGCCTGTGGGGGGAAGGCGTACAATACTTCTTGGGTTGGCCATGGGCAATTGAGTGCGTCCACCGCCCATGCAGATGGATCCGGGCAGGGGGAGATAAACCTGGGCAGTTGGGTCGTCATGGAATTGGCGAATAGGTCTATGTAGGGGGGACCCCATGGTGATTGCCCTGTTACCCATCGGAAGGATGTGAGTGCTAGGCACCATTCCGTGTGAATTACTTGTCCCTCCCTGGAGGCCAAATCTGCCAGTACATTGAGTTTTCCCGCTAAGTGATGGGCTGTTAGGGTGATGCGACACTGGCGAGCAAAGCAAAGAATCTTGCATGCTAGTTTCGAGAGAGGAAGAGACCTGGTCCCTCCCTGTCTGTTTAGGTAAGCTACTGCCGTAGAGTTGTCTAGAAGGAACCGTACGGATTTGCCCCTGAGAATGTGATTCAATCTGTTTAGGGCTATCCACACTACTCGTAACTCTAACCAATTGATGTGGTAGCTGTTTAGGGGGGGAGCCCATACCCCTTTCCATACCTGGCCCTGACAGTGTATCCCCCAGCCCTTCTGGGACGAATCGGTCTGAAGTTCTATCTCTGGGGGTGGGGGATGAAAGGGGACACCCTCGGTCATCACTATGGGATCGCACCACCATTGTAGGGGGATTAGAGTTTTCCCAGAGATTTTTGTTTTGGCACGGGGAAACCTCCCTTGTCTTAGTGCGAATCTGACCTGTCTTTGAAATGGTCTGTAATGCAAGCGGCCTAAAGGGACCGTTTTTTCGGTTGCAACTAGGAGACCCAACAGGGATTCCATCGCCTGTAAATTCACGTTTTTGTCTGCTGGGATTGCTTTTATTGCCTGACAGACTCTTTGGCGTCTCTCCTCGGTAGGAAAGGCTCTTGCATTTTTTAGATCCCATCTTTCCCCGAGGAATATAATGTCTTGTTTTGGTGAAAGTTCCGATTTGGGTATGTTGACTACGAGCCCTACCTGAATGGCTTTTCGAACTAGAGTTATAGTTTGAAGACGGGCCGCTTGTTTGTTTTGATGGGCTAGTAACCAGTCGTCTAGATATTGGAACACCAACATGCCTTCCAGGCGAGCCCAAGACTTCAGAACTTTCATTACTTTTGAAAACACATACGGGGCCGTGGAGAGGCCGAAAGGGAGTGCCCGAAACCAAAAACGTTGTAGGCCTATTTGAAAGCTTACGAATTTTTTGGTTGAATGATGTAACGGGATATGGAGGTACGCGTCTGACAGATCTATCGACGTGCCCCACATCCCTGCCTGAAGGCTTTCTTTTATAACTTGGGCTGTGTCCATTTGGAAAGTTGTGGTCATTAGGAATTCGTTGAGGGAGGAGAGGTCTATGACCAATCTCCACCCGCCTGATTTCTTGGGGACTAGGAAGACCCTGCTGAAAAAGGCTTCCTGGGTTTCGGGCATTTCCTCTATGGCCTCTTTTTCTTTCAGGGATATCAACATTTCCTGAAGGGCTACATCTTTGTCTGACCCTTTGGGGTAGGAGGTGACTAAGTTTTCTGGTGCCCAGGCAGTTAGGGGAATAGGGACTTTGTGACCCCTTTGATCCCGTTTGAACGGTAGAGAATACCCGTTTTTGAGCCATCGGACTACCCGACGAGGGGCACCCATATCTGCCCATGCCTTCCAGAATTTGCCTAGCCTTCCTCCTACGGGCCAGCAGGAGATGTAGGAATGCAAATCGTTTGGATTTTCTACACTTATTAAAGTATCGCCAGGAGACCAATGAGTCTCTGGGCGGTACTTTGATTGGCTGCTACCTGCTCTGTTGCGGCGATGGGACCTCCTGTCGACTGCTGTGGCCTGACTTGGGCTTCTTAGCCGGAGGGGGTTGCGATTGGGAGATGGGCTTAGCCTGCTCCGAGCTTGGGCGTTGAACTCTCCTGCGTTTGAGTGGGCGCCGGAATGATGCACGGGACATTCTGGACATCAAGGCGAAGTCCTGTGATAGGGAGCGGCTTTCTTGATTTACCCGCTCTATTTCCGCGGGGGGAAATAATTCTTTTTCACCCAGAATGGGAGCATGACGCAATTCCCTCAACCCTTTCACGCTCGACCAGCAATGTTGTAAGAAGGCATCCCGTCTGAGGAAAACCATGGACGTCATAAGGTAAGTAGATAGTTTGACAACGTCCCTGGTTGCAAGAGCCAGACATTCCAACAGTTTGGATGTGACCGGATCATTGAGGCGTAGATCCTCCCAACGCGTTTTTAACGCTTTCAGCGTGTGGTCCTGAAATGACATTACATTAAGGATATTTCGTGAGGACGCCTCAATGGTCTTCGCGTCTTTTTCCACTAGTGGAATGTCCGAATCGTTGCGAACCGAGGGCATCCAAACCGTGCGCTTCGACGGTTGCTCCAAAGGTTCTGAAGATATTAGGTCGTCCGATGGTCGATACGGGCCTGGTCTTACAGCACAGTGGCGCGAGGCGTGAAAACGGGATAAGGTGCGGCCCTCGGCGTTGTCCATCTTTTTGAACTCCTTTGTTCGAACTGTTACAGCGTTAGCGATGCCTTCGCTGGTAGGTAGCGCGATAAATGGGTCTTGATGCAGCGGAGCCGTCTGAGAGGTCATCCGGATAGGAGGATCCTCTTTATCGGTCGTAGGAGAGCTTGCAGTGACCCTAGCCAGGCGGGCAATTTCCTGAATTGCGTCGCGAAAAGGCACGTCTTCTGGAGTTATTGTAGATGAGGTGATGGATGGAGTGGCATTCTCGCTTCGTGGGGTGAAATCCGGTGGGGAGGGGGTCCTGATTGGGCGTCTCCCTGCTGCTGCCGGATCTTTCCAGAGCTTCTGGCCACTACGAGGGGATCTGATATAGTCTATTTCCCTGAGGGGAAGGCGAAACTGAGAGGAAGGGGGTGTATCTGTTGTCTCTTCACCCGATTCCTCACCTTCAGACTCTTGATCCTCTGACTCCTGTTCGGGTTCCCGTTCGTGACTTGTGCCTGCCGATTGTGATGGTACGTCACCCGAAGGGGTATAGATCTCCCGTTCTCTGTTGAGTGGAATGGAAGACAGATGGGATGCCACTGACTGGACCAACTCTTCTTCTTCCTCCTCTCCCAAAAGGCCTGATCCTTGCCCTGATGGGGGAAGACCCGAGGATTCCGCGTCACTGATCACTTCCACTGACGGTAGTTGTGTGCTGGGATCTACACGAGAAGGGGATGGAGTGGTGAGTGGCTGTAGGTCTGGTGGTGGTCGCGAAACTGTGGCAGAAGGTTTATGTTTGCGGCGAGAAACCTTGCCTTGACGTTCGACTTGCTGTTGGAGATCTAGCAATTGTTTTTGTAACTGGGCTTGCATCGAGAAAAAAGCTGAAAACTCTCCAGGCAGTCGCGGAACTGAAGGAGGGGACGACAGCTCTGATTGTGCCGGAATGCCCAACTGACCGGCCAGGGCCGCGAAACTGGAGCCCGAAGCCGTATGAGTAACTGTCACTGGTTCCAAAGCGAAGTCTGTTTTCGGTGTCGTTTCGGCTTTATCCGTATCCGAGGGTGTAATAGCCCAAGCCTTCCTGAGGGTTTCCAACTCCTTGCCTTCTGGAATCTCCAGGTCGGCCACCGTCTCGGTATATGCTTTACGTTTGCGGGATTTCTTGCTCTTCCTGTCCACCGCAAAAGCATCGGACTCCGAACCCGTATCCATCTTAACGGGAGACGAAACTTGTTCCAAAATTACTGAGCTAGCTTTACGCATAGTTACTTGACCGAAATCCGAGGATGCACACGGGGATAAAGACAAGGCTTTACGTCTGTCTCTTCTCCTATCATTGCGTATCCTGTTCTTGAGAATAAGTTTCCACTGTTTCGGTGACAAGTGATGGCACTCGGAGCAAGTATTCCACTCGTCGCAAAGGGGTACACAGTTCTTCCGTTTGCAACGGTCACAAATAGAGTGAGGGTTGAAGGCTGAAGGTGGGTGGGTGCACTGCAGAGATATCGGCTGACCACGCAGACTGGCTTCTGTCATATCTGAAATGCAAGCAGAAAAGACAGATAAGTTATCTGTTCACGTCACGGCAGACTGGACAGATAAAAGAACATTTAGCGCAAAAACGAGAGTTATGCCACCCTGGAGCGTTAGCAAATAGTACCAGTACGCACTCTGTTCGAATAGGCGCTAAAATGATGCTCATAGGCCTCTTAGGGCTGTGTCGAATGAAAGATATTCAAAATGGGCCTCCGATGGTCCCATTTTCGGGATGTAGGAAATTATCCCATAAACGGGATATGACCATGGGCCCGAAAAACGGGATCGATTTCCGGGACCTTAGACGGTACCATCTAGTCCATTTGTGGGCCTCGTCCGACTGATCCCACAAATGGGATTCGGGCCTGATCCCAGGCAAATGAGGTGCCACAAATGGGCCACTTGGTGCCGAAAAAACGGCACCTCGGAACCATGTATGGGATAACGTAGTCCCATAAATGGGCTTTCAGCAGAAATTTCGCCAAAAATAGCTCGAAACGTCTATGAGCATAATTTCGCCTGAACCAGAGCCAGCAGAGTCTGGAGAAATCCTGACCTAACTCGCAGGTTCCGAAGGAGTGTCTAACCAGCAAAAATGGCCATACTCGTAATGGTACCATAAGCTGTGGCTAACTAGGGATCAAAGCAGGCACAGTGGGCTGCAGAGATTCTAGCAACTCCGAGGCGGTGTGTGCATGAACTAGAACAAAACTCCGGTCCTGTAGCTTCCGTGTGGAGAAGAGAGGCACACTTCCCGGGACTAAGAGGTGTCTCCGCTGCGTGTAAACTCAACAACTACCAGACCGAAAGAAACAGTGCCGAAAAATTGCTTCAATCCAAGTAGAAATTTATCCACACAAAACACAAATCACGTAAAATAATCCAAAAATGTGAAAATAGTAGATTAAAGCAAAATCGCACCTTGCTCAGTTCCCTTTTTTAGATAAAAAAGTGGAGCACACAGAAAGGCGTGTGTTGTAAACACCACGCTTGAAGGGAATGATTGATGTCTTCGAATGACGTAAGTCTTATCGTTCTCGCTTGCTGATTGGCTGGAGATGGAGGGAAAACAGGAGGGAGAGTAGAGGGACCATTCTATTCACAAGGAAAAATTTCATTTTTATTTGCGTGGTATTATTTACCGGAAGGGAACCCATCTAAAGTGGAGATAAGCGAATTTAAAGCTTTTACGAAGTAAAAATATAATTCAGTGAAAAGGGGATGAATCTTTTATTAAACCTGACACCCCGCGTTTAGGGATGAAATTTACAAAGTTGTCCGGTTAAAAAAGGATGTCTTTTTCAAGCCTGCACGCCGCGTTTAGGCGCGCAATGGTAATCAGGTGAGTGCCCCCTTCCTCCATCCCACCATTCAAATGTGCAAGCTACCCACACGGCAACGTCGGCCCAACTAAATCGCAACGTTGGACCTGTGTGTGATTTTCTAGTGACTGGTTAATCCCATTTGCCACTACGCCTGTCCAACATTGTATGTCAGTCGCGACGAAAAAAAAAATACCGACATCTAATCAACGTCTTTAACCCATCGTTGAATAAGCGTGGGATAAGCGGAGGGTTTAGATGTTGAATAAACGTTGTTTAGACGTTGCTTTTGGTCACGGCAAAACATTCAATTTCTCGTCTTTGATATAATGTTGAATTGACGTTGACAATCGACATTGTAGAAACGTCGGAAAATCGACGATTTATAAAACGTCAGGATTACAAGCAAAGAAAAACCTTATCATGTAATCGCTCACTATAGAGAAGACATGACAGTCGCTTCGAAAATAGGGGCGCATAAGATTTGCCCCAAACCTTTTGAAAAATATTCATAAAAATGGACTGCACACGTATCGCGCATTACCGATGGTTTGACGGAAGGAAGATCATGGCCCCATCTCAGTGTCATTGTCCAAAAGGTGATTCTATATCATTTTCCAAAGAGCAAGCGATAAACGTTGTTTCCACTTCTATAATCAACCAAAACCGGCTGTGTATGGAAGAACGTCTTAAAAATGGTATTTTGGGTGCCTGGTACGATAGGGAACACAGGATTTCAGCAGACGCTGTTAAGAAATGTACAAGTAAATTAATTGTGGTCTGAGACCTATTATAGTATATTGGGCTATTAGCCGTCAAAGGGTTGAAAAGTAACAATTCTACTGCCTTGTGCGCGCGTTCAAAGCATATGATTTTTTTTTCACTTTAAGTTTGATGATCAAAAGGTCCCGCGTAGTCATTAAGTGAAGCATTTCCATTAAATTTATCAGCAGCACAAAAAAAAAACTCAAAGAAGAAATAACCTGGATTTTGTTGAAGAAATACTTTTGATTTTTTGATATGTTCCTTTAATACAATTTGTTTCCACTGCAGGCTTTATTCTGAATACCAGCACAATAATTGGATTTGTCATCATAAGTGAACTGAGAATGCAAGTTTTCCTATTAATCAGCTCTTATTAATAAATAACTTTATCAAAGGATAAATATTTCGGTATGAAAGAAAAGATACTCTAGAATCATATATATTGTGAAGGACTGAGAACGTTAACAATACTGTCCTTTTGGTGTGTAATAAGGCCACAGCACCACGGACGTTATTCACATGCAAACGGGGGCACGAGTATGAGCAAAAGGCCGTGTAATGAGTATTTGTGCGGTTATGCGCCAACCCTGGAATGTTTTCATGTTAACAAAAATGTGTAGAAGAGACAAGATATCAAACAATTTCAACAAACAAAAGTTTAACCCCCTTTCTCCTAGCTTCAAAAAAATATGCATTTGTACTATTCTGTTATACAGAAGAATTGTCGTACTTTATAATTTGTGCGAATTATCAGCAGCTCAACTATTACCAGGCGAAATGTCGCTAGTTGAGTTGTCATCAGGCGCTGTGGTTTCCAGCGCTACGTAAGCGAGTTGTAAAGTACATCATCTAAGCTGTGATTTAAACTCTATCATCTAAATCGCCGCAGCCTGTCAGCCGTATTTTAACGACTGGACATTATCATCCTTTTTGCTGTCATTATGTTCTTATAAACCCGGCAAAAAAAGTTTCTAGCCACCTGATATTTTTGAGAAAAGAAAGGGTTTGAATTTTAAAAATGTGTAATATATATACATTTCCAAATACCCCTGTATGTGTGTGACAGAATACTGTGTTTAGTAATATCATTCGGCCATGCTCCAGAGAACACGATTCGATTTTGCAGAGCAGGGGTCTCTTTCGAAAATTGCACTATGGAAGGTTCAATGCCAAAGTGTCTATTGTTTCATGTGTACGCTTTGTGTGCTTGTGTGCTAAGATTAACCAATATGTTTAATCCGATTCACCCTACGGTGTTAAAAATCAGTGATAATGGGCAGACTTTCTAATCTTGATCGCCCCCGCGCCATCGGGCTACTGGAGAAATACACCGAATGGACTGTCCGTCTTGCTCACCCGACTTAAATCCCATAGAGCACGTGTGGGATTACTTAGGAAGGGCACTATATGGCCGAGTAACGGCGGAGAAAATCTCAACGACATTAGGAGTTATCCTTTGGAAGAATGGGACAGAATGCCAGAACAGTATGTTAGAAAACTTATGCATAGCATGCACAAGCGCTGTGCAGAATGCATAACAAATAGAGGTGGCCACACCCATTACTGAACAGGGATTTCCAAAGTGCAATTTTTGAAAATGACCCCTGCTGTAGAAATTAAGAGTGATGGAATTTTGTGAGAGCTTATCTGTTATAAGTTTCAACTCAGCTTAGGATAAGTGATGCTGGAAGCAGACAAGAGCAGTCATTACCTCATGAGTAGACTATATTTTGAAATATTCACAAATCTGTAAGTGACTAGAAACTTTTTTTGCTGGGTTTATAAAAAAACTTATTGCGATAGAACTTGCCCAAGGGTTCCCTTTCACTTTCTATCTAACTTAACTGTTTGCAAGCATTCATGCCGGAGGCATTTATGTGACATTTGGACCACTTCAGAAAAGAAAGTTTTATTCGTCGTCTTTTTTTTGCCTCTGTCTATTTATATGCTATAAGAGTTACCGTTTGACGTCAGCGTTTATGTCATGGCAAAATAACAAACCAAAATACAATAAAAACACGATTGATTTTTGTTGAATTTTAACATCTTACAGGTATTTCTTGTTGCATCACATTCGTTTTTATAATAATTTTACGATAGGGGTGATGCTCTTACTCTGTGCTTTTTCAGCGGATTGAGCAATATCATATAATAAAATCTTAAAACCGAAATTTTGAACGCCTCTGACAGAAATATAACACTATTCACTTCTTACGTCTCTGTCCAGATATCTGGACACCATTTCTATGTACTTTGCAGAAAACTAAATTCATTAGTAAACTGTCGACCACAAAACAGCGCAAAACCTTTCATAGTATTGAACAGTTCTCTGTCTACTGGCGTAGTTACTGTCAGAAACACTGAATGCACGACTTCAATTAGTTCCGCGGAATATTTAAACCCTGTCTTTTTAGCAATTTGCCAGAGCCAGCTACCGCCATCTAATGCTAGCGTTCTTTAATTTCACTTTTTTGCACAGACAATTCACGTAAGCCGAAATGATTCTACTTAAAAATAAGGCGAAGAGGTGATCGACGTTTTAGTCTGGTGAGATCTGCGTTTAAGTGAAAAATAAAGCGTTTACGAAAAATAAATGCATAACTTGCCTTTCTTTTCCCCTTTTCCGGTAATCTTATAAACTGTATTAATGTAGGTGTTTATTGTCATCAAACCAAGACATCGCAATAACTGCCGTTGGGGAAAGGATAGACCAACCGCCATTGAAACGTCGACAGGTGTCAAAATGTTCGATCTCCCCATTCCGCGAAGCATTTAATTGGGTGTGTTTGTCTGGTTAACAGCTTACTCCCCGCCACCCCCCCCCCCCCCCCTCCCCCCAGTGCACTCACAGGGAAGACGGCCAACTGTGTTGCCAGGTCTTTGAGATGGCTTGTTGCAAAAGCTATCTGTTTTCAAGAAACGTGCTGTTGTATTTTTCGATACCATAGCCTGTGAGCACCCCTTTTCCAGCTCCCCTAAAAAGGATTAAATCTGGATTGCTTTCGTCACATGGCAAACAGAATTTATTTGGGGTCTCTTTGAGATGTTGTGTGCATTTGTTCCCAGGTCTTCCATTGGTCAGACTTCAGAGTTCTGATTCTATGTCATATTCAATAAACATTATTTTATCCGCCTTGAAAATATGTCGGCATGACCGTCGGCGTTTTAACCAACATTCTACCGCCATAGATAACGATATACATCCAAATTAAAGAAAACGCGCACGACTGTGCGAGATTTAAACCATAAACCGTGTTTGATGGATGTGGGGTTCTAACTGAGGTCTTGAAGTTCCTCAGCTACAATACTGTTGCCTTTATCTCCAAAACATATCTATTGTAGCAGTAAATCGACTCCAATTATTATGATCAATTAAAACTTAAATACAAATCAATAGAATGCATATGTTAGATTTTAATCATTTCTCAATGCATATATTTTACATATATTTTTATGCATTGGTTATACGTTATAAATAGATAAACTTCCGACCAATGGTAAAAAAATTGAAACGGATATTGCATACGTATATTCGATGTATTTTATTATACGTATATTATACATATATTTTTTTATATGTTGGCCCAACGTCTGACATAGACGGACTTCCGACGGAACAAAACTTGTTTTTGAAAAAAATATTACTGATGTATAACCGACCCATTACAATAATCGTACAATATACAAATATATCACTGCATCGGCTATACGTCGGAAATATACCGAATTCCGACGGAACTTTATTTGTTTTATTTGAGATATTACAAGCATGTAATATACGTATAAATATATACGTATATTATACAAATAAGTTATATTTGTTGGTGAAACGCCGGAAATATACCGATTTCCACTGGATCTCTAAATTTGTGTATTTTACGCATAACTTGAAATGAAAACTTTAATGTTCTATATATATATATTTAAAACTTATAGCGTTCTAGTCTCTAGCCGTTATGGCTGGCAAGACGAATGAGAGAGTGGTTTGGGTACAAATGTTTATTGCCTGACTGCTGAACACATTATGCATAAAACAAACATACTTTAAGAAACTGTCCACTAACCAGACTAACATATTCAACATAAAACTGTAATTGTAAACAATTAAACAGGGAAGGGGAAGGGGGATGGATGTGGGTCTCTGGAAGCGCTTGCTTGACCAGTGCTTGCTTTGCATTTGTGAGGGGAAGCTTGGAAGAGCCTTGTTATGTACCGTCCGACTTAATCCCTGCACGACTCAACGGCCAATAGAACACAGGCATGACAGAAGGTACTCTGGGGCGAGCTCCGCCCCCGAGTTACAGAGTGTGTGCTTCGCTCCCGCCTTGCATGACGGCACGCTGTAAGCCGAGACGCTCTGTCTACATCTCCGTCTGGCACGCTCCGTCGCTGTCAAGTCGAGTAGCGTTGGGGATTAAGGGGGAAAAGGGGCAGCGCATCACCAGAGTTTTAAAATCAAATAACACTTTATTTTTTAATTAAAACTTATAGCGTTCTAGTCTCTAGCCGTTATGGCTGGCAAGACGAATGAGAGAGTGGTTTGGGTACAAATGTTTATTGCCTGACTGCTGAACACATTATGCATAAAACAAACATACTTTAAGAAACTGTCCAAATACCCAAACCACGAAGTGTTACTTGTAGTAGTTAGGACAAGGCGTTTTGAACGTTTGATCCCATGGTTTTTGCACAATCCAGGCGTAGACTCAGAGGGACGTCAGTGTATCGCGTGTAGGACTCCGATGTCCAGTCTCCTTGGCTCTTAATCACTTGCGGTGGCAGTCCACAGGCAAGAGCAAAGGTAGCCCCGGCTCATCGTAGGCTATGGCCGCTGTAGGCTGAGTCATCTAGCCCAACAGCACGCAGTTTGCATTTCAGCATCGACGAGAACGCTGCGTGGGAGAGAGGGAAGGTGGAGTCCGGGGTTCTGTAGGAGAAAAGCGCCGCTTTACCATGTGCGGGCGAAAGGCGGAGGTGGTGTTTTAACGCTGCAGTGGGGCATACTGTAGACTGCTCTACCTCTGGGATTGGGATGACGAGGGCTCGTGAAAAGTTGCGAAGTGTTTTGGTGCGTTTTACGTGAACTAGGGCGCCATCTGCACACAGCGTTACGTCATCACGGCAGAGGTCAGTTCTACAGTCGTGGCTAGTCTGGGTACGGGATAGCAGCGAGGACTTGCGCAGAAAGGTAAAGAAACCCATGAGACAAGCAGCCCAGAAGCAGGCCTCTAATGGTTGCGAGAGGTCGAGAACTCCTCGGACGCGCTGCAAGATATCCAGCGAGAGCGGTAGTTTCTGTCGGGGTGGCGTACCTTTCTGCGTGTCGATTCCTTTCAATAGCGTCTTCACGAAGTGGTTATTCTCAATGGGGTTCGTGTAACCCAGCTCCAAGTGGAGTAGGCGAACTGCAGCGAGATAGCATCTCACGGACTGGGGTTTCAGGGATCGGCTGAGAAAATACGCGTAACGGAGCACGGTCGTAGTTTCTGCGGGGGCTGGGCGCATCCTAAAGGCTTGGCAGAAGGCCAGGTAAGACTTCAGCTGAGCCGAGTACGTTTCACGAGTGCTTTCTGCTAGGGCTGCTCTGCGGAATTGGGCCACTTCGTTGTCCAAAATTTGTGTCTCCCGTACCACTCCTGGAACAAACGACGCATAGCAATTGGTGACATGTGGTGCCGGAGGTCAGCGAGCGGGACGTGGCCGAATGCATACGTGGCATGTGGAAGGCTGGATAGTCGCGAAATGGCATCCGGGAGCTTATTAAGTTTCGTGTTTACGTAGGCGGCACATATTTTAATGTCAAACTTAACGCATAATATTAGTATTTCGCATAAAACATCGGACGCAATAGTGTTTCTAATTCTTCCTCGGTTAAGGGCATAAAGGGTTGCTTTATTATCCGAATATAGTTGAACCGTCTTAGAGGCGCAGAACGGTGCCCAGCGGCGCAGCGCCAAAAGAACAGCAGCTAGTTCTTTCGTATTTATGTCGCAATCATTGATGGCGGGCATAT
Organism: Protula sp. h YS-2021; assembly: GCA_949752745.1. Classification (NCBI taxonomy): domain Eukaryota; kingdom Metazoa; phylum Annelida; class Polychaeta; order Sabellida; family Serpulidae; genus Protula; species Protula sp. h YS-2021. The sequence continues at coordinate 33,590,066 of OX457024.1, read as the reverse complement.
CCGTGGCGAAGTTGCAATAGAGCCAGTCTATGGCTCTATTGTGGCAAACGACCGCTGCGCCTGCAGCAGTCGGGCTTGCGTCTGTGGCAATGTGAAAGGCGCGATCGGGCACATCCCTTTGGGAGGAAAAGCGAGATGTACCGTTGAATGAGGCGCAAAGCACATTAAGCAGTAGTAAGTCTCGGCGAGTGTCCGTAGTGATACGGGTGCGGTGGTTAGGGCGACGTAGTGACGTCATAAGCACGATTAGACGACGCATGGCCGGACGTATGACACTGACAACACGTCCGACCCAGTTCAGTTTCCCCAGCAGGCTCTGCAGGTCGCGTTTTGAGAGCCGTCTGTTGTCGGGACTTGCGTAGTGGGAGAGAAGGGTTTGGACTTCGCATAGCTTATCCGTGGGAATTGACAGCGTGCAGTCGGTGGAGTCGATAGTCACTCCGAGAAACGTTAGTCTGCGCGTAGGGGAGATGCATTTCTCCCAGTTGATTGCGAAACCAAGCGACCGGAGGAGCCGTATCAAGCATTGCATTGCCTTGAGCGTGTCGTCAAATGTATCAGCGGTAATAAAAAAGTCATCGAGGTAGCAAATTATTGCTTTTATACCTTGTTTTTTAAGCATGCGGCAGACACTCTGAGTAATACGATGGAAAATACCAACGCTTAATGAAGCCCCGAAGGGCAAGCGGGTATCTACAAGGTATGTGTGATGTTTATTACCCTTAAATTTCCACTTTAAGCCCGTTAGACGTTGGGACGCTTCGCTGAGCGGGACCTGCCGATAAGCTGATTTAAGGTCCACTTTTGCCATAAACGAGTTTCTACTGACCATATCGGCAGCGATGTCCACGGATGTAAAAACATGTTTGTCGGGGGTGGCGTGGGAGTTGACAGAAAGGCCTTCTGGTTGCGAGCAATCGTGAATTAGCCTGATTTCACCGTTTTCTTTGGGTATGGCGGAGAGCGGGGAGACAATGGCCGGTTTTTCTACCACTACTTTATAGCGACCCAGGGCAATTTCCTTCTTTATTTCGCTCTCTACCTCATCACGATATTGTCGCTCAGCCACGCGGCTGTTGGGGGCTTCGGCACACTGAATATTTTCCGTGCGAACGTTAACGATATCGAACCCATTACGTAATCCGTTGAGAATAAATACCTTGTCCTTATCCGTTTCAAGTTGTCGTTCCCATTCGTCGAGCCGGTCAGACAGTGGGCTAGAGACGGCGTGCCGCTAGTCTCTGTGAGCAATCTCGGGGTGGTTCTGGAAACATTTCAGGCAGGCATGCATGAATCGGCAGTTCAGTAGACTGCAACCCCGGCGCGAATTAAAGTTGCGACAAATTTCCGTGCCGTTCGGGGCCCTTGGAGCTTCCACCCTGGGTCTAGCGTGCTGCTTCCGGGTGGATGTTGATTGGGCGCGAGACGAGAAGCAACATATGCCTAGGAGATACGTATCGTCGTCTCCCCAACGGATTTGCCCCGACGCCACCCGTTGCCGGTATTCGAAATCATACCTCATACAGTTGGCTAGCGGGTAATACTCGCACATATCTCCAAGCTTTATGCCGTAGAGATTGTAGCGATCACGCTCGTCTTCCGTCTCCAACTGTCCTGAGCGCTTTAGGGCGCTAAAGATGCGGGCGTGGCCTTTCACCCACTGCTGCCACGTGGTGTCCTCAGGCCTCACGCGTTTCGCCGCGCTCGTCACGATCACTTTCGCATCACCGTTCGACGATAACACTGTCTCTGTGCCCTGACTCCCCAGGAAGGATCCACAGAAATCTTGGACAAATAATGGTCGCGTGTTACCTGGGGTTCTCCCGGTCTGCCATGGGTCGTCGTCCGGGGTCTGCGGCTTGTCCACGAGGGAGTCCAGCATGGCTGTCATCGTCTCTGTGTTAAGGCGTGGAAGGTCATTCAGGGTAGCTGGTGCCGCGTCGCTGCGTAGCCGGGGTCTGTCGGCCGGAAATTTCTCAATGATGTCCGATGTGGGACCGGTACGGGAACTCGCACTGTCGGACTTTGCGTCCTTAAGGTCTGCGACGGCCGCTAGCAGCATTCTCTCTTGGCCGAGCGAGAGTTTTAGCGCCTTAATGACGACCTTGTCAATGTGCAGTACACTGTCGATGGAAAAGAATTCCTCGCTCAGGAGAGCGTCGACAGTGGATTCGAGAAAGTTTCTCGACGCAGCCCATTCTTTCAACTCTTTAATTGCACTGTCGACTTTATCCTTATTCATTTTTTTGTTTCCTGTGACTCAACGGCCAATAGAACACAGGCATGACAGAAGGTACTCTGGGGCGAGCTCCGCCCCCGAGTTACAGAGTGTGTGCTTCGCTCCCGCCTTGCATGACGGCACGCTGTAAGCCGAGACGCTCTGTCTACATCTCCGTCTGGCACGCTCCGTCGCTGTCAAGTCGAGTAGCGTTGGGGATTAAGGGGGAAAAGGGGCAGCGCATCACCAGAGTTTTAAAATCAAATAACACTTTATTTTTTAAATATATATATATATCGTTGTGTACGAGTGTTCCACATATTCCACAGCGTCGGAAAAAAGATGCCGATATTGCCAACGCGTATTATACGTATTTTTTAAACGTCTATAAACGCATATTTTCCTATGTATAAACGACGTCGGAAATACATCGAAAAAAAAGAGTCCAATATTGCAATCGAATATTGTACGTATTTTTATACGTCTATAAAACGCATATTTTCCTATGCTTATTCGGCGTCGGAAATTTATCGATTGACGTTTTGTAGGGGACATTATGAAGAATCAATAGTGGAGCATTATGAATATACTTGAAAATTATCATTTGTCTCAATAATCTATCCCTCAGCAAACATAAAGGAGGAAAAGACAATACAAATAACTAAATTTAAAAAACGAAAATGTAAGAAGTAAACTTTTTGGGACGAAATAGAAACATTAGACCACTTAATTACACTGCCGAGGCAGCCCCAGCCGCCGTGGAGTAGAGGTATGTTCCGCGCCTAGGATGCAAGAGGTCCCCGGTTCAAACCCAAGTATAAGTACTAGTGTTCAGTAACAATATATAAATATGCTATGTTGTATATTAATATGCTATGGTGTATGTATGAATATGTGAATTATGAATGGCTGGTAAGGTTCAATGGGTCAGTTAAGGTTAGAAACTTTTTTTTTTCAAATGCGCACACGCATTTTTATACGTCTAAAAAGCGTATATTTTGCGATTGTCACTTGGTCGGAAATGCGTTGGAAATATGCATTTTATACGTATAAAAATCGTCGGAAATGCATCAGAATATAAACGTATAACCGACGTATAGCCGACGGTTGGTATCCGACGTCGAAGAATTTGTAGGGATATTTCCGACGGTGGCCCGACGTATTAAAGATATATCGGCCCGATGTATATCCGATGTACGAAGCCGCTATATCTATTATGCGTCGGGCCATAGTTAATCCTATGTGCAACCGATACATCGGCCGACGAAGTTGCCGATATTGCCGATCTAATATAGATGTATTTTAGACGTTACGCGAGTGTTCGAGCGCAGTTGACAAATTGACAAAAGATCAGGGGGGGGGGGGTGTTTAGCAACAACCGGGCAAGCGCCCGAACCCCCCTCCCCCACCTCACACACACACACACACACACACACACACACACACACACACACACACACACACACACACACACACACACACACACACACACACACACATTTCATCCTATCATACAGCCTTTCTTCGAGTGAACATACAGTAAAAAGAAAGGAAAAATACCGCGTCTTTGCGTATTGATCTGACCTTGAAAGCAATCTTAACTAGAACCTCATTTTGCTAGCAAAATGTTAAACATTTGACAAAAATTAAAAAGGAATGCGGCTATCTCTGAGCCATCTAGTGAGTGAATTTAGAATAAGGATCAGAATGTTCAAATTGTGTATAAACTGAAATGTTAAATTTTCTGCTGTCAGTCGTGGGGCGCCAGAATTATATCCTTTGCAAAGTTATTGGGTAATCAGGGTTCGAAAATTATTTTACACGCCACTGGCCACCAATTTATTGGACAACATTAGAACTAACTGGATCACAGAGCAGCGCCAATGTCAGACAACGGTGCTCTGTTCAGTAATGCGAAAAAGGGTGGACTAGGACAACAATTTGTGGACTTTTTCCACCAAATGATATTTTTTCGAACCCTGTCACCACTGAAAAAAGTGTAAAAAATGAGTGGGAGGGGGGGGGGCAGGTTCACAAAGAAACCTGTAGTGACAAAAGAAGCGCAGGGACCCCCATATTTTACTATCTCAAATGTTGAATGAATGATTAATGCGTAATTATGTGCAATTTGAGAGGAAAAATGTTGCAGGTTTTCGTTCTGTATTGGAATTAGTCTCAAAGTTTGTTTATTTTCCATTCTTAGCAATACAAACCGAAAGAAATCCCGAGTCGTTTTAGTTCTGTTTTATTTCTCATAAAAGTCCGGTGACCATTGCTTTTTATATCCTATTATTATAGCACTTTGTCACATGGTTGCACATGCGAAGTATTAAAACAAAATTATTGCGGATTAAAATTATGGGAGATAGCCGCATTTTTCTTCAAAACGTAAAAATACTTCCTTCAATGGGTATTTCTTGAATAATATATTGCAAACAACACGGCTTGAATACGTCTTATAAGCGGAGTAGTGTTTGATTTTTGTTGACTCAAAGTTTTATTGACTATTCAGACATACGCCGTGTTATCTATGTACGCAGTGAGAGCTCGCACAAAGCTGAGCAACTGTGTGTTCTGTGCTGTGCGTCAAATGCTCCGTATTTACTTGCAAAATATACTCTTTTCACATGGCATTTTAAATAGGAAAACGAAATCGAAGACAAAACTAAAAAGTGTCATGCACACGTTCATATCATGTTCTACCTAAGTCCCAAGTTTCGTGGCCCTAAGGCCCGTAGTGCCAGTGCAGGAGATGACACAAGAAATCAGATCACTGTCAAGAAAAAAAGAAACCAGAGGCACAAATTCATAAACCCCTTGCAAGCCAAAGCTTGTCAAGTCAAGTGTTAATAATGAAAAAAAATGTTGATAGTTTTTAGCAATGCCCCAAAACCTCCAAAGAGTTTACAGCAGGAGGCCTTAAGTGTTATGTAACTGCAACAGCGCACAGTACGCTTTTGCTCTGTGCTGAGCGTTCTCTATGCCGGCAGTAAAGACAGCGAAAATACCCTGTGTCTGCGTATTAATTTGACCTCGAAAACAAACATAATAATGAAAACATATTGATCGAACTCGCTTAGATAAAGTTCTGTATAATTCCAAAGTTTGGTGTCAATTGGACCAGCAGTTGTTGGCGGGTTGTGATTACAAAATGACGGGCGACTCTAAGGAAAAAATACCCTCTCTTTGTGTATTAATTTGACCTTGAAAACAAGCTTTATAATGAAAAAATATTTATAGAACTTGTTTAGATCAAGTTCTATATTATTTCAAAGTTTGGTGCAAATGGGACCACTAGTTTCTGACGAGTTGTGATGACAAAATGACGGGTAAAATCACGGACGACTGTAAAGAAAAAAAAGACATCTCGCGGGTGTCCCAATACCAAAGCATATAACTCTTCGCAAGACTTCGTCTTGCCACGTGTTAAATAGTAAGGAATAATGTGGATCAAATCTGAAGCTCTTATTTGCAAAGAACTCTGCAAAGAAATGGAACTGCCAAGAAATCCAAGCTCACAAACACACCCACACTCCCTTGCTCACACGCTGTGGATAGTGGGATTATCAAGACGCCAGGCTCTTTGTTAACACTTAACAAGTCTTTGACTTGGTCAAGGCTTATATGAGTTTGTGCGGGCAGCCGTTGGGCTATTTTTTCTTGACAGTGAAAATTCACCGACACTACATGCCCCAGGACCACAAAACTTTGTACTTTTGTGGAACTTGATCTGAGGGTGTGTATCGCGCCTTTTTTCGTCTACGATTTTGTTTTCATGCTTAAAACACCATTAGAACACAGCTGATTTTAGAATAAATAAATACAGCGCATTTAAAAGCAAACGCGAGCTGTACCTGCACAGAGAAAAAGTGCTAGTCCGTTCAATCAATAAAGCCGTTGAGCCAACATAACCATGTAGATGAACCTTATAAGCTACACACGTGCTGCGCCATAAGCTCTCTACTTAGTTGTTAAACAGACTATGCGGCTTGTAAAAAACTTCATGTTGCTCAAGACATAATAAGCCGTTGAAAGAAATATTTTTAACTTTAATGTTTGTCAAGTGTTGAATATTTCGCTTGCGAAATGCGGTTCTAGTTTTGTATATGGGCTTCAGTCTGTATATCTATCTAAGAGCACTTGTAATATTTTTATTTGACTGAGCCGCTAAGCGATTCCAGTAGTCCAACAGCAATTATGCATAGTAATCTTCGAAAAGGTGTGTCTTTAATTTTGCTTTAAAAGTTGCGGCATTTTCTGATTTCTTTATGTGTTTCAACAAATTGTTCTACAACTTTGGAGCTGCATATCGAAAGCGACGCTTCCCATATCCATGGGCTTCAATGGAAACATTTTCTGTTTTTTCATATAAATTGCAAGAACAACTCATTCAAAACACATTGAAATAGAATCAGATGGACTGATTACGTCTTTTTCTCTGCCACATTTGGTCCCCATAGATCCAACTCTGACGGACTAGTTAGCTGGAGAAGATGGCTTGGTGGGACAAAAGGGAATGAGACTGAAAGGCAAAGAACAAATTCAATAAACTATGGGGATTGAAAAATGTAACTAAAGTAGAACGCCGAACGAAAAAGAGCGAAAAATTTACACTCACATCCAATACTTCCGTTTCACGACGCGAAGTTTCTAAATGAAGTCATTTTCCTGTACTGTTGCCATTCGAGAATTACTTTGGTTTGTTTGTTTGCTGTTTAACTACCAGTTCACCAACTAGGATGGGTATATTAAGACGCACTTGCTAAAGAAACAAGTGGGAAAAAAGAAGAAAGAATGAAGAAATAGTAAAAGAGGAGTTAGAAATTCCAGTTAGTCGCCTCTTACGCTATGCGCGGAACAGAACGCAGTGGGTGTATTCTTAAGATTCCCCCCACCCCACAGGGGGCATTACTTTGGTGGTGACGAAAAATACAGCACTAAATATGACATAAAGTAGTGTCGCATGACCGCGTAATCTTATAAAAAAATGATAATATATGACCAACTATCTCAGTTACAGAACGAGATTTGCATGACCTATTACTGAAATACAAAATATGCATGTCTAGATGTGTTCTTCATAAATGAACGTAATATTTTCATAATGGAAACCGGGATGCCTACGTAAGTGGTACTATGGCAAATTCTAAAAATAGCTGACGTTAATCTTGTGATTATTCAGGGTGCATTGTCTGAAGCGGGTGCGAGGCACTGTGTTCTGTTTGTCACAATTAATCAGTGTGTTCACATGGTTGATGTGTGTTCTATTTATCTCAGCTAAGTGAATAAATTTGTTCGGATTATTAACCAATGTAGTATCTTCCCCTGGAAACCAGAGTAACCCACAATCAATTTGCAAGTAACGATACTTGACTAGGCTCAACAACTGACAATACTACGGCGATTAACTAGGCGCAGACAATGTGACATTATTGCAGTGGGAGGAAAGGAAAGAGCATGTACTGCAGTCTTCGCCATGGTATCAAGTTACCGAACAGGCATTAATTTGCCAGGAATTGTCTTGTGTAACTTTGTCTTAAATCTAGGTATGCAAACACTGGGACGCAGACCTATTTTTAAAGTTAGTCAGAGAGATCTTGGGTGAAATTTCATTAAAATGATTAGCAATCCTGAGAGAAGTACAGACAAAGAGTAGTATTTAATTTGTGTAAAAATGAAAACAATATTTCTTTTAATTGTTATATCAAGTTTTACTTTTATTCTGATGTTTGCAGTGTAACTGTATATTTGCTAGTTAAAATCATATTAAAATGTTTGCAATTAGTTTATTTCATGCCTGTTACTTAGAATAACCTTCAAATAAGAAAATAAGATAAAATGAAAATCACTAGTTCGGTGAATTGCTTTCTGATATAGTGCAATGTAACAGTGTGAATTTAGAACCGACCTGATATAAACGCTTTTCAAATGTCACGTGTTGTTGATGCATTGCTATTAAGTGTTGCATGATTTACTCGCGCAGAAACAGTAACACTAATCCATCATTCCACCGGTGGAGTCTAACTTCATGCCCACGTGAACGATTATTCACGTGGATCGTTGTGCTATCTAAGAGACACGTTTTCTAGCAGGAATATTATATTGCATTTTATCGAGTGATAAATGCCTTGTATCGAATACATTTTTCTTCTAAAATGAAATTTATTTATTTCTCTCACTTATTTACGAATCTTCTTTCCTCTGTGTCTTCAGGAGATTTATTCGATGAAAGTATTTACTAAAAGGCCATTCATTTTTTTCATATGCACATCGTATTGACCTTCCATAATCAGGACATGAGTTCAGGTAACAGATGCAGTTTGGTTGTCGTTTGCGTTTGTTCCCGACGGCTCTTTTGTTCAGACTTCAGAATGAGGCAAAGTGTTATTATAAGTTCAACAGGGTATGAGAGGGGGTGTTTATGATAACTTTATATTTCATTATTTATTGACTGTAAAACTGGTTCGGTTAAATCTTAGCTTATTGAATGTAAATTGAGGTATAATTAGTTTATCAGCCTTTACACTTGGCGACATTTTATCCATTGAGCTTTTGGCAGTCGAGCTTCCTGACCGTTGATGTTTTTAAATTAGATCTTTTATCCAGGGATCGCTTAGTTTACCTAGATCTGATATCAAATCATGCATATCATATTCAATAAGTTTATTAACAGCAACTAGATGCCCATACAGGTTTCAATGCGAAATGTTCAAACGGAGGCTCCTTATTCTGTGTGACTATGTATAAGCTTTAATGAAAAAAAATCCGTTGCTCGTTTTTGCATGTAAATTGCAAATCAATTTTAAAACAAATTATAGGAGGATTCAAAACACCTTTTACATATTGTCTCTGCCAAATTTGTTCTTGTTAGTCTTAACCCTCTCGGACTAGTTAGCTGGATAGGCTGGCTTGGCGAGACGAAAGGAATGAGATCGAAACGTATAGTGCCAATTCGACAATCTGCAGAGATTGCAAATCCCCAGTTGTAATTAAAATGGAGCGTACTGCGACTAAGATCGAAAGGCATTACATTCCCAATGAATAATTCAGTTTAAAGACATGGAATTTCGAAATTTAAATCATTTTCATGCCCTATTGTTGTTCCAGAAAAATTTTATTGGTGATGAAAAATACAACACAAAAATGCTACAAAAAGATGTGCCATATAATCGGCTTATACCTTGTCACTTAGCTTACCAAGATCTTATATCATGTTCAGTAACGTTGTTTGGTCATCGTTGCGTATAACAGTAGCTCGACGCCCAGACACTAAGTTTCAATCCGAACTATCCAAATACGTTAAATACAGTTTGGGAAATCGTAAAGACTACTATCACAATATAAGCAAAAAAGAGACCAAAAAAAACACAAAAACATAAATGTGACAGGATGTTTAGCTCAGAAGTTAGAGCGCCGGTCTGGAAATCGCTGAGCCCTGGTTTCGATACCAGCTAGGGTTCTCATGCTAGGAGGGGGAGGTGTTCTTGCTTGGAGGGTGAGGGTAAATAGTTCAATAGACAGAGCTACGGCAATAAAAAGTGAGTCACACACCTTTCTCTCACACATCTATGGTGGCACTGCGAGATGCAATAGGGTTGGCAATCAGCTCTCTGTAGCTCTTAAACTCGGTAACACGTCTACTATTATCTTAACCAATCAAAACTCTGATCATTTAACTGTTTTGAGCATTTTTATTATTAACAATCCTAAATATCATATTGTTTGTGTTCAGTAAAACTAGTACTAGCACAGCCACGTCAAACAATTCAAAATCAACATGCACTCAGTCATGTGCTATTCCGTATAAAAGTAAAAGTCACACAACTGACTTCTCTGTTGGTGAGGAAAGGCACACCAGGGTTGTCAATTAGCTCACTCCGTAGAGTGTTCATCTATTCTACCTCCTAACTATTTTGGGGAAAATAACATATATAATGTTATCAGTCCTGTATATATGATGTTTGTTCTGCTCACTAATCTAATACTACTTTGTTTAAGACAGTACAGTCACATCGAGTAGTTTGGAAATAATTTACTAATTTATATGATTGACACAGATCGTGTGTTAGTTGAATATAATTGAAGCAAGGGTTGGCGTTGGCTCCCTTGCTTTGGCTGTGGACTAGAGCGTCGATGACGAAATTCAAAATTAACAAGCGCTCAGTATTTTACCGTTCCGCATTATAAAAGTAACTTGTGTGGCGCTGAGGCGCGATACACTAGGATTAACGTATAGCTCATTTTGGTACAGCGTTGGTCTGGTAATCATAAGATTCCAAATTCGAAACCAGTCAGAGGTGGTATGATTGTGGAAGTCGCTCCATTTGTTTAATTAGATTTAAACCTTTGAAATGTTTCGTTATCAAATTACGACCTTTTGCATGTTTTATTCTGTGCAATCATATTTATGAACGTTACTCGATCACCTGACTATTTTGAGCAAGATAATAATATCAATGTCATCAATCCTGTACATACGTTGTTTGTTCTGTTCAGTAATTTAGTAGTCATTTGTTTTACACAGCACAGAAACGTTGAGTTACTAGGGGATAATTCGCACAATTATGCATTTGGAATGTCTTTTGTGTTATTTAAATTAAAGAAGGTCATGGTTAAGTATTATAGTTTAAATGTTAGACAGATCTTTTACTTCCTGAAAGCGAAGTAATTGTATGTTTATTTTATTCAGATGAGTCATGCCCCCCCCCCCCCGTCGGGAAATCGAGGAAAAATGGAAAAGTGAGGAAAAATGTAATATCAGCTTTAGACAGTACAGCTGAAATGCAAAGAGAACAATGACTTTCAGTAGGAAATGTCTAAAAGTAACTTATCATTGCAAAGAAGAGCGAATTAACGTTAACGAAATAGTGATAAATAGTATACGTTAGTGTTGTATAACCATTTATGCTCCGAACTTCGATATAGAAAGTGTAAGGTTTTTTCAACAGCTGTCAACGCAAATGCTTACGTTTCTGTCCAATCATAACATCATAGTGGCTAGTGATTTGTACAAAACTCCAGGAGGATAAAAAATTTGGCATCAAAGTGAATCAAAACTCTTCTGCTACATTTACAGAATTGATGAAAAACAAAGATATCTGGAGAGGAAGGCAAACCGATCTTATACAATTTATTTGATCTAAGAATACACCACCAGCTATGTGCAGATTAGACTTTTCCATTAGCAAAAATTTAGTTCTTAGTAGCAATAAGTAAAAAATACTCGAAAATGTTAATCTCGATCACAAATTAATTAATTTAAATTGGAGGATAATGTGACGTGCCGACGAGACTCTCGATTCTGGAAATTAAATAATAGTCTTTTAGAAAATGACTGTAAACATACATTATAAAACTGATTACAAACAGAAAAGCCTTTTTTATCAAGCCAGAGGATAAACTAAATATTTTGAGATCTCTTTAAATTGGAGATTTGTAAAATCGAATTTTTAAAAAATAGCTATAGAAAAACGTGAATTGGAAAAAGAGGTATTACTGCGATGTGGTTAGTTGTACTCAAAGCTGTGGGATACAGAGCTCAGTCAGTGGGAGAAAGTGGAACACATTCTCTCTAAAATAAATTGTTAAAATGAACAGGGTACCTTTGTGCAATCGACAGCCAAGTTTATAGAAAAAATGAGAAATACAAATTTCTTTAGTTAAAACATACGAACAGAAAACCGAAGACAAATTAAAAGTAAATGAGATGGTTATTATAGACTCAGCTCTTATTCTCCGAGACTTAAGACGTTTTTACAGCAATCTTTATGAAAGACAGACCAGGACTTAGAACATCCATAATGTATTCTCTTAGGCACGAAGGGATAAGGAAAGGTGCCACTAGAGGAAAAAATTAAGTGAGGGATTATTAACCGCATCACAATGTACATATTCTTTGGATCGCATGACAAACTGTAAAACTCCGAGATATAAAGTTTAAATTCTGACTTAACCAAACTTTTTGGCCATATATCGGAAACTTTTAGCTGACACATTAAACTTCGCCGCGGGGATGGGCGAATTATCTTAATCTCAAAGGCGAGGAATCATCGAACTTTTAAACAAGGCAATAAAGATCTAGAGATTATTCCGAATTTGAGACCAGTTTCCCTTACAAATGTAGACTACAAAATATTTACTAAATCACGAGCCATAAGAATAAAAAAAAAATACCTGTGATTGTACACGAAAACCATAGTGGCTTCTTTAAAGCACATTACAAGGGGAAATATCCGACTGATGTAAGACGTTATAAATAATTTAAATATATTTAACGAAAAGCAGGGCTTATTTTGATGTTAAATTTTTAAAAGCATTTGGTAGTGTTCAGTGGGATTATATGCATAAAGCTCCAGGAAAAATGCGAATAACCTTACATTGTGTGCTGAACCACTAGTACATTCAATTAGAAATGATGAAAATTTCTGGTTTATGTTTAGTGACATAAAGTAGAATAAGCCGTTATAAAAGGGAGCTCCAACATACTAGCATCGAATTAGGGGCTGATGTTGAAAAAATGTACTCGGATTAATATGTACACATAACAAAAATAGTTCACGTCAAAACCTATGGAGTAAGAGATGTCTTACGTTACTGGGGAAGGTAAGGATTGCCAAAATTATGGGCATGTCTATTCATAGTCTGCCCATTGCTACTTGTACGGATAATGATTTGTCAAGAGCACAGTCATTGATCAATGAGTTTATGTGGTCAAACAAATCAATTAAAACATCATACACTAGTAGAAGATGCTGTGGGGTGTATATTCGCGCCCATGATTTTTCTCTTTTTATAAAGAATTGCTTATATTTTTACTGATTAATGCCTCCGTACTGAAAATCATGGAGGTATGGAGGCATTTTGTACAACAATGGGGACAGAGTAATAAATAATAACTGTTTATATATTAAGCAGTGGCTATTCAAAGGAATATTATACATTAAAGACCCACAAGACAGCAATAGCAAATTTATCTGTTTATCGGTTCTCCAAAAGAAGAACGGCCTGAAGATATTCTTTTCTATACGGTCTAAAATTTCAAACTTGTAAATGGCTTAAGAATACTGATCACAATAGATTTCAAACAGAAGCCTATGAAGCCGGCTGTAGTAGCCCTTCATTTAAAATACAGGATGTTATATGAATGAGAGCGAAATCTAAAGATTATTATTATATTTTGATAAGAATATTACAGAAGTTCTGGTAATCGCCTTTTGGGCGCAGAAAGAAGTGAATAAGGATGCTCGTATTTTTCAAAGCAATCCTTTTTACAAAAACAAGACAAGGAAAGAAGCAAACTTATTAAATTAAATTAATCCACAATATTATAACTACAAACAGAGAGAAAAAAGACTGGAAAACTGTGGCATGAGATATATGTCAATTTTGTAGTGTTCAGGATAATTTAATTCACATTTTCAGGAAGTGTAAAGCCAGTCGGGAAATAATCAACAGACGCCTAAGCGTGTTGAACCTGCACTCTTTCGTCTTTAAAAAGTGAATAGTTTATCCGAAGATAATCTCTCGCTTTTAATAAAATATCTTATTAGCTATTTTCGAGGGCAACGATTGTAATTTAGCCTATAGACCTCACAATTTTGAACCTCTAACATGAATATTGTAGCATAGGCTTATATACGCTTCCGTGGGTTAACCAGTATTCTTATGTGTAGATTACCATTAAGTTCAATTTTTTTAGTATATTTAAGATTTTATCTTGTACTGATTTTTAATCAGTAAAGTATAAATGCGATCAAGTTACCAGGAATGACACGATATGACCTGCAATAGGTTGGCGGTGTCGTTAAACCAATCAAATAACTAACTAACACTTCTGTGGGAGGCAGAACTATAAATTTTGCCTACTGAACTTGAACGAAGACAATGCGAAAGTATGCTTTGAGCGGGATTTGAACTCGCGATCTTTTGCTTCACAGACGAGAACACGAACCATTCCTTCTATGGGAGGCAATACTATAAATATTGCCCTCTTACCTATCAAGTGAGACAATGAAAACTGCACGACTGGTGAAGAAGTGTAAAAAAGGAGCACTTTTGATTTTACCTTGACAGTTTTTAGCCAATATTTTGGCCAATTCGCCCAACTAAATACAATCTTGATGCAGGAACTTCAGGGGAACAGTCTTACAAATTTAAACGTAATTGGGCCAGATTTGTAGGAAGGGCAGCATTTTTTATGCTTTCGAGCCAATGTTTTTTTAAAATTGATTAAAGATTGTGGACGATTAACCAGGGAAGAATCCCGCAAAATTAAAAAAACAACAACAATAATATCAGACATATAAAAAGAGTAGCCTTTTGAAAAATTGTTTATGCACGACTGGATATGCTGCAAATGATAGAGTATAAGTCATAAGAGTATAGCCCCCCCCCCCCCCCCCGATGGAAGTTGGCTCGACTAAAAGACACTAATATCTTTTTATATACTTCTTATGAACTTCTTACGTACTTCATATAAACTTCTTACGTACTTCATATGTATCTTTACACAGTTCACATGTACTTCTTACGTTCAAATGTACTTCTTACGTACTTTGTACATGCTTCTTCCATACTTCATATGTACTTTGTACGTACTTCATATTAGCTTCTTATGTACTACATATGCACTTCATATATATGGATATACATATATAGATATACATAACAATGAAGTGTGAAGAATGAAACTGACGTCTCTCTCCTACTCTCCCGAAAACGCATCTCTCAGCTTTTCACAATTCGCACACAAACACAATCCGGATCAACATTAAAAAAACCAACCATATTTCATGAAACCAGAATACGGCAGCATCAGAAATGTCTTTTCTTTTTTTTTTCTTTCTTTTTTTTTCTTTTTCTTTCTCTCTTTCTTTCTTTTTGAGAATTCCTATACTCGGCAACATGCCACCAGTCGTCCTCAGTATCACCCTTTTAACTTGGAGGTCGATAATCACACACAGATACTAATTTCAGTCTCAAGGAACTTGGTTTTGCACTATTTTGAAACGTTATTTCGCGTCTTGTTTTATCAGTGTTTCTATCTGTGTGCTCAGTAAATTATGAAATAAACCGAGATGTGAATTGTTTCTTAAAAATTATCCTCTGTCCATAAAATGTTACACAAATAACTCTGTTTTTCACGACAACGTCGAAAAACCGCTTTCATGGACAAAAAGGGGGAAAAATGCTTAGTTCAGTATTTTTTTGTCTGCGCAAAGATTAATTTGAAACGCAACCCGCTATAATTGTTGTTTGCTCAGGACAAGTTTTTTAGACTTTCTGTCTTCACTGTGTACTGTGCTAGACTAGAAATATTAATAGATGAACAGCTAATGTAAAAGAAATATCGCTTCCTTTATAAGAACAAAAGAACAGAATGCAACAGAAAAGAATAAAAGTCGCTTACCGTTATAACATTAATAGTTCATTAATCTCTTTGAATAATTTTTAGAATTTTAACTTATTCTGTGACATTATTGGATTATGCATCATTGGTTTAGTATCTAATATTCTTTTAAGACATACAAAAATAATTTTGATAATTTGAAAATGTTTTAGATAATTTATCTTATTTATATCTAGAATGTAATTATGAGTGTGTTTGTTGCATTTAAAATATCAAATTTACTGCACCTATTTTCAAGATCTCTAAGCATTTTTATTCTTAATATCGATTTAAGTACATTAATTTGAAATCCTATGGAAGTCTCTGTAAACTTTCAATGTAATTTTCAAAATAACTTGTATAATATCCTGTGAATATCATAAATTGTTTTTCATAAAGTCCCCGTTTTTTGTTTTTCGATGATAAAATGCACTCGTGCAAAATGTTGTTGTTAGGGAAAAATCGAGTAATGTGTGACGAAATATTAGAAGTGTAAAAAAATATCCAAAACTTGTGTAAATCTGTTGGCAGATGGCGTTATTCAATGAAAAACGTTCTTTTGCTTTAAATCGACGATATGGAGAGTCATACTTTAAATATCAACTCAAGTAACCTAAGCCCGACCACATGCTAGACACAGCTCAGCATATTCAACGTGTGCCATCGTTCATTGTTAGCATTTACCGTCGCTCATTCACCTAGTCCAAAGCAAAGGATGAGGTCATCCACCGCAATGTCTCCACCACACAGCAACCCTTCCCTCACTGTTCCTCACCGTCCCATTATCCCATCAATCACCCTCTCCGTCCCCACCCCCCCCCCCCCCCCCTCCGTAACGGCACTGTCATCCCTGACTTACCTAGTCCAAAGCACTCCGGGCTGAGGCTGATGTCGTCCACAGCAATGTCTCCACGGAACAACAGACCTCTTATCGCCTCGATCTCCACCACAAACCTGTAACAACAAACAAGCACTTCCATGTCAGAAATTATATAACTGAACATGAACAGCCATATTCAAAGTACTTCAGCAGCCATATTTTTTCTTAGGTTTCTTTTTTTCGTAGTATTGGTTATATATATTGTTTCTTATCCATTTATTTTTCGATCTGACCAGGCCGGCCAGCGATCTTTTCTTTCGTTAAAAAATTAGACTGGCTGGGTTCGAACTTTTTTTGAATTTTTGGACAATTCGGATGCCAGGTATTGGCCAAAATTCTTGCTTTGTTTGTTTTCCTCGTAAAATATGGTTTAACATTTATAGCACATCAAAGTCATATTGAAAATTTATAAGTTGCCATTTTGACGTGTTTGAAATTGTAACTGGGGTGAATCTTTTATGGGTTAATCTTTTTTATTTTGCTTCACAATTTGACACACCCGGTAAGTCGTTAAATTTGTTTCTCGTTCGAATTTCTTTAGACCCTGTCGGGCTATTTTTTTTTTGTTTTATATTTGCGATTTTTGTGATTCGGCTGGGAGGGGGGGAGAAGCCAAGTTATTATTTTATATTGCTTAATTATAGTTTAAAATACAAATTGCCATACGTTAAGGGTACTAATGGTGACATTACTGTTACCGGTACCATATGCACACCTATAGTAGAATTATTTAACATTTATAGATATCATAGATAAAATGTAGATATCATAGCAAAATGACTACCACATTTTGCCACATGACTGCTTTGGACAATTAACAATTTCAATGGTAAATTCAGATATACACACGACTGGTAGGCACAAAAGACAAACATACAGAAACCATATGGCGATACATTACGTGTTTCTGATGGCCGGTATGGGCACCGTGGCCCTGATCCACTCATCCACATCTTCTCCAGCCATAGGCATGCGCTTCCAGACCCTTGACAGCAGCCTGGTGCAGGTAGCCGGCCCACAGTCGGACTGGTTTGGAGCCAGGTACATATTGCTGACGTCAGTACAGAGGTGACATCCGGGCAGGATCTCGCGTATACTGACGGCCAGTGAGTGCACATTCCGCCCGTACATATGGTAAAAGAAGCGCAGCTACAAACGCAAAAAAAAACCCAAAAAACAGCTCAGTGTTATATGAATAAGAGTTGAAGGCCATTTGAAGCACGAATACACACGCTACTTTTATGAAAATAGGGTTTGGTATTTTAGAAAAGCTGAATTTTGATACATGTTTAATTGCTAGGTTTCAGATGTTCATTTATTACTGCGTTGCAATGTTGTGGCGCTGTTTCATTTCGTATTTCGTATTTAAATTTAAGTACTGCACGTCGTTATCATCATCATCATCATCATCATCATCATCATCATCATCATCATCATCATCATCATCATCATTGTCATCATCACTGTCACCACCACCATTATTACCATCACCATCATCATCCTCATCATCATCACCAGCATCATTACCATCATCATCATCAACATCATCGTCATCATCATCATCATCATCATCATCATCATCATCATCATCATCATCATCATCGTCATCATCATCATCATCATCATCATCATCATCATCATCATCATCATCATCATCATCATCATCATAACTGGTGTTACTGTTATAACTGTTATTTGCTACTGTTGTCGCCATTTCATTACCTAAAAAAGCATACTATTATCGGTTGGAATAAAAGATGTGTTTGCTTTAGCAAATACTCGCCTGACAGGAGCCTGCGAAGGGTGAGAAGGACTGCGAGTGCTCTATCGGTGGCGCCGGAAACTTGGGGGACACCGTGATGGCATAATAACCATGCATAAGCAGTGCGTCCGCCTCCATGTACATGTATGTCCCTGCAACAGAGAGCGGGTACAATGAATGTCCGTGCAAGAGCGGTGCGTCCGTATCCATGTATATGTTACAGGGTAAAAGTGAAATCAGGGAGATTGCAATCTCCCTGATTTCAACCAGGGTAAAAGTGAAATGCTTTGTAAAGCCAATATTTCACTTTTGCCCTGGTTTAAATCAGGGAGATTGCAATCTCCCTGTTTTTTATCGGTAATTATTTCACTATTTCCCTGAAATGTGAATTTGCTTTTTTCAGTAATATAGATATCTGGTCAATAGCTATAAGCATTAAAAGTGCTAACAATGTATTCTTTAATGAATCATTTGGTTATTGATCATGAGTTCACACAAATATGTCATCAATAGATAAAAGGATATGTAATGCTAAATAGATCTCTTTAATGGATTATGGGGTGGATTATGGGGTGGTTAATCTGGACAGCTAATTGCAATAAGATTCCGAAGTCATACTAGATCCTATGAGTTGAAATGATTAAAAGATAATTGGATAGCTTTGATTTAAAGAAAGGCATTTTTTCTAATTGCAATTAGGCTCTAACATTTGGTTATTGCAATTAGCAGTGAACGTTTTAAAATGTATGGCTGGGCGTTTAAACCAATCAACATAAATAATTATTTCTATTGGAAAATGAAAGTCAATTACATATCCTGGACTAGTATAAATAGAGAAGAATTTTTGGCAATGTCATGACCATAAAAATTGCAATAATAGATACCATACGGATACAATTATTGATCTAAAAACATTCTTTTACTTCGTAAAAGCTTTAAATTCGCTTATCTCCACTTTAGATGGGTTCCCTTCCGGTAAATAATACCACGCAAATAAAAATGAAATTTTTCCTTGTGAATAGAATGGTCCCTCTACTCTCCCTCCTGTTTCCCTCCATCTCCAGCCAATCAGCAAGCGAGAACGATAAGACTTACGTCATTCGAAGACATCAATCATTCCCTTCAAGCGTGGTGTTTACAACACACGCCTTTCTGTGTGCTCCACTTTTTTATCTAAAAAAGGGAACTGAGCAAGGTGCGATTTTGCTTTAATCTACTATTTTCACATTTTTGGATTATTTTACGTGATTTGTGTTTTGTGTGGATAATTTCTACTTGGATTGAAGCAATTTTTCGGCACTGTTTCTTTCGGTCTGGTAGTTGTTGAGTTTACACGCAGCGGAGACACCTCTTAGTCCCGGGAAGTGTGCCTCTCTTCTCCACACGGAAGCTACAGGACCGGAGTTTTGTTCTAGTTCATGCACACACCGCCTCGGAGTTGCTAGAATCTCTGCAGCCCACTGTGCCTGCTTTGATCCCTAGTTAGCCACAGCTTATGGTACCATTACGAGTATGGCCATTTTTGCTGGTTAGACACTCCTTCGGAACCTGCGAGTTAGGTCAGGATTTCTCCAGACTCTGCTGGCTCTGGTTCAGGCGAAATTATGCTCATAGACGTTTCGAGCTATTTTTGGCGAAATTTCTGCTGAAAGCCCATTTATGGGACTACGTTATCCCATACATGGTTCCGAGGTGCCGTTTTTTCGGCACCAAGTGGCCCATTTGTGGCACCTCATTTGCCTGGGATCAGGCCCGAATCCCATTTATGGGATCAGTCGGACGAGGCCCACAAATGGACTAGATGGTACCGTCTAAGGTCCCGGAAATCGATCCCGTTTTTCGGGCCCATGGTCATATCCCGTTTATGGGATAATTTCCTACATCCCGAAAATGGGACCATCGAAGGCCCATTTTGAATATCTTTCATTCGACACAGCCCTAAGAGGCCTATGAGCATCATTTTAGCGCCTATTCGAACAGAGTGCGTACTGGTACTATTTGCTAACACTCCAGGGTGGTATAACTCTCGTTTTTGCGCTAAATGTTCTTTTATCTGTCCAGTCTGCCGTGACGTGAACAGATAACTTATCTGTCTTTTCTGCTTGCATTTCAGATATGACAGAAGCCAGTCTGCGTGGTCAGCCGATATCTCTGCAGTGCACCCACCCACCTTCAGCCTTCAACCCTCACTCTATTTGTGACCGTTGCAAACGGAAGAACTGTGTACCCCTTTGCGACGAGTGGAATACTTGCTCCGAGTGCCATCACTTGTCACCGAAACAGTGGAAACTTATTCTCAAGAACAGGATACGCAATGATAGGAGAAGAGACAGACGTAAAGCCTTGTCTTTATCCCCGTGTGCATCCTCGGATTTCGGTCAAGTAACTATGCGTAAAGCTAGCTCAGTAATTTTGGAACAAGTTTCGTCTCCCGTTAAGATGGATACGGGTTCGGAGTCCGATGCTTTTGCGGTGGACAGGAAGAGCAAGAAATCCCGCAAACGTAAAGCATATACCGAGACGGTGGCCGACCTGGAGATTCCAGAAGGCAAAGAGTTGGAAACCCTCAGGAAGGCTTGGGCTATTACACCCGCGGATACGGATAAAGCCGAAACGACACCGAAAACAGACTTCGCTTTGGAACCAGTGACAGTTACTCATACGGCTTCGGGCTCCAGTTTCGCGGCCCTGGCCGGTCAGTTGGGCATTCCGGCACAATCAGAGCTGTCGTCCCCTCCTTCAGTTCCGCGACTGCCTGGGGACTTTTCAGCTTTTTTCTCGATGCAAGCCCAGTTACAAAAACAATTGCTAGATCTCCAACAGCAAGTCGAACGTCAAGGCAAGGTTTCTCGCCGCAAACATAAACCTTCTGCCACAGTTTCGCGACCACCACCAGACCTACAGCCACTCACCACTCCATCCCCTTCTCGTGTAGATCCCAGCACACAACTACCGTCAGTGGAAGTGATCAGTGACGCGGAATCCTCGGGTCTTCCCCCATCAGGGCAAGGATCAGGCCTTTTGGGAGAGGAGGAAGAAGAAGAGTTGGTCCAGTCAGTGGCATCCCATCTGTCTTCCATTCCACTCAACAGAGAACGGGAGATCTATACCCCTTCGGGTGACGTACCATCACAATCGGCAGGCACAAGTCACGAACGGGAACCCGAACAGGAGTCAGAGGATCAAGAGTCTGAAGGTGAGGAATCGGGTGAAGAGACAACAGATACACCCCCTTCCTCTCAGTTTCGCCTTCCCCTCAGGGAAATAGACTATATCAGATCCCCTCGTAGTGGCCAGAAGCTCTGGAAAGATCCGGCAGCAGCAGGGAGACGCCCAATCAGGACCCCCTCCCCACCGGATTTCACCCCACGAAGCGAGAATGCCACCCCATCCATCACCTCATCTACAATAACTCCAGAAGACGTGCCTTTTCGCGACGCAATTCAGGAAATTGCCCGCCTGGCTAGGGTCACTGCAAGCTCTCCTACGACCGATAAAGAGGACCCTCCTATCCGGATGACCTCTCAGACGGCTCCGCTGCATCAAGACCCATTTATCGCGCTACCTACCAGCGAAGGCATCGCTAACGCTGTAACAGTTCGAACAAAGGAGTTCAAAAAGATGGACAACGCCGAGGGCCGCACCTTATCCCGTTTTCACGCCTCGCGCCACTGTGCTGTAAGACCAGGCCCGTATCGACCATCGGACGACCTAATATCTTCAGAACCTTTGGAACAACCGTCGAAGCGCACGGTTTGGATGCCCTCGGTTCGCAACGATTCGGACATTCCACTAGTGGAAAAAGACGCGAAGACCATTGAGGCGTCCTCACGAAATATCCTTAATGTAATGTCATTTCAGGACCACACGCTGAAAGCGTTAAAAACGCGTTGGGAGGATCTATGCCTCAATGATCCGGTCACATCCAAACTGTTGGAATGTCTGGCTCTTGCAACCAGGGACGTTGTCAAACTATCTACTTACCTTATGACGTCCATGGTTTTCCTCAGACGGGATGCCTTCTTACAACATTGCTGGTCGAGCGTGAAAGGGTTGAGGGAATTGCGTCATGCTCCCATTCTGGGTGAAAAAGAATTATTTCCCCCCGCGGAAATAGAGCGAGTAAATCAAGAAAGCCGCTCCCTATCACAGGACTTCGCCTTGATGTCCAGAATGTCCCGTGCATCATTCCGGCGCCCACTCAAACGCAGGAGAGTTCAACGCCCAAGCTCGGAGCAGGCTAAGCCCATCTCCCAATCGCAACCCCCTCCGGCTAAGAAGCCCAAGTCAGGCCACAGCAGTCGACAGGAGGTCCCATCGCCGCAACAGAGCAGGTAGCAGCCAATCAAAGTACCGCCCAGAGACTCATTGGTCTCCTGGCGATACTTTAATAAGTGTAGAAAATCCAAACGATTTGCATTCCTACATCTCCTGCTGGCCCGTAGGAGGAAGGCTAGGCAAATTCTGGAAGGCATGGGCAGATATGGGTGCCCCTCGTCGGGTAGTCCGATGGCTCAAAAACGGGTATTCTCTACCGTTCAAACGGGATCAAAGGGGTCACAAAGTCCCTATTCCCCTAACTGCCTGGGCACCAGAAAACTTAGTCACCTCCTACCCCAAAGGGTCAGACAAAGATGTAGCCCTTCAGGAAATGTTGATATCCCTGAAAGAAAAAGAGGCCATAGAGGAAATGCCCGATACCCAGGAAGCCTTTTTCAGCAGGGTCTTCCTAGTTCCCAAGAAATCAGGCGGGTGGAGATTGGTCATAGACCTCTCCTCCCTCAACGAATTCCTAATGACCACAACTTTCCAAATGGACACAGCCCAAGTTATAAAAGAAAGCCTTCAGGCAGGGATGTGGGGCACGTCGATAGATCTGTCAGACGCGTACCTCCATATCCCGTTACATCATTCAACCAAAAAATTCGTAAGCTTTCAAATAGGTCTACAACGTTTTTGGTTTCGGGCACTCCCTTTCGGCCTCTCCACGGCCCCGTATGTGTTTTCAAAAGTAATGAAAGTTCTGAAGTCTTGGGCTCGCCTGGAAGGCATGTTGGTGTTCCAATATCTAGACGACTGGTTACTAGCCCATCAAAACAAACAAGCGGCCCGTCTTCAAACTATAACTCTAGTTCGAAAAGCCATTCAGGTAGGGCTCGTAGTCAACATACCCAAATCGGAACTTTCACCCAAACAAGACATTATATTCCTCGGGGAAAGATGGGATCTAAAAAATGCAAGAGCCTTTCCTAAGACAAGGGAGGTTTCCCCGTGCCAAAACAAAAATCTCTGGGAAAACT
The DNA here is from genome assembly GCA_949752745.1 of Protula sp. h YS-2021. NCBI lineage: Eukaryota > Metazoa > Annelida > Polychaeta > Sabellida > Serpulidae > Protula > Protula sp. h YS-2021. Next base: position 33,566,519 of record OX457024.1, on the reverse strand, counting down.
CTAATCCCCCTACAATGGTGGTGCGATCCCATAGTGATGACCGAGGGTGTCCCCTTTCATCCCCCACCCCCAGAGATAGAACTTCAGACCGATTCGTCCCAGAAGGGCTGGGGGATACACTGTCAGGGCCAGGTATGGAAAGGGGTATGGGCTCCCCCCCTAAACAGCTACCACATCAATTGGTTAGAGTTACGAGTAGTGTGGATAGCCCTAAACAGATTGAATCACATTCTCAGGGGCAAATCCGTACGGTTCCTTCTAGACAACTCTACGGCAGTAGCTTACCTAAACAGACAGGGAGGGACCAGGTCTCTTCCTCTCTCGAAACTAGCATGCAAGATTCTTTGCTTTGCTCGCCAGTGTCGCATCACCCTAACAGCCCATCACTTAGCGGGAAAACTCAATGTACTGGCAGATTTGGCCTCCAGGGAGGGACAAGTAATTCACACGGAATGGTGCCTAGCACTCACATCCTTCCGATGGGTAACAGGGCAATCACCATGGGGTCCCCCCTCCATAGACCTATTCGCCAATTCCATGACGACCCAACTGCCCAGGTTTATCTCCCCCTGCCCGGATCCATCTGCATGGGCGGTGGACGCACTCAATTGCCCATGGCCAACCCAAGAAGTATTGTACGCCTTCCCCCCACAGGCAATACTCCTTCAAGTTCTCCAAAGGGTAATCAAACTGAAACCACGATTCCTCCTGTTAGTGGCCCCATGGATGCCGGAAGCCCCATGGTTTGCCCTATTACTACAATGCAAGGTGGTCAAATCAATCCCGATCCCATGCCACAGAGAACTATTATCCCAACCACACTGGCATCACCTCCACCCGGCCCCTCACCTGCTGAACCTGCACCTGTGGTGTCTGACCAATCTTTCTTAAAAAAGAAAGGTTTCTCGAATAGAGTAGTGGATAAAATGGTTAGTAGTCATAAACAATCCACAGCTAAGGTGTACAGAGCCCAGTGGAATAAATTTGCCTCGTGGTGTACCAAATCGAAAATAGATCCATTCCAGGCATCCCCACCAGTCGTGGCCGATTTTCTGGACTATCTATTTACGGACGAACATTTTAAAGTAGGTTCAATAGAGGGATATAGGGCAGCCATAGGATCTAAACTCAAAGCTTCCACAGGCTATGACCCAGGAGAAGACTCCGCCCTGTCACAATTGATCAGACACTTTAGAGTGAATTCCCCCCCCAGTACGCCCACAGTGGCAAAATGGGATCTGTCACTAGTTCTTCGCTTTCTTCAAAGACCTGACATTTTTGACGAATCTGTAATATCAGCTAAAAATGCCACCTTAAGGTTCACCTTTCTTTTGGCGTTGGCATCAGGCAAACGAAGAAGTGAAATTCATGCCTTAGACAGAACAGTGAGTAAGGAAAACGGGACTTGGGATAAGGTATTCCTCGTACCAAGGGCGGGATTTATGGGCAAAACACATATCAAAACTCACGGGATGGGCACATTTGATCATATAGCCCTACCGTCCCTACCCGAAGAACACAACCTGGAAGATCGGGTGTCTTTGTGCCCCGTACAAGCACTACGACAGTATTTAGTCATTTCGGAGACATATCGGTCATCAGGTCAAAAAGCCTTGATCATTTCCCACATGCCGAATTTCAATAAGGACATCTCCAAACAAACGATTTCTCGTTACATTAAAGAGGTCATTATCACAGCCTATGAAGGGTCACAGTCTGATACCAATCTCCTGTCAGAGTTGAACGTTAAAGCCCATCAAGTAAGACAGGTGGCAAATTCACTTAGGGCTTTACGCAATGTGTCATTTTCTGAAATCCTCAAAACGGGATGCTGGGTTTCACCAAACTCTTTTATCAAATATTACCTAAAAGATTTTTCCCAAGATGAGATCTCCGGGATTTATTCGGTGGCCCCTTTTATAGCGGCAGAATCAACATTTAAGGCTTAATTTTTTGTTCTGTTAACAGACCGGTCACCCCTAGACCGAAAAGCAAGGGCAAACAGAAAGGTGGACCATCCAAGGGTCGAGGCGGCTATCAACATAAGTTCAAGAATAACCGCACCTCCTGATGGACCACAACCGCTTCTAGAGACATTTAGCCACGACTCACAGCGAAGTTTTCTTTCGATCCCATATTTTTGGGACCAAGACAGTTTATGCTTTCGTACCATATTCAAGAGTCTGTTGTAAGGTACCGTCACTGTAGCAGGGATTTTCCTTCTTCAGGGCTGATTATGTAACCCCTTTTTCTAGTTATTACTAAGAAAAAGAGGGGGGAGAACAGAGACAGACATCTCTTCTCCTTACCCGGTCCGATATAGTCTAGCCTCACTTGATCCCATGAAGAAGGTATCCCATTCCTACAGTGACCATACCATGAGTACCGTAAGTACCATTTTCTGGGACTGATCCCATATGCAAATTGTGACAGTTCTCAACAATTTATAATTCTGTGATTACACCTTCACCCTGTGGGTGTGTAGTAATTTTTAATTTTATGATTAAGGTGTTTATTATCAGTATTTTCACTTATGCTAGAGATCGTGACAATACTTCAATTTGTGTTCCATTTATGTGTTCAGGCCTTAAGGCCAGCATGCTTTTACTGGCACAGACGGAGCTAATTTCCTCTGTGTTAAGAATTTTATTTTACGTAAATCAGGTTTTGGATTTACTACTTTTAAATAAATTTTTTAAGGTCAATAAAGTTGATTTACTATTGTACCTTTTGCATGATATTACATAGCATCAGAGTATCCCAGGTCGGGCTCCATCCAGTGGGAGGCAGGCGGGGGATGGATAAGATACTCATTCAAACGGTTCGTTTGTTGGTCAATTTAGCTTGGTACTACGTTGGAGTCCTTTGACTGTTAGTACTACTCTTTGTTATTCTTTGTCAATGGATCGGGAGTGCCCCTCTCGACTTTTTGTTGGAAGAATAGTAAAAGCGGAACATAGTTTGAGTCTTTTATTTTTTCTCTCACTTTGTTCCCTTATGTCCAAGGACATTGCACTCTGTCGAGTATACAGCACAATTCGCGTAATTATTTATCAATTTTTCAACAGAATGGCAGGCTCCCCTTCTCCGGACTTTAGTCCCATCTAAAGTGGAGATAAGCGAATTTAAAGCTTTTACGAAGTAAAACTATCGTTTTATTTTCGTAAAACGCGCTTTTACGAGTAAAAGCGCAATTCGCGTTCTCCACTTTAGCCTATCTTCCCTCCCAGCCAACCCGCAACAAGCCTGGGTGCGTTGTCACCATTTTTTGGGCTTGAAGGGAATGATTGATGTCTTCGAATGACGTAAGTCTTATCGTTCTCGCTTGCTGATTGGCTGGAGATGGAGGGAAACAGGAGGGAGAGTAGAGGGACCATTCTATTCACAAGGAAAAATTTCATTTTTATTTGCGTGGTATTATTTACCGGAAGGGAACCCATCTAAAGTGGAGAACGCGAATTGCGCTTTTACTCGTAAAAGCGCGTTTTACGAAAATAAAACGATAGTTTGCAGCACTTCTTGGGGAAGACTAGACGAAGTTAGACCCACTTTTGCTTCGGATCCAAAGAGGGCTTTGAAGGGAGTACTCGTCATACAGCATGGCATTAAACTGAGTCTCTAACTCATTAGCCATATTGTGTTACTAATATCTCTTTTGTTTTTAGATCAATAATTGTATCCGTATGGTATCTATTATTGCAATTTTTATGGTCATGACATTGCCAAAAATTCTTCTCTATTTATACTAGTCCAGGATATGTAATTGACTTTCATTTTCCAATAGAAATAATTATTTATGTTGATTGGTTTAAACGCCCAGCCATACATTTTAAAACGTTCACTGCTAATTGCAATAACCAAACGTTAGAGCCTAATTGCAATTAGAAAAAATGCCTTTCTTTAAATCAAAGCTATCCAATTATCTTTTAATCATTTCAACTCATAGGATCTAGTATGACTTCGGAATCTTATTGCAATTAGCTGTCCAGATTAACCACCCCATAATCCATTAAAGAGATCTATTTAGCATTACATATCCTTTTATCTATTGATGACATATTTGTGTGAACTCATGGTCAATAACCAAATGATTCATTAAAGAATACATTGTTAGCACTTTTAATGCTTATAGCTATTGACCAGATATCTATATTACTGAAAAAAGCAAATTCACATTTCAGGGAAATAGTGAAATAATTACCGATAAAAAACAGGGAGATTGCAATCTCCCTGATTTAAACCAGGGCAAAAGTGAAATATTGGCTTTACAAAGCATTTCACTTTTACCCTGGTTGAAATCAGGGAGATTGCAATCTCCCTGATTTCACTTTTACCCTGTAACATATATATATACAGGCCCGTCACCAGGAGGGGTTCTATGGCTTCTATAGAACCCCCCCCATGCGAAAGTCATTAAAGACTGGAAAACTTTGCACTTTCCCAAAAATTCATACTATAAAATTTGGGACTTCGGAATTTTAGAACCCCTCACCCCCCTAAAAATTTCCTGGCTGCGGGCCTGATATATGTCCCTGCAACAGAGAGTGTGTTAATGAATGTCCGTGTATGAGCTGTGCGTCCTCCGCCATGCATATGTATGTCCGATGGGAGACCGTGTATATCCGTGTGTCCGCCTACACAAATGTCCATGTTTAAGGAAACCGGCCTAAATAATGTACGCACACTTATAGTCAGAAGGAGTGGGGATGATGACTGTTCTCACATGTTTGTCTTTTCTATATGCATGTGCAATGTAAACAGAAGGGTAAAACGGCGGCCATGGAAGGATACCATTCACCACCCAGTCCTATATCTGTATACATCTTTACATGCATTTTGCTGCGATAGAATGTTTCTTTCACAGAGCTTTGTTGAAGCACCTTGCTGAAACTAAAGTATTTAAACTATACTGACAGGCAACGAAAAGTTTCAGGTAATTTTTTTTATTCTTTTAGCTTTTGCCTTAACTGGGAAATATGTTGAGGCTGATTTGTTTTTCTTGTTACATATACTAACCCATAAATGTATACAATACTCAATAAAAAGGTTCTGGTCATTCAAGTCATACCTCACTGCATATACGTTCGAGTATAGGTCATGCACATTGTACTAGCGTTAACGGCTCACTCGATTAGCTCACTGCGTAATGCCATGTTGGTCGCACAATGAGCGTACGGTATGGTGGGTGCGGGTCAGAATTACAGCACGGTCGCGCGATAAAAACTGGTGACACCAGAAACTTGTTCCGTGAGCGATAGGCCGAGAAATCGACCCAACTCACCCACAAACTGACAACTCATCTGGGAGCTACATTTCACAAGAGAGAATCCGCAGATTGACTCCAAGCACGCGCATGCGCTCTGAGGCGCGTTTCAATGCCAGAGGTGGTCGTATCCGATATTAGACTTTTGTCACGTTGGATCTGCGAGTAATGTTTTGTTTTGCTTAAAACTGATTAAACTGCTCAACGTGTCCCAAAGGAAAATAGCACTGTTAGGTAGCACCTTCATGACGGCATGTGCTGCTTTTTATCCCGAAACAAAATAAAATTTTCAGTATTACGAGTTAAAATTTAACTGTATATTTATTTGACAGAACAAAAAAAAAAAAAAAAAAAAAAAAAAAAAAAGACATGACCGAATAGCAAACAGGGAAGAAAAGGTTAGTTAAAACAACGTACTTTCGTCCTTCCCTCACATCAGGACTTTTTGTGTGCTGCTTTTCAGATTTACAAAGAAACCTACACTAGAATCTACTGAAATTCGAAGAATAAAACAAAACTTTGCTGAAAATTCGCTTACCATCAGAGGTCTGATATGTGTGATCAACGGAGGGGCCCGTGTGGGCAGTGGGGGTGCGTCCCCTGTTGAGGTACCAGCCATCCATGGTCTTCCCCACGCCTGTCATGTTGGTCCAGCCACACAGGCCGTCCTCAAAAGTGCATCTGCTAGTACTTGGGAGGGCTCCTGCCATAAAACAACGAGCTGATTCAGTTTTTTTATTACTAGACAGAAATTTTGAAAAAATTTAATTTCTATTAGAATATGATTTTGCCCTATTCCGAAATAACTCAAGAATCTGTTTTTTGTATATGCACCATGTAGTAGGGGGAGGAGTAGGGGATAAGAGGGGGGGGGGGGGTAAATTTTATATCAGTGAATTAATTGATTGAAAAATAACTTTATGTCACTGGTCAACATAGTGAAGTTAGGAAACCGTCCATTCAAAAGACGTTTTATATTAAAATCTGCAAATTTATGATTTTAGCGAAATTGCAACAATTTAAAAAAAAATTGCATTCGTTTTTGAATATCATTTTCACGAAATCAACACATCCGAATTTACATAAACCAAAGGGAGATGATAACTGACATTTAGAAAAAAAAAATAAACGCTTTGAGGAAACAGCGAAACTCTTAATTTCGGTTTTTAAATTATTTTTATTGTAAGAAATGTATTAATGTGTGTAGGTTAAAAATCGTGACATCTAGTTCAAATACATGTTAAAAAATTTTAAAAATAAACGCAAAAAATAATAATATGAACAAATAAAAAACAATTAACCTAGTTTTCTACAGCGGAAATAGGAGTGACTGAATGGTGTTCTTGAAAAACACACACTCAGTGGTGGGAGGGGAGCGGGAAAGGGGAGAGGGAGGGGAGACACTGATTCTCCAACGTTTATGTAACGTGGTGGCATGTGTCGTGTTTGAGGCCTTAGCAAAAAGTAAAAAACGTCCCAATTTTACGCCTCATTTTACTTTTTTTTTTTTTTTTACTTGTTTAATTATTTTTTTATTGTTATTATTATTATTATTTCTTTTTGTTAAAGATATTACATAAAATCTTCAATGCGTACTTCCGTTTTTAGATAAAACTGAGCACTGTAGTAGATGTTTCTTTATAATGTTAGTCAAAACATGCTAAAATTCCAATATGTTCCCACATCAATGCCTTTGCTCGTCAATATGTTCACGCGTCAACATGTTTTCTCTGCAGTGCGTTTATCTCTAAGTAATTTTAGGCGTCAATGTTTTATGCGGCATTTGGTTTACGCTCCATGTTTACACGGCACCATGTATGCGCGTCAATCTGTTAACGCGTTCATGCATTAATGCGTAGATATGTTTAGACTTGAATATGTTTACGCGCAAAATGCAATGTCACAATAGTGTCAAGGGATTAGGGCATGCCATGGGGAAAGGGGGGGGGGGTATCATGCATGTCCATGACTTTTTAAAACGAACGTAAACCCAAAGTGATAATTTTGGAATAAAACCTCCTTTTTTACCAAACGTGGAGCGCAGTTCTGAAAGAACCCCCTTCACTTTATGGGAAACGCGCAGTACCGAATGAAAGTTACCTCCTTTTTAACGAAATTGACTCCGAGCGGACCGAATCAAAAGTACCCGCTTTCTCAACGATTTTTTGACACGCATGGCAACACGTATGATACCAAATACCTACCCCATCCCCACCAACACCCCAGTCCCCGGGAAGCATGTTATAAACTAAGCAGGCTTTATTTGTGTTTTATTTTATAGAATATTGATGCGCTTTAATAAAAAAAATATTATCAAATAAATGAGTCATCGACCGAGTTCAACAATTTATTTACTTGATTAGAGAATAGAATTGGCTTGAAATGTGGAAGTGCAATCGTTTGGAGCATTGGACATATTGTTTCCATTGTGTTAATAATGTTTCTGAAAATACTTTTCAGAAATCTTGGCATATAAATGACTTCTAAACAATATACCAACAAGGTTCCTGGGGCGGGTGGGAGGATGGAAGGAGTTAATTAGTAACACATATATTGCCATACGTGGCCCCATAAATGGGGAAACGGGGTCAGTATTTGACTTTCTCATGGCCCATGAATTTACGGTTGTGCAAGTATATGAGTATATGAAGTATATGAACAAGTATATGAACTTGTATATGATGCTTTAAACGGTAGTGGCATTATGCAAAAAAAAAAAAATAGCGATAATATTCATATAAAACTATGAGTCACTTCACCAAACACTAATTCAGAAACAATATTTCAGATAACTTGTGTTTCAATTGCAATGTCACAAAAACAAAGTGTGGGCGGGGTTGGGGACATCGAATAAAGCATCTGTGAATGAACAACTGTGAGTAAACAACTGTGAGAATTTGTGATATCGGTGCCTTACCACAGAGGGGGAGATCTTCGTCCTCCCCTCCTATACAGTCTCGCTGGAAATCACAGACCCAAGCACGCGGGATGCAGGTGCCCGTGTGACACCGGAAGTGACCGAAATGACACACCGTCTCCGTCATGCCTGTGGCGCCATCTGTAAAATTGGAAAAAAGATTAACACTTGGTTATAAGAGCCGTGTATTGTCTTTACACCACGAAATAAAAACCGTGAACCCATTAGGTTTCGGAATATTTTAATTCAACTGGATTATTTTGCAGCTTCATTAATATCAAGTATGTACGCACAAACGGACTCGTTTTAAGAAAACTACTGAAAAGTTCTTCATTCTTTAGTGTACTTCTGAACACCAAATAAGTACTTGACAAAAATAGGTCTTGAGCAATAATTAGAGGAAATGTCTCAGACAGACACATAAAATGACAATCCACTCCATTTTGAGTGCACCTGGCCAAATACCGAGGTGGCTGAAATAGTCAAAATTGTCCGGTAATTGTGCCGAAAATGTATATTGACAGAGATTTCAATTCGTCATTTATAATGAAATAAGCACAAGTTAAATATGTAGTGTTATCAATTACTACTAATTTTTGGGGATCACCGGTACGCAGATTTTTCGTGACAGAAACATCTTACAATCTTCGAAAAATTCACTTTTAACAAGAGAAAAAAAGTCTGAAAAAATCTGAAAGGCCATGGCTGTCAGGGTTAAATTTCTTTCAAAATGGATTGCAACTGAACCGTGTTTGACATGTGACCAGTTGTGTCTTTATATCGCTCATTAACACCTAATGATAGACGCTGTTGCCACTGTTGCCTAACCAAGTGAATGGTTAGTTATGGACACTGAAAAACCAACTGGCAATTTAAAAGAAAACACACACAAATTTTCTTATGGCACCACGCACAGTCTTGAATTGCGTAGCATAGCACTGTGTGTTAAACTGGGATTGAATGCGTTTAAAGTTGATGGTATTTTCTCCTCACGTATTGTTGCAAAGAACATTGTTGCTGCCACAGTGATAATTTGCACACCACATCGACGGTACATTATTGTTTTCACAACTGAATTTTCAATGAATGTGGTGTAAAATTTAAATAGAAATTATTGGTTTTAGATTTTTGTACATTTGTTTATGCACTGCTATTTTTGACGTAATACCAGTTACATTATAGACTGCCCAGAATGCAGATCTACAGTTTTACATAATAAGAAACACAGAGTATCTCCTACAATTTATGGGTCTAAAGAAGCATTCAAGTTTTGAATGCACACAAATAAATATTCATTGGGACATATACGTAAACTATGTACAAAAATACAGGATCCGTTGTATTTGAATTTAAAAGTTTTCCAAAATTACTTCGATGCTTACAGATAAGAGACTTGATTGAGAAAACCAGAGAGCTAAATGGAGATAAACAAATACAGTACAGAAAAAGTTATAAAAGTGCTCAGCAACTCCGCATACTTGGCGGAACTAAGTACCAAATCATCTTACAATACTTATGTTTCCTGGCAATCCCAGTCTTGGTCCTATTTGTTCTTATTCTTCAGTGATGTCAAACAAATAAAAGAAGCGAGTTTAGTGTCAATGGCTGACAGATTTTACACACTTTTCCTTGTGAAATAACAGAAGTTTCACTACTATATTGTTTATTCCATGTGAAAAAAAAACTATCCGAATAATCGAAATACAAAAAAATAAATAAATAAATAAAAATTCACTGTAAAACTTCACGGAAAAAGGAAAGTATAATTAAGACTTAAATATTCATTTGGGGCAATGAATTTTTGTCTTCAAGTATTTCTGCATATAATATAACAACTTTTAATGGCATGTATTTCAGAATTAGCTAGATATTTCTTTATTATACCAATCACTTCATTTTGATGGGCGTTAATGTGATTTGAGGCCCGCGGTTTTCATGTGGACCCCACACATGTCCTTTGAGACTCGAGTTTACGAGGGTGTCGGCTTCAGAAAAGGCGGGTCTCAAATGTGGGCTTTAGATCACATCAACACCGAAGCAAAACGACGTGATTATTATTATTATTATTATTATTATTATTATTATTATTATTATTATTATTATTATTATTATTATTATTATTATTATTATTATTATTATTATATGAGACACAATTTTACTGTCTTATACGTTTCGAATGAAAAAGTCAGGCTTCAAAACAAAAAAAAACCGCTCAACATGTTTGTTTTCAGGTGAAGCCCCATTGAGCAGTTCGACAGCAAGTAGATAACATGGCATTTTGTCCATTTTTGCCACATATTAAAATGGCTTTTTGTTTTGTACAAATGTTGTAGCTGTTGTAGATTGAACCGATGCTTTGAAAAGTTTCGTCCTATCTTTTCTTAGCCCGTAACACAATTAAAATCTAATTTCTAAAAACAGTTAGAGTCAAGAATTAATTTCACCGGAGTACAAAACTTACGTTTTAAGCATACCGGGATTCGATATTCACTTTTCACCCGGCGGCCCGAATAGTGGCGCCCGAGAAATGGTGGGAGGAGGTAGGGCAGGCTGTTGTAAGCATCGGTTTGATCCAACTGTACAACTACAACATTTGTACAATACAAAAACCCATTTTAACAGGAAGTAAAAATGGGCATTTAGTTCATACAAATGCCTTGCAGCTGCCGTAGGAGAGACTCGATGCTTCGAAATAGATTGAAAGAGAATAGTCGTCTCGCATTTCCTGAAACACACTCCCTACGGGCGTGCATCCCTCTGTAATCAGTATGACAATTAAAACAAAATTTCCATAATGAGATCATTGTTTTATTTCTGTCGGCTTACTGACGCCAGAGCTCTCTTCCTATCGGTGTATGCCTACACGCTTACGGATTCATACCCTGTCGCCTCTTTTCTGCACGATTTGGACTACAGCCTGCGATCTATATGCTACGTACTGTTCTGTCCCGTCTAGACACCTAATACTGTGGCACACAACATTCACTAAAATCCCGTTTGGAGTGGGCCCCCGATGGGTGCAATGGCGTTACGCGTGTGTTTCCAGGTGTGCCCCGTCGTGGGGGCCCCCTTTCTTGGTGCAGTCACGTTGCGTAGCTCATGTGCCCCCACCGTAGGCGACGTGTGCGCTTCTCGTTGTTTGCGAGGGTCCTAATCCTGCTGCCCGCGTGAGCCCGCTGTTTTGAGTCCAATTCAATGTAGGCTCCTGTCGCACCGCGGTGACACATGAGTTAATTCACTGTCTGCACTACTGCTGGTTCTGTAGTTCTCCTTCCTCACTCTTTCCCACGGGTCTATGAGTTGCTACCTTTGACACGTTCCCTCAAGGCCTTCCCCTTAGCTCCACTGTGACTCTTGCATCCTTTGCCCTTGGACCTACAACGCAGATAACAGACGTCACCTTGACGTCTTCCTCTCATTACTGTGTTTCCTTTTTATTGTTGATTTCACTGCCGAGAAATGGAATGTGAGACATTCTTGATGTGGAGTCTCGGGATGTAATCCCGCAAATAAAAACAAATGAAAGATTTACGGGATTGTCAACCCACCCACAATATTTATCCTATGGACGCGCCCACTACCGCCTTTAGCTAACACGCGACTGGTCTCACTTCATGGGAGGGGGCGTCTTGAAGCCTTGTAGCGCTTCCTCTCCTTGGGACGCCGTCTCACGTGCTGCTACCACTGTCCTCCTGATATAGATGGAGATGGTGGGTTTCCCTATGCTCCTGTTATTATGGAGAACTAACGGTGTTATTAACATTTTCTGTTCTGGACTAGAAATTGCCTCCGACGCTTCTGTGTATTTACAAAGTGTATCTACGGGGCATAATAGGTTCCCCGTGCTTGGGTGTGCTTTTTGAGCGAGAACGATGGGCAGCACTTGGCCATCTGCTTCCTGCAATGGCACCAAGCAGCCGTTTCCGTTTCCGTTGCGACCTCAACCAGACGCCACATCCTGGTTTTTGGACAGCGAAGCCTAGTCCTCGTTCTGCTTTCGGCCGTGCTCTGCGTTCCGTCTCACTATATGGCTGCGTCCCCTTCGTGGACTCGGACTCGCTGGAAGATGAAGACGACATCATTCGCTCGTGCCTTCTCCGTCAATCCCTCATTTTCCCAGGATTTTCCCAGCGCTTCGGAGTGCTTCCATCTGGGCAATGATCATGGCCAAGGGAGGCGGCTTTCGTGCTGGTCGGCTTACGTGGGGTAGCCCAGGTATTACTGGGCGGCTGTGAGCTCCCTCAGTTGCTCAGATCGGGTGCCATCGATACTGATCCTTGCTCCGGTTCACTCATGAGCCACTTATCGGGGTCCGAGCCTTTCAAAGACAACGCCATCACCTTCTCTTCAGTGGTGCCGGTGTAAAGGGGAGTAATTCTTATTCAGTATCCACGTCTCCCACAGAAGTTGGCAATATTTCCCACTTGCAAACTTCGTTTGCAAATGGGAATAAGTTTGTAGTTTTTCCCGAAATTTCTGCCCTTTTTTTTTTTCCTTTTTTTTTTCTCTTTTTTTTTTTTCCGTCACGGAGGTTTCCAGAAAACTCCTCCTACGCTATTTGACGTAGGACGACGAAATTTGGCACAGTGATAGAGGGTGACGAGATGTCGTCAAATCCGCAAAATTTTTTGACCTTGACCTTGAAGGTCAAGGTCAAATTTGAGGTCAAAGTTTTTCTGACCTCAAAGTGGTTTCCAGAAAACTCCTCCTACAGGGTTTGTCGTAAAAAGACGGCATGTGGCAGAGACATAGAGAGTAATGAGTTGTCGTCAAATCCGTAAAATTTTTTGACCTTGCACCCCAGAGGTCAAGGTCAAATTGAGGTCAAAATATTTTTGAAAACACCTATTAATCAAGAAAAGTAGCCAAAAAGGTGCTCAAATCACAGTGTGAATGCAAAAACGTACTAAGTAAAGGGTAAACTTTCATCACTAACCTTGACCTTGAGGGTCAAGGTCAAAGGTCACGTGACTTCACGCGTCCTTAACGACAGGCCGACTCATCTCGAAAACGGTTAGAGATAGAGCGATTTTGAGCTTATTTTCGACCCTTTGGGCCTAAACAACGTTACATATGATGTACCTCGGTGACCTTGACCTTCTGGGTCACGGTCAAGGTCAAAAACCGGAAGTTGACTATTTTCTCGAAAACGGTTAGAGATAGAGCGATTTTGAGCTCATTTTCGACCCTTTGGGCCTAAACAACGTTACATATGAGGTGCCTCGGTGACCTTGACCTTCTGGGTCACGGTCAAGGTCAAAAACCGGAAGTTGACTATTATCTCGAAAACGGTTAGAGATAGAGCGATTTTGAGCTCATTTTCGACCCTTTGGGCCTAAACAACGTTACATAAGAGGTACCTCGGTGACCTTGACCTTCTGGGTCACGGTCAAGGTCAAAAACCGGAAGTTGACTATTATCTCGAAAATGGTCAGAGATAGAGCGATTTTGAGCTTATTTTCGACCCTTTGGGCCTAAACAACGTTACATAAGAGGTACCTCGGTGACCTTGACCTTCTGGGTCACGGTCAAGGTCAAAAACCGGAAGTTGACTATTATCTCGAAAATGGTTAGAGATAGAGCGATTTTGAGCTCATTTTCGACCCTTTGGGCCTAAACAACGTTACATATGAGGTACCTCGGTGACCTTGACCTTCTGGGTCACGGTCAAGGTCAAAAACCGGAAGTTGACTATTATCTCGAAAACGGTTACAGATAGAGCGATTTTGAGCTCATTTTCGACCCTTTGGGCCTAAACAACGTTACATAAGAGGTACCTCGGTGACCTTGACCTTCTGGGTCACGGTCAAGGTAAAAAACCGGAAGTTGACTATTATCTCGAAAACGGTTAGAGATAGAGCGATTCTGAGCTCATTTTCGACCCTTTGGGCCTAAACAACGTTACATAAGAGGTACCTCGGTGACCTTGACCTTCTGGGTCACGGTCAAGGTCAAAAACCGGAAGTTGACTATTATCTCGAAAACGGTTAGAGATAGAGCGATTCTGAGCTCATTTTCGACCCTTTGGGCCTAAACAACGTTACATAAGAGGTACCTCGGTGACCTTGACCTTCTGGGTCACGGTCAAGGTCAAAAACCGGAAGTTGACTATTTTCTCGAAAACGGTTAGAGATAGAGCGATTTTGAGCTCAATTTCGACCCTTTGGGCCTAAACAACGTTACATAAGAGGTACCTCGGTGAACTTGACCTTCTGGGTCACAGTCAAGGTCAAAAACCGGAAGTTGACTATTATCTCGAAAACGGTTAGAGATAGAGCGATTTTGAGCTTATTTTCGACCCTCTGGGCCTAAACAACGTTACATAAGAGGTACCTCGGTGACCTTGACCTTCTGGGTCACGGTCAAGGTAAAAAAACCGGAAGTTGACTATTTTCTCGAAAACGGTTAGAGATAGAGCGATTTTGAGCTCATTTTCGACCCTTTGGGCCTAAACAACGTTACATAAGAGGTACCTCGGTGACCTTGACCTTCTGGGTCACGGTCAAGGTCAAAAACCGGAAGTTGACTATTATCTCGAAAACGGTTAGAGATAGAGCGATTTTGAGCTCAATTTCGACCCTTTGGGCCTAAACAACGTTACATATGAGGTACCTCGGTGACCTTGACCTTCTGGGTCACGGTCAAGGTCAAAAAACCGGAAGTTGACTATTATCTCGAAAACGGTTAGAGATAGAGCGATTCTGAGCTCATTTTCGACCCTTTGGGCCTAAACAACGTTACATAAGAGGTGCCTCGGTGACCTTGACCTTCTGGGTCACGGTCAAGGTCAAAAACCGGAAGTTGACTATTATCTCGAAAACGGTTAGAGATAGAGCGATTCTGAGCTCATTTTCGACCCTTTGGGCCTAAACAACGTTACATAAGAGGTACCTCGGTGACCTTGACCTTCTGGGTCACGGTCAAGGTCAAAAACCGGAAGTTGACTATTTTCTCGAAAACGGTTAGAGATAGAGCGATTTTGAGCTCATTTTCGACCCTTTGGGCCTAAACAACGTTACATATGAGGTACCTCGGTGACCTTGACCTTCTGGGTCACGGTCAAGGTCAAAAAACCGGAAGTTGACTATTTTCTCGAAAACGGTTAGAGATAGAGCGATTTTGAGCTCATTTTCTACCCTTTGGGCCTAAACAACGTTACATAAGAGGTACCTCGGTGACCTTGACCTTCTGGGTCACAGTCAAGGTCAAAAACCGGAAGTTGACTATTATCTCGAAAACGGTTAGAGATAGAGCGATTCTGAGCTCATTTTCGACCCTTTGGGCCTAAACAACGTTACATAAGAGGTACCTCGGTGACCTTGACCTTCTGGGTCACGGTCAAGGTCAAAAACCGGAAGTTGACTATTTTCTCGAAAACGGTTAGAGATAGAGCGATTTTGAGCTCAATTTCGACCCTTTGGGCCTAAACAACGTTACATAAGAGGTACCTCGGTGAACTTGACCTTCTGGGTCACAGTCAAGGTCAAAAACCGGAAGTTGACTATTATCTCGAAAACGGTTAGAGATAGAGCGATTTTGAGCTTATTTTCGACCCTCTGGGCCTAAACAACGTTACATAAGAGGTACCTCGGTGACCTTGACCTTCTGGGTCACGGTCAAGGTAAAAAAACCGGAAGTTGACTATTTTCTCGAAAACGGTTAGAGATAGAGCGATTTTGAGCTCATTTTCGACCCTTTGGGCCTAAACAACGTTACATAAGAGGTACCTCGGTGACCTTGACCTTCTGGGTCACGGTCAAGGTCAAAAACCGGAAGTTGACTATTATCTCGAAAACGGTTAGAGATAGAGCGATTTTGAGCTCAATTTCGACCCTTTGGGCCTAAACAACGTTACATATGAGGTACCTCGGTGACCTTGACCTTCTGGGTCACGGTCAAGGTCAAAAAACCGGAAGTTGACTATTATCTCGAAAACGGTTAGAGATAGAGCGATTCTGAGCTCATTTTCGACCCTTTGGGCCTAAACAACGTTACATAAGAGGTGCCTCGGTGACCTTGACCTTCTGGGTCACGGTCAAGGTCAAAAACCGGAAGTTGACTATTATCTCGAAAACGGTTAGAGATAGAGCGATTCTGAGCTCATTTTCGACCCTTTGGGCGGAAACAACGTTACATAAGAGGTACCTCGGTGACCTTGACCTTCTGGGTCACGGTCAAGGTCAAAAACCGGAAGTTGACTATTTTCTCGAAAACGGTTAGAGATAGAGCGATTTTGAGCTCATTTTCGACCCTTTGGGCCTAAACAACGTTACATATGAGGTACCTCGGTGACCTTGACCTTCTGGGTCACGGTCAAGGTCAAAAAACCGGAAGTTGACTATTTTCTCGAAAACGGTTAGAGATAGAGCGATTTTGAGCTCATTTTCGACCCTTTGGGCCTAAACAACGTTACATAAGAGGTACCTCGGTGACCTTGACCTTCTGGGTCACAGTCAAGGTCAAAAACCGGAAGTTGACTATTATCTCGAAAACGGTTAGAGATAGAGCGATTTTGAGCTCATTTTCGACCCTCTGGGCCTAAACAACGTTACATAAGAGGTACCTCGGTGACCTTGACCTTCTGGGTCACGGTCAAGGTAAAAAAACCGGAAGTTGACTATTTTCTCGAAAACGGTTAGAGATAGAGCGATTTTGAGCTCATTTTCGACCCTTTGGGCCTAAACAACGTTACATAAGAGGTACCTCGGTGACCTAGACCTTCTGGGTCACGGTCAATGTCAAAAACCGGAAGTTGACTATTATCTCGAAAACGGTTAGAGATAGAGCGATTTTGAGCTCATTTTCGACCCTTTGGGCCTAAACAACGTTACACAAGAGGTACCTCGGTGACCTTGACCTTCTGGGTCACGGTCAAGGTCAAAAACCGGAAGTTGACTATTTTCTCGAAAACGGTTAGAGATAGAGCGATTTTGAGCTCATTTTCGACCCTTTGGGCCTAAACAACGTTACATCAGAGGTACCTCGGTGACCTTGACCTTCTGGGTCACGGTCAAGGTCAAAAACCGGAAGTTGACTATTATCTCGAAAACGGTTAGAGATAGAGCGATTTTGAGCTCATTTTCGACCCTTTGGGCCTAAACAACGTTACATATGAGGTACCTCGGTGACCTTGACCTTCTGGGTCACGGTCAAGGTCAAAAAACCGGAAGTTGACTACTATCTCGAAAACGGTTAGAGATAGAGCGATTCTGAGCTCATTTTCGACCCTTTGGGCCTAAACAACGTTACATCAGAGGTACCTCGGTGACCTTGACCTTCTGGGTCACTGTCAAGGTCAAAAACCGGAAGTTGACTATTATCTCGAAAACGGTTAGAGATAGAGCGATTTTGAGCTCATTTTCGACCCTTTGGGCCTAAACAACGTTACACAAGAGGTACCTCGGTGACCTTGACCTTCTGGGTCACGGTCAAGGTCAAAAACCGGAAGTTGACTATTATCTCGAAAACGGTTAGAGATAGAGCGATTTTGAGCTCATTTTCGACCCTTTGGGCCAAAAAGACGTTATATAAGAGGTACCTCGGTGATCTTGACCTCCTCCGTCATGGTCAAGGTCAAAAACTGTAAGTTGACCAGTATCTCAACAACGGTTAGAAAATTGAATTTGATTTATTTGTGCCCAAATGAGGTTACATTATATTCATTTCGATGGCCTCGTTCAAGATAATAATCCGGAAGCTGACAATTACGTCGAAACACTGAAAATTGTGTGTTTGATTAAATATATTGTGTCTCTGCCCTTGCAAGTGGGTGCTATTTCGCTACGTGTAGCGAAATTCGGTCTAGTTCATAATTAGCACTATACGCGTTTAGGGGTCGTTTAAAATAAGATAAAGACACGCATGCTAACAAAGTAGGCGTGTGTGTGTTCTTTTTGGGGAGGGTGCTAGCGGAATTTTTGTCTGCTGAATATTCGAGGAAGTTGAACAAAGTCAAGTGTCTGACACATATTGATAATGCTTATGAAAATGCTTAATCCTCAAGTTTTCGTGCTTTTTTATTTTTCCCACTTGCAAACTTCGTTTGCAAATGGGAATAAGTTTGTAGTTTTTCCCGAAATTTCTGCCCTTTTTTTTTTCCTTTTTTTTTCTCTTTTTTTTTCCGTCACGGAGGTTTCCAGAAAACTCCTCCTACGCTATTTGACGTAGGACGACGAAATTTGGCACAGTGAAAGAGGGTGACGAGATGTCGTCAAATCCGCAAAATTTTTTGACCTTGACCTTGAAGGTCAAGGTCAAATTTGAGGTCAAAGTTTTTCTGACCTCAAAGTGGTTTCCAGAAAACTCCTCCTACAGGGTTTGTCGTAAAAAGACGGCATGTGGCAGAGACATAGAGAGTAATGAGTTGTCGTCAAATCCGTAAAATTTTTTGACCTTGCACCCCAGAGGTCAAGGTCAAATTGAGGTCAAAATATTTTTGAAAACACCTATTAATCAAGAAAAGTAGCCAAAAAGGTGCTCAAATCCCAGTGTGAATGCATAAAACGTACTAAGTAAAGGGTAAACTTTCATCACTAACCTTGACCTTGAGGGTCAAGGTCAAAGGTCATGTGACTTCACGCGTCCTTAACGACAGGCCGACTCATCTCGAAAACGGTTAGAGATAGAGCGATTTTGAGCTTATTTTCGACCCTTTGGGCCTAAACAACGTTACACAAGAGGTACCTCGGTGACCTTGACCTTCTGGGTCACGGTCAAGGCCAAAAACCGGAAGTTGACTATTATCTCGAAAACGGTTAGAGATAGAGCGATTTTGAGCTCATTTTCGACCCTTTGGGCCTAAACAACGCTACCTATGAGGTACCTCGGTGACCTTGACCTTCTGGGTCACGGTCAAGGTCAAAAACCGGAAGTTGACTATTATCTCGAAAACGGTTAGAGATAGAGCGATTTTGAGCTCATTTTCGACCCTTTGGGCCTAAACAACGTTACATAAGAGGTACCTCGGTGACCTTGACCTTCTGGGTCACGGTCAAGGTCAAAAACCGGAAGTTGACTATTATCTCGAAAATGGTTAGAGATAGAGCGATTTTGAGCTCATTTTCGACCCTTTGGGCCTAAACAACGTTACATAAGAGGGACCTCGGTGATCTTGACTTTCTGGGTCACGGTCAAGGAAAAAAACTGGAAGTTGACTATTATCTCGAAAACGGTTAGAGATAGAGCGATTTTGAGCTCATTTTCGACCCTTTGGGCCTAAACAACGTTACACAAGAGGTACCTCGGTGACCTTGACCTTCTGGGTCACGGTCAAGGTCAAAAACCGGAAGTTGACTATTATCTCGAAAACGGTTAGAGATAGAGCGATTTTGAGCTCATTTTCGACCCTTTGGGCCTAACAACGTTACATAAGAGGTACCTCGGTGACCTTGACCTTCTGGGTCACGGTCAAGGTCAAAAACCGGAAGTTGACTATTATCTCGAAAACGGTTAGAGATAGAGCGATTTTGAGCTCATTTTCGACCCTTTGGGCCTAAACAACGTTACATAAGAGGTACCTCGGTGACCTTGACCTTCTGGGTCACGGTCAAGGTCAAAAACCGGAAGTTGACTATTATCTCGAAAACGGTTAGAGATAGAGCGATTCTGAGCTCATTTTCGACCCTTTGGGCCTAAACAACGTTACATAAGAGGTACCTCGGTGACCTTGACCTTCTGGGTCACGGTCAAGGTCAAAAACCGGAACTTGACTATTTTCTCGAAAACGGTTAGAGATAGAGCGATTTTGAGCTCATTTTCGACCCTTTGGGCCTAAACAACGTTACATATGAGGTACCTCGGTGACCTTGACCTTCGTGGTCACGGTCAAGGTGAAAAAACCGGAAGTTGACTATTTTCTCGAAAACGGTTAGAGATAGAGCGATTTTGAGCACATTTTCGACCCTTTGGGCCTAAACAACGTTACATAAGAGGTACCTCGGTGACCTTGACCTTCTGGGTCACAGTCAAGGTCAAAAACCGGAAGTTGACTATTATCTCGAAAACGGTTAGAGATAGAGCGATTTTGAGCTCATTTTCGACCCTTTGGGCCTAAACAACGTTACATAAGAGGTACCTCGGTGACCTTGACCTTCTGGGTCACGGTCAAGGTCAAAAACCGGAAGTTGACTTTATCTCGAAAACGGTTAGAGATAGAGCGATTTTGAGCTCATTTTCGACCCTTTGGGCCTAAACAACGTTACATAAGAGGTACCTCGGTGACCTTGACCTTCTGGGTCACGGTCAAGGTCAAAAACCGGAAGTTGACTATTTTCTCGAAAACGGTTAGAGATATAGCGATTTTGAGCTCATTTTCGCCCCTCTGGACCTAAACAACGTTACATAAGAGGTACCTCGGTGACCTTGACCTTCTGGGTCACGGTCAAGGTCAAAAACCGGAACTTGACTATTATCTCGAAAACGGTTAGAGATAGAGCGATTTTGAGCTCATTTTCGACCCTTTGGGCCTAAACAACGTTACATTAGAGGTACCTCGGTGACCTTGACCTTCTGGGTCACGGTCAAGGTAAAAAAACCGGAAGTTGACTATTATCTCGAAAACGGTTAGAGATAGAGCGATTTTGAGCTCATTTTCGACCCTTTGGGCCTAAACAACGTTACATCAGAGGTACCTCGGTGACCTTGACCTTCTGAGTCACGGTCAAGGTCAAAAACCGGAAGTTGACTATTATCTCGAAAACGGTTAGAGATAGAGCGATTTTGAGCTCATTTTCGACCCTTTGGGCCTAAACAACGTTACATCAGAGGTACCTCGGTGACCTTGACCTTCTGGGTCACGGTCAAGGTCAAAAACCGGAAGTTGACTATTATCTCGAAAACGGTTAGAGATAGAGCGATTTTGAGCTCATTTTCGACCCTTTGGGCCTAAACAACGTTACATCAGAGGTACCTCGGTGACCTTGACCTTCTGGGTCACGGTCAAGGTCAAAAACCGGAAGTTGACTATTATCTCGAAAACGGTTAGAGATAGAGCGATTTTGAGCTCATTTTCGACCCTTTGGGCCTAAACAACGTTACATCAGAGGTACCTCGGTGACCTTGACCTTCTGGGTCACGGTCAAGGTCAAAAACCGGAAGTTGACTATTATCTCGAAAACGGTTAGAGATAGAGCGATTTTGAGCTCATTTTCGACCCTTTGGGCCTAAACAACGTTACATCAGAGGTACCTCGGTGACCTTGACCTTCTGGGTCACGGTCAAGGTCAAAAACCGGAAGTTGACTATTATCTCGAAAACGGTTAGAGATAGAGCGATTTTGAGCTCATTTTCGACCCTTTGGGCCTAAACAACGTTACCTATGAGGTACCTCGGTGACCTTGACCTTCTGGGTCACGGTCAAGGTCAAAAACCGGAAGTTGACTATTATCTCGAAAACGGTTAGAGATAGAGCGATTTTGAGCTCATTTTCGACCCTTTGGGCCTAAACAACGTTACGTAAGAGGTAGCTCGGTGACCTTGACCTTCTGGGTCACGGTCAAGGTCAAAAACCGGAAGTTGACTATTATCTCGAAAACGGTTAGAGATAGAGCGATTTTGAGCTCATTTTCGACCCTTTGGGCCTAAACAACGTT
Organism: Protula sp. h YS-2021; assembly: GCA_949752745.1. Lineage (NCBI taxonomy): Eukaryota > Metazoa > Annelida > Polychaeta > Sabellida > Serpulidae > Protula > Protula sp. h YS-2021. The sequence goes on along the minus strand of OX457024.1, from coordinate 33,544,750 downwards.
ACATAAGAGGGACCTCGGTGATCTTGACTTTCTGGGTCACGGTCAAGGTAAAAAACTGGAAGTTGACTATTATCTCGAAAACGGTTACAGATAGAGCGACTTTGAGCTAATTTTCGACCCTTTGGGCCAAAAAGACGTTATATAAGAGGTACCTCGGTGATCTTGACCTCCTCCGTCATGGTCAAGGTCAAAAACTGTAAGTTGACCAGTATCTCAACAACGGTTAGAAAATTGAATTTGATTTATTTGTGCCCAAATGAGGTTACATTATATTCATTTCGATGGCCTCGTTCAAGATAATAATCCGGAAGCTGACAATTATGTCGAAACACTGAAAATTGTGTGTTTGATTAAATATATTGTGTCTCTGCCCTTGCAAGTGGGTGCTATTTCGCTACGTGTAGCGAAATTCGGTCTAGTTGTTTCTGTTTTGCTTCTTTTTTTTATTTTTGCTTTGCTTTTTGTTTGTTTTTTTTTTTTTTCATTTTCAAGCGCATTATTTAGCACTTGACAAGCCTTTGACTTGCAAGGGCTTTATGAATTTGTGCGAGCAGCCGTTGGTATCTTTTTTTTCTTGACAGTGATCGGATTTCTTGTGTCTTCTCCTCCACTGGCACTACGGGCCCTAGGGCCACGAAACTTTGGACTTAGGTAGAACTTGATATGTGGGTGTAGCATGACACTTTTACTTTCGCCTTCGATTTAGTTTTCTTTTTTAAAAAGAAAAGAGTGGGCCATTATCTCGAAAACGATTATAGATAGAGCGATTTTGAGCCTATTTTCGACCCTTAGGGCTTAAAAGACCATATATAGGAGCTGACCTTGACTTCCTCGGCCATGGTCAAAGTCAGAAACCGGAAGTGGGTCACTATCTCGAAAACGGTTAGAGATAGAGCGATTTTGAGCTTATTTTCGACCTTCTGGTCCTAACAGACGATATGCAAGAGGTACGATATGCAAGACCTTGACCTCCTCGGGAATGGTCAAATTCAAAAACCGGAAGTGGATCATTATCTCGAAAGCGGTTATAGAGCGATTCCGAGCTTATTTTCGACCCTTTGACCCTAAGTGTAATTTCGTTACTCGATAGCGAAAACAGTCTAGTTTTAAGCCTAAAATACTCCTGGAGGCACTTATTGTTACCATGCGTGTCCAAAAATACGCGGAGAAAGGGAGTAATTTTGAGACCAGATTCTGTCCGCGCGGAGTGCCAGTTTTGTGTTTTAAAAGGAGGAAGGTTGATTACCATTCAGTACTCTCCGCGTTTCTAGTTCAATTTCAAACTCAGCACTCTGCGTCGAGGGTCTTTTAAGAAATTGTGGGCAAGCAGTCTGAGCATGCTGTATGTGAGTGCTCCCTCCCCTGAAAAAATACTGTAATTTGAAACGTAACCCAGTCACTACACGGTAACATTACCAGCACCGAGCAAAATGTGTAGAGGAATTTAGAGGAGCTTTTTTACTTATGTATCGAGTTTCATTAATAAATGCAAAAGAAACCTTCCCTAAAACTTACAAAGTTGAAATGTGATCGGACAATGTGAGAAGCGAGACAAATAATCAAGAGAAAATTAAATTTAATGTGGTATACTTAAAACTAAAACAGAGAGAGAGAGAGAGAGAGAGAGAGAGAGAGAGAGAGAGAGAGAGAGAGAGAGAGAGAGAGAGAGAGAGAGAGAGAGAGAGAGAGAGAGAGAGCTCGGTTAAAAATATTGTGATTGAATGATTGTGCAGAAACTTGCATCAAGCACCATAGAATAAATGAAAAATTTTTCAATAATACATTACTTAACTTGGAGAGCTTCACTCCCCATAGTTTGTTCATTTCATGCGATGGGTTCCCCTCTGATTGCCCATTTTCGACGTGTCAGCTTCTTAGGCTGACTAGTCTGAAACGGTTAGTGCCAGGGATAGCACATTTGACAGAGACATATTGTAGCATGTCTAGTTAATCTTTCTCACGTTTGTTTGGAAATTGGCTTGCATGTTACATGCAAGAAAAAACTAGAACCTCGCTAGCGAAATGTTAAACACTTGACAAAAATTAAAACGCAAAATAATTCCTTCAATGGGTTATTTCTTGAATAATATATTGCAAACAACACAGCTTGAATACGTCTTATAAACCGAGTAGTGTTTGGTTTTTTTGTTGACTTAAGGTTTTATTGACTGACCAGGCATATACCGTGTTATATATTTACGCAGTGAGAGCTCGCACAAAGCTGAGCAACTGTGTGTTCTGTACTGTGCGTAGGGCCTGTAGTGCCAGTGTAGGAGATGGCACAGGAAATCCGATCACTATCAAAAAAAAGATACCAACGGCTGCTCGCACAAATTCATATAACCCTTCCAAGTCAAAGGCTTGCCAAGTGTTAATAAACGAAAATGCCTCTGTGGCATATTGATCGTTCCATAGCCTTTGAGCAATTATAAGCTTATCTGTGCTGTAAGCTTGTTACGTAAAGCAGACTCCACAGACATTCTGTTTTTAACTTTGTTATGGGTCTTTAAACACAAATATTCATTTAAATACAGAAGCAAAAATGTGTGGGCGTGATGGTAGCCTAGATGTAACTGAGGAGCCTCAAGAACTCACATATGATTGCACACTCTCTAAACACGTTTAATTGTTAAAATCTGGCACTTTGACTATTCAAGCATTTTTTAGTTTTAACATACAGTTCGTGACATCCCCAATGTTGCAGCCAAACTGTCAAATCATGAACTTTATAAATTTCCTGAAATTTTAAGGAAGTTTGCTTGTAAGATATACACAACTATCGCAACAATGATTTTTTGGAGGATTCTATTGGTTTATATTTACGCTGTAAAACTTGAATTCGAGTCCAACATCGAAACGAAGCCAGATATTTTGCAGGTAAAATGAATGTTTATGGGTATATATAGCAATATCTCTCACATTTTAAAAACTTTTATGATCCTAATACGTCACTTTCGACGCTTTTTGCAATATTATGTAGCAGTTAGTTTTGTTAACTCTGTCACAGTCAGATCTGTCAAACAACTGTCAACCAATCAGAACGGAGTTTTTTATTTGTAAATATAACAATATACAACTGTGATATAATTAGGAGAATGACATGCAATTTTGTTCACCCAAGGGGTAAAATATTATACGAAGTGAAGCTGCTTGTTACCCTCCTAACTATATCATAACTGCTTTGTTGCACTTGTTATAGCCACAGGAGTTTAAACTAACGAATTTGTGCCATGTTGTCATTCATCTAGTATTTCGCTGATAAGACGTGCAGTACGTCATTGGCCCCCATCATTTCCTTGACTACTTATCAACGTCGCTAGAAAATACTCGCTGAGACTTTCATGTATTATAACCATTGCTGCGTGCTTGTAAATCGGTTGTTTTATATTTTAATTCATTATTTTATTGGCAAATTCAAAGCAAAGTAGCAAAGTGTAAAAAGAGCTTTGGGATTCGCAAATACTCTAAAAAGATTCGGATGTTGAACGGAACCACATATTTTAAGGTAAAAAGAATGTTTATAGACATATTTAGCAATGTCTGACATTTTCTAAAACTTTTCATTAATCTAACAGGTCAGTTTCGACTCCATTTACAACAAACAAAATACGGGACACTGAACCATGTAAAAGTTAGTTTTGTTAATTATGTCACCTGTCTACCAATCAGAAGGGGTTTATTATTTACAAACGCAACAATCCACTTTGTGAACTATGTAACAGTCACACATTTTAAACGCCTCTCGGCCAATCAGAAAAGAGCTTTGTATTTACATATGCAAGAAAAGAAAGTGTTATACATTTGCATATAAATCTGAAAACCGACGAACTAGAAATACAATTTAAGAAATAACATGTCAATGGTAATTATTTTAGACACCATATTATCAGGAAAGACAGAGTCTAAGTAGTATTATAATGAAGGGGTGGCGCTACTATTATAGCTTTATGACACGGAAGAAGCAACAGATTATCAAATGGCGTGGCAGAAGCTGTAATTGTTTCTTATTTCCTCTAGATATACCCTCTAAATTTTGAAGAACAACCTTCGTTGGATCTCAGTGACTATTCCAAGACAAATGTTAAACAATCCTACATTTATAAGCATTACGCCGATCAAGGAAACTAAAATTACATCCAGTATCAAAATCACAAGGTGCTTGTAATGTCTAAAAGCACCAGATTAACTGACCTAACAAATTTGAACAACATGCATTGATATCGTATATCTAGTAGCAGGCAACACACTCGGAAAGACACAAGAGGTGTTATGACTTAAGGTCACCGGAACAAGGGTCCAGTAACAAACACCAGTAAAGCCAGCACAGGAAAGATAACAACATAAAAATAACAACAGACAAATATCACAAAGACGCAAAGCGTATGCAGAATTAATTGGAATCAGCAGGTTTTGTGGCAGAAAAGGGGAAATCCGGGGGACTAAACGTGTCAAAAGACATTCTGTGATTCTATGTAAAGCAGAAATGAGAATAAATAAACAGTCACAAGGATGAAAAGAACAGGTGTAAAAGGAGAGCTGTACGTGATACTTGCTATCGCAAATGACCTACTTACTGTAAAAAGAGAAACTGGCAGTTGGCGGGGTTTTTCATTTTTGTTACGTTATGTCTGGTTGTTCGTGAGGCTTTCCTCGTTTTTTATTACGTCATTTATTCCGTTTATTTTATCATCCTCACCATAACAAGTTGCCTTCAAATATCGATCGGTATCAGCTTATGGGTACACTTAACGCTTTGAGATTGGCTGGTGTGAATTTTAATATGCAAATCTGACGCGCTATGACATACTGATTTTCCTACGAAAGCTTTTATATGTTCAAAGAATCAAGGCTGACATCAGATAATTACAATGGCCAAAACAGGATTCTATTCAAAAGAGCTTTAAGCGACATTTATGAATGGCAACATTAAGTTTTTATTATATGATTGAGCTCATTTCTTTGAATTAAACTTATTTGCCACTGCTACGATATATATTTATATCTATTGTATGAAAATTAACTGCATAGCAAGTAGCAATTTCATTGTTGAAACTGATAAATGGTTCTTTAATGAAAAAACTATGAAATCTAATGCGCATTCGATGCTAATACCTGAATAGATCCCTAAACTCTACACGCCTAAATGTCAGATTTCTCTTGCAACAAAGAGCAATCGTGTTTTTAACAACCCGTATGCTATTTAAAAAAATTATATAAAATTTCAACAAATAGTTTTAAGATTCAATTTCTTTCACATTCCGAGTACGACCTGTTTTTGCCATATTCCTGTCATTGCTTTTCATTTTTACCCGGTTCCCTTGCATTAGAAATTCACAATTCTTGCGCATTTTATTCGAGACACCCAAAATGTGATTCGGCCTATTAAAAAAGCATAACAAGGCTCTCTAGAACAATAAAAAATCAGTTAAATATAAATAAATCATATCATTAATATCAAACAATTTTGCGAAGTTCTAGTTGTGTTTTAAGGTACATTGTTCCTTTAATTTTAATTATGTCAAATTTTAATTGTGTTTTTTTTAAAATTGAAATTGCTTTGTTTAATAAGAAATGACATATAAATAAAATATTTTGCTTTATTTTTTTATTTTTGTTCTTGTAGCAAATGTGACCTTTTTATTTGGAATTTTGCCCGTTCTTCTGTATTTCATCGCATATTCGAAAATATTTAGAAACGAGGTCGCAGGAAATTACCTAAATGACACAATTGTGTCACAGTAAAATGGGTCTCATTTCTTCCGGAAATGTTTCTGCCCTTGAACTACAGCTATCAACTACAGCTATCAAGATACTTTCAGAGAAACGCGTCGGAAAAAATTAAGCGTGGTGTCCTTTGATAAAATCCTTAATAAAACTTTTTATTAATTTTAGTTCAGTGATCAGTTCAAAGTGTTTAGCTACAGTCAAGTCAAAAATAGTCTGTTTGAAGAAAATAGAGAACATACTTTATTTGAACTCGTTGAAATTAGTGTATAGACATTTCCTCTTTACTTTGTTTGATTTTCTTAGTTGGTCAATAGCAGCTTCATACTGACAGTATGTGTTTTATCACATGACTTCACTGGCGTATTTCTTACAAATAATGACAATTTCTATCTACTTTGGCATAAAGATCAAAATTAAAAGCAAATTTTGTCTTGGGAATCGACCAATCAGGATACACCATTTACTCAAGTCGTGTAAGGATAGCTAATATTTAAGCAGAACACTTTCACGCTTACCAACTCTGCAGCTGGTCTCCAAGTGCTTGCTAAAAAGTGCACGGGGATGTAACCGTGGCGGATCTACGAACAAAATGGACTTAATTTCCCCTGGCTTTAAAATACTATCGCACTGGGAAGAACTGTTTATTGAAATGAATCTGCAAAGTAAAAAATTGCATTTTCTCTCCTTCCTTTTTCTAAACTTGGAAACTTTGTTTCCAAATAGGTATACTTTACAAGACTTTCCGAAAGTTTATTACTTTTTTTATACTTTTTTATAGTTTTTCTGCTGAGATGCCGTGAAATCGGCAAAATCTTTCACTTTGATCTTCAAGGTCAATGTCAAATTGAGGTCAAACGCTATTGTTACTTACAATGGTTTCCAGAAAACTCCTTCAATTGAAATTCCCAGGCTATTTGACTTAGGAAGATTATATTTTGGCACAGGTAGAGAGGGGTATTATACCTCGCGGCGATATCGGCACTTGATACGTTGACCGCAAAGGTCAATGTCATATGGAGGTTAAAATATTCTTAAAACCCCTATTTATCAGGAAAATGCCTGGAAACAGGGCTCAAATCTCAGTTCCAACACATATGCGGTTTGAGAAGTTCAAACTTCACCTTTAGGAAGTCGAAAACCGAAAACTGCCCATTATCTCAAAATCGGTTAAAATGGATAAATATTGAGCTCATTTTTGACATTTCGGGACTAAAAGACTAAACGACATATGAGATACCTCGGTGACCTTGATCTTCGCATAATATCAACTTTAATGTGCTTTTGTATATTTTTCGAAGTTAGTCATTCGGCTATCTTGTGGAATGTGGTCTACTTCTCTTTGTGTTTATTGAGTTTCGTACCCATTTCCGAACTTACCGGTTCGAAAAACCATTCTGTACTGAAGGATAACTGAAAATTAACACCTAAAATGATTGGTTTTTCACGAAATTTTGATTAGTAGAGCCTGACCCATTGACCCCTTATTTCTTACATCTCAATCCTCAAGGTGTTTATGAAGGATTTTAAGATGTCGCACATTAATCGCTGGCATGTTTTTTCGATAAAAATTGTGCATTTGGGCAAGCAAACGGCTTGCACACACGTCATTGAGTTACGCTTTATGACAGCAATCTGTCAACTTTGACCTCTGTTTTGTGTCAGATGCATTTTTGTTCAGATGCGGGAATGACGATGGATGAATCTGCTTTATCCGAAATATATTATGCTGGAGTTTCTCTGTTAAAATTGTTAAAAGACTTAATCAATTTGGTGACTAACATATTAACCTCTCTTTCCAGCGGAAACTTTCTTTTGTCAAGACACAGAGGCAAGAGATTCTTAAAATGCCAATTATCTATCGGTAAAATAAATAAATAAATAACATGACCGAATAGGAATGTCTTGCATTTATGGCATAACTTGAATGGTCGCATTAACAGATCTAGAATGATACCATTGCTAGTGAAATTATATTTTAATAATAGTAAAGTCTTCCTTTTTCCTTTATGTAAAATAACACGTATTATTTTGACAGAGAGCCACTAACCACTTTGAGTGGTCAAAATATAAAAAAGGACTATGTTAATTCTTTTTTACTTTCAAAAGTTTTAGCCTTTTTACCTTGTGGCCAACAGACTGAAAATATTAGCGTAGTTATCTCAGCAATCTGTATATAACAGAAAGATTAAACTCTCGTTAATATGAAGCACTCTCAAAGGTCAGAAAAGTTAGTTTACTTCAAAAAACTTACTTCAAAAAAAAGGTAAATATGTTTTGAAACTGTTGATGTATTTATGGGCAAGATCTGTTTAAGCAGTTACAAATAACCTCTAAAACTTGAGAATTCTTAGAGAATTACCACGGAAAGAGAATCTAAGACGTGTGGCATCTTGAAGCATAATTCAGAAGCGCTGTTTTGCCATCGTGATTGCATCATTTGGTTTTGTTCAAAAAGAATCTCTACAGAGACAACAGAACATTTAGAATTCACAAACGCTGCGTAAAATGCCGTGTCTAGACAATATATTTCCCGCAGACATCAATCCCTACCGCCATTAAAACGGTACACTTCCTTCAAACAATTGTGGTAAATCGGTCGAAAGAGGTGATTGGGTTTAATAACAACCCACGCTGAATGCTCAACAAAGGCAATGGGTTATCGTAAATTCTATTAGTTCTCGATTATCTACCGCAAAAACACATTATTATAACTAATTATAACACTATCTCAGTGACAATGCACTCGCATACAAATAGATGATAAGTCAATTTTCGCGTTCTTTAACCGCATACGAAACTTAGCTGGTCGCAATCGCTCGACTTAAGATCATATCATATCACGTTATTTCATTTAAAGAATATATTTATTTGCAATAGATTATATGTTTTATTAAATGGGATATGAAATCGCTATGTTTTCCCCCGCGGCAATGTTTACTGTTTTCTAAATATAGCTTGTCATGACACGCATTGACCACAGACGTAATTACGATGGTCGCACAATGGGCTTCAGAAGAACGAAAATATCACGATTTGCATTTTGGCTGTCTGGTGTGGGGTTTTGGCGATATTTCCCGCGCAGACTTTTTTCTGGGTGTGTAGGAAAATGCCCGCGGGAGATAACGCTCCCATAATCTCATAAGCATGATTACTTGTTCAACATCAACCTTACTGATATTTGCAATTTCCCCGCGTTGTTTGTTTAATAACCGCTACAAATATCCGTGTAATTAAAAGTTGTTTATTTTGCACCTTTTTACAAATCTAAAGTATATTTTTGTATATTCTCTGGGAAGCCATGATTGACTTTTCTATCCTTTTATGTCTAAAGAACAAATTTACCTATAATTTGCAAACTTATTTGAATAATTTATATCTCACTGACAGTTCTTATTTCTTTAGGATTCTTATCCTTTACATAGACAGTAGACATATCTGTTAATAATTTTTTTTAATTAAACATAATCAGTTCTACAATTAATAATTCTATGATATATATAGTTAATAAAAAACGCTCCACCACAAAAATAAACAATGTCAATAAAATGCGACTCCAAATGACACGGTTATTTTGTCCCACTCTGTACTCTGAGCAACAGATGACCTGGGTCCAAAAAAGAAAAACAAATCTCAGTTTGAAGACGGCTTTCGTCCACCGAAATAAATTCAGACTTGATGGCTGCTAAAGGGGCTCAACGAAGCATACTTAGATGTCAACAGTACCTTAAATAAACATTGCATCACTCCCCATACAAAGAGTACGTTTAAACAGGACATTGCATTGCCTGAATTCCATCAAACGCCTGAAGGAAACATGGTTCCTTGTCAAACCCTCAACCAACTCCTGCCTCTCCCATGCCTGTTCAGTTGTTAACCAGACCACACACTGCCCAATAATATTCACTGAGTTATGATAGTCGACGTTTTATCTGTTTTTACACTTATCGACCGTTTGCCGTTGACGGTTTACCTATTGACGTTTTAGCAGCCGACGTTTTGACCGCCGACGTTTTGTCTGGATGCCTATTTATCTATCTGAATGTTATGCCATATTTGTTGTATGAAATTCAGCGAAATAAACAATAGAGTTAACCTGCTTTTTATTTATCGACTCATTTCCAAGTTCTCATTTTTAGAATAATACTGTAAACACAAACTTTCCTCCAAAGAAATGTTCAACATATAAACCAATCGACACCGGTCTATGATCCGTCAGTAGGATCAATCATTAGCAGTGTGGGCCGGAATCAACACGCTCCCGGTTTGTCTGATCACGTTGTGTCAGAAATGATGTGTAAGGCCATTGTATATTAGTTTTTACCAAACCTTCAACATATAACAGAAGCACGGGTCATGCCTTCCGGAATTAAGACCATCCCGAAAACATACGAATTTCCTTCCATCCCATTCCAGTTCACTCCCAATACAGAGAAAATAAGACAGAAGTAAAACTATTTATGACCAGGCCAAAGTTCAAAATTCCTTTCACCAAAAAAAGCTCTCAACAACTTGATTTTACGACAATTAATTGATCCAGCGACAATTGAACTTACTGGATAGGATACAACAACTGGTCTATTTTGTCAAAACGTATTTCTTTTTATAATTATCCGTCCACTTGATGAACATTTTAATTGAAATAAATTTTCACTTTACTTATCTTTCAAATCAGGTCGGTCCAATTGTGGCATAAGCTTTTTAGTGCGCTCTGTTTTAATACAAATACCCGTAAACGCATAACCTGTTGGAAATTTAGGGATGGTGGTCTTTGGACTTGCATACAACTTCCGAGTTTATTTAAGTTTATTCAACGCAGATCAAGTTCAAAAATGTTTTTGACTTGCACAAATACAACAAAACAAAACAAAATGGAAACATACCCAGATTGGATAACAGAAAAATCGCACAAACACAAGACTATTAACTGTTTATCAAAGGTAACCAACCACTAAGCCATGTTTTGCCAATTATGCCTCCTTTGGACTTCACACGAGCTGTCTTTCGCCAGAAACTGTGTTAAATGTAATACGAAAAGAGGTTGGGTTGTTTTGAATTTCCTGTTTTGTTGGGTTTTTACTCAAGTAAGTGTAATAAATGAGTTTTCATGAGAACCAACGATATGTTGCCAAGTTTAGATCAAATGAAATAGGATTAAAATAACACTTGTGAACTATCTGTATCTATTTTGAACAGAAGTGTTGTAAAATCTTTTATTTTCGTGAATAGTTGTGTTCTCTTCAGTCATGGGATGATTTTTTGCAGCCCACTCACTCATACTGCACAATTGTGAACAGAGAAAAACTAGCAAACTTTGAAATTTCACAGAACTTGAATTCATTAAGTAACTAGCTGAATCCAAGTTGCACAACGAATGGCAATGGCACTATCATGCATCTTGTAAAGTTTGAGCTAATTTTTATATATATTATTTATTTATTACACATCGAACACTGAAAATTAGCCTTAAACAGAGTTTTCAAAGCAGCAATACAACCATGTGATAATTGAGGCGTGGGATCGTTGGAGTAATATCTGCAATGATAAATGAGCTCGTTACTCCTTAGACCCGTCATATGTATATATATGAGGTTAACTTATTACTTAACACATAAAGTTATGTATACTTACAGCGCGTGCGATTATGGACACTGGTTTAATGGTGGTTTAGCACCACTCAACAATATAAACCAAGGATCATCATAGTTATCACTAGACAAAAGCAGCTATATGAGCGACGAAAATAAGACCATGGTGAATTGAACGGGAGTATTGATGTGTTGAACAAAAATAAAATCCACTACTGTGAACGTTTCATTGACTTGATCTTGGGTAAAGAAAAACCAAGAACAACAAACGGTTCAAAACCCACGCTAATGAAATGCTCCATCTATTTAAAAACGATTGTCATTTTCAAATACATTCAGCACCCCACAGCTCATACCCTGAGAAACTACAATCGTCTCGGAGCGAGGTCCAGAAAAGTACGCGATTTTATGCAACCCAGTAGAGGATTAGCTTGTGTAAAACATCAAAATACGTCACCGACTTCTTACGTGAAATGTTAAGTGGCGTAAAGCAAGCCATTGTGCTCTCTCTAAATAAAATAGAACCATTAAAGTCGAAAGTAATTTCCAGCAAGAACAACAAGTTTGTAGATGACTCGAGCACTATCTCGAACTCGAGTGAAAATGAAGTAGTTAAGATAGGAATCGTTGACTTGCGACAGCTTCCAGCTATGACTCAATTAGTTGCACAGTCAACCATCGATGAACTATGCAGAGTGTTGGATGAGCTGTTAAGTAGTAAAGCGCCAGAAAACGGCTGCATTTAGGCAGATGTACCTAAATGTCCCAGAGGAACTCTACTGCCAGTCTTCACCAATCTGCTACGCTGGTATTGGAGGAAAGGCTCTGTGTCGCATGATATGCGTACATCAATATACACACCCTGTTAAGAATAAAGGCCATTGAAGAAACTACAGGAGCATCTCCTTACTGATTAAGTATCACAGACAACCACTACGTAAGGTAGTTCTATGGATGCTCCAAAAACATGCCGAAGAATCTACCCCCAAAGTTCAGAGCAGTTTTGTTCTGGCATTGATTGTTATGATATATTCGTTTCATTCAGACAGTGCCAAAAAACGGCAAAAAACCATAGTAAAATAACTTTTATTGGCTTGCCAAAACTTTGATGCAGTAGACCAGGTCTGTTCAATGCCTCAGGGAAAACTGACTACTCAGTCTATTAAACTCTTTCCAGGTAGACAATGACAGCACAGTCAACCTAGAAGGCGCAGTGTTTTCTAGCTTCCAAAATAAAAAAAGAGGGAAGCAAGGATGCCTTCCAGAAGATGCACTCTTCTTCATATTTTTCTCGACGCTGCTCGGCTAAGACTTCAATGTCGTAATCGAAAAGGCTTCTAGCACGTTCGGCAGACTAGCAAACTGGGCATGGAAAACTGACCACCAATATTGGCCACCCAACCCAAGATGGCAATTTGCCAGGCATGCATCCCCAGTACGCTTCTTTATGGTGGCGAAACATGGCCAAGCAACTTCTACAGAGAAAAGAAGTTGATCAGCTTTCATTTTGGCTGCTTTCCTCGCCTGTTCGAGATCCCCAACAATACGTATTGAAGGGAAACTTTTAATTGATCGCCCAAAGCTCCGCTTCAAATACGTGTGCAAGCATTAGCTCGAAGAATTAGGCCAGCCAACTAACAAATGCGAAACCATATTTGAAAATCGAGCGGTCTGGTGTCCCAATAGCTGCGAAGGGATTCATTACCATGCCTCGGGATGGTTCAGAGAAATGAAAGAGTGACGGGGGAAGATTATGCAGTCGAAGTCAAACAATCACCCCAAAACAGATATCGAGATACTGTAGTTGTCCATCGTCTTTCATAGGGCGACAAGTACATGCTGCGTGCCTATTGTGATGTCATCAGATGAGAACATATCGGACGACATCCACATTGACCAAAACTGCATCAAAATAATAATTTTGCAAAAGTATTCTATTTCATATGAATACTATTCCATAAATATTAAGGAAGGCAGTATTCAACAAGATCTTCTTATCTTAGTTAAATTTAAAATAGAAAGAAAACCATTTGCAAACAAGAATGTCCAGGAACATTGGGACCAGTCGAGAACTAATGAAGTATCAAGCTTGTAGGATCACCTTAAAGGTGTTGGTGGCACTTTAGATCTGGTTATTGAGTTTCTAAGGCTGCCATTTGCCCATCCTCTGGTGGATACTGAAAATGTTATTTTAGAAGAACCATTTAAAAAAACTTGATCAATCAAACTGTCAAATGCTGATATTGAGCTAATTTTCGGAGGCCACCATTAGTGTGATTTTAAAATGTTAGCTGAAATCATTCGTCTAAATTTAGAAAAAGTCCAATTAAATTACAGAACGAAACGCATTTTGAAAATGGATTAAAAAATTGTCACTTGTCTTATTTTTGACGAAAACAAATAATGCTTCAAGAGAGGATTGCCTAGAGACATGATTTGAAAGCATTCAAATCAAACTATCTAGAAGAGCCATTTTGAGAAAAAATATGCGCCATTAAGCCAATTTTTGGCGAATAACGAAAAAACTGTTATTTTTCAAGAAACACCTTCGAAACACATAAGAAAATATGTGTTTGAAAGGAATATGATAAAAACTTTTGAAAACTGGTTAACAAAAATGCCGCTTTTAATCAGTTTTCGACGAATGTCCTACTTTTTACTGAGAGCCAAGCAGGGAATATTTGTATAAAATCTGAAGAAAATCCAAATAAAATTGTGGTAGAAGCTACATTTTGAAAATTGGTTAACAATAAATTTTAATACTTAAATTGCCGTATTTTGGCCAATTTTTTGGCGAAAACATTTACATAGTGTTGTAAATCGTTCATGTGCTGCAACACATGAAAGGTTTTTTGGTCTGAGAATCAGAATTTATTTAGTGATATAAACACCCTGCATGGCATTATGTATTACTTTATTATTCCCGGAAAATCGATGAGTGCAATCAATAGATAGCGTCTGACAAACCCTAAAAATTCCATGTGCCCAGTGAAAAAATGCGAATAATCACATGCAAGCAAAGGTCCAAGAAAACATACGATGTTGCGTTCAAGTCAATCATGTCCATCCATCAAAACAAGTTCATTTAATTGCAGATGTGTCAGAGAACAAAGTATGAACAAATAAAGTGCCCAACTGATGAGTCACCTACTGTTCGCACTGGTTACACTGGCTCTCGCTACAGATACACTAAATTACCGTTTTTATATACATGTACCAAAAGTTAACCTTTCCCCTTACCCCTTCCCCTATGCATCGGTATTTACCATTGGCACACTGGCCGAGGATGACGTCGTCGACTGCCATGTAGCCCTCACTTCCTGTGCCTCGTTGTGCCTCGAAGATAAACCGGAAGGGCATGTCCAACTTCCCAATGCTCACGTTTTGTTTCTGCCACCTTCAAACGAAGAAAGATGGATGAGAAAAGTAACACTGAGATATTGCAGAACAATTTAGTCATTTATGTGGACGTATAATTGTAAACATTAGGAAAAGTGTAGCAAGTTTCTAATTTCAAAGCCTCTTGAGAAAGGACATTATTTTGCTCGTATACAGAAGTACATCAATCTCGGGAGACCACAAGCGAGTTAAGACAACCTTAAAACAAAACCCTACTTTTCAAAGGCGAACCAGTTAACACTTATCCAGAAAAATAATATGGTTGAAATCACTTTTTCCCTTCGAGTAGAATTTTAAAAATATTTCAGTTTGATTTTAGCTTTCCTTTCCTTTGCAGACAAACCATTGTTTTCTCCAGATTCCAAAATTCTTCTTAGAAACTTTTTTGCCCATTTGAAACCTAAAGAAAAACTGCTTTGCTACTATCGATCCAATGTCGATCCCTCCCCTATCGACATTGTATCCAAACAACTACAACATATTCTTTAAAAGTCTTCGACTTGCCAGTGTTAAAAAGCATCACTTTCGTTCTGATTCACTCAACTAATAATTTGCAACACATCGGAGAATGGCCTAATATGGCACACATTTTCCGCGTGTTGGGTTTCCCTGTCAAAGAGAGCGGGTGGGTAGAGAGGGTTAATACATATGTGTCTCTTTGGGACAACAAAATCTTGTCCAGTGTCCGGAATAACCCAATATCCGGATTTATCGGACCTTTTTTATACATGAATAAATGAAAAATAAAAGGGACTGCAATATGTTGTCCCCGTTTTCCCATTATCTTGATTATACAGGTTCTTCCACATCTTTGCTGTTATTATTTCTAGCTTTCCAAAATGTTGCTACACGAAGTGTTGAGCTGTCTATTTGTCCCAAGACCTTGTTATTGTAAAGTCTTACATAACACGATAGAAGCTAATAATACTATGTAACTCCCCTATCTGACATAATTGCGTTGTGGGGATTCAAGCATTCTAGGGTTTTTTTACCACGACTGACAAACGTTACAGCTTGCTTTCTTGGTGGAGTGTTGGTGCGTGAGTGCACATAAACCACGAAAGATTGTTAATAGAAGCCAGACAACTGAACAAACATATCTCTTTTAAGGAATGTGTTTGCTATCAAGCTAACCACCCCGTTGTCATTATTCTAAGGGCTAAATACACCAAAATAACAGGAAATTACACAAGTAACGATTGCGTAGCCCCAATTTTGAACATTGTGGCAAAACTGTGACAACAGAAAATTACGATTAACCTAGGAAAGAATCTTTACTCAATGAATTCATTGTTAGTTCACACTCTCTCATCTGGATTACAATTTTTGCGATAGATATGAAGAATACTTATTCATGGCAACGCGTAGCCGAAATTCATATGCAGTTTTAAAAATTCGTGGATAATGGGAAAAGACAACAAAAAATTGAAATTTTGTGATTCAAAAGAATGTTGCAAGAATCACTGCAATTTGGGAGTTGTGAAATGCCTAATCTTCCGACACTCACGTTGAGAGGACTCATGAAGGTTTCAACTGAGTGTGGTGGTGTTAACTGACCACCTTATCTACCCACCACGCTGGCAATCTTTCAGATTTTCATGGAAGAGATTTTTTCCTTTTAAACTAAATTAGAAAAGTATATCCCAGCGGATTTCAGAAATTCGTAACCAGAATTATTCAAAATGTTTTTTTTCTACTTGAGATATGCAAATATCGAATGTAGTCGTTCTTGGTGTGTTCAAGTTATCGGGTTTGAAAAACTTGAGAAACGGTACAGACGGATATCAAGAGGATCATAAGGGAGTTGTCCGAGGCAAAGGTTTTGAAAACTCATTTTTAACACACATGCTTTTAAAATAATACCATGTTGCACAACTTCATTATTATGTGCTAATTTTATGTGTTACAGTGGCTGTTAGAAATCGGAAAGGTATAGGACAGACAGACAAACGGACAGACAGCAGGGCAAGCAGAAAGGCTGACAGAAAGCCCATCCTCATGCTAATACATTCAGCGAAGTTACAACAGCACATCTAGGTTTAAAAGCTGACTCATTCTTGGACACCATAGGAGCTCTGAGTTATAGACACTAAATCGGCTGTCTAATAACTTTTAATTAAATTAAATTCCTGTGGAATTAGCAATGAAATAAACCACTGCTTAAGGCTGCAAGTCAACATCAATGATCTTACAGTTGCGGAATGGCGGTGTGGGCCCTCCATAGCTTTCTCTTCGTTCCCGCCATGGTATGGACGGAGAGTGAGATACTTCCGGCCTGCTTGCCGTGGAGACTGTAATGAAACGAGAGTTGGCAATGGGATCCGCTGGAGCCATACCATGGACTGATTAGCTGCGCCGCTGTCCCTTCTGGGTGAAAAGCCTTCACGAAAACGGCATAGTCACCTTTAAAACAGAAATTAAATAAAAAATATCATTGAAATATAGATTATTGGTGTTCTATAATACCCTCTCAATAAAACATTCTTAATGAATAAGTGTCGACTGACCTAAATAATAAGAGGGGAAGTATTAGTGAAGAAATGCAGCTGAGACGATTTTCAAATTGAGTCATTGTCTATATTGTATATTTTAAAAAATACTGAAATTAAATTCTATAGTTTACTACACTAAAAATTTAAATTCTCCTAGAGATTATAAGCATTGTGCATTTGAAATATTGTAATGTTTTCGCAAAAAAATCGACAAGCCTCCCTGTGAAAATTTGGACTACCAAAAAAAAAACTGTCACCTTCTACAGAATAAACTTATAACTTTCAAAAGAAGGAACTGTATAAGTTAAAACTCTCTGAGCAACCGCTTTTGAATTGAAAGTTTCAGTCCAAGTAAAGGACTTACAAAGTAGTTTCTTGATGGCATCGTATTTTTCCAAAAACGATCTACAGTAATAACGTTTTTCAAAATCATATACCAAAATACATATAAAATGTCACCCAGATGTAAGACCTCACTTAATAAGCTGTGGCGTTTTTTTATAGATATAATGGGATATTTTTATGAGTGTTTTTAAATGAACAGAGGTAAAACATAATCACAATGACATGAAGCATAACATAATGGCCATCGTAGTGATGAGAAAGTCAAGTACATAGCACAGTTCTCTGTTGTTTATGACGTCAGTTCACCACTGTGCCACTGCTATGAAAACAACTGTAATGGAATACTGTAATTGCCAAACGTTTAGAACAGTTTGGAAAAAGTTTACTGAGAGGTAAGGGAAATGATACCTGATCTTTTTGGCAACATTTTGCAGGTTTTGGTTTATTTTTTAGTCAACATGAAAATGCTGCAACCTATTAAACCGATTCTCAAGTCAATATTTTTTTCAGTGTTGACAGGAACACAAAAAACGATAATACAAATCTGGTGAGGTAAACTGGGTGGAAAGCCAAATGTCTCGCGAGTGTTCACCTATTTGTACACTTGCCAGAACTTTGAAAAATATTATTCTAAAGCATTAATTGTTTAGTTTTTATTTACGATTTGACACATGAACTTCGCAGTCGTTGAATATCGCCATCTTTTCCTGTATAAAGTATACAAAAAAATACCCAGTTGACTTAGGTTATTTCGTGAACTCATGACGTAACCGCATTTGATTCGTTCTTTGATTGGTTATCGAGAAGCACAGGACTGTGATTCGACTTATAGGTATTGCAGTTATTTGTAATCAAAACGCAAGTTAAGAGATATTATTGACAAGTTACGGAAATGTTGAACATACATTTTCTTACTGATCAAAAATACTTCATGCATATTCGAAATAAGTTAATATCTCCTAATTATTGACCAGTGCCTAGTCGGTAGTGCCGGTGTTCCGTGTTGAGAAACATCCGTGACGAGAAACATCCCTTTAATATGGGAGTCAATGGGAAAGGGGTTTTGCAAGCAAAAAGGGGTAGGGATGTTTGCGAGCACGGCTCTTTTCTCAACAGCTCTTGACGTTTTTTGGTAATGGGGTTGTGTTTGAACACCAGATCAGGGAGTTTCAAGCATTTGTTTGGTTTTAATATCTTTTGCTTAAGAAGTCAATAAATGAATTGGTTTTGCATTTAAACCTAATAAATATTACAAGATGCATTAATTAACTTGAGTAATTCACTTAAAAAGGGGACCGACTTGGTCGGCCAAGTATTTGACCAGAGTATTACTAATAGGATTAAGTCATGTTTCCGAGCACGGTGATTTCTCAGAACGGCCCAGTGCGTTCCAGAAAACGGGGGATGTTTCTCGTCACGGGCATGTTTCTCAGCACGGAACGCCGGACTGTTAATTTAACAAACATACGCCATTCCGTACAAGTTGAAATTTTTTGCAAGTGATTAAACTGAAAAAGTGCTGTACAAGCAGATCTGCTGGTCAGCTTGGCAAAATCCGAGCTGATACCAAAGCAAAACATTGTGCCCCAGGATTAAGGTGGTACTTAATCAAAGTACGGGCTAACTATCACCTCCAACCGATAGAAAAGGATTGGACAGGACGTACAAGCGGGCTAAACATCCCGATCAATAGGTAAGTCTGCAAGCAACTGAATCGCTCTCACATCGCCCGGCAGCAAAAGAGAAAACAAACCCCTGGACAAATTGCACTACATGCTGTTTCCAAGACGGTATCCCGACAATTCATCTAGCGACAATTCATCTAAATGATCGCGGTACGACAATTCATCTAATTTATGTTAACAGAAAAAAATAAGTTTTCAAACTCCAATATTTTACTGCTTCACGGATTCACATTTGCAATAATGTACAACATTATAACAACGCTGCTTATTGCTGCTACTTCAAAATTTACAATCTTATAGCAAAGCGGCTACTTTTTATACTTGTTTTAAAGTTGAGTCGTCGGGAGTTCGAGTGCTGGCCGTTGCCAAAAAAGAGCAACTGTGAAACGAAAATCTATTTTTCAAAGGCAAAATAGCAACACTTGGCCAAAAAATAACATTTTCAAAATAAGTTTCTCATTTGAGTAGCATTTAAAATTTTTCAGCCCAATTTTTTGGTTTGCTTTTCAATTACATACAAAAGATATTTTTTCAGATTCAGAACTCTTTCTCAGAAACGTTTTTTATCACTTCGAAACCTTTCTAGAAAAAAAACATAGCTTTGCTATTTACTCAATGAAATGGCATTGTGTCAAATTGACATTAAGCGGCTTAAAATAAACCTTCTTGGCGATGTGCAATGAATTAAATTTTGTTGCAGACATCAGACTGTCAAAAAGTATCCAAGCATTTGGACCAGGGGCATTTGGACCAGGGACATTTGGACCAGGGACATTTGGACCAGGGACATTTGGACCAGGGACATTTAGGTCAGAGACGTTTCGCGACACTTTGGACCGGCCAGAAATAAATGTGTTCTGGGATCTTTCCAACTGACACGAGCAACATTGACCATGGACAATGCCCCAGCTTGCGAATACTGGTGTCAGGATTTATGACATACAATAATAACTGTTCAAAACTTTCATGACAGTAAAGTTAGTAAGGTCAGTTGAGATTTTAGTAAGTAACTGGTTTTTCTGCCAATTTTTTGGCAACTCACAAAAAAGTAATAGCCAGGTAGTTGCCAATGCGCGCTACTTTTGTTCAAAATTTCAAGTGAGCAGCATTACTTCAGATTTCAACAAGAAAAAATTTTTTTTGCCAATATTTGCTGTAATTTTTGACAAACCATAAAACATTTAAAGCATAATAATAATACCAATGTTATTCCAAATTTTAAGACGTTAAGATTATAACACTAGGTTTAGTAATGGTTTTAGTAAGAAAATGATTTTTCGCAAATGTTTCCGCCAATTTTTGTCGAACTACGAAAATATAATAGCCAGGTAAGTACACAAGACCGTTATCTTTAACCGCATTTTCAGGACAGTAAGACAATTTTTCTGGGGTCAGTTGAGATATTACTGAAATTTCTTTTGTTTATTACCAATATTTCCAGCAAATTTGGGCGAATCGTCAAAAAGTAATGGCCAGGTGGACACGTATGCCAACTACCTTCCATCAAAATTTTATGACATTTCTATTAAAATCCTAGGATGAGATACTTTTCAGAAAAAAAAGTATTTTGGCCAATATCTGTCCCCATCTTTTGGTGAATTGCCAAAAAGAGTAACAGCCAGGTAGGTACTAAAGTACGCTAAATTCAACCAAAATGCCAGGCTAAATACCGAGGGGGCACTATTTGTCAACTTAAAAGCGCACACACATACATGCACACATTCTTTTAACGATAGCTTTAGACCTGCGTGGTATAATACACCTCAGGTGCTTCTTGTCCATCCATCCTTTTATGCTGTGTCATGAATATAACTTAAAACTTGATAATTTTGCACGGCGAAAACTCCGTTTTTATCCAAGCACTTTAAAACTGGACATTTGAAAATGTTACCAAAATGATACAGGCTAAATGAATAACCAAGCAAGCAATGAAGTTAGATATTTGTAAAATATATGAAATTTACAGAAATTCTAATCGCTTCATGTTCAAACCAAAATTGCAATTTTTATACGACGCTGGACGTTATCATCCAGGGTTAGATTTCTATAGCCAATTAACCCACGAAAAGCAAAATCGGGTTCTGAAAAGCTATTTACAAAATACATATTATATTCTAAACATTAATCTTTACTAAATGTCAAAAATGTGGCTATGCATAGTTTTTAAAAGGGTTGTCGTTTTATTCGCACTAACTCGTGGGAGAGCTCACAACGATATAACATCAGGGTCAATGGATTTTTAACATTTTTTCAATTCGTTGTTCCCCAGGACTGAAAATCGGAAATAATCAGAAATATTATAACTCGCACTATTATAACATTAATTACCAAAAATGCTAACAAGATTTTTTAAAGCGATCCAAATGTCATACTTCTTACTTGTGGTCGAAATGTTCGGGCTAAAATATCATTGACATAAACGTCTCTGACTCAGATGTTATTGATTCCTGTTAAAATGTCTACATGGAACAGTATGGTGCTCCATTTAATGTTAAGGAGCAAACACTAACAAACACTGTAAGTTAAAAAAAAAAAACAAGAAAAAAAAAACAAACAAGTGTTCGTTTTCTTTTGTTCTTGTCTGTTTGTAGTTGCCGATGGGTCAGAACGACACCTTCGTACTCCACTTCTTATTTCGTTCCGTAGTCTATGTTTAAAATTGCCAAAAGGTAGTCCCCGGTAAAATTAATGAAATCACTTTAGTTAATGACTTATATTGCAAGGTGGTCCCATCGGTGTAGAGGGTGTCAGCCCTTGTTTCAGCTGTCTTTTTTTAGCATGGTTGAAATCTAATGAGTAAAAGAGAATCGCTCGTTATGGAACAGCTGACTTCTGGAGAGATCAGTCTATTATGCATAAACACTATTTAAGTACTATTTTCGCAGAATTTACAGTCAGTAGGTGGAACAAAAAATGGTTTAATGCATTTACACACCGAACTACCGTTGGTGGGTTGTTATATAATAGTGGAGGGGACGGAGCGAGTTGTGGTGGTCACTGCAGACTGCATGTGCTGCGGGACTGTTGGGAAGGGCTGGGGTGACACAGGCATATAATATCTAGGATTTCAACTGCAGTTAACAATAGTGACAATATCGGTCTCATAATTCTATACACTTAATGGCACTGACAAAGTTTCACCGTAAAGTTACAATAAAAACATGAGCCCAGCAATTGCATTTACATCACTTGATAAATCACGAACCTTCTGCAGATTCCACCTTCTATAGAACCAGAGGATAAAATAAAAATATTGAACATGTTGTTGGTTTATATGTGTCTTATGTGAGGACAACTTAGAAAGATGTGTCTTTTGTTGCAATTTTCTCAAAACTAGTTTATTGCTATGAAACAAAAAAATAAGACCTTTCTGAAATTCTATTAATATATCTCAAGGATTGAGCAAACAATGTTTTTCATCAATGCTGCTGTTTATCCCACATGTCATCTTGGGAATAAAAAGTTACCATGACAATTTTTGGCATCAGTGCGTCAAAGTACTCAGTCAGACAGCCCTGTTGTGTAGTACAGTAAAACATGGTTAATCCGGACAGCGTTGGCAGTGACAAAAATTGTACGCGTTAGCAAGGCGTCCAGATTATTTAGGCTATGTAATATTGGCTTGATTTGTTTACTGAATAAATCATTGTTAATAATGAAGGACCCTTCCGTGTTCTGCCCCCTCAATTTGGCACAGGTGGCAGACAGCCCTGACCCTCAGTTTCCCAATATTCGATGAGGTCATCATTTAATCCCACCACATAATGTTTTTGAGTTTAATTGAACCGATTGATAAATTGGAGTAAGTGATAACAGAAAATTCTCCCGATATTTCGGAAAGTGAATATTAATTTGAGTTGAATGTCCAATATACTCTGCATGAATAGAATAGAAAGAAACTCTATGTCTCGTCTAGTAACCTCCTCGCCCCAACCCCTACTCCCCCTCTCCCGCCACCTAAAGAAAAATAAAAACTCCGACCCATATACACCGTGCCTAAAGTTAAGAAATTAAGGGAGCGGATAACTGGTATTCAAAATGTAAGGGGAAGGGACCCCATTCCACAGAAATTCCTAACAGGTCCTACAGCATGATTTAAACAATTATGTTTCTCCTTATCTCTCCATTTTCAGTTTCTATTAATGATAGTATGCAGTTATTTTCCCTGAAAATTTAAATGAACACTATGAGGCACTTAAACATATAACTCACGTGTATGGAATGCCATTTTCACATTTATTAGGCAATTCTTCATATCAAGAATTAATTTTGGATCATCCGCTTCAGGATGATCACTGTCGTTGATTACTTGTTGCGATTTTGTCTCCCTGGTATGACCCTGAATTGACATCGACCATGCCGTTTGCCTGGTCACAAATAGGAACCTTAATGTAACCCACTTAACCCAACATACAAGGGCTGGACCTCAACTAATCAATATTTTTAAAGAGTTTTGTTCATCAATTTTTGCTACATCGCAATGCAAGCACAATGCTCCTAATCACATCTTTATTCTTCATTTCATATCAGAACAAAACTATACCAATGAGCCCGGATAGACAGAAAAACTTACCCTACAAATACGCAAAATGTACGTAAAACACTCTAATAATCAGTTTTGGTTTACCGAGCGAATGGTAACTGACCAGCGAATGTCGCCCACAATCCCCTTAACTTTGTAATTTCTAGTATTTTATTGCTTACAATACTGGCACAGAACCATCAAAAACTTCTAACAAAAATTCATTTTCTGATATCAAGAATGAATTTTTCTAATTACATTTTTGATATGTCTAAATAAATATTTGATATCAAAAAGTAATTCTTGATATTAATAAATATTTATTGGGTTCAAAAATGATTTAATGATCTTTAAAACTAATTAAAGATCAAACATTCAATTCTTGATAGCAAAAATGAAATGTTTGAGAGCAAAATCTCAGTTTTGAGTTCAATAATTTATTTTTCTTTTACTGATATCAAGAATTTATTATTATTATTTCAGAATGAGACTTTTTTAATTTATGTTTGGAATCTGCAAATGATTTTTTGACATCAAAAATTAATTTTTGATATCAAAATATCAGTCTTTTTTTTTATATGTTGCGCTCAGAAGCAAACATCTCTGAAATGACGACTTTTCCCTATATACAGAATCTTTCAATTTTTTACTGCACAAAAAGGATGCAGTCCTTGAGCTCAAAAATTGTCTTGCTGTTATTGATACCAATACTTCAATTTTTCCTCTCCAAAATTTAATTGACGATTCGTCAAATTTTATACTAATATGTGCCTCACTTAAATTTTTTTAATTTTGTAAAAAAAAATTATCTCAAAAATAAATTTTTGCCATTTAAAATTCAATTATTGATAGCGAAATATAAATTAATGAGATCTAAATTGATTTATAGATATCTTTAATTATATTTTGATATCAAAATTAGCATTAGATGTTAAACTGGCATTCCATACACACGGGTATAAGCAAGCGTTACTGAATTAAATAGTTCGCAAACAGAAGCAGTCTTGTTTGTTGCGATACATTCTTGTTGACATCATCTGCGAGACACGCAAATAGCACTCAAAGACCGCTCCATTGTCTTTACTAATTACAAGGGTTAATCATACACTAAAAAAATACAACTGGATCTGAAAAATTGTGTCTGGTGTCCGGAATAGGGAGGTGTCCGAATTACCCAGGTTCTTATTATATAGAAACCAATGGAAATTAAAACCGACCGGGAACAAAAAAATCGAAAAAATGACGTCATTATGACGTCATACGCTAAAATTAAGGCTTTCACGATGTCTTTCGTCAAAAAGTAGTCTCATAACATATTTGACGCCAAATCTCTAGCTCACGCCGTTTTGAAGATATTAAGCTCTAAAATATTCATGACGTCATAAGATGCAAAAGATGACGTCATACATAAAATATTTTTCGCTTGAATCGAGTTTACCATATATCCTATCTGTGTGCTAAGTTTCACTTTCGTAGCTCAAACGGTCTCGGAGGAGATGCGCGGAAACCAAGTGACGAAGAATAACAACAAAAAAAAAAAAACGAAATATGAAAAAAATATAAAAAAAGGAAAGAAAAGAGAAATGTACGGAATTCGCGGAAATTTAAAATCTCCTTGGGACGTTGTCCCAAGTGTAAATTAAAAGGGACTGAAATAAGGGAGTTGTTTATATTATACGGGTTTGTCCTGAGGCAGGTTATTCTGTGCATGCCTTTTTTTTTGTGAAGGTGCGTTTGTCATATAGTGTTTCAATATGCCGTTACAATATTGAAACAGATACTGATAACCCACATATCTACTCTTTGGTTTCAGCAATGCAAAGTATGGTTATCACATGTCATATGCGTTATTTGAAATACGTTAAATACAGCGGATAATTGTATAATCTAAAAATTATAACCTACAGATATTTTTAAACAACAGATTCAAGGAATGAACTGTTTTCCTTGGTAAAGGCGGTGAACGCAAATGTGTTCGCTTGCGTTTTTGGGGAGGGATGGGGTCATGACACCTGTGTGCAGTCGAGTTCTTTATATGTAAAAAAATAGTTTACTGTTAAATCTATCTAAATAAAAAGGAAGGGGTCGGGGTGCCACCTATCGACGAGATGTTCCCGTGCACTTAAACTGTTGTGCAAGGCCCCTCAAACCGTTGTAAATGTCCTTGCCCGGTAATCTATGAACATATGGGATATAAAACAAAAAAAATTAACAAAACAATAGTTCAGGTCATATTTTTTTAATTTCAGCATAGTTATTACTTTTCATATAAGGAATCAAGATCAAGAAAACGTTTTATTTCTTTATTTAATCGGTTTTAATATAAACGGGCATTATAACAAACTACCTCGTCCCTATTTCCGGTACCCAAAAAGCATGAAGTCACCTATGGACTATAAACCGCATGCGTACAGCTCCAGAACCCATATCCCCTCCTCTGTTCGTGCGTACCTTATGGAGACCCCTGGCCACAACCACAGTAAACAAATGGACGGATCGAGGCATGTTTGTCACTTTGGTCGGTTAATCGAAGTCTCACTGTCCAGTTGAAGCATAGGATCTGCCATAAAACCCGCCCTACAATAAACCTACCAACCAGTCGGTTTTTTTCTTTGCTTCCCCTTCTTGAGAAAAAAGTTGTCCGAAATTTTAGAAGATATTTTCTCTCCGATTTCTTCTCCAATTTAAGACCACGGCATTTATGCACTATTGGTCTTTGGTATTCCGCAATGTAACAAGTATTCGTTTTGACGCTAAATATGAGAAATTAATGGAGGGCAAAAAAGGTTTCCAATAATCGTTTGATTAGTTCTGATTAAAAGCAGGCGCACTGTTGCAAAATCACTCCATCATAAGAGGCCAGTTCTTTAACCCTTTCGTTCAAGGACAAAACAAGTTGAAAATGTTGTTGACAGCGTCACTTGTGAGTCATAAATCAAGCAATTTCTTGCAGAAAATGCTCGTAACTATAATACAAGTAACTACTGCGGGGGTGACGGGTTATTTCCGGACACATCAATTGTAATTTACATGACCAAATCTTGGACTGCTTACAATTAGTTTAGTCTTTTTTTAAAGTGTCTGCGATAAAAATAAAGCTTAGTGCTGATTGCTCTTATATTTCATGCAAGATCAGAGTTTGGTGCAATGCTGTTAATAGGTCTTAAAACTGAACCCCCTCGCCACCCCCCTCCCCTTGGAAGAGTTATCAGTGGAATGTCTCTGCCTATGACGTCAGACGGTAATGTTTTCCATTGCAGTCTGAGCCTGAAATCACGTGGAAAGTCAGTCAGAGATCAAGAGATAGAAATTGCACAAAAATTACATGTCACTATTCACAGACGTAACTCCAGTGGCTTCAGTTCAATGTAGATAGAATAAAATTGAAACAGACACCATAATCTCAAATTTGAGATTAGGAAACGTGAACCGATTGATCGATTTTCTTCACATGAGCAAGCATGGATCTAAAGTCTTTCCATGCTTGTCTCCAAATTCGTTAAAGAAACAGACATCTGGTCTTCATATAGTCTGTTGCCTTAATGCTATTGGTTCTTTCGCAAACCTACTTCGTGTCTGAATCTTTTGCCCACTGCCTATGTTGTGCATAATGCAATTTGTAAATGTGAGTGTTACTTATAGAGGAAAAAATGTGTTTTAATACTCTTATATATCAAATCACTTCGATGTGGAGAATAAATACTTTACTTTTAATAAAGTAGCAAATCGGAGATGAACTTTACTTAGAAGCATCTCAGCATCTCTGATTAACATCCATAAAATGTGTTTTCTTTCTGGCCATATTATTGTCGTAAATGACATCATGGCTCACGTGAGTGACGTGAATGATGTAATGATTGCTGTGGATGACATGACCGAAGTGTGCGACGTGAATGGTGTAATCGGTGATCTGGATGACATGACTGACATGCAAAACAACGCAGTGACGCGACACTTTTTAAATATTAAAATTTAATTGACGGACATATTAATTCGTTTGTTTTCGGTATTCGCATCGTGAAATTGACAAGCGTCTTATTTGGTTTTGCAAAGCGTTGATGAATGACGTCTACAGATGCCCAACGTACACACAGATGAATGGCGTCATTACATTTCGCGCAGGCTACGGCTTCTACGATGTACACACAATAGACGCAACCGAATGATTAGAAATTAGTGAATAATTTTAAAAAAATATTTAGATTGATATTAATATTGAGAAAAAGAGCCAGCGAACTCAATTTGTCCAAGTCGCTGCTAGACTTTTTTGTCTTTTTTTGTTTTTTTTAAAAAAGGACATACCGGCGCTGGATGTTGAAATACATGTAGTGTTGTTTGAAATGATTTCAATGAAACTTAAATCCCAGCAGACATTTGGTCGCTTTCCGACGTCGCCATGACGTCATTCCAACGTCGCATCGACATCATTGTACGCTGGGAACACTAATTTTGTTCATGTGCGTTAATAAAATTTCACAAAACATTGTATTGCAGTTTGTGCTACATTTTAAATCAATTATATAACAAGTTATCAGTGAAACTGATGAATGCCCCCCCCCCCCCCCCGTGAACTATCGTCGAATCGAAAAATAATGCACCATCGCACAACTTCAATATATATATTTTCACTGTAGCAACAATCAAAAGCCAGGGTTGAATAGCGGTTGAGATATCGCGTGCAGAAAGTTACACTGTAGGCAACAGAAATACCAAAACATTGCCTATTTTCAACAAGTCTCCATTTCGTCATTTTTGGTCGAATCGAAAGATGATGCGATGTCGCACAACTTCAATACATATATTTTCACTGTAGCAAAAATCAAAAGCCAGGATTGAATAGTGGCTGAGATATCGCGTGCACAAATTTGTGCTTCAAAGTGTCGCCAGACAGACAGACAGACTTAAGGACGGACGCACCCGAATACTATCTTCCCCCGCTCCGCGCGACGCGGTGGCGGGGGACTAATAATGTATAGCTGTTTCGAGCAAAGGGCAACACAATAAAACATATGTATGTTATCCACATGTGTTACCACCTGGAACTCACAAGCTGATGGCTGGTATTTTGTTTCGCTCGTGAATTCAGCAAAAACATATATCAGGCAAATATCTAACTAACAGGTAACCACATGGCAATTACAATATTAAAAACTCCTATGCTTAACATGCAGCAACATGTTATATGTTGAACCGGGCATTATCTAGGGCAATAATAAAAATACGAGCGGGTGAACTGAAACAAAACACAGCCTGTAACATTGGTAGTACGAGACCGAGTAGGTGAATTCGAAAAGTGTGCAAGGCCAATGGAGGGTTTTCAGATCGTTCCAAATGCGACTGTAGTTTTATTTTTATGATTTTTGGTACACACATATTCTCTTAGAAAATAGCATATTTTTGCGCTCCTCTGTGATGCTTTCTGTGGCGTACTAATGTTGTTATGGAGATGTAAAGTACATACTTTCAGCAGTATGTAGCGTGGCTTTTTCGGTACTGGAAGAACGAGGAATATTGCTGCACGTATCTACCATGTGTATCTACCCCACTCCACCCCACCCACCTACTGCTGTTTCCTTTGTAGCCGTACTGGAAAGCATGAAATAAATGTGGTTTCTATGTGTTTGGTCTTGTTGTGGTCAACACATGCAGAAATCAAAAGTACACATATCCGCATAGCCACAACGATATATAGTCAAAACATTACAAAACAATTTTCTACTAGACCGTTTTCGCTACAGAGAAGAAAGAATTACACTTGGCAGCCACAAAAATATGATTCTGAACTCTTAAAATTCGTCATTTACCAAGAAGGTCAAGGTGACTGAGGTAACTGTTACATAACGTATTTTAGGCCCAAAAGGTTCAAAATAAGGTCACCGACTTACCTCTTACGTAACGGTTTTTAGGCCCATCTCTAACCGTTTTCCAGATAATGGTCGACTTTGAAGTTCAGACATTGACCGTGACCGAAGAGTTCAAGGTCACTGAGGTAAATCTGACACGACGTTTAGGTCTAAAGGGTCGACAGTAAGCTCAAAATTGATCTAGCTGTAACCCTGTTCGAGAGAATGATCAATTTCTGGTTTTCGACCTTGACCATAACCGAGGAAATCAAGGTAAATGAGGTTCCTCTTGCATAACCTCATTTCTGGATTAATTGTCAATTTTCGGTTTTTGACCTTAACCCTGATGCAGGAGTTCAAGGTCACCGAGACGTATGTAACGTCTTTTAAGCCCAAGGATCGAAAATAAGCTCACAATCGCTCTATTAGTAACCGTTTTCGTGATACCGTACGTTATCACGGCCAACGTCCGGTATTTGACAATGACCTTGGCTCAAGAGGTCAAGGTCAGAGATGTACCTCTGAGGTACATATCGTCTTTTAGGCCCAAAGAGTCGATAATAAGCTCATAATCGTTCTGTCTGTAGCCGCTTTCGTGATAATGGTCAGCTTCCGGTTTTGACCTTCAACATGACCTAAGAGGTCAAAGTCACCAAGATACCAAGATACATCGCGTCTTTGCTGCCGAATGGGTCGAAAATAGGCTCAAAATCGCTAACGTTTTTGAGATAATGACCATCTTCCGGTTTTTGACACTGGACTTGACCCAAGAGGTCAAGGTCAGCGAGAAACCGCTTTCATAACGTCTTATAGGCCCAAAAGGCCGAAAATAGTTATAAATCACTATACCTCTAATTGTTTTAAGATAATGGTCAATAGTTCTCTAAAATCAAGGTAAAACAAAATTGCGAATTTCATGAATTTCTCATCATCCTCTATCCGTGAGCCAAATTGGATCTTCCTACGCCAAATAACGTAAACAAACACACACACACACACACACACACACACATATATATATATATATATATATATATATATATATATATATATATATATATATATATATATACTCTTTAGCAAACGGGAAAAGTGATACGCTGCAGTCAACAGCACACACATGCTATAATCGCTCTCATTGTGGACAGCTGGACGATCAATCTGGCTAAGCTGATATTAGCATGCCATGTGCCTAAACTGCCAAATCAAAGTGCTTGCCTACCTTATAATGGGCTTCAAGGGCAAATGTCCATTTCTGCATATAAATTGTTTATGAATTTCTAAAAAAAATGAGCTGGTCCAAGTACAAATGGTACATTGTGTCTCTGCCAAATTTGGTTGTCCTAACCGTAGCCGTCTCAGGGGAGTTCGCGTGGCAAGGTTTTGGTGGGGAAAAGTAATCATACGGAAACACGTTACCGAATCCTACGAATTCAATAAATTAAGGGAATAAAAATCCCAAAGTGTAATAAATACAATTATATATGTTACGGGCGGTTGTTAGATGCATTAGAAAGAATGTGATAATGTCCAACATGTATTTTGCAAAACTGAACTAACGTACGGTTATCTTATATCAAACATATAGCAATGGCTTTCTGTACCGCTCGCCCCATACCTGTGATACGGATTGAAGAAAACTGCAGTTCTTTTCTATCAACACTAGTTTTACGTATCTTGATTTTCCTTCATCGCAAGAAAAGTGTTTGGCTTTACTACAAAGTCATATTTTAATTTGTGGCCTTTTTTGTTTAGTTCTTGGGAAAAGAATGCATTTAAGAAAGACTTAATAAAAACAGTGGCACAATTTTAAATAGTTTTTCACGTCATGCCACACTAGAACATGTTCATCTATCTCTCTACCTACCTACCTACCTACCTATCTTCCTTCTTACCTACCTACTTACCTACCTACCTATCCGCCTACCCAACTACCCACCTACCCATCTATCAAACTATCTATCTACCTACCTACCAACCTATCTATCTAATTATCTATCTATCTATCATGACCGTATATGACCGTATTCCATCCTATATTCTAAGAAAAGAACTGGTATACCGCGAAAAAGGTGTTGTGGAAACCGAAATGTGAAGCGAAACGAAACTGTTGCGCTTACCTTTGGCAACTCGGCACCAAAACCGTAGTTTTATCACACCTGTGTTTTATCAACAATTTTATTTGATTTTCCGCCTATCCCGTCTATGAATATAACGCCAAAAGAAATGAACAAGGAATGACTCATCTGCTGAATTCAAGCAGCGTCACAAAAGCAGCTTTTTAAAAGCAACTTCTCATGCGTTCTCTACAAAAAAAGCATCAAATCTCTTTGAAATATCAAGCTTAAGATTGGACCAATAAAAAGAACTCCTCATTAAAGACATGAAGGAGACATCATTATCAGAATACAGTTAGTTCCCGAACACTGAGCCCTTAAAGGAATTTTTTGTTTTAAACATTTCACACCTGATTACTAGAATCGTCTGTTTGCCTTTACAAAATACATTTGTACTTCACAAACTCCCCCGCGGGGAACTATACCGTAGGGTAACTCCACAGTAGGGGAATTCCCCCGATTTTATGCTGTTCATCTATTTAACTTCATTAATTATCTTTTAATGATAAGACACAGGATAACTATCATAAATATTTATTCACTATAAATTCTCATATAAATCATAAAAATGCTCACAAAACCATATTTTACAAGCACATAAAACACACTGAATAAACTTAAATCTTTAATTTTGATTACACAGCGAAAATTACAATTTGACACAAACAGAGTTAATGAATTTAATTGTGTTGATTATATATTTTAATTGCAATATATTTTACTTTACAACTTGACAAATTAAATTTGAAAAGGTATTGATTACATTTTAAGTGAATCAATGAATTGCAATTAATTTCACAGCTGACGTTACATTTTCGATTGCATTTGTCTTGAAGATTATTGCAGTCAGCACCTTTATTGCTTTCTACAAACACGACCAAATTACATTTTTTACAACACAACATAATAATTCGACAAAAGAAGTCCAAAATCGCTTGATTGTCAAAATCAGTTACGACTGCTCCCTGTTCCCACATCTACTGTACAATGATCACATTGATCATGGCCTGTTCTTTCAGCAAAGCACCAGCAAAGCTCCATACTCAACGAGGCTAGGTTCGGGTTTGGTGGCGCGGACGCCCAATGTAATTATGTTCGAAATAGTCAAGAATGGGTGAAAATGACTCTTGAATTGCATCATAAAGTGCTTTAAATGCAAGCACCCAGAAACTGACACATCCATCAAGAACGATCTTGACAGCGTAGTGGTTCTTGACAGCGTGATTTTGATAGCTGCAAACATTCGACTATACATTTCGTGGTTTTGTTGGACAGGGGTGCATAATCACCGACAAAATGTGACCAGGCGGTGTCAAGGCATGAATGGCGTAATGCTGGACAAGAGCTTGGGAAGAACTGCAAAAAATATAACCCACCTGCAGGTGCTAAGCGTAATCAAGAAAATAGAGCGTACGGCAGTTTTAAAAAATAAGTATGCGATCCACAC
This sequence comes from Protula sp. h YS-2021, assembly GCA_949752745.1. Lineage (NCBI taxonomy): Eukaryota > Metazoa > Annelida > Polychaeta > Sabellida > Serpulidae > Protula > Protula sp. h YS-2021. Next base: position 33,511,588 of record OX457024.1, on the reverse strand, counting down.
CACTGCCGTACTGGCGAATACGTTGACAATTACCCAAAACTTGGTATTGATGAAAAATATCGAAATCAGACCGATTTTGAGGCGAGGTCAACGATAGTTTGTGTCTTTTCGGTACTTTCGGATATTGCAACGAATATTATTCCGTTTTGGCAGTTTTGAGGCCATTTCTAAGTTTACTATTTCTACATTTTACGATATGGTCTGCTGTGGTGTTTCTGGCGTTGTCAATACCCTCCGTGTAATATGTCTTGCCATTTTCAACATATTGGCTATTGCGTGGTCTGGGCGTGGAAATGTTGATCCAGAGAGCAATAACTTCAGCCCGTTTATTTTTGATTTTAGTTCTGTATTTGCCTTTTCTTCACTGTTCGTATTCACAGCAGGCAACGCCACTTTCCAGGCCTTTCGTCCTTAACTCCAGAGATAACTTTCAAACAAGAGCTTCGGGGTTATTCTCTGTGTTTCAATGAATTCCATTGTTTAAACTACAAGATTAAAATACTGCTCTTATATAATTGTATATGCTGCAAAACTCTGCTTCGGAACAGCAAGGGACCAATGTGCTTGATTCTCTAGAGTAAGTACAATTAATCTAGAAACCAAGTAGACTGAGAAATAGGTGTTCTTGAGCAATCATAATTAACATTTTCTGCTAATTGTGATAAAAATTCGAACAAAGACTTATTTACTTACGAAATATATAAAAAAATTACAGCATACAAAAATCGGGGTTGTTCCTCTAAGGGGGAATTACTTTACGGGAAATTCACCACGGGAGAGTTCACATCAAGAGAATAATGGCACAACTGCAATTATTTCTGTTATGTTACCTGCTGTCTGACTGTCCATGGTTGCTGTGGCCCGTCCCATCCAGTCCCACACATGACAGTTTGAGATAGTAAGACGGAATTTAATTATATTTTGCTCTAAACAATCCCTATTCTCCTAGAATTGCTAAAAATCGTCAAAATTGAGGGAAAGAAGCACTACTATTCATTTATTGCCTTGGGATAATTTCAATGATGTCACTTAAACATATCCCATGGCTTCAGACGCTTCCAGTTTGCGTTTCTGCTATACTCCACAGAAGCATTATGATACTATTTATGTGCCGGTCTTATATGGTTGAAATGGCTTTCTTGGACCATAGCCTCTTTCATGTCGGCACTATGGTATTGTGGTAGAAGGAAATCTCATGGTCCATCGTACCGTCTGTTCCTTATGATCAAAGACGGAATGGGCTATTATGCTTCATAGCCCAGTGAACCGCCTCTCCCAACTCGCGCCGTCAGGGATCACCCGGAAGGGCCTTAGACTATAATTTTGGTCTATCGAAGTGGCAACAAGTTAGACGATAACTTGTTTCTTTCAAAGGAGTTGTTATTTGTAATTTTTTCAACTCTAAGAGCCTTTTCATGAATGTATGATGTCAATGGAGAGAGTCAGAATAACATGAAGCCCATTTAAGTGAAAGAAATAGGGCAGAAAATAAGGATCGTTTCGGTGACTTAAGCGGAATATAAAGGAAAACAGATAAAGGTCGTACAGTTAGATTTTGATGGAGTATTTGATGGTCATAAAATGTGGTCATATAAAAAAATTACAGACTATAGAGATGAGATAAATTATATTATATTGTATTATTATATTGTATGATATTATGTTATATATATATATATATATATATATATATATATATATATATATATATATATATATATATATATATATAGATATATATATAAAATCACCTGAAGTTTAGTAAGGTCATCGGTCTTTAACACAACATTGCTTCAGTAATGGAATTATTAATAGTCAAAGCAAGTTCAACGTTCCATCTTTCCTTGACTCTTAACAAATTAAAAAGTAGGAGCTTTGATACAGGCATCCGCAAGTTTAATTAAGCTCATGGGAGCGAAATTGAATTTGGTTGTGTTACTTTGATTCACTATGGCTCTCCAACACTTCTTTTCCCGGTTCAGACATTTGTAACTGTTGTCACGTTATTTTAGTTATCTTAGTCTAGTTAGATGATATAAGTGTAGATCGTACGTTCTTATTTTTTTATTCACAGAATTGCTGTAATGTTATAGGATTCTATTACATTGTGACTTCAGAGCAGCATATTATGTTATGTAGAAGTAGTACACAGAAGACACAATCGCATTGTTTAGAAGGGTTTGGTACTTTTTCAACTTAAAAATGTCTTTTACTTTGCAAAAGCTCATTTCCATCTTTATGTGGGTATCTCGTGTAACTCGAAAAGATTCACACAATTTTGAACAAGATCACCGTAGCTCGAATAGTCCCGACCTGGATAACGAACAATCAGAATTACTGATACCCTAGTACCTAGCCCCATTCTCGTTTTGCGCACAGCAGGAACCACACACGTTTATGTGGAAGCTACATTTGTCTTGTTACAGGCAGATATAATGTCTTCATCTCCACCCTTTTACTTTACTTTTTCGAACGATACGTTTATTTGTCTGGGTTTGAAATTTGCATGTAACCGACCTATCTTGAAGATTTTGCTTTAAGCTGCTGCTAAGTCTGAGTTTGCATTACACCAGAACACCAGTTACTGGTGTACTCATCAGAACACCAGTAACGCTAGAGCTGAACCAGGTTACTTGACAACATCTGTACGCAGACGAAGCCATTTCTGACGTCTTTGAGCCTTTTGGTACCAACTGATTACATAACAAGGCTGGTTGTGTTTCGGTACAGAGCACTGAGTACACACCAAGGCTTGGTTCAGCCTCGGTAAAAGGTTCGGGTTTGGTCTTAAGTATCTTCTGCATACCCAGCATTTGGCTTGGTTTGTATAATGAGTACCAAACAGAAACACAGGTTTTGTTTCGATTACCAAGTCTTGTTACGTTTTGGTCTAAGTTAAGTCATTTCTGCGTCATCAAGTGTCACCAAGCCCCAATCATTAAGCTGTAATAGCTGTAGGATGCAGACATCCGTTGCCAATTATTTGAATAGTTTATAGCTACAGGCAAATTACTTATACAGGCTTTTTATCTTTCAGAGATAACAGAGGCCAGTCTTCCCCAAGGCAAGACGAAAACTTCATGCATTCCACGATCCCCCGCCTTTAGTCCACACTCCCTCTGCAACAGGTGGAGGATATTGCATTGTTATCCGCTGAACACTTGTTGGGAGTGCACTCATATACACCTCACACACCAACGTCGCAGGAGTGGGACGCACTAGGTAAGTACGATCCAAGAACCTTAGGAAGAAACTTCGACGCAAAGTTCAGTCACTATTGCTGGAAATTATGCAGAAATTTTAGCTCACTTGCACTCTGACAAATCTCCTCCTTGGTTCATACTCACAGCGGCCAAAAGTTCTAAAAGCCTGAGCCAATAGCAACTTTTGAGACAGAGAAAGAAGATGTGACAATCACTCATCCAGAGTCGGTTGAGTGCCTCACCAGTCACATGTCGTCATCCTCGGTACTTCACCCACCAATGTTGTCGCGAATTGAGCCTCTTAATTTGTGTGAATGTAGGGAATGTTTCTGACTCAGAAAGACCAGATTCTGTACCGCTTCACCCTTCACACCCCGCTTGTTTTCTAACAAATCGGTAAGCCTTTGTAAATGCGTTTTAAAGGGTACTACTTACTACTTTCTAAGACTTGGTAGATTAGCTGAAAGGGATGTCAATACTTAATTGCAAAATCGCGTTTTATTTCGGAAAAGGCTTTATGCGAGAAAAAGCGTAGTTCGCGCTTCCCATCATTTAAACGGGTTTTTTCCTCATTTGTAGTATCGTAGTATAGATTGTGAACTACATTTTTCTAGGCGTACCATGTAATTAACATCACCAACAATTGCCTTATAGAGTAATACCGGAAACAGTCGATAGTTTGAAACTGAGTGACATCCCATTTACCCACATTCCTGTTTTCTCTCAGTGCCCCTCCGCCTACGCAGGTTCCAAGTGAGGATAGATAAGGGCAGGAAACCGAAGGTGTAAAAGTAGAGAACGCAAACTACGCTTTTTCGCGTTTTACGAAATAAAGCATGTCGTATTATGTCATCTAATGATACATTGTGCAAAGTGTTCAACGAATTAGCTATCTGTCTCATTTGATGGGCTTTGATTTTTACACTGAGTCGAAAATTCAAAGTCTGTGTTTTAGAATATGCTTCTAAAATTACCCGTTTGATATTATTAGATAAAGTTTGTTTGGAGATGTCTCTGGTTACACTAGATCTGAATGAAATTATTAGTGCTCTTTGACTTGGAACTCTATAATCTTTGGATAACTCCATGTATTTCTTCAGGGAGCGCACAGGACAGAGCGTGGGTGGTTGCTCTTTCTGTGATGTGAGATTGGGAAGGGATGTAGGTCTTATCTCTTGGAAAGCCGCTACCTCTATGGTGGCTTTGTGGGTCTTACTCATGAAAGACGGACTGGATTCAAGAACCACTTTATCCCAGGAGTCATTTACTTTAAAGACCTCTTTTTCCAAGGCATGGAGCTTCCCTCTTCTTTACCTGAAGCTGGTGCCAGAAGAAAGGTGAATTTTAGAGTGGCGATATGGTTGTCTCATAAAACGTTTCTTTATCGGTCAGAAACCGGAGAACCCATGCGCCACGTTTGACCTGGACGTTTGGTTAATTTTGAGACTGATGAGTCCACCCCTCAATCGTATCCTGAAACTGGTTTCGGCATTGCTGCAATCGATGACCTATAACCTTCTATGGAAGATAGTCTTAGGTTTGATTCTTCGTGTAAGAAATTTTAAAAATCGGCTACGACCCCTGGGAAAGCATTGAATGGGTCAAGTTTTTGCTTTAAGCACCAGCCCGAGAACTTATTCCAGTGAGATCGATAGATCTTAAATGTTGGGCTTATGTATTTGAGTCATTTTCTTTATTGCCTCACCTGGAAATCCTTGATCCTTCAAGAAAGTAGGGATAGGTACCACGCCCGTAGGCCTAGGAGGTGGTGGTTGGGGATGAATGTGCCCCAGTGTGGTTAATGTTGATCCTCCGGCTTGCAAGGGTTTTCTAGGCATATCTCTAATTTGTACCGTGACAGGGGAGTGAGTCACGGAGCCTCTGGTTGCCATGGCGCTACTAGGATGAATATGCTCCTTGGGAACATTAGGGCTCTGAGAAGTACCTGTTTTATGATGGTCTGTGGTCGGAAGGCATATAGCACTTGCCCGGGTCGCTGACATTTGAGGGCGTCTACCCCCAGGCTTTTGGGTCTGGGTATGAGGGGACATATCTGGATAATTGGTGGTTGGGGAATTGTCAAACAGACGATAGGAAGGTTCTGTGGGGATCGAGTCACTACCCACTAAATTTGAACTAGAAGTGCCACAAACCAGAATGTTTCCCACCTATTTGAAGGCACAGATATTTGCGGCTTTTCAATTTTATTGGGATTTGGAGGTATGCATCTTATAAATTGCACCTAAATATACAACTGCCCTCCTGTAACATCTTCTTTGATTACTTGGACAGTATCCATGTTTTCTTGGGGACTAGAAATACCCAACTTAAAAAAGCCCTGTACGGATTCTGGCATTTCTTGTATAGCCCTTTTGTTTAATAACTGTCTTATCATTTCCTGTAGAGCTTGATTCTGCTCGAAGCCCTGGCTGTAGGAGTTAACTATGTGTTTTGGAACTTTGCAATAGAGAGACACCGTAAAGCGTCTACCCTTGTTGTCTCTCCTCTCTTGGCTTGTCGGAGCCAATTGACTACCAGACACCGCGCCATCATTTCTACCAAAATTTCCTAGAAATAGCCTAACCTTCCTCTACGGACCAAGAGTCTTTGCAGTTCAGCAGCTCCTTTATTTCTTTTATTTTAAAAGAACGACATCGTCTTTAATCCTTTATCTCCACGCCGTTGCTATCTGTACTGCTGATAGGCATGGAGGCTGGTGGAGCTGTCATCTTACTGCCTTTGCCGACGGGGAGTAGTGGCACCTTAGAGGTGTGAACCTCTCCCCTCTGTGCTGCCTCTTGAATCGACCCCTACTGGGCGTAGTTCTCACATAAGGGCATCTCAGCTGGGATATCACAGCTAAATCCTGACATAGTACTCTGTTTTCTAAGTTGATCCTATCGACATCTTGGGGAGGGAATAATCCTGACTGGCTAAAGGTAGTTGAGTTTCTAGACCTCCTCTGACTGAAGACCAGCAATACAGAAAGAACGCCTTCTTTAGCAACTGTACTATCGAGGTTAGCCGGTTGGCTGCTATCTGTGTCGTATCGCGAGTGGCTACTGAGACGCACTCTAACAGTTTAACACTACTGGGTCGGATAGCCCCCTTTGGGCTAACGCCTCCTTCAATGCTTTTAGTGTATGATCCTGCATTGAGGTGATATTTAAAGTTTGACCGGCTAGCCCTTCCAATGTTTTAGCATCTTTTTCCACAAGGAGGATATCCGAGTCAGTCTTTACTTTGGATATCCCCACTGTTCTTTTCGCGGGTTGGTCAAGCGGTTTGATGGGAATGACGTTATCAGCGAATCTATACGTGGCTGATCTGACCCCTAGTTGTTTGGAAGGGTGGAAGACATTGCCGTCACCTAAGTTCATCCATTGGAATTGCTTCTGTCTGGCAGCCGCTGCCTCACTCCAGCACTCGTAGCCATAGCGAGAAATGAATCTTGTTCTGGCTCCTGTGTGACGTTAAACGAATGGGAGGCTCATCTTTATCTGGGTAGGGATTGCCAGACGTGTGATCTCTTTAATCACGTCTCTAAACAGAATATTTCCGGTAAGACTCGCATTGCTCCTGTCGCTGGCGGGGGCAGAGCAGTATCCTGTGACAGTAGGGTAAGGAGATGGGGTGTGGTTTGGGCGTCTACCGGCCGCTGCCTGGTCCGCTGCTAGGTGCTCGCAGGTCGTCTAGGAGTTTGATAGGATGGGTAAGTGCCTCCACTTCCCCTTTCTGAAACTCGTCATCATAGCCCATTTCTTCTCCCCCGACGCCAGATGTGATGGTTCTTTATCCTGCGTCCGTCCAGTCATCTGCCACTTGTAAAAAAAATTATCGAAGTTTTTCCAAAAAATACGTCTTCACTGTTCCGCGCATAAAAAAGGAATGTGGGTAATCGGATGTTACTCAGTCTCAAGCAATCAACTGTTTCCGATATTACCTTATAAGGGAATTTTTGGCAAAGTTCATTTACATTGTAAGCCTACAAGTGTAGAAGAGTTCAATTCACAACTCATGTGAATTGAATTATCAATACCGCAGATGAGGGAAATGATGTCTAAAGGTGGAGATAAACGAACGTTAGCTTTTGTGAAGTAAAAATTGATTATATTGATTTCAAACATAAAAAATAAACCTCAAATTTTATCAAAGGTGTTCGACGACCCCCATTCGGTTTCCATCTGCCTCCAGCTTATCACCATTTCGTACACATTTATTTTATTTAAAAAAACCCTCCTAGGGGCTGTAAGTCGAATTTTGGCAACGCGGTGACCAAGAAGTACATGTGCAAAAATTGAAGACCTTTCGACCACCCTCCCAACCCCACTACGCGAAATTTGTGACGTAACAAATGGCTATAGCATAGCGCATGCTCAGCCCCAGAACTCCCCTACCCTTTCCGCGTGAAGTACACATGGCTTCAACGTAGAATCTCGATTATAATAACCTTATCGCATATTATGTAAAGTACAAGTAAATTAAAATTGTTTCGGCCCAAACCCACCCTGGCATATAACCCAAACGTTTACGGGAGCACATCTGTGAATGAAATTCAACATTCTTTTCACGTATAGAACAATCCATTTATATCCACCCACACAAAATATCGCATTTTGCCCTGTGTCAATATAATATCATGGAATATTTTTTGTTCAGAATATATGACACATAGGTATATATATATATATATATATATATATATATATATATATATATATATATATATATATATATATATATATATATATATATATATATATATATATATATATATATATATATATATAACTTTTGATAAACAAAAGTCTGTGGAAAATTATAGCATGATTTTTCAAAATAAAACAAAAAATTGAAGTAAAATTCCAGATTTCCCTTTCCCTTAATGAATTGTTATACAGTCCCTTACTTTGCATAGGTAAACGAATCTACTGAAAGTGTTAATGGAGCAGACTGTCGTGGAGAATTTTGAAAACCGCTAGTAGAAGACAAACTGCATTTTTCTTATGGGTTCGACGAGCAATAGGCACACTTTTATCTTCATGCAACATTTTATCATATGAAGCCGACAAGAAAGCAGATGCATTTAAAGATCAAGTCAAAATATATCATTTTAGTGACCAATAATTCCAGTTTGTTATCTAAGGAATAGCCGCGTTCTGCCTCTAAGCGCCGCAAACTCTCCCTCCTTCCCTCCTCTGTGAGCACAATGTGTCACGCTGCCGCTGTAGCATAAGCATGGAATGTGGACATAATAGGATTTTATGATTTCAAGCCGTCCTGTGAACACGAAAAAAAACACGCAGGTGGGATTTTTATAAATTTCTTGTACCGCCAATGTTTAATTAATATATTTACAATTATTTAACATCAATACAATTACGCAACATCAGTACAATTACGTAACATCAATCCAATTACGTAACATCAATAATTGATAGATGTAAAACAATAAAGAAGAATTACATCACACATATTTATAAGAAAGAAAAAATATAATTCACTGATCCAAAATTTGTCTGGGGGTCAAACAAATTGAAATCCCCCACCGTAACAAAACAATATATGGAGGCGATGGGGCGGAGGAGGGATTTAAACAAATTTATTTCTTAGCTTAATTATATAAAATGTGTTACACGCGAGGAGAGTAAAATGAATGAGGTTGCTGAATGCTTAACAGCTACCCTCATTGAGTACAGATAATTTTAGACCAATCAAATCAGAGGGACGGCTTATTCATAAATCCGTCTAGGTCAGTGGGCGGACCTAAACGGCAATTTATGATTTCAAGCCGTCCTGTGAACACGAAAAAAAACACGCAGGTGGGATTTTTATAAATTTCTTGTACCGCCAATGTTTAATTAATATATTTACAATTATTTAACATCAATACAATTACGCAACATCAGTACAATTACGTAACATCAATCCAATTACGTAACATCAATAATTGATAGATGTAAAACAATAAAGAAGAATTACATCACACATATTTATAAGAAAGAAAAAATATAATTCACTGATCCAAAATTTGTCTGGGGGTCAAACAAATTGAAATCCCCACAGAAGAACCCCACAGACAAACGGGCAATCACACTGTGAAAGACGGTACGCGAAAATATTTATCAATAGCATTAAACTCTCCCTCCTTCCCTCCTCTGTGAGCACAATGTGTCACGCTGCCGCTGTAGCATAAGCATGGAATGTGGACATAATAGGATTTTACAGGTTTTGACCTCTGCCACCTTGTACAGCTTCTCTCCCTTTTTTAATTACTTTTCCTCATTTACTGTGATTTATATTTAACATCAAACAAATTGCTGTAAAACAAAATTGTCTTTTGATCCTTGAGTACGTCAGGGTTTGTTATTGAAAACAGAATGTCCCGGGTCTCGAGGGTGGATGGTAGCTGAATGGAGGCACAATAAGAGTGGAGTCCAGCAGCTGGAGTCCACCAAATGACAATTCAACTGTTTTGCTAACTGATATGTATTACAACGCAAGACGATCTCATTGTGGGACCAGCTTCTCATTATGTTGTCATATTGTGTTGTTATTGTATTGTTTAGGAATTTTATCTCAAAAAGGCTGTTTTATCAACAACGCTTTGTTAGACGTTGGATAAGCAACGTTGTTTGGCTGTTGCTTTTGGTCGCGATCAAAGAACAACTTCCTCGAAACTTCGAAACGTCGCATTCACAACAAAAAATCTGTCCCCTTTCTGTTATTGCTCATTGAAAATGAAGGCCATAGCAGGTCACTTTGAAAACAGACAAAAAAACGAGGACGTAAAATATAAGAATTTTGAGAGTGCACAAGTTCTGCCTCATCCACTTCTCTAAAATATTTACGGAAATCGACTTCATACACATCCTGCATGACCGCATGCACTAAGGACGGGCGTACTCTGACAGAAGGATGACCACACGATGGCTGTCCCTGTCCTCACTGCGATTTGATATTTTCCAGACGTTTCCACAACGTCGAGAGACACACGTTGTTTCTATCATTTGCAACCTTTATGCAACGATGATTAAATATCGGATAATCGACGTCTCTCCAACGTCGGAAGGTAAATGTTGTTTCGACTTCCACAATCAACCAAGACCCCACTTTGATCCAACATGCCGAAATTTTTACTGTATTTTGAAAAAAAGAGAAAGTACTAAAACTGTATTAACTTGGAAGTGATTTAGTTTTGTATTAACGTGGAAGTGATGTAGTTTACTGTTTCTTTCAGTGTCCGCTGTGAAAAACTCTGATCTAAAAATAAGACAAAACTAAGAAGACGGATTGCTTTCTCTTTTGTATTTCGAAGTTATGAGTGTTTTAATTCAGTAATTGTCTTAGATACATAAAATTTAAATATATGTACAAGAAAAATTTAGGCAGCTATAGAAATCAGGAATAGGCATACACCCAATCATTTCTCTGAGTGAGGGGGGACGGGTCGACTCAATGAATATGAGACCAGACGTCGGATCAACGTTGAGGTTGTATATAAAGTTGAAACAACAGCTCCCCCCCCAACCCCTCCGACGTTGGGTAGATGTCAGGAAAGGTCGTTACATAGGCATGGAGAATCGACATTCCTGAGATACCATGACCGCTGTCCATCGTAGTACCCCAGTCTTAGGATCATCTCGCGCGTTGTTACATGCATCAAGTTACTGTTCAGGTTTATTTTTCAAAAGTGGTAAAAAAAGAGAGGAACTTGCGTGCCCCTCAGATTCTTATGTTTAAACCATCGTTTTGACTTGTTATTTCCTAAGAGTTATCATGACTGCCATTTCAATGAACAACAGCACGGTATGGTTGTGTGTGTGTGTGTGTGTGTGTGTGTGTGTGTGTGTGTGTGTGTGTGTGTGTGTGTGTGTGTGTCCTCGACGTCTACACAATGTTAGCGGAAAGATGTTGTTTCGACGTTCATATACAAGCAAATCCAGACGTCTATCCAACGTTGAGACGAAGAGTTTGGAAAAACAATGTGATTTAGTGGCGACGAAAAACTTCTTTGAATAGTTGGAAATTGTGAATAGGCTTCGCGTCCTCAAACAGATGCTAGGTAGAATTCATAATGTTTGCTCTCTTGTATCTTTATGGCCTTACACTTAGCCACTGCCCAACACGAGTATAATTGCTCAAATAGTCATGTTGGTATTTATTTTTACCCTTATAAAAGGAAATAATTTGCGAAAATTGCTCTTGTGAAAGATGCTTAACTTCTAGCGATGCATCGATCAGCAATTCCATGGTCCCTTTTTGTGAGCTATGGCTTCGACACACGCCAATCATTTATCTCCTTAATTCATTGCTGTAATCTATTCAGCTGAATTCTTTGAAAGATATTTGTACTTTTTAGAGAGCAGTCCCGATCGTCGATTGACTATTTTAAAAACAAGAAAGAATTGAAAAAAGTCTCAGTTATTTCAATCGTTGATCCCACTCCCGAACTTAAATGCCTTGGACCTCTCATTTGGAAGTTCTATATTAGTCATTTCCATTAGCAGAATCCTCATTTCAACCTCATGTCCCGGGAGGACCACCAATCGGATACCATGGCTGTCCATGACTTTTTAAAACGATCCTAAAAGGCGCAGTGATCAATTTGGAATAAATACCCCCTTTTTAAACAAAAGCGGAGTGTAATTTCGAAAGAACCCTCCGCCCCCCCCCCCCACCTTTTGTGGAGAAACACGGAGTACTGAATGAAAATTACCCCCATTTTAACGAAATTGGCACTCCAACCGCACCGCCTGTAACCTCAAAATTACCTACCCCCTTTCCTCGTGTTTCTTTTTCGACAGGCATTCTAACACATATGATACGAAGTGGCTCCCCCTTCCCCGGAACATCACAATGGTGGATTCCGTGATTGCAACTTCACGCGCGAAAATTTATGTCAACTCAAAAATCCGCCATTCGAACACGCATTCCAAATGCAACCGAATTCAGAATTTGACAGCTCAAGAGCAAAACTGCACGAAACGACAAGTGAAGAGTATTTTAATCTTTCATTGACATGAAAGTATAATTCAACACGTGCATAGAATTTTTTCTTTTCATGTTTTTCCCACTTGCAAACAATGGGTATGCTTTGCTAGATATTCCGATCTTTTATCCCCTCGCCTTTTTTACCACTTCGGCTGGTATTTAGAAAACTTCTACGCTATTTGACGCAGGAAGATGGAATTTGCAAACACAGATAGAGGCTGAAGAGACGTCATGAAATCTGCAATTTTTCCTTGACCTTCAAGGTCAAGATCAAATTGAAGTCAAAGTATTTTTCACCTCGAAGAGCGACTTTGAACTTATTTTTGATCTTTTGGACCTAAAAGACGTTACGTAAGAGGTACCTCAGTGACTTTGACTTCAACGGTCATGGTCAAAGCAAAAAAACCAGAAGATGATCATTAGCTCCGAAACTATTAGAGAGACGGAGAGAGAGAGAGAGAGAGAGAGAGAGAGAGAGAGAGAGAGAGAGAGAGAGAGAGAGAGAGAGAGAGAGAGAGAGAGAGAGAGAGAGAGAGAGAGAGACAGAGACAGAGACAGAGACAGAGACAGTGACAGAGAGAAAGAGAGACAGAGAGCGAGAGAGAGAGAGAGAGAGAGACATTTTGAGGTTATTTTCGACCCTTAGGGTCTAAACACATCATATAAGAGGTATCCCGGTGACCATGACTCCTCGGCCATGGTCAGGGCGAAAACCCGGAAGCTGACTATTATCTCGAAAAGGGTTAGCTATAAAACGATTCTCAGCTGATCTTCGACCCTTTCAGCTTAAGGGGCGTTATGTAACAGGTACCTCTGTGACATTGATCTTCGCAGTCATGATCAATGTCAAAACCGGAAGTTGGCCATTATCTCGAAAACGATTAGAGATAGAGCGACTTTGACTTTCTACCCTTTCTACCCTTAAGGCCTAAAAGATGCCTCGATAACCCTGACCTTCTCGGTCATGTTCGATAAGTTCAACAGCCAGAGGTTGTCTAGAAAATGGTTAGCGCGATTTTGAACTTATTTCGATCATCTGTACCTAAACGAGGTTGCATTATATGTACTTCGATGACTTCGTGCAAGATAAAAAAAACCAGAAGCTGATAATTATCTCGAAACAGTTAGATATTCGTGTTTGACGTGAAGATTGTATTATTAAACAGAAACTTGCCATTGAAAAGTACCTGAAAAGATTTAAGAACATCATAAGCCCTTTCAACTTCCTTTTCAACATGGAAGGGGGTACGGATGGGGTGCTTTTTACCGGGTGTGCAAAAATGAAGGGGGGGGGGGGGCTATTGACGGGCTTTTTACCATTTATTCTATCACGGAGGTACGGGTTGGGGAAAACTGAGGTACCAGATGTCCAAAAAAGGTGCGACTTGGCAAAAGTACAAGTTGGCAGAGGTACGACTTGTCCTAAGACCAAATCTGTTAAACTTGCATTTATATATAAAAAAGTTGAGTGCCTATTTGAATTGCTACATAACTTGGGTAAATATTGTGATTTGATTTGACGATTCTTAAATCAATAAGTTTTCAGTGTTGACCAGAACGTAAAAGTCAATAGATATTGCAGTTATTTGAAATCAAGTGGTTGTTAAGTCATGCAACAGAGTATGAAAATATACTGAATACAAAAGAAAGCTCGCACATAAAAACCCAAATATCTCCAAAACCTTTATATTTTTTTTTCTAAATTTTTAGCATCAGATTGTAATCAGAAGTTGTAACCATCGTTATTTTTTCATGCGGGTGTGGTTATTTATTACGGGTTTGTAGGCATTCAAGCACGGTACCATATTAATCCACATAAGTCAGTACCGGCTCGATATTGAAAAATTATGAAATTACACACGTGGTCATCCAATATAACTGCATATGTAAACGCAGTAAATCGATGAAAACAACGGAGAACTGAGATGCCGCGAATACCGCAAAACTGTGGCGACCAGGCTATTGGCATGCTTGAAGCTGGTGCTTCTGCGCAGTTCGTTGCCAGACGTTTCGGGTGCAGTTAAAGAGCAGTAGAAAAACTCCGAAGACGGTATCGGGACACTGGATCAATCAAAGACCGACCACGTAGTGGCAGACCGCGTGTGACCACACCTAACCAGGATCGCCGGATCCGCATGATCCACCTCCGGGATCGCTTCAGAGCAGTCACATTAACAACAACGGAAATCCCTGGACGGACGAATGACGGTACGAGCTCGAAAACCTCTATATGGCGCCTACGCGAACATGGGATCCGCGCTCGATCGTCGGGTCCACATCGGAGTGGTGCTAAGCCGCGAGGGACAATGCCCGCCCACACGTTGTTCGGGTGTGTAGAGATTATTTAGCGGCCAATAATGTTGCTGTGCTCCAATGGTCGGCATGTAGTCCAGATATGAATCCCATAGAACATCTATGGGATCATGTGGATCGCCAAGTTCGAGCCCGTAACCCACCGCCTCAAAATCTCGCGGAATTGAGGCAAGCATTGATTGAGGAATGACACAAATATCCTCCATACAAAATTAATCAGGTTGATAACTTCAATGCATAGTCGAATCTAGACCCTTCTGCGTTCCAATGGATACCGCATACGGTATCAGTGGCGGTTATAAACATTGTAAATCGAAGAAAACTCAAAACGGCATTTACACTGACTTGACGCTTTGTGACCTTTCATTAAAATTTCTTCAGAAGTTTCATTTTCGATTATATTGTAGCATTATCTGAGAGGTATCTTTGGTACAAATTTGAAGGCAATCGAGCAATTAAGTGAGTAACAATACAATTTTTCATTATGTGCGAACTTTCTTTTGTCCTTCAGTATATATTATTGACCGGATGCGAAAAGGAAAGAACAATAAGCAAGGAAGAACATAAAGAACAATATCTTTATGCAGATCCGAACTAAGTCAGAATGGCGGGCAATTTTGAATTCTTGAATTCTTAAGGATAGCTTTACAACACATCGCTCCACCAATCTACCACCCCAAACCCGGTGTCTATGCACCTTCACTTTCGCCACATCTCGCCAACGCGTGGGGAATGTCATTCTTGGTTTTAACCAGACCCAAAATCTGGCGTCGTCTCGTAGCGAGTGTACTTATTTATTTCATGAGTACCAGTGCGCATACAAATTAACGAACCAGTAGTATTTTACAGTGCATATGACGGGTAAGTACGCACAGCCGTATTCCCTGCTTTTTCATTATCGAAAACGTCACGCCACGCACTAATGAAAGCGTGTCTTGACATCGCCATAACGCAACTACACTTCGCACTTCTGAAAATGTGCATTTGGCATCCCCCTAACAGTGTAACTACGTGACAGAAAGCATCACCGAGTAGTGAAAATATATATAATTTTAAAAGAATACACTTATACCCAAAATCACAATAACTAGAAATGTGTCCGTTTGGAGCACGTATAGCCTGCCTGCCCCCATTTGTCACAGCCTTGAGAGAAGTTTTTTAGGCACATTCTTGACAGAAGTTAATGGCATAAATCTCTACATGTGTGCATGTACTGACAACGTGTATTTTGAGTCTAAGTTCGGGCGACCCTCATGGACTGACGGACGGACCGACGCTAACCCAAAGGAGAGATGCGCAACTACAACCCATAAGCTTTCAATCCATATAGGTTTCAGGTTGATTAAAGCAAAACCCTAGGACAGGTTCGGTCCACAAAACTTAAAATCTGCCCTGATAGCCGTTCTGCGCCTAAGTTCAGAGGTCACACACGGACCGACGGACAAACCGACGCCAGCCCAAAGGGGAGGTACACAACTACAACCCAAAAGCTTTATATCCATATAGGTTTCAAGCTGATTGAAGCAAAACCCTAGGACAAGTTCGGTCCACAAAACTTAAAAACTGCGCTAATAGCCGTTCTGCGCCGAAGTCCACGAATGTACGAAGTCACAACGAAGCCGAAACTTTTTTCACCAAATTAGGGTATCTTATCATAGAAACACGTCTCTAGGCCTAATATGAAATTTTTGTCTTCTTGGGTCACGCACGCACACACACACATACAGGGTTGAGACTTCGTAAAATTTTCTCCGGGCGACCAGCTTTAAAACGATAGTCGTCCGGACGCAAAAGTTAGTCGCCCGGCGCAACTCGAAGAAGTTGGTCGCCCGAGCCAAAAGTTGGTCGCCACAGTTGGTCGCCACACACACGCGCGCGAGCGCGCGCGACCGCGCGGGCACGGCAAGTCAAAAACATAATAACCCTTCCGACTATCGTCTGGAGGGCTATAAAAATAAAACCAAACTCGCGATTGAACTGATCCTAAACCACAACCCCACTCCCTCTCCCATCTCAGCCTTGTGCACAGTTCGCACTGGCCTTGGTCTCGTGCTAAAAGTGCTACAGACTGCGGTGAGGAAAGAGCGGTTGGCTTTTTTTTGTGTCAGTCCACAGGCCCCTGCGTTTTTTTTTTGTATTCGAGGATGAAATGTGACAACCTGTACATTTTCTGACATGTTGCATTCAGGCACTGACTGAGCTCGGCATTTTCTTTCGTTTATGATCGATTCTGGTCTCTTCGTTGAAATTTCATTGCTTTTTATTTTATTTATGCTTTGACTGTATCTTGAAAACAACTTTGTCAAAACGATGAGCACATTCGCTAATATCGGCTTTGCTTCAATCTTCGCGTCATGTTTATATGTCAATTTTTCTATAAATGACTTTGAAATTAGTTGAAGAGCTCGGCCACATATGTTGGGTTTTATTTAAACCGGTCATATTAAATGAGATGGAAACTAGTTTAACAATGAGCAAAATATTTAATTTCAAACGTTATTTGGAAAAATTTTGCTTTTGCCAAACTTTCGGTTTCTTTTACGATAGTGTATACCCATAACAGGGGAATCACCACGTACATTCACCAAAACGTATCCATCGCATACATTTATAGACTTTTCATCTTTCCTTTTAAAACACTGTACAATGGGTGGAATAAAATGACACACAGTCAAGTATATTTAGAGTGAGCATCCCATAATAAAACACATCCCGGCCACAAGGTTGATACTGAAGAATACACGGGTGCTTTTATGGGCCGTTACCATGTGTCCTCTGTGTGGCAGCCAGTTGAAATTTCTTGCTTATGATTTGACGACATGACCACGTGATATGGTAAATGACATGTAAATAAAATTATAAGGCCTGGATATCAAAAGTGTCGAATTTCCCATTAAATATTCAAAAGGCGTGTACACTTAAGAATAAAAGATACATTGTCCTGTCTATAATAATACAACAGAATACAAAAGATGTTACGTATCATTACCTTCTCTACTTGATGACGTCACATCGACCCGGGGCGCCACCGTTGCGTTGTCGGTGCGTCTTCCGTTGGCTACGATGAACCCTGGCTTACCGTCAGACGCCGGGGGTAATTCCCAGCCTGGGCAGTCCGCCAGTTCGTTTCTGCGGTCCCGCTGAAAACTGCATGCGAAGCCTGCAGCAAGATATCCGCAGAAGATAACAATACATATCCACGACATCGTCAGGTGCTAAAAAAAGGCTTATTTTTAATTCAAGTGTATATGTTTTAAAACGTTATGTTGATTATCCGTTGGATCTTCGCAAACAAGTCCTTTGTAATTATGGGAATATTCATTCACAATACACCAACAGAGAAAAAAGAACATTTCTCAAAGTTTACATTGTGATTAGCGACTGTTACGGTGTGACCAGTAATTAGCAATATCCCAGGACAAAGCCTATGCATTGGTAATTAACACACCAATAATAACAGCACCCTTTCCTCCAACTCAGAAAGAACACCAATGCTACAAACAGGCGCTTTTCGTTGCCTCAGTTACAACTATATGCGTGTTACAATGGTTATGTTTAATTAATTGTTAATTAGTCCTTTTTAACATTCCACACTGTACAGTTCTTTGAACTGGGTATTGCTTCCAAGTCCTTAGTTTTTTTCATTATATTTCATGTGTCCCGCTTAAAAGAAGCTTTGTTTTGTTTTTTTTCGGTGAATACACCAGCGTCAGAATAAGAAGCTCGAAGCTCTGGATATGCCATTGAAAATTGATTACTAGTTTTTCCATATTCCGAACCACCATCCATGAGAGAACTACACCTAATAAAAAATACCGAGAGTGTTTTAGAGCAACACTTTAAAGCGAAAGGCAAAACTGATATGTTCAAAGTAATAATCCAGCAGATTATTTTTTTTCTTTCTTTTTTTCTTCGTATTGGGTATCCGCAGAAAGACTGTGTACGAGGTTCTTCTATGATGGACGGTCTAACTCTGCAAATGTCGTGCTTTTCTCACCTCGCCATTTGACAACCAGTATACATTGGCAGAAAAGAATTCCAACCTTATAAATGAACTGAGTAAAACTACAGGGAGGAGGCCATATTTAAATCTACATTTGAACACTTGCATCGTTGCGGAAATTAAGTAAATCGTTGAATGTTTGCTGGTCAGATGCTGCAACCAGCTATCTTACCCCCTGTACAGCCCCCCCCCCTTTCCTCGGGAGGAAGCTACACTAGGCTCTCTACCCCCTCCAGTATATTTAGCCCCCCCCCCTCGAACTTTTTGAGTATAAATATATTTGATAATATTTGTTCGTGAGGATAAATGGACTCAATTAAACTTATAAAACTAATTTGAACTGCTTTCTTGACTATATTCAACATAATTCACACAAAATATTAAAAAGCATCCTTGATCAGAACGTTCCATATTTTCTCTTAATATCCTTTTTTTTGCATTTTAGAGCCTAGGTGAATATTCCTGATCGCTAAGATTATCATAAATAACACACACATCACCCATGAAGCGCTTTCTTGTATGCTCAACTGAATCTTCCTTTTAGAAATTGATACCAATAGGAGGACAACAAATATCAGATGGAGGGGGGGGGGGAGATAGCCTAGTCTAGCTTCCTCCCGAAGGGAGGGGGGGCGTACAGGGGGCAAGATATAAAGCTACAACGGGAGAGGGTACTATCTTGCAAACTCAAATAGGTCTACTTATCTAGATATGATGCCGGAAACTAATAGGAGTAAGAGTCCACAGCAAGAATTGGCATGCGTCAGGCATTATATTTTCTGCGGCTACTTCTCACACACAATTCAATCAGTTGAACTAAATCCAATCCTTGAGCCTTCTTCATGAGCCGCATGCGGGCAAAAGAGTAAATGATTAAAATGCGGCTAGGTCAAGAAGCCCTACATTTGTGCGATCCCACTATCATTTACTCACAATCTAACGGCCTTTCCAACAACACCACTGATTTAGACCCCTTTGGTTTGGTCTCGATGGTAGTTTTAATGGAGAAGTATCACTGCATGATTAATGGAAGCTTCCAGGTTTATTTATTTAGTTTTTTTATTCAGTTAGTTAAATTCTTTTTTATATTCGAAGCTTATTTGCAATTGTTTTCTTTCGTAGAAGCCTAGAAAGTTTGAAGAAATCTACCCAAACTCACATGTGGAAGAGGACGAAAATTTCATTAATACAATCTGCCTGTGAGTGGTGCTCAGACAGCCAATGAACGTTTTGCTGTGACGGAAATACAGTGCAAGCCCTGGATAGGATAGTTTCGAAAAAAAACTTCGGACTACTTTTCTACAGTCCCATTGTGTTACTTTTCACCACAAATAACTTCGCTGATTGCATCATTCTGGAAAAGAGAACACTTCCGTCGAGTTTCACTGGTGATCCTCTTTCATTGTTGAGAGATCGCATTTAACAGAACGTCACAAGACATTGAGTTCGGCTGATAACCGATACAAATGTACCCCTCTATAACCAAGCATAGATGCTATGTAACGTCTAAAAAATTTCAGGGAGTGACTATCCAGTAAGCATTGTAACGTCCATTCCACGCCAATATGAGGTTGGGGCGACTTGAAAGGGTCATTTCAGTGCATCAAACTGATGACAGAATATTATGTAGTGAGTGAATTGCAATAAAACCTTATTGCTGCATCCACCGAAGACCATTGATAGATGATGTCGCACAATTTAACAGCTTTGCAGTACAGACGTTCGTTTTGTCGCCGATACGAAAGAGCAACGTTTCAAACCTACCCTCCCACCTCCTCACTTGTTGCCATTTCCACATCGAATGTTGACCACGCAACTCATTTGCCTCGCATCAAAGATGTGGAGAAAAGATTGCTGATAGTGAAGAAAGTGCGGGGAGAGGGGAGGGGATGGGGATGGGGGAGGGGGTGATCGTTCCTGTACATACCCAACCATCCCAGCTTTTAGAACAGCCGCTTCAATTCCCACCTCTCCCCTCGTTTTACAAAATCGAAGAACACTTTCAACTCAGGTTCAGACTCCCGTTTACTTTGTAGTAGTATGATAATGGGAGTTCTGGAACGGGAAGTGACGTCATAGCCGGCGTAACCATGGTAACAAAGTGACGACCTCCCCCCCCCATAGCACATACTATGTACCGACCCCCTCCCCCCACAGGATCGTGATATAGCTAACTTCAAGAGTGTATAACTTTCGTTATAGTTGACCCGATTTGCATGAATATTTCACTGTTTGATTCAGTTTTATATAAAGTTTTGTTATAAAGTGGTCACAGGCTATTTGGGCATGTGGCTATATGCATATCTGTAACATGCCGCCATTTTAACTTTGCAAAAAGTGAAAAAGTGGGATAACTTTCGTTATAGTTGGCCGATTTGTATGAAAATTTGACTGTTTGATTCAGTTTTATATGTAGTTTTAACATGTTTTGCTATAAAGTAGTGACAGGCTATTTGCGCATGTGACTGTATGCATCATGAATTCACCTTTAACTTTTAACTTTAAAAGTGAGATAACTTTCGCTATGGTTGACCGATTTGCATGAAAATTTCACCATTTGATACAGTTTCATATCTAGTTTTAACATGAAGTAGTCATGGGCTAGTTACACCGATTTGCATGAAAATGTCACCATTTGATTCAGTTTTATATCTAGTTTTAACATGAAGTAGTCATGGGCTAGTTGCACCTGCGGCTGTATGCATGATGGATTCACCTTAAAATTTTAACTTTAAAAGTGAGATAACTTTCGTTATGGTTGACCGATTTGAATGAAAATTTCACCATTGGATTCAGTTTGATGTCTAGTTTACAGCAGTTTGTTGGAGCGCACACCCTCAAGACGGGGTGTTCGAATGGCGCCCCCCCCCCCATTCAAACATGTTTTCATAGTATTGTTCAACAAGTTTTTTTCAACAAGTTGCTTAATAATTGTGCAACAAGTTGTTGTACAACAATTGTTCAACAAGCTGTTGTTCAACATGTTCAACATGTTGTTCAACAAGTTCAACATGTTCAACATGTTGTTTAACATGTTATTTAACATTTTGTTCAACATGTTGTTCACCAAGTTGTTGTTCAACAAGTTGTTGTTCAACATGTTGTAGTTCAATCAATTGATGCAACAATAGCAGCCAGTTCAGAAAAAGCAAGACATATGTTGAATAGTTTTATTAATACACCTTAATACACACAGCTTAAATCTATAACAATATTACAACATTTGTTGATTTACAAAGTCTTTATTATAAAGTTTAGTCAAACAAGTCTATTTTCTTCATCTGCTTCATTCTTTTCCATCTCACTGTTCTCATACATATCACTTTCTTCGTCGCTGCTTTCATCTTCCTCCTCCTCATCTGGAAGCTCTTCAACGAATGCATCATTTCTTCTTATAGCCGACTTTAGTGCCTTTGAATACTCGTAATGTTTTTCATCAACAAAGTAATTAAAGTCTTCTAAAATGGTTTGATAATGTTCGTTCTGTTCTAGATGTTGGGTATATTTGAATAGTCTCATAAACAGCTGTTTAAGTCGACGCTTATAAAATTGTCGAAAGTCATCACTTGCTATTTCACGCGCATCTTCAAGCCCTTGTTCTTCATATTCTGAAACCTTTTCTTGAAATTTGGTATCATATTCATCGTAGACTTCTTGAACCATATCATATCAAACAGAGTCTGTTTCTGACTCACTTTCACAGTCTGTTTCTGACTCACTTTCAGAGCAGCTGTCATCACCACCCTCACCACAATGGCCCATATGTTTGAAAGAAGCTTCTTGACTATTGTATAACGCACCACATTCTGTACAAGCATATGCATTCATTTCAGTCATGTTGACGCTATGACTTTCCATAGAACATGTTGAACATGTTGAACTTGTTGAACAACATGTTGAACATGTTGAACAACAGTTTGTTGAACAATTGTTAAGCAACTTGTTGAAAAAACTTGTTCAACAATACTATGAATACATGTTTGAATGGGGCGCGCCATTCGAACGCCCCGTCTTGAGAGTTGCGCTCCAACCAAAATGCTGTAAATGCCGTAAATGCTGTAAACATCTAGCCGAATCCAATGGTGAAATTTTCATTCAAATCGGTCAACCATAACGAAAGTTATCTCACTTTTGAAGTTAAAATTTTAAGGTGAATCCATGATGCATACAGCCGCAGGTGCAACTAGCCCAAGACGACTTCATGTTAAAACTAGATATAAAACTGGATCAAATGGTGAAATTTTCATGCAAATCGGCCAACTATAACGAAAGTTATCCCACTTTTTCACTTTTTACAAAGTTAAAATGGCGGCATGTTACAAATATGCATACAGCCACATGCGCAAATAGCCTGTCACTACTTTATAACACAACTTTATATAAAACTGAATCAAGCAGTGGAATTTTCATACAAATCGGTCAACTATAACGAAAGTTATCCCACGTTTTCACTTTTTACAAAGTTAAAATGGCGGCATGTTACAAATATGCATACAGCCACATGCGCAATTAGCCTGTGACCACTTTGTAACAACACTTTATATAAAACTAAACCAACGAAAGTTATACGCTCTTGAAGTTAGCTATATCACGATCCTGCGGGGGGGGGATGGGGTCGGTACATAGTATGTCCTAGGGGGTGGAGGTCATCCCTTTGTTACCATGGTTACGCCGGCTATGACGTCACTTCCTGTTCCAGAACTCCCATTATCATACTACTCTTTGTCTATTTTTTTTTCAGGCACAAATAATCGTCTCGTTGTTTAAACACCAGCGGTAGCGAAAATGACCTTCACAAGTGATAAATTTGAAATAATACCTCTTTTTAAACCAAAATGTCAAGTCCAATTCAGAATGACAAAAATTGTGGGAAACTCAGAATGACAAAAATTGTGGGAAACGCGAAGCACTGAATGAAAATACCCTCCAAATTTTGGTTTTTGTAGTCTGTACCTTCCATAGTGTATTCAGTGACTGCCTAGTTGCCCCACGACCCATTTGTCCTCCGATTTCACATTTGCAGTTGTCAGAGTAAGATTTGACATTTCTAGTTAGACAATGAGTTTGCAACTTAGTAACTCAAAATAAAACCCTTCTGTGTTTAAGTCCACCCCCAGCAATGCTCGGTAACTCCCCCCCCCCCCTGTCTCTTCTGTGTTAGGTTTTCTACATTGCTCCATGGAAGGCAGTGATATGTAAGTGATTTTGAAATCTGGTACCAAGCGAAATATATTCTACTCATATGACGACTAGCTAATTGAATAAGACCGCAGTGCAGTTTAGCGGTTGAATATACGCTATTGTAATTGAGTTATTCCATTGTTAACTAGTTCTTAAGGAAAATGCAGTTGAAACAAACATGAAAAAATGAAAGGATGAGGTGAAGAAACATCTAAAGAAGATTTTAGAACATCGTAAGCTCTTTTTAGCCCTTAAAACACTTGAAAGGAGGAACGAGAGTGGGGACCGCTTATGCAAAATTGCGGGGGGGGGGGGGGGGGGGGGGGGGCTGGGGAGGGGGCTTTTCACCGGACTTTTTACTGTTTACTTGTTATTTCAAAACGCATAAAACCGCAAATCACAAAACACATGCCCACCCAGCAAACAACCGACGTCTTTTTTGGTTGAAAAAAGGTTGTATTTTGGTCGCGACGACTTCACAACCATATTCTGACCTATTACCCTAAAACCCGACTTTATTCAGACGTCGAGGCGACGTCGGTTTTCTGACGTCATTCCGACGTTGCAGAAACGACCAAAAAGCGATGAACATTATTATCGCTCACCGGAAATGGAAGTCATTTTGAAAAAGAAGAAAAAACGTAATTTTTACATGAAAATTTTAGAATTTTGATTGCGCGTCGGTATTTTTCTTACTAGATTGTAAAAATTTACATGGAAAATGCTTTCGTATGTATTTCACAACAGCAGTTGAATAATTAATTATTTATTAATTATATAACTCTAGTCAGTTTCAGGTCGGAATCCGACGTCGGTTCCAATTTCATATACAACCTAAAATCGACTTCATTCCGACGTCGGATTTAGGTAGGAACCCGACGTCATTCTGACGTTGAAAACCCAACGTCGGTTCCATTTCATATACAACCAAAACCGGCAAGTCAGTCCGACGTCGGAAACGTCGGCTCACGACGTCGACCCGACGTCATTCTGACGTCTTAATGTTTGCTGGGTCGCAAATCGTAAAAAATATGAATAGCTAGAAAGTCGAATTTTACACGAGTGCAAGGAAGTATACATTCTGTTGCTGCGTGAAATTTTGACGCAAAAGATGTCTTAGATGTTGTGTTTTATGGATAATAACTTTATACTCCACATGGGCGATAACAAAGCATAGCCGTTAGCCGTAACTATTGCTGGTTTAGCGTAATACTCGATGTATAACATGTATGGTGTGTTGCACGGCGTGAGCAAGATGAATGCGGGCTGTTTGGAAGAACAACAGGAAAAGCTAAAAAAGAAAGTCAGTTTCTGTGTTCTCTCAAATACTGTATATGCTTTAATATAAGTTTTATAGACAATATATATATATATATATATATATATATATATATATATATATATATATATATATATATATATATATATATATATATATATATCGGAAGGCAACTATTTATCAACAAATAGTCTCGGTGAAAAGTTACAGTCAGCCTATAATGCCCAACACAGCACAGAAACGGCGCTAATAAAAGTGTTTGACGATATTTTTTCACAATTTAGATAGATAGTAATCGGATTGTGCTGATGTCAATGTTAGACTCATCAGAGGCTTTCGATACAGTGGATCATAGAATTTTACTACAACGTCTTGAGCGCTCATTGGGAGTGACCGATCTGGCAGTACGATGGTTTGAGTCGTATTTATCTAACCACACTATGCAAGTTTCCATAGATAACGTCAGATCGCAACCTGTTCTTTTGGAGTGCTCTGTGCCACAGGGATCCAAATTAGGTCCCCGTTTATACAGTGATTATACGCTTCCTCTTGGAGTTCTTATTCGCATATTGCTCCTATTATATCATTTTTACGCTGATGATTCTCAGATCATGAAGCCATCATCTCTCTGTCCTATGGACCAATTCGAAAACGCACAGCAGCTTGAACGGGGAGTAAAAGCTGTCAGCGATTGGATGTTATATAACAAATTAAAGCTCAACCCCGAGAAAACGAAATTTATAGTGCTATCAAGCTCTCAGAATCGGGATAAAGTATCAGTGCAGTCTCTGGATATTTGTGGTGATACGATTCCACGAGTGCCAACCGTTAAGAATCTGGGGGTTATTATGGATTCCATTCTGGATAAGAAGGATCATATTAATCATGTACGTAAAACATGTTACTACTATATTTTATGGATTAAAGCAATACGGCACATGCTTTCCGTCAACTCGGCTAAAATACTAGCACACGCGCTTGTTATTTCACGATTGGGTTATTGCAACGGGTTACTTATCGGACTCCCATCATGTGCAATTCAGCAGTTGCAGATCGTTATGAACAATGCAACAAATGTCGTAATGGGTGTAAAAAGAGACAGGGATACCAGTGTTACTAGTTTGTTATGCAACCTTCACTGGCTTCCGATGAGACAGCGTTCTCAGTTTAAGATTTTATCGCTCGTTTATAAAGCATTACAGGCCCCCGATTATAAATGTGATATGATTCGTGTCCGTTCATCAGTGAGATCGTTAAGGTCTTCTAGCGCAATATGCCTCCATGTGCCCAAAACCAGGAATAGATATGACGAACGTGCTTTTAGTGTTCCTGGTCCGACACTTTGGAATTCTTTGCCGTACAGTATTCGTAACGAGCCGTCGTATGGTTCTTTTAAAAGAGCACTTAAAACGTTTTTATTTAGAACCAGTTATGACATAATTAGTATTTTATTTTTATATACCTTGTGCGCACAGTTGCGTAGCTTAATAAGCGCAATATAAAAACTATATATATATATATATATATATATATATATATATATATATATATATATATATATATATATATATATATATATATATATATATATATATCTGTGTTTGTGTGTGTGTGTGTGTGTGTGTGGTTGCTAATAATTTATTAAACCGTTTTAACCTTGAAATGCTGTTGCAGCCTTCCCAATCTATTGTAATAAGGTTTTAAACCGATTTTTGTACCCCTTATTCTTTCGGCTTAATTCGGAATGTTTTAATCTATCCACCTAAGGAACGGTTTTTTTTTCAGCTTAAAACATCGAGCTTGTTAACGTGCAAAACTTCAGTGATCTGTTTTAGTTTTGATTTCCTGGAACACTATTCAAATACGTATCTTTTTAGGAGCGGCTTTTCTAAATTAAGTAGTTAAATCTATATGAAAAGTTTATACGTTTCCAAATGTATCACTTCGCTTAGAAAGAGCGAAGTGCCGCTCTAGTTTATATATAAAGTCACCAGTATATTGTGGCTTAGACCAATCATACAGCAAGTCCTTGCAGCGCAGCGGTCGAATAGCCCAGCTGACAGATGCCTGAATCGCGTGCTGGACACTGACCTGAATAGGAAACCGCACCGAGCACTTTCGGGTTATATGAGTCGCACACAGGAAATGATCCGAATTGGACTGGCTTTGTGGCAATGCGGTCAACAGTGTTGAGCGATGTCCAAATCGTGTGTTCCACACAGGTCCTATTGCTAAAATACTCTTTAGAGAAGATATCAATGGCAAAAACAACATAAAAAGACATCCGTGGAAATGTCACTTGGAATAATGCAACCAATATCTTTGACATCAGCTCTCTCCCCCCCCCCCCCCCGCCCCCACTGGCGTTAGATTTTTTGTTTACAACGAAAAGACTTTTCGAAGTTTTTTCTTTGCTATTTTAATCAAGAATGTGCGACATTTAGTAGAGGACATTAATTTAGCCGGGAGACCTTTAACCGAGCAACATTCAGCCGAAATTTATATTTGTGGGTGATATGGTTTTAATTGGTTCGTAAAATAGAAAAAAAAAGATTTTTTTGTGGACATCTATGCATTTATTTTTATTTTTTTACATCTGTTTTCACATACCGTTTTCCCCATTTGTATCTTCCATTGTGAAATAGTATGTTTTTTTTCAACTGCGTGAAATAGTATGTTTTTTTTTTCAACTGCCTACTTTATATACACTGAATCTGTTCTCCGGAAAAGCTGATCAGATTTTTTCTGATGGTCTTGGGCACTCTTTTCTCAATGAGTACTTAAGGCAATTTAAGCAATTGCAATTCGGCGACAGTGGTAATTTAACAGCGTCTTAACACAAGTACAACCTTGAGCCATTGATGCTCCGACTCCTGAGACCATAGTGAAGTATTGTACAACTTCAGCGTCTTGTACTTGTTGTATCTGTGAATTGCAATTCGACGAATATTGCAAAGGAACAGCTTTTCCATACCACCTTCAACAATTGATCACCTCAACTGAACTGATCAATGCATCTTTGAAATAGAGATTTGAAGTCGTCGAGCAATTAAACAATTAACTGAGAGTTACTTGACCGATGGCCGAACTGCTGAACAACTTTTCGATAACTATAAAAATCAATTAAAAGATATCGCCCGCAATTCAATCTTTCCACTAAATGTAGATACCGGTATCAATTTCGGCCAAATGTCGCTCGGCTAGAAGTCTGCATGCCTTTAATCAGTGCTTTATCGAACTTTTTTTATGTTATTACATGCCGGTGCGGTTTCACAACGAAATACACCGACCGACTGCCCTGGACAGAATGCCCTAGCTCCATACAAGCAATGGTAACTCTCCTTGTGCGATATCAATGCGAACGAATTTTGTTTCAGTTGGAGACGCAGAGAAGGGGGGGGGGGCCCGTTGTTGAGACTTAGAGACGATAGGTAACTACACAAAGTTGTTTTCTCCCCATTGTGCGCTATTTCCACCCGTCCCATCCTCCAATACAAATCCTGGATCCACGCTTGCTGCCCTATGGCGGTATATGTGTACAAAAAAATCAAAACGTATATGTTGTATATTTTACTTTTTTTGCTCGTTCATCTGAATGGACTCGCGGCAATTTTCTTAGCCGAGCAACATTTACATTTCATGTATTATTTGATTGTTTTCTTCGCGCTCTTTAACTTCGCCATAATTTTTTTTTGCACACCATAATTAAACTTCTTGTGTTTTAAAGATCGTTTGTCTGAAAATGCGTTTTATCACGAGTTTGTAAAACCTCCTCTGACTGGTTATTTAACCTAACATGCGTTCGAATGTAATTTCTTAATTTTGGAACGCAAAAAGTTAATTATAGGACGCGATGAATTTAGTTCAGTCTATAATTTAATTTTTTGGAAAATACAAACCACGTGTAGAAATTAATAGTGACTTGGATAATATAAAAAGTATTAAATATTTTCTCGCCTATTAATTGTACATATATACCATAGCGATCAAAAATAAATGTTGGAGCGCGAACGCCGTAAAATTTTTTTACAAATATACCGCTATAGCTGCCCATCTTCTTCCCCAGGCAGAGTTAAACTCTTTTATAAAAGCGCTTATGTGAAATCTTCCTTGGCTTTTTTTAATGCTATAAATAATGTATGATTATTTACTTTTAAAACGGTGCAAGTGACGTGAAACTGCGGGGCTCTTTTGCGCCCCGCCTATCCTGTAATCTTTGTTTAAATATCAAGCGTTTTCAGCCGGCAAAAGATGTTTGCTAAGTGTCACTATGTGTGTTCTTGTGTTGCTTCAGGGATTTAAAAATCCGGCGCGATGGCGCCTCAATCCATAAGGGATGTTTGCGAAGTGTCACTCGCTATCTGTTCAGTTTTGCTATAGGGATTAAAATCTGGCTTTAAAAGGGGGGCCTTTTTTCTACCACCTCATTCGCAATCTGCAAGCGCAGAAACAGCAGCTCGTTAGCAAAGAAAAAAAAAAGCGCAGAAACAGCAGCTCGTTAGCAAAGAAAAAAGAAAAAAAAATAGCAGCTCGTTGGCAAAAAAGAGAGCAAAAAACTCGATAGAACAAACTAGTGAAACAGACGGTAGGATACATATATAGGTAGGACTAATAGCGGGTCGCTCCGATAACTTATTACTCATTTTATTGGATAAATTGTGAACATATAAATCGGGCAACGATGGATGACGAACACGTAATAAAGGCCGTGAGCGAATTAAAAACTTGGGCACTTGGAAAGCATCTCACGAAGAGCACGGTGGATGCCTTAGTGAGTGAGGAGTTCCTGTCCGTGGACACAATTGCGCATATCGATGCCAATGTTCTGAAGGCTCTGAAGCTTTCGATAGGGCAGACTAAGGCCCTCCAGGCGGCTATCGCCGATCTGCGCGAGGCCAAGGCCGATCGGAAAACGGACCAACCAGACAAGACCTCCACGCCACCTGACGCGTCCAACTCGCTCAGTGCCGCTCACGTGCCCGGAAATGAGACCGAACCCGTGACTCTCGAGACGATTCCGAAGCCAAGCGAGACGCAGATGGCGGCCTTCCTGGAGTCGCTCAAGGACCATCCGACGCCAGAAAACGACCCGTGGCTAACCGGGAAAACGCCAGGTAACGGAAAACCCCTCTTCGTTCAGGACTTCTGTGGTTCCTTCCTTGGCTCCCAGAGTGAGGAGTCTGTCCTTTCGATGCAGGGTGAGGCTCGTATCGTTCTAACGACCCCTGGACGCAGACCCAAACCCGAAGACACCACCCTACAGCAATGGATTAAAGGGCACGGACGTATCTTCGAGGCTCTAATACGATCTGGTCAATTGAAATCGCAGGAAGATCGGGAAGGCTACAACATGTACTCCATCAAGTTCGCCGACATGTGCGAGCACTACCCCATCACTCGATGCATGCGGTACGACTTCGAGTACCGCCAGCGCGTGCACTCTGGCCAGCTCAAATGGGGTGAAGACGACGCGTACCTCATGGGAGTATGCATCTTCTCCTCGCGTTTTCAGGGCTCGACTCGCCAAGACGGCCAACTCCGACACCCTAACCCTCGGACCAGACCACAAGGTGTCAGGGACCACAACGGAAGAGAGGTCTGCCGAAACTTCAACGGACGCCGGGGATGTTCTCTTCCAGGATGCCGGTATTCACATGTTTGTCTAAAGTGCTTCAGGGACCACCCCGAATACACTCACGCCTAGCAACCCGACGTCTCTAACCCGCTCGCCGAAAAGATAACGAACTGGGAACGATTACTCGACTCGGATATCGATAAAGTCTTTATCGTTAATGGCTTAACGAACGGTTTTGATATTGTTAACACTAATACCCATTCCATTAAACCCTCAGAAGCCCCAAATAGTCGATCCGCCGAACTTAAATACAGAGAACTAGTGGAAAATGAGATAAAGAAAGAACTGTCGCTGGGAAGATACAAAATAACGCTTGAAAAACCGACAATAATTTCGCCCATTTCGGCCGTCCCAAAGGACAAGGATAGTATCCATCTTATCCACGACTGCTCCCAACCAGCGGGGAGCTCAGTAAACAGCTTTGCCTGTCCGGACAAACACAAATTCGCGTCCGTGGACACTGCGGTCAGCTTGACCAGGCGAGGGTCTTTTATGGCCAAGGTGGACATTAAATCCGCATATAGACATGTACCCATCAGTACTTTTTCGCAGCAGTTTACCGGCTTGAGATGGAAGTTCAAGGGTGATAAGCACCACACCTACCTGGTGGACACTAGACTGCCCTTCGGCGCGTCCCTCAGTGTCGGGATTTTTCACCGCATAACGCAAAGTGTGTGTCGCATGCTGCGGCGGAAGGGTATCAAGGCGGTGATCTGTTACCTGGACGACTTCTTCATCTCAGCAGACACCAGCGAAGACGCTCGGATAGCTATGGACCACCTTATCGGCACCCTCACCTCCCTCGGTTTCACCATCAATTGGAGCAACTGCGTCTACCCCACCCAACGAATGACTTTTCTTGGTGTTCTTATTGACACCATCAACTGTAAGCTATCGATCCCAACCGAGAAACTAGAAGATACGCAAACAACTCTGCATGAATGGGCCAATTCTGATCAGAAACGTGTGTCCAAACGGGACATACAAAGTCTGCTTGGTAAATTAAGCTGGATCGCCCGGGTAGTACGTGTAGTACGCCCAGCCATGCGCCGCCTCATCTCGCTAATGACGTCACTGCGCCGCCCCCACTTCCGCGTCCGTATCTCCGCCGATACGCGCCGCGATATTGCTACGCTCAATCGACTATGCAGTTCCTTCAACGGCACGTGCCATTTCGCTCTCGAAAGGACTTCGCCCGATCCTGCATATATCGTGACGGACAGCAGCTCGGCCGCTGCTGGAGCAGCCTTGGTCCGCGGGCCACTCGCCCTGGACTGGCTGTACTGCAATTGGCATATCGATGCCCCGCCCCTTGAAGCACAACACATCAATGTCAAGGAACTGGCCGCCGTACATCTCGCCCTGGAACGGTGGAAAACCCTATATGCGGGTCGGAAAATGAGGGTACTGACTGACAATACGGCCACGCTCCACGCCCTGAATACTGGTTCTATACGGAGCATCACTGCATCAGACATTCTCGTTGATATAATGTTGATATGCGTTCAGTATAATATTTGTATTACTGCCTCATTCATACCCACACGTCAAAATATGTTGGCTGATAGTTTATCGAGACTATGCAATTTATCGCATGCCACCTACGCCTTCGCACACGTACCAGAATCGGACCTACACAACCATATGTCTCACGCCTCAGTAGTTTACCTGTTTCAGGAGTGGTCCGGCAAACAGCGATACTGGATATGGAAGTGAAACAGCTGCGTTCGGCTGCCTATTCCGACAATACCATCGCCGCATACAACACCCACATCAAGGCATTCGTTTCGTTTTGTGCCTATTTCCGCTGTCGCCCTGTCCCCGCAGACACTGACACCCTGCTACGTTATGCTTGTTTCCTCGGTCGCACCCTCAAGCCCCAGTCCGTGAGGTGCTATCTGTCCGCGATCCGGTTTTTGCACTTGGAGCACGACCACCCTAATCCCACGGAAGACAACTATCGCCTAAAGACACTGCTCAAAGGGCTGGAGACCAAGCGTGCCACCCCACCTAAGCAAAAACTCGCGCTATCTCTGGACATCCTAGTACGTTTACTTCAAGTGCTGGATCTCGACAGGTCAATAGATATGTGTTTTTGGGCGGCATGCCTAGTGGGTTTCTTTACGTTTTTCAGAAAATCCACCCTGTTAACACGTTCACAGGATAGTCATGACTGTCGCAGAGACTTATGCCGCAGTGACGTGACGTTCCTGGCAGATGGAGCCATAATTCGTGTGAAACAGACGAAGACCATGCGCAACTTCACTCGACAACTTGTCGTCCCCCTCCCTCGCATCCCAGACTCTGACCTGTGTCCGGTCTATGCCCTCGGCCGCCTCCTGACCACGACTCAATCCCCCCCTGATTCCGCCCTGTTTTCCTTCAAACGTGACGGCGCCCTCATTACCCTGTCCCACGCAATTTTCGGCGCGATGCTGAAACAGAGGCTTCAGAGTATAGGGCTGGACGACAGTCACTACAGCGGTCACAGCCTCCGTCGGGCAGGGGCAAGTTTTGCCCTGGCATGCGGTCTCCCCCCTGAGGTGATAAAATCGCAAGGAGACTGGAAATCAGACGCCTACCTCCGATACACAGACGTCCCCCTCGACATGCGCATGAGGTGTT
This sequence comes from Protula sp. h YS-2021, assembly GCA_949752745.1. Taxonomy (NCBI): domain Eukaryota; kingdom Metazoa; phylum Annelida; class Polychaeta; order Sabellida; family Serpulidae; genus Protula; species Protula sp. h YS-2021. Next base: position 33,478,355 of record OX457024.1, on the reverse strand, counting down.
CTCGAGTCCTCGGTAGGAACGCCGCAAAGATCACAACTAAACTCTAAAGACACAGAGTCTACACTACATCCGGTTTGGGTAGTTTGGGACAAAGTTATGTTGAAAGCTATATAAGTTCTAATAATGTTCTATGTGTTGCCACGTTATTGCTGGAGTCTATTAAAGAAACACTACCCAAACCGCTTCTTTTTATTATTTCGCAGCGTGTTAGAGACCGATGGAAAAGACTGAGCATTCTCTCATCTTAACGAACTAAGACATTTAGCGTTTACACAGACACGCGCTGAATAGAGTTTTAATGCTATAAATAATGTATGATTATTTACTTTTAAAACGGTGCAAGTGACGTGAAACTGCGGGGCTCTTTTGCGCCCCGCCTATCCTGTAATCTTTGTTTAAATATCAAGCGTTTTCAGCCGGCAAAAGATGTTTGCTAAGTGTCACTATGTGTGTTCTTGTGTTGCTTCAGGGATTTAAAAATCCGGCGCGATGGCGCCTCAATCCATAAGGGATGTTTGCGAAGTGTCACTCGCTATCTGTTCAGTTTTGCTATAGGGATTAAAATCTGGCTTTAAAAGGGGGGCCTTTTTTCTACCACCTCATTCGCAATCTGCAAGCGCAGAAACAGCAGCTCGTTAGCAAAGAAAACCCGCCGTCCCACCCAATGCTCTTTAAAGTATGTTATAAAATTTTAAATTATCAGTAGTATGTGTAGTTGACAAAGTTATGTTGAAAGCTATATAAGTTCTAATAATGTTCTATGTGTTGCCACGTTATTGCTGGAGTCTATTAAAGAAACACTACCCAAACCGCTTCTTTTTATTATTTCGCAGCGTGTTAGAGACCGATGGAAAAGACTGAGCATTCTCTCATCTTAACGAACTAAGACATTTAGCGTTTACACAGACACGCGCTGAATAGAGTTTTAAACGTCTTTGAATGTGATATGACGCTGTGCATAACACGTTTCATGTTCAATAGACCTAAAACATGCTGTGATCGCCCTGTCAAGTGCAACGAAATCTGGTTTTGTCATCACAAACGATTTGCAGCTACCGTTAAATCGGATCGACCCGATGTTTTGAAAAGTATCACCCTATCTTTTCTGTGCCCGTAACAAGATGATATGTGATTTCGAATAATAATTAGAATTAATTTCACTGAGTGCAAATCTTTTTTTTTTTTTTTGGTCAACTCCCAAGTACGTCACGGGTATGTTTACCCACACTGAGATTCGATGTTAACTTTTCACCCTTACGCCGAGTGTTTAGCGCTGGATACGAAGGACTTGATCAAACTAAACAAGGCACTGCTGTCATCCAGAATTCAATTGAGGAGAGGCAACGTGTTGTAAAGGTAAGGCTCCCGTTGGAAAAGCGTTTTCAGCTCCGACACGTGGACTATGCATAGAGGAACCTGTTCCCAGACGACTTGCTGGCGGAGCTAAACGGCAGACATATAAAGACCTATAAAATCACGTACTACACGAAAGGTACACACAAGCAGCACCACGCTACCGGGCGCAGAGTACCAGTAACCAAGGGAAACACATCGAGTGTGCATGGAGTCATCGCCACCAGGGATGAAGGCGGCAAAGAGCCAAGACAACCACAGTGGTGTTTTTCGGAAGGCCACCCGAACATCGTCAAACAGTTAACAATTAGTGCCGATAGTGAACAATTGCGTGTGACGAGAACTGGTTCGTTGCAGGAAAACGTAAAACTTCTGGCATAACGCTGCCCCATATAAAGAAGGTGCTGCATGCAAACTCCTTACCGATACCAGGCAGGTTCACACACTTTTGGCAAAAGTTCAAAGAATAAGCCAACAAGGGTGGTAAGATGGCCCAGGTACGGCTACCCCCTACCGGTTCAGAAAATGATCGGGCAGGTGCCGCCCATCAGCTCGCTCAGGACATCTACCCAAAACTGATAACATCATACAGAAAGAGAACAGAGAAGCAGGCAGCACTAGAGAATATGCTGGGCAAGTTGTTGGAAAAAGAGCCTTATAGGAGATCCCAACAGTGGCAAGTAGCCACATTTTACAGGATATTTCTTCGTCCAAAGAGAACAGGAGGTACGCGTCTTATATAAACTTCAAATCCCTGATCGAAAACTTATGTAGTCCAAAGTTCAAAATGAACGCTTGCAAACAAAGCCACAAATCCATAAAGCCATAAGCTGACCATGTGGGCGGCGTCGATAGATATATCAGATGGAGTCCCTTGTGCAACGGAGAATACAATCCCCTTGGAGCCTCCGCTTCCGAAGTTACCAGCACGCGGGGCGGGCGGCAGTAAAGAGCGACCGTACCTCATCAAACCGTTTCAGCCTGCCACTACAGGCAAGGAAAGAGCTTCAGTGGGGGCTGGACACAACAAACATGAAACAGGACAACTCCAGATGCAAAACGATGCCTCCAAAGTAGGTTGGAAGGGGTGTAGTTTCAAGGCAAATTGTTTCAGTGGCAGTGGCCATAGAGACTGCACAACATGCATAACAATGTGTTGGGGGGAAGCACTGTAGCAGTAGGGAAAGCGCTGAAAACACTAGGCCGGGAACTGCAGGGCAAGGCGGTTCTTGACACTACGGTAGGTTACATCAGGAATAAAGGGGGGACGAGGCCGTCCACTTTGATTCCAGCCACAAGGGAGGTGTGGAAGCTGACAATTCAACTTCAGGTAACTCGTCTGATGCACCACATCTCGGGGAGACAGAATGTGCTAGCAGACATGGCCTCCAGGAAAAGGCAAGTGTACAAGGGGAATGGACGCTCTCGACACAGCTATTTCACAGGGTGATAGAAAGCTCGAGAAGGTAACCGATGCACGCGAACTGAGGTAATCGCATTGGTTGCACTGAAACCCATAGAGAGCTGTGAATCTTCAGCCGTGGTCCCTAAACGAACGGGCTCAAGAAACAAGGGTTTTTAGGCACAAGACATGCAAGAAGTGTAGCCAAACCTGCCTGTTCGGCCTACAGACCACAACAGAGTGTGTTCAAAATGCAGTGTCTGGTGTAAGCAATATATCTTGTAACCGTAACTTCGCCGTTACGTGCTGACTCACTCATATGTCTGTTCGAGGTCAAGAGGGTGGCGATCAAAAACTTTCGGTTACTTTGGGACTTAAAACCCGTGTTAGATTTCTTTTGGGACCTCGCCTTCCTATATAGATCAATCCGCTCAACGTTCAAAGAAAGTTTCTGTTGGCACTGGTTTCGGGTAAGAGGAGAAGTGAGAGACATGCCTTAAACCAGCGCTATCTGCTATACGAGAGCAACAAGAGGATTATCCTAAGGCCTCGTGCGAATTTCCTGTGCAAAGCATACACTGTAACACGCAGTAAGGTCCCGTTTTCAGATCTCATTGCTTGCGTAGGAGGGGGCGTAGGAGGGGAGTGGCAAGCAACCCGAGAAACCTAATTTGCCCAGTGGACACACTACGCAAGTGCATAGAGACAACAAAGGCGATATGCAGCCGGGAGCGAAAAGGTTAATCACTCTTTTCTCTCCTATATCAAACGAGGTATGGGTACACCTACTATCTCAAGATATCGGGAGAGCAGTCTTGACTTCGTACGAAGCAGCGGCCCAGTTAGACGAAGCGAATCGCACCCCACATGAAGTGTGGAAGGTAGCACGCTCCTTGAAGGTGGTCACCGGCACCACCGCGGACGGGATATTGCGCGCGGACTTTTGGTAATCTCAATTCATTTTTTCATTTCAGTTTGCGGTACTACACTCAACACTCCATGCTGATGGTGTATCACATGCCATTTGTGGCGGTGGAGTCAGTATTGAGTAAATGGAGTCACCACACGCAGCCGAAAGGGCTAATAGAAAGTTAGTATGTTTCAGGTACAGAAGTAAAGGCTACAAGAGTAATAACGACGAGCAAGGCAAAACACGAAGGAGCGAAGCAAAGAAGGCATCTCAAATAAGATGGGGAACTAAATATCTCAGCTACCTTAGGCGTCACAGACGCATATACTATTCGAGAAGACCTGTTAAATGCAGTGAAGTCAGTACACTTCGGTAACCCCCGTAGGCGCTTAAGCAGACAGTGAATTACACATGTGCTCCCCTTGGGTGGCTATGGGCCGGCTGAACGTTGTCGCAACAGTGGAGCACTCGGGCACTAAGGCTACACGAACCGCGCACAAGCCATTTAGGCAGGACGCAAGTGAATAACTCGGCGCGAAAACCCGTGGCAAAGTCTGGAACAAATGTACTCAAACGGAAGGGAATACATTACCGTGAAGGAACCGCAACAATACCGCAGCTTTCTGCAGTTTGTTTCAGAGACTACTGCAGAAGACTACATAGACCGCAACTAAAGTATATAAAGTATATTTATACACATTCATTGTAACAGTACTGCATTTTACCGAAGTAGTACCGATGGTTAGAAAGCTAATACCCAATATATATCGGGAAAGAAAGACATTTTGGAGCACCTAAAAAGAAAAACTGCATTTATGCCTATTTTATCTAATCTGTTTGTCTAAACTTCAGGACTACTGCAATTGGTTTATAATAACGCATGGAAGAGTGTTTAAATTAATTTAATAACGTCAGATTTTAAGCCACCGATGAGAGTTAGAAATGCATTCCGCGCTAGAAAACGTTTTGTTCAAACAAGCCGATCCAGAGGTAAACATATTAAATACAAACAATCTAGTGATTTGAAGTTACTGATACGTGGACAGAGAAAAGTAGAAAACCAACTTTAAACTATTCAGCAACAACTCCAGAGATACTTTGTTAGTTAATTAAGCTTTGTATTCTTAGTTTCTTCACCATAGAATATAGATGTTAAAGTATTACTCTGAAATTTTGATATTTCCAATAAACTAAAGGGTGGGATTAAACTGTTGTAAAATTTGAATTGTGTTTATTTAGTCATGATGGATGTATATTAAGAATGAAACAAAATTGGAAAGATAATAAATGGGTTAGCAGATTTTTAGGGGTATGCATCCCCTTAAGTTCGAAAAGTTTAAATGCTTAGAATGAGTTCTGTTAGAAAGTCGATTTCGGAGAGGGAAAGACAGACGAAGAAAATAGCTTGTTGACGCGTTGGGAGACCTTTATTTGTTATCCAACTGGGTGCCTCCCTAAACTGGCACACATCAGCGGAACATCAACGTAACACCAACATCAACGGTAACTGGAAAAAAAAGAACATTATTTACATATTCATAATTCTCCGAAAATATTACACACGAAATACAATAGCATAACGTCACACTCATGATCTTTTAAGTACATAAGCACAATACTTCGCGCGTCAGTTGAATCTATCATTCAGTAAAGATTAGGCAGAATATTGATTACACAAACAAGTACCGAAATAGCGAATTTCTGCCATTTAAATAAAGTCGCCGAAGGATGCAGACGTGAAAATAAAAAAGGGGAAGTTTTTAACTATAAACCACTAAAGCAGGTGAGTATTCTTCAACCCGAAACCAAGAGAAACAACGATATAAATCTTACCAAAACTATTTTGGCTTCTCTCTACAACTTTCCAAAAAAAAAATCTTTAAGTTATCCCGATTCTCGGTACACGTGTTTTGCCGACGGCTTTATTAAACGCAGAATTTGTTCCTTTTTTTTTTATCTTTCGTTCTTGACGGATCCTGAGCAACTGCCGAATATCTGTTTGTACGGCTATTTCAGGACACAAAGGGGGTGGGGCGCTATGGAATCCGGTATTTGATAGGCGAAATCTGTAGCCCAATCACAAGTAGCTTACCCCACACATATGTGGAACACGGGAGCATAGACTTCAAAGTAAAATAAAATCTTAATTTTTACGACATAAATCCGGAAACGCAGCTGTTGGGGAACCCATTAGGCAGCGGTAAAACAGTTCCAAGATCCTATCTGCATATCTAATGAGGGAACGAGCGACGGGTGGGGGATCCCTAATTTTTTCAAAATCAATAGCACCATTGTGCATTTAAACTTCAGAGGAATAAAATATTTAGAAAAGCGGATGCTGTAAACCATTCACAAGCAACTTGCAGTAACACATTTTGGGAAACGTCTTAAATAAATCTTATTTTACAATCATATTAAATTAAATAAAAAAATTAGAAACGAGCGGTTTCTACAGTCCACCGCCATGAAAATACGCCATTTTCATCACCAAAAGAAAACAGTACACTTCGTACCCACCTATTTGACCTGGGGTCAATTTGTACACAACGCCTTTCGTACCTATCTTTACATTCTTCCGGATGACTCGTATCCGGGCAACCCTGCGTATAGCGTCACTCAACACACAATCCCTAACTTGCGATAAAATATTTACACACGGCTAAACACTAATACATCTCAACAAACAACATTATGCAATTACAACAATGGTTATAGCTGGCTTCTGCTCAAGAACTCTTATCTTTCAGAAATTATATCCGCAAGAACACCATTTCACACTGCATAGAAGAACCCATCTTTTACTCGTACAATCTAGTGATATATGAAAATGCACACACTGACTGTATAATAATAACATACGCAAGCAAAGGTGAAGCAACATCACGCGCCTTCCAGATGCTCATACATAACAAGTTCTACACTGAAAACATATTGCTAAATACTTGGCAAATTTTTGTTTGGACTTAGAAAATTTTTTGGACTCCGACCCTAGTGGTCGGGGTCCATTTTTTTTTTGGCCATTTTTTGCGCCTGAAAATGGGACCAAAATTTTGACTTGGTTATTTTGCGAAATTTTCCCCACTAAACTTCAGATAATACTTAGACCTTTTTCACAATTTGTGCATAATTTGAAAACATATTAAATACAGTTTACTTTGGTCTCTTCTCTTTAACACAAGCTATTCAGTGAGACCCTTCGAGCAAATACAATTTGACAATTGGTCTGACCAGTTCTGTCTTGCCAGTCTTGACCGTACAACTTCTGACATAGCCGTCTCTACCGATGTTCACCGAAACTACGCGGCCGATGGGCCATTGCCCTCGCGGTAGGTTTTCATCGCCAATAAGCACAACATCGTTTACGCGCATGTTTCGGTGGGGACGCTGCCACTTCTCACGCACCTGTAGGGCAGGTAAGTATTCGCGTATCCACCTACGCCAGAAAACGTTCGCTAAATATTGCACTTGTCTCCACCATCTTTGCGCATAGACGTCGTTTTTATCGAACGTTCCGTAAGGTAGACACGAATTTGAACGCAATAGCAAAAGCTTATTGGGGCTCAGGGGTTCCGGATCGGAGGCGTCATCGCTAATTTGTGTAATCGGCCTGTCGTTCAGTATTTTCTCTACTTCAGCGAACAACGTCATCAGAGCTTCGTCGTTGAGCAATTGCTCACCCACTAGGGATTTCATAATGCGACGTACCGAGCGTATCATGCGTTCCCATACACCCCCTGCATGGCTAGCTTGCGGGGGATTAAATTTCCAGCTAATTTCTTGTTGCAGCAAACGATCGTTAATTCTGCCCTGATTCCACGCACTTAATGCTTCACGCAACTCACGTTCCCCAGACGTTAAGTTTGTCCCCCTGTCACTAAATACCTTTGACGGGCGGCCACGCCTACTGACAAATCGTTGAAACGCGGCGAGGAACGAATCAGTGTCGAGCGTGTGGGAAACTTCAAGATGGATTGCTCTCGTTGCTAGACACGTAAAGATAACCCCGTACCGTTTGGAGTGAGAACGTCCGACCTTGACCATTAGAGGTCCGAAATAGTCCACGCCTACGTACGTAAATGGGGGTTTGTCCGGTGTCATACGCTCTTGCTGTAATGGAGCCATTTTTTGCTGACATGGGCGTTGATTCCTACGCTTGCACTCATAACAAAGACCGATAACTCGTTTTATCGCACTCCTGCCACGCAATATCCAATATTTTTGCGACTTTCTGCAAGCACTTGGTTTACACCGACGTGGCCGTTCTTTGTGTGCAAACTCGAAATAACAAGCGACGTTACAGCATGTTTGTCAGGCAAAATAACTGGGGACTTATTTTCATCTTCTAGCTCAGAGAACTGTAGCAGACCACCCACACGCAATAGGCCCTCTCTGTATACGGGGCTTAAGTTTGCTAGACGACTAGACCTTTGCACCGGCTGTCCCTTCATAACCTTATCCAACTCGTCCCCAAAACACTGACGTTGAACGTATCTGAACACCGAATTTGTGGCCTTGGACAGTTCGTCTACAGTTAACTCGGTTCTACAGACTTCCGATTTTCCTTTCAGGTACTTGGAGATGCAATAACCTTTAAATCGCAATAACCACGAAACTGCGCGCTGCAGTTTGTGCCAGTCTGAGTACCTTAGGAACAGTTTGTGAAGAGGGTCATTGTCGATCGAAACAGCACTGACCTGAACAGTTTTCTTAGCTTCTGTGTCATTTTCGTGTACTTGGGGGACGTTTGTGGTTGTAGGCCATTGTTCTTCGCCTTGTCGCAGAAAGGCTGGCCCCTCGAGCCAGACTTTTAGACTTTCCGCGTCGTCCGCGTCTATACCCCTAGACGCTAGGTCGGCCGGGTTGCAATGCGTTGGCACGTGGCGCCATTGGTTGACGTCTGTGTTGTCGTGTATAACCGACAAGCGATTTGCAACGAACACTTTAAACCGCCGAGATTCGTTTCTGATGTAACTTAAAGTTATCATTGAATCTGTCCAAAACACAGCTTGGGTCACGTGAATTTCAAGTTCGTCTTTGAGCTGCTTGTACAAACGGCTTGCCAATACAGCTGCTGACAGCTCGAGACGGGGGATGGTAACTTGCTTGATTGGAGCGAGACGTGACTTTCCAGTGACAAGCGAGACTGAAACTTCATTTTTGTTGTTCGTGAATCGCAGATAAGCGCAAGCGCCATATCCAGATTCAGCTGCGTCGCAGAATATATGCAGTTGCGTGTCACAAATTTCACCAAAACCTCTGGGCTTGTAGCAGCGGGGGATGCTTACATTTCTAAGATTTGGAAGCGCTTGCACCCAATTTCTCCAACTGACACGCTCCCGTACGGAAATCTCCTCATCCCAATTCAGTTTTTGGCGACACAATTCTTGTAATATCGTTTTCGCTTTGAGCGTCACTGGGGCGGCGAGACCAAGCGGATCAAAAAGGGAACTAACGGCCGCTAAGATCCCACGGCGGGTGGTCGGTTTGTCGGGAATTTTGGCATCGAATGTGATTTTATCATTATGAACGTCCCATCGCACACCTAATGCTCGCTCACTCGGTTGCTCATCACACAGGTTCTTTTCTTTTACACAGACAGCTCGCTCCGACTGGGGTATGCTGTCAATAACGCTTTGCCTATTACTTAGGAATTTCGTTAGCCTAAAGCCCCCTCTGCTAAGCAGCGATTGCATTTCCCCTGATAACTTGACAGCTGCGCGTTCGTTTGCGAGTGACTTCAAAAGGTCATCGACATAAAAGCTTCTTGAAACGCTACTTACGGCCTCTTCGCTGTAATGCTGGGCGTTGTCTGTAGCTGTCTTTCGAAGAGCGTAGGTTGTGCAGCTGGGTGATGACTTGGCGCCAAAAATGTGGACCGTCATTCGATACTCCTTTGGTTTTGAGTTGAGATCACCATTCGGCCACCATAGAAAGCGCAACGCGTCGCGGTCGCTTTCTGCCACTTTGACCTGATTAAACATTCCCTCGATATCCGCCGCAACAGCAATGTGTTCTTGACGGAAACGCATCAGAACGCCCACTAAACTATTGAAGTAGTCTGGACCTTGTAACAGCAGACCGTTAAGCGACACATCTCGAAACTTGGCTGCCCCATCGAACACCACGCGAACCTTGCCTGGCTTATTTACGTTGGTCACCGGCTGATGAGGTAAGTACCAAACGCGTTCGGGTCGTTCGGGGCTGGACGGTACCTCCTCGGCGTGACCTCTTTCAATGTACTCATTTATTTGCTCGGTGTATTTCTCATGCAATTCGGAATCTCTTTCTAAGCGTCGCTTGAGTTGGTTCAGACGCGCATGGGCCGCTGAAATATTGTTAGGGATATCTCGGTTTTGATCACTCCATGGTAATGCCAGCTTGTAATGTCCGTTATCCATAGTGATAGTATCCGACATTATCTGGGCTGCGCGTTTGTCTTCTACAGACCAACCAATCTCATTATTATCCACAGTTTCACTGAAGTCAGTTTTCCACAGCCTTTCGAGGTTCTGCTCTAAAGTGCCAGTCTGCTGAAAATTGACGCTCGCACTCTCCGTCTGGGGCTTGTTTGATGGGCCACGCACGACCCATCCCAGCGCAGTACGTTCTGCGTATGGTTCGCCTTTCACCCCAGAACTACGCAACTCCAGCGGAATTTGTGCCTCTGAGTTTCCTCCTATGAGAAGCAGGACATCTGATGTGTCAATCTGAGGAATTTCGAGGTCGGCCAAATGTGCGTACTGGCGTATATCGGATTGCTTTGCGGCAGAATTGGATGAGATGGCTAGCTTCTTAACTGACCACACGCCATTGATCGTCATAGGGCGGCCTCCATTCAAAGCTCTTACTGTCAGATCCGTTTCAACACCCCGGTTTTGCTGCTCTTGCGACGTTAGGGTAGTTACGCTGTACGTGACTGGTTTGCCTGTAACTCCCAGCATATGCAGCAGCTTCTCGTCACAGAAGGATTGCTGGGAACCGTTATCCAGAAGGGCGTAAGTTTTCACACGGCAGCCGTTTTCTCTCCCTACCTCAACTGGTATTATTCCCAGAAATGTCACTGTTCTTTGGTTGCAATCCGCTGTCGCTACGCTGACCGAGGGCTGTACGGTTTCTGACGGCCGGCTATTACTCCACGAGTGTAACAATGGATGGTGTTTTTTGTTGCATCCCGGAACGTTGCATGCGGCTGGTTTCCTACACTTGAGTGCAAAGTGTTTCCATTTGAAACAATTGTTGCAGAGCTTCAGCCTCTTCACAGTTGCAATTCTCTCTTCTAGAGGTAGAGTAGTAAACGCACTGCATTCCGTCAAATCCGCACAGTTGCCTCCGCAACATCCACACTTGCGTTTATGAGCTTGGGAAGCGTCACTTTGGGTCGAGAGGGTGGTAATTTTTGGCTTCGTCGACGTCGGTCTTGGTGGCTTTGATCGGTCGTCTCGAACCAGGTCAAGGCCATAGACGGAACTAGCGGAACGCGTCTTATTGTCGACAAACTTCACAAGGTCGGCAAATTTCGGCTCTCGTCCGGATTCCACAATGGACTGAGCCACGTCCACCCACTTTACACGCAGATAGTGAGGTAAGCGACGCACGATTCTTCTCAGATTCTCGGAATTGTCAATATCTGAGACGAATCCCATCTGCGAAAGATTGATTTCGCATTTCTGCATTTCCAAGACCAAATCGCTAAGCCCTTTCACGTCGTTAGACTTAATCGGTGCACCTTGCGTCAGCTTATCCACGTACGTTCTTGCGATTGTGTGAGGCCTGCCGTAGCGTGAACGTAAAATTTCCCTTGCGCGCTTATATCCCTCACTGGCCTCCATCAGCACGCAGTCCTCGATACTACGTTTTGCCTCGCCGTGACAGCACTGAATCAGGTAGTTCAGCTTTACACTATCGTCCGAGACTCTGGTCTCCACGGTCGTTTCAAAATTCCGGATGAACTTAGTGTAGTCAGTAGCGTTCCCATAGAAGGTAAGTATTTCCGGCTTTGGCAAGTTGAATCCTTCTTGCAAGGCGTTTGCTAGACGCAAGAATGCATTTTCCGTCCTGTCGTGTGCGTGGTTGTGGGTAGCAATAGGGGCGCTAGCCGTTTCAGGGCAGGCCTTTGGAATATTTGCTACGCCGTCCCTGTTGCTATGCATCGGCAAGCTAGGCTCCAGTTCAACCCCAGAAACACCGAGTTTGGGAGATTCTTCACTGACCGCCTCCTCCCAAACACTCTCTTCAATAGCGGCCTCCTCGATCGCGTTCTGTTGCTCCAGCTCTTCCATTTGCATAGTCGCCGTTATGCGCTGCATCTCGAGAGCCTGTTTTTCCTTGAGCATCTGCTTGCGTTTTTCCGCGACGAGTCGCTTCGCTCTTGCTTCGCGTAGCTTTGTCGACGACGTACTGAGATTGCTCGTGACAGACTGATTGTCGTCCTCATCGGGCCGAGATTGCTTATCCTTTTCGTTTCTGCAGCTCGATATCCAGTTATCCGTTCGCTCCTTACATTCTCGAAATGATTTCACCACACTGCCGTAATGGATCTCCAGTGTAGCGATTGCATCCGGGTCAATCATAATGTCCAAGCATTGTAGATGCGACGCTTGAAAACTGCTAAAAGTATCACACAACTTCTGCAATTCTGTTGTGATTGCCTCAATGTTCTCGGGGATTAAATCATCCTTCCGCAAGTTTTTAAGCACTTTCGAGAGCTCGTCTGCGAGTCTTCCGCGCTCTCGCTTCGCAGTCACTATCTCGCCCTTATCTGCCTCTGCCATGGCTACACAGGTTCGCGACAAAATAGTTTTGTTACTGTTAGAAAGTCGATTTCGGAGAGGGAAAGACAGACGAAGAAAATAGCTTGTTGACGCGTTGGGAGACCTTTATTTGTTATCCAACTGGGTGCCTCCCTAAACTGGCACACATCAGCGGAACATCAACGTAACACCAACATCAACGGTAACTGGAAAAAAAGAACATTATTTACATATTCATAATTCTCCGAAAATATTACACACGAAATACAATAGCATAACGTCACACTCATGATCTTTTAAGTACATAAGCACAATACTTCGCGCGTCAGTTGAATCTATCATTCAGTAAAGATTAGGCAGAATATTGATTACACAAACAAGTACCGAAATAGCGAATTTCTGCCATTTAAATAAAGTCGCCGAAGGATGCAGACGTGAAAATAAAAAAGGGGAAGTTTTTAACTATAAACCACTAAAGCAGGTGAGTATTCTTCAACCCGAAACCAAGAGAAACAACGATATAAATCTTACCAAAACTATTTTGGCTTCTCTCTACAACTTTCCAAAAAAAAAAATCTTTAAGTTATCCCGATTCTCGGTACACGTGTTTTGCCGACGGCTTTATTAAACGCAGAATTTGTTCCTTTTTTTTTTTATCTTTCGTTCTTGACGGATCCTGAGCAACTGCCGAATATCTGTTTGTACGGCTATTTCAGGACACAAAGGGGGTGGGGCGCTATGGAATCCGATATTTGATAGGCGAAATCTGTAGCCCAATCACAAGTAGCTTACCCCACACATCTGTGGAACACGGGAGCATAGACTTCAAAGTAAAATAAAATCTTAATTTTTACGACATAAATCCGGAAACGCAGCTGTTGGGGAACCCATTAGGCAGCGGTAAAACAGTTCCAAGATCCTATCTGCATATCTAATGAGGGAACGAGCGACGGGTGGGGGATCCCTAATTTTTTCAAAATCAATAGCACCATTGTGCATTTAAACTTCAGAGGAATAAAATATTTAGAAAAGCGGATGCTGTAAACCATTCACAAGCAACTTGCAGTAACACATTTTGGGAAACGTCTTAAATAAATCTTATTTTACAATCATATTAAATTAAATAAAAAAATTAGAAACGAGCGGTTTCTACAAAGTTCTGTTGACAAAATCACTGTGTTTGCAAGCAATAATACTTTGTGGTTACAAAAAGCTTCCTGGAATGTGAATTTCTTGCACTGTATCATTCATTGCTACTGGATACGTCTGTTTTGCATTTAGTACCTAAATCGGTCACATCCGGTATACTGCACGATCGGTGTGCCGATCTAATACTGCCGATCCTCAACTATTGACAATACCCGTGTTTATTTCTATCTCCTTTTGAAGTGCTTAAAATATTCAAATAATTCTGTTGATTGGTATCGATGTAAACTTTTGAAACTTGATAAAACTGATTGATCATTCTTGTTCTGAATCGATCTGCTGAATTGACAACTTAGTTTCTGAACCGGATTTTCCTTACGCAAATTTCTGTTTCATTTTTTAAGTAGTTAATTTTTTAAAATTATACATATAAAAATTATTAAAACGTTATAAATCTGGTTAACCAGTCCTTGCTGTATGCACATTTTACAGCGATTCTGTAATATTGCTCAAATTAACGTTAAACCTAAGTAATGAATACTTGCATATTATATTTTCGAATTTCAACGATCAAACGCTAGTACTCTTGGGTGAAGCATGATTTCAGAATAAGTGGTTGAATGTGAATACTGTAATATGTTCTTTATGTGATGTGATGAAACCAATGAAATTATTAAAAAAAAAACAACAACAAAAAAATACTGCCGGAAACAATGGACTGTTTACCGAGATTTTTATTTTCACTCGTTACACAGAATATAAGGAAACGCGCTCTCCAATTGCGTGTTACTGAGGAAATGCCAGGAAAGCTTTTTCAAAGCATCGGGTTGATCCAACGGCAGCTGCAAGCTATTTCTATGGACAAAATGCCCATTTTCATACCCACTGAAATTTGTTTTTGTTTGTACAAATGTTGTAGCTGTATAGGGGCATCGAACCGATGCTGAAAACAACAAGCCCCTGTTTGACGGAAGAAAAGTGAACATAGAATTCCATTAAGACTGATACTTTTGGTATCTCTGAAAGTCTTAAGCGAAAAATGAACAGCGGCTAAGAAATGGGCAAAGCTTGAAGCCACTGCATCACTCACAAAAAATTAATCCAATTTGAGCATAACTTATACATCAAAGAGTGCTTTAAATTTTACAGAAAAACGAGCATAAAATTATAATTACAGACATGTAATAAATATAAGAAACTACATTAACACTCAGCCCTCGGGAACTTCCGCTTGTAGAGGGCAGTGAAACACAGTTTGCCTCATGCCATGAAATATTACAATACCACTTGTGCTTGTTAGCTCCCAACTGGGGCTTTAGCCCTGGAGGAAAACCATAGGTTTGGGTGTTGTCCGTCCGTCCATTCGTCAGCCGAGTCGTCTGTCTATCCGTCCGTCCATTGTCGGCTGCTAGTCTCACTCTGATAATCCGTTTCCTATGATTTTTGGTATGTAGATTAACTATTATTGTGGATAAGTCACATTTTATCTTGGATTTTCAATTCCGGTTGAGGGCTATGATCTCGACGTAAGTAAATAAACAGTCAAGGAGTGTAAGGTGTTCATGATAAAGCAAAACAGAATTCTGCACTGGTTCACACGGAGAAATATTAGGGAACAAACTCATGCACACCCTTACACAAATTATCACCACTCACACATTCTGCTGTTGCCAAGTAACGTACGGCTGTTTTAAACGTTATGAAATTTAAAAAAAAAAAGTGTTTTGCTTCGAAAAAGCTCTGGATACACTTCTCTCCACTTTTATACGTGTGCATGACGTTAGTGCTGACCGCTTAGTGAAAGGCTTGAAATGTTCGTCATGACTGAGAAAAAATGAGTAAGATACGCTGAAACAGAATTATTAAAAAAAAAAATCATCCAAACAAACACACAGCATTTATGTTGAACAAAATTGCCACTCTTGTTCAGAATATCAGGTTCTCTGTCTATACCAACCACAACATGTTTTTATATTGTATTTAATAATTTCAAAAAACCACGGCACTGTGAATATGAGATGGACTGGATGATGCGGGCACTGAGTCACGTGCCTGGGTAATTCATGCAGCTCTTTGTCGGAATTTCAAAGGGAACTGTTCTTGTACATAGGTTAAATAAATTATGTGATTAGTTTGCCACCAGCCAACCAACCCGATATTTAGTTACAGTATTTACCGACACAGATTCCATTTTCACTACAAAAAGGACTCACTTTTTGCCACTGGGAAACACAATTAAATCTTATATCTGTTGGTGTAGAAAATACTACGGAAGTTTCCGTTTCTCCATCGCCTTAGGCCAACACGTGACTGAAAGACACACGGTCACTCTCAGGTTGCAACACCGACCCGACCAGGCCACAACATTAACTATGGGGGTAATTTGATTGTGATTGGTCGCGACCATAGACCAATGTCTTTGACGCAATATTGAATAGACGTTGAATAAGCAACGTTGTTTAAACATCGCTTTACATCGCCGCAAAAACGTAACGTTTGCCGACGTCTAATTAACGTCTTTGATGCAACTTAGAATAGATGTCGGAAAATCATCGAAAAATCGACTTTGTGCAAGCATCGGAATCACAACTAAAAACCACTTCATGTTATTGTTCACCGGAAATGGTGGCACGACATGTCACTTCAAAAATGGACATAAACGGGGACGTGAAATATGAGAATTATTGAAGTTTTTTTTTCGCTTTTTCCCTCATGTTTCTACTTTGAAAAATGTTCATTCCCACTTGCAAACATAGTTTGCAAATGGGTATGGTTTGCTAAGAATTCCGGCGTTTATTCCTTCCTTTTTTTCTTTTTTTTTCCGTCACGGAGGTTTCCAGAAAACTCCTCCTACGCTATTTGACGTAGGACGATGAAATTTGGCACAGAGATAGAGGGTGATGTGATGTCGTGAAATCCGCAAATTTTTTTGACCTTGACCTTCAAGGTCAAGGTCAAATTGAGGTCAAAATATTTTTTCAAAAACCTCTTCCATCACGAAAAATTGCTGGAAATAGCGCTCAAATCCTTGTTTCAACCCGTGTACGGTGTCAGTAGGCAGTAACATCATGGATGGAATCTCGACATTCAGTGTCAAGGTCAAGGTCATGTGACTTTTGTATATTGAATTCCGTTAGAGAAAAATTGTCCATTATCTCGAAAACGGTTAGAGATTTTGATAGCGAGACAGCGATTTTGAGCTTATTTTCGACCCTTTTGGCCTAAAAGACGTTATATAAGAGGTACCTCGGTGACCTTGACCTCCTCCGTCAAGGTCAAGGTCAAAAACTGGAAGTTGACCACTATCTCGAAAACGGTTAGAGATAGAGCGATTTTGAGCTTATTTTCGACCCTTTGGGCCTAAAAGACGTTATATAAGAGGTACCTCGGTGACCTTGACCTCCTCCATCAAGGTCAAGGTCAAAATCCGGAAGTTGACCATTATCTCGAAAACGGTTAGAGATAGAGCGATTTTGAGCTTATTTTCGACCCTTTGGGCTTAAAACACATTATATAAGAGGTACTTCGGTGACCTTGACCTCCTCCGTCAAGGTCAAGGTCAAAAACCGGAAGTTGACCATTATCTCGAAAACGGTTAGAGATAGAGCGATTTTGAGCTTATTTTCGACCCTTTGGGCCTAAAAGACGTTATATAAGAGGTACCTCGGTGACCTTGACCTCCTCCATCAAGGTCAAGGTCAAAAACCGGAAGTTGACCATTATCTCGAAAACGGTTAGAGATAGAGCGATTTTGAGCTTATTTTCGACCCTTTGGCCCTAAAAGACGTTATATAAGAGGTACCTAGGTGACCTTGACCTCCTCCGTCAAGGTCAAGGTCAAAAACCGGAAGTTGACCATTATCTCGAAAACGGTTAGAGAAAGAGCGATTTTGAGCTTATTTTCGACCCTTTGGGCCTAAAAGACGTTATATAAGAGGCACTTCGGTGACCTTGACCTCCTCCGTCAAGGTCATGGTGAAAAACCGGAAGTTGACAATTATCTCGAAAACGGTTAGAGATAGAGCGATTTTGAGCTTATTTTCGACCCTTTGGGCCTAAAAGACGTTATATAAGAGGTACCTCGGTGACCTTGACCTCCTCCGTCAAGGTCAAGGTCAAAAACCGGAAGTTGACCATTATCTCGAAAACAGTTAGAGATAGAGCGATTTTGAGCTTATTTTCGACCCTTTGGGCCTAAAAGACGTTATATAAGAGGTACCTCGGTGACCTTGACCTCCTCCATCAAGGTCAAGGTCAAAAACCGGAAGTTGACCATTATCTCGAAAACGGTTAGAGATAGAGCGATTTTGAGCTTATTTTCGACCCTTTGGGCCTTAAGGACGTTATAAAAGAGGTACCTCGGTGACCTTGACCTCCTCCGTCAAGGTCAAGGTCAAAAACCGGAAGTTGACCATTATCTCGAAAACGGTTAGAGATAGAGCGATTTTGAGCTTATTTTCGACCCTTTGGCCCTAAAAGACGTTATATAAGAGGTACCTAGGTGACCTTGACCTCCTCCGTCAAGGTCAAGGTCAAAAACCGGAAGTTGACCATTATCTCGAAAACGGTTAGAGATAGAGCGATTTTGAGCTTATTTTCGACCCTTTGGGCCTTAAGGACGTTATATAGGAGGTACCTCGGTGACCTTGACCTCCTCCGTCAAGGTCAAGGTCAAAAACCGGAAGTTGACCATTATCTCGAAAACGGTTAGAGATAGAGCGATTTTGAGCTTATTTTCGACCCTTTGGGCCTAAAAGACGTTATATAAGAGGTACCTCGGTGACCTTGACCTCCTGCGTCAAGGTCAAGGTCAAAAACCGGAAGTTGACCATTATCTCGAAAACGGTTAGAGATAGAGCGATTTTGAGCTTATTTTCGACCCTTTGGGCCTAAAAGACGTTACATAAGAGGTACCTCGGTGACCTTGACCTCCTCCATCAAGGTCAAGGTCAAAAACCGGAAGTTGACCATTATCTCGAAAACGGTTAGAGATAGAGCATTTTGAGCTTATTTTCGACCCTTTGGCCCTAAAAGACGTTATATAAGAGGTACCTAGGTGACCTTGACCTCCTCCATCAAGGTCAAGGTCAAAATCCGGAAGTTGACCATTATCTCGAAAACGGTTAGAGATAGAGCGATTTTGAGCTTATTTTCGACCCTTTGGCCCTAAAAGACGTTATATAAGAGGTACCTAGGTGACCTTGACCTCCTCCGTCAAGGTAAAGGTCAAAAACCGGAAGTTCACCATTATCTCGAAAATGGTTAGAGATAGAGCGATTTTGAGCTTATTTTCGACCCTTTGGGCCTTAAGGACGTTATATAGGAGGTACCTCGGTGACCTTGACCTCCTCCGTCAAGGTCAAGGTCAAAATCCGGAAGTTCACCATTATCTCGAAAACAGTTAGAGATAGAGCGATTTTGAGCTTATTTTCGACCCTTTGGGCCTTAAGGACGTTATATAAGAGGTACCTCGGTGACCTTGACCTCCTCCGTCAAGGTCAAGGTCAAAAACCGGAAGTTGACCATTTTCTCGAATATGGTTAGAGATAGAGCGATTTTGAGCTTATTTTCGACCCTTTGGGCCTAAAAGACGTTACATAAGAGGTACCTCGGTGACCTTGACCTCCTCCATCAAGGTCAAGGTCAAAAACCTGAAGTTGACAATTATCTCGAAAACGGTTAGAGATAGAGCGATTTTGAGCTTATTTTCGACCCTGTGGGCCTTAAGGACGTTATATAAGAGGTACCTCGGTGACCTTGACCTCCTCCGTCAAGGTCAAGGTCAAAAACCGGAAGTTGACCATTATCTCGAAAACGGTTAGAGATAGAGCGATTTTGAGCTTATTTTCGACCCTTTGGGCCTAAAAGACGTTACATAAGAGGTACCTCGGTGACCTTGACCTCCTCCATCAAGGTCATGGTCAAAAACCGGAAGTTGACCATTATCTCGAAAACGGTTAGAGATAGAGCGATTTTGAGCTTATTTTCGATCCTTTGGGCCTTAAGGACGTTATAAAAGAGGTACCTCGGTGACCTTGACCTCCTCCGTCAAGGTCAAGGTCAAAAACCGGAAGTTGACCATTATCTCGAAAACGGTTAGAGATAGAGCTATTTTGAGCTTATTTTCGACCCTTTGGGCCTAAGAGACGTTATATAAGAAGTACCTCGGTGACCTTGACCTCCTCCGTCAAGTTCAAGGTCAAAAACCGGAAGTTGACCATTTTCTCGAAAATGGTTAGAGATAGAGCTATTTTGAGCTTGTTTTCGACCCTTTGGGCCTAAGAGACGTTATATAAGAAGTACCTCGGTGACCTTGACCTCCTCCGTCAAGTTCAAGGTCAAAAACCGGAAGTTGACTATTTTCTCGAAAATGGCTAGAGATAGAGCGATTTTGAGCTTATTTTCGACCCTTTGGGCCTAAAAGACGTTATATTAGAGGTACTTCGGTGACCTTGACCTCCTCCGTCAAGGTCAAGGTCAAAAACCGGAAGTTGACAATTATCTCGAACACGGTTAGAGATAGAGCGATTTTGAGCTTATTTTCGACCCTTGGGGCCTAAAAGACGTTATATAAGAGGTACCTCGGTGACCTTGACCTCCTCCGTCAAGGTCAAGGTCAAAAACCGGAAGTTGACCATTATCTCGAAAACGGTTAGAAATAGAGCGATTTTGAGCTTATTTTCGACCCTTTGGGCCTAAAAGACGTTATATAATCGGTACCTCGGTGACCTTGACCTCCTCCATCATGGTCAAGGTCAAGAACCGGAAGTTGTCCATTGTCTGAAAAATGGTTAGAAAACTGAATTTGATTATTAGAGATTACATTATATTTACTTCGATGTCCTTGTTCATGATAATAATTCTGAAGGTGACAATTATGTGGAAAGACTGAAAAACGTGTCTTTGACCAGACAGATTGTACCATTGCAAGTGGGTGTCATTTCGCTCCGTGTAGCGAAATTAGGTCTAGTTGAATTCGACTTCATACCAACCCTGTGTTATCGCATGACACAAGGCGCGGTATTGTGCCGGGGTAGACCACACTAGCATTGTCAATGTCCAAATGACGATTCTAGACTAATATTTTTTCAAGGTCTATATGCTTTCCCGACGCCTGTACAAGGTCGGAAGGTTGACGTTGTTCCCACTGCTATTTTTAACCTTCACACAGCGTTGACCAGACGTCAGATAAACTACTCTATCCAATATCGGTAGGTACACAATGTTTCCATTTCTGTCTAGCGCTGATTCAATATTGCAGTGTTTACTGGGGGTGTGTTGTCGCCGTCTCTTCTTCCTTGAAACGGAGATTCATGCAACCCCTCCCCCGCCCCCACTTTAGGAAATCTTGAAGATGGAAGAGGCCTACTTCTGCCAAACTGACCGATAAGTGACACTATACAATTCTGATATAGTCAGGAGGGTGGCATTAAAGTAGTGCCAGTGCCAAAAAGACCCATTTTATTTGCGATTTAAGTTACCTTGCTAACTAATTTTATACTGTTTTCTTCGTCTAAAGTCCTATTATCTTCTAATGATGTAATACCCCCTAAAACAGCATACCAAACGCACAGTGTAGGCGCACTCAGTGCGCAGTGACTCAGACATCCTACTGGTTCAAAGAACGCCAAGGCAAGGTTCTGGAAGATGCATCCTAAACATTACGGCTTTCCAATAGCACAAACAGGGCTCTCAAGACAAAATGGAAGATCTTCGCCTCTCTTACCACGTCTAGGGTGTTGCTGCGACGCAATGCTTTATTACAGCACTGTTGGTCGACTGTGAGCTTCGTCACACACCCATCCTCTACCACAACGAACTGTTTCCGCCGGAAGACATCGTGTCGGTCAACCAGAAAATAACAGCCTTATCTCAAGATGTGGCTCTCATAACCCAGAGTGGCACACCCTTGTTCCCGCCCGCAGCAGAAATTCAAGTGTCCGTCTTAGCTGAGCAGCAGGTCGAGGACTGCTCCACCAAAGAACACCAAGCTGTCCGACAAAGGCATGACATCGCCGCAGTACTCACAGCAGTGTAGGTAGCCCCCAAATTAACTGTCTCTCAGAGCCCAGGGTCTCGTCTCTAGGCGACACTTTTTCAAAACCTGAAAGTACAAGGGCTCACAAGCCCTAAGATAGTCCTTGACCGCAGCAGGCAGGCTAGGCAGTTTCTAACCCTCTTGGTGAGAGCAGGGTGCTCCAAAGAAGGTAGTACGTTGGCTGAGAGAAGCTTACGCAATATCATTCAAATGTCACCTCAAGGGTCACACACAACCCATCCCTGTCCATGCCCAAGCTCCACGCAACCCATCTCCGTTCTACGACCAAAGATCAGAGAAGCACCAAGCCCTTCATGACATGGTGTAGTAAGCCGTGTGCAAAGGAGTCGTAGAGGAGACGCCAGAAAACCAGAAAGGTTTCTCCTGCAGGGTTTTTCTGACACGAAAAAGACACAGAGGCGGCGACTGGTTTTCGATATGCCTACTCAATACGCATTTCTCGATGTGACCTCGTTTCATATAGGTACAACCCTGGTTATAAAAGAAGCCCTTGGTAGACAGATATGTGTGACCCATACCTGTACGCAACCCTGCGTTTATTAGCGAGAAGATGTTTCTCCTTTCAGATAGGAGAAAAAGATACTGGTTTCTGGCTGTCTACATCGTCCTTTCCACGGCACTGTTCGGCTTGGGTTCAAGGTGTTTTAGTCTTCCAGGATCTGGAGGACTGGTTTCTAGCACGTTTCGAACGGGAAGTGGCACGTCGCCAGCCCTAAGAAGAGCTAAAGTGACAGTTACTTTAGTCTTTGGGGTCCAAGCTGTGTATTATAGTCTAGGTGAGTTACGTAAGTCATTGTTTGTCACCCTGCGTAATTCGCGTCCTCCGCTTTTGCCTTAGCTTCCTACCCAATCAACCCCTCTTAACCAGGGTATGGTTGGTACCTCGGAGAAAAATTCGAAAAAGGCTTGGTACTATGGTACCAATGATTCTGACTGGCCGACAGCTAAGCCGGCACTATTCGAGCTGAAAAGAAAAAAATTGTTTAAAATTGCGCGATTCTTTTAGAGTTACGCGAGAAACTCATAAAAGTGGAGAAGGCGGATTGCGCTGCTACACTAAACTACACCTTTACCAGTGACGTAATATGAAACACATCTTTTGACTGCCATTATCATGCGAGGTCTACTTTGTGTCCATAAGCAGGAATCTGGGCCTTCCATTTCTGGGGAAAGTCACAAAAATACGAATACAGCAGTAATTGCTCATACCAAACGCGTCCCACAATAAATCACAGTTGTCTTTCGTAATATGCAAATAATCACAGCGAGACAGAATTACGGGCCTTTCCTAATAAGACGCGAGAAAAATGAGCATTCTTATGGCGGGTTTTTGCGCCCCAAAATAATAATAAAAAATAACAACACGGCTTTACTTTGCATTTGTTGAGCACATAAAACAGTGGGATAAAATTTGAATATCGCCTTTATTCAATCTGCACTAAGAACTGTATCATTTTCCTTGGTCTTTTTGCACTGAACAGTCATTTTCATACTTGGAACTTTCCATTGTCCCACTGTAACCAAGTTCGTACGGATATCCCTATTTTTTACACTTAAGACGAAATCCCAAGGAGTTATTGTTAAAGACTTTCGCAAGTTTTTGTTTTTTTACACTTGAGACTTCAGTCCCATGGAGAAATTGTTTCACAACGAAATCCTCAACTTTCTTTCCTTTTTTTCATCGCTCGGCAAAATATCGCTCGGCAAAAGGTCGCTCGGTAAATATCTGACACAGTCCATCAGTTTCAAAAGTCCACATTACGAGGTCATTGTCGTAATTAATATACATCTATAATATTTCTCACATGTCACATCTCTTATTTCTATCCTAATTTAATCGTAACATAGTGCAGTTTCTCAATTTGTCTGGTATTTTCAGCAACATGAAATCTATACAAAATTATGTTTTATACAATATTTTCTATTCAGGTATGTCATCTTCCAGCGTCTTTTGTCACTCCTGGATGCGACCACAATTCAGTTAATGGCCATAGCGGTTCTGATACTTCCTATATCCTGACCCCCCCCCCCCCCCCCACTCGCCACACTTTTATGACGTTCCAACAAAGATCACAGGAGAAGCATATGTTTTTAAGAAAATTCACTTTGGGCCAATACTTGAAATACTTCAAGATTTGAAGAGAGTAGGGTATTGTACCAAGAGTCAGTTAAGATTTCAATAAGAAATAGGGTTTTCGCCAATATTTTTTCCCAACCTTTTGTCGAATCACCGGAAAAATAATACAAAAAATTAGCTAGGTAGATATTAATGTCCGCTTCCCTCATTCAAAATTGTAAGACGGTAAGATTTCTCTCTAGCGCTAGTCAAGATTCTAGTAAGAATTGGTTAGAAAACTAATAATAACTGCTATTTAAATTTTAACTAAAATTTCAAGAGAGTAATGCAGTTTCTCTGGCGTTAGTTAAGATTTTACTGAAAAATTTCTCGTTTGTTTTTCGCCACTATTTCTCCATTTTTTTATTTATTATCACCAATAATAATAATAATAATAATAATAATAATAATAATAATAATAATAATAATAATAATAATAATAATAATAATAATACGAACATATGCGCACGTACATGCCCACATATGTAGAGTAAGGTGGGGCAAGACGCCCATGCGGGGTTAAAGGCCCACCCAACGTTATTTTGAAATGTGTTACTTTTTTCACTCAAAATCAAAACTGATCGAAGCGCCACATGACGAAAGCACATGTAATCTAAATAAAACCACAACAGTGGCACAATGTTGCAAGTAAAGACATTATTTAATTTTAGGGGGTCAATTTTATAAGAATCAGAATTTTTTGGGAAGCCATAGAAGTTTTTATAGGTTACAGATTTTAGGGTAATATCATGAAATTAATAAGTGGTCTTGCTGTTTCTAAAAACATAACAGAGTGTAACCGATGATATTCGATAGTAATTTTTTGAGATGATATTCACATATTACCCTTTGGGGGGCACCCGTGGGCCTTTTGCCCCAGGCAAAAAATTTTTATTCAGTTTTTCATGAAAAGTAAAAAGTTTAATAACTGATTCACTATTTTGGAGGTAGAGGGATTTGAAGTTGAATACCAATCGAAAGATAAGGAACATATCTCAACTCAATAAAATTTTATAGCATATCGCGCTTAAGGGGGGGGGGGGGCTTTTGACCCACCTTGCTCTATATACTTTCAGCAACTGCTTTTGCCCCTGCTCTTGTAGAAGCTTGAGCTAAAAATAAAACTGAGCGTAAAATTCGAAATTCGGATATCACATCAAAATAACAGAACTACAATGTGGTGGAAAAAATTGAGTTATTTGCAATAAAACGCAGTTTCTACTGCTATAAAAGGGAAATCGGCAGGGAGGGGGCGGGTGTATTTACCCTGAACACTGGGTATATGTATGCGGTGGGGAAAAACGTCCCACATGCCATAGCAGCAACACTGGATGGCGACAACGTTACCAAGGATGCTGCCATCACTGAAGATTTTCACCTTTACCAACCCATGCAGAAGTGGTAGCATTGACATAAGCTTGTGACAAGTCTCACATGGTTACCACATTGGTATGGCATATAAACGGTCAGCAGCAAAGATCCCGTGATATGACACCTTTTCAAGATTCAGTATTTCAGTACAGTCACAGCCAGTTTCTTTCAGAGGTGAAATCCGTACAGCAAAAAAATAACTAAACTTCAATGTGAAATGGCGATAATGGGATATTTTTTCTCTTGTTCGGAAATCGACCCGAGTTTGAAAAAGCCAGTTTCTACACCTTTCATCCCAAATATAGCTCGAGTACTGTAAAATCTAATCTGATATTTAAATGAAATCGTGAGTAAATCCAATATGCTGAAATGCTAACGTAAAAAGTTCATTTGATATGCTATCACTTGTTTCATTAACACTATTGCTGCAGCTAATGTGGTGTGTGAAATGTAAACAGGCAAATAAAAAAAAACTAGAGCAGTACTCCGCTTTTAAGCACAATGAAAGACTTGGGAACATATAAACCGTTCTAACTTGTTAATACCTACACAAAACAATGATCAAACTAAAATAGGAATATATGAATAACATGAATAATATATGAATAATATTTCTGTGCAATAAACAGGAAATGCAGCCAGATGGAGGGGGAGGGCGGGGGGAAGGAAGGGAGGGGGGACTTGGTCTTCGATGTAATATGACTGTTCTGCTCAGGAAGGCCGTATGAAATAGAAAAGACCCCTCTCAACAAATTGTGTAAATCGAAAAGACCGCTGCTAAAATGGCGGTCTTTTTTGTATAAAGATGTGGCGTAATATGTGACTCAAAAAGACTTCCGTAAATTGCAATTGGAAAAGTGTGCTGTTTTTCTGCCCCCCCCCCTCTCCCCTCCACCCCCAACCCAAAAGAAACGCGTCCTGGGCCCGAAAAGATTCACACATAATCAGCCACAATCACATATTATCATCCACATATTATCACAAATAATTATAACCGTTAACGAAGCTTTGAAGGCAGTAAGGCTATATTCTAATAGCCTTTGCTAGCTTAATAGTCTATGGAATGCCGATTTAACATTTAATAATAATTATTGATATCAAAATATAGTTATATATATCAATAAATCAATGTAAATATCATTAATTAATATTTTGCTATCAATAATTGAATTTTAGCTGGCAAAAATTTATTTTTGAGTTTCAAAAAATCAATTTCATACCTTAATAAAATCTCAAGGAAGCCACACGTTTATATATAATTTAGCGAATCGTAATTAAATGTTGGAGATGAAAAAGTGAATTATTGATATCGATAATAGCAATACAGTTTTTGAGCTCAAGAATGGTTCTTTTAATAGATTATACAAACACAGGCACGGAGTGCCAATATCGTTTAAAAAGGGAGGTAATTTTCATTCAGTACTCCGCATTACGCACAAAAAGAGTATTCTTTCAGAAATGTACTCCGCATTAGGCTAAAAAGGAGGCATTATTTCAAGCATGGCACTCAGTTGGTAGCCCCCCCCCCCTTCCCCCCACCCACTGGGCCGTCCATGTGAGGAATATACTTGTTATTCATAGAACGCGTTATCTACAGCATCTTTCGCCTCAAAATTTCACACAGCACGGAAATGGATATCCCGATAGCGTCTGTAAATTTTCATCTTCCCCGCTATTCTCATTTCTGACAAGTTGTACAGAAGTGATTTGCAAAAAAAAATGAGAGAAATATATGGTTACTCGTATGAGTTTACTTACGTTGGGAAGGTAATTAAACTTTCCTAGTGTAAATAGTGCATTTAATGAGCTTTTCTATGGCCTTGACGTGTCTTTTGCTAATCGAATCTCGCGGTTTTGAGTTCTAAAAGAAAAAGCTATTCATGTTTAGTTTATTAGTTTAATCACAATTAGACACGCAATTTAGGGATATTTAAATGGCAGCAAATGATCCGGGATCGGAATGTTTATGTATGGGTTGAGAAGTAAATGAGAAAAAAACTTCAAGGCGTCACAGAATGAGAAAGCTGCGACAAAATTTCATGTATTGGCCCTTGTTTGGTCCGTCTTTGCCCCAATCGCACTCACCCCCTTATTTTATTATTATTATTATTATTATTACTATTATCACTATTATTATTATTATTATTTTATTGTTACTGTTATTGTTATTGTTATTAATGCTTTATTATTATTATTATTATTATTATTATTATTATTATTATTATTATTATTATTATTATTATTATTATTATTATTATTATTATTATTATTATCGCTTTATTATTATTATTATTATTATTATTATTATTATTATTATTATTATTATTATTATTATTATTATTATTATTATTATTATTATTATTATTATTATTATTATTATTATTATCATTGCTTTATTATTATTGCTTTATTATTATTATTATTATTATTATTATAATTATGTGCTCCCACTATTAAGAACTATAACTCTAATTTCGTGTGATATTTTTTGCGACCGACCACGCAAAAAAGGGCGAAAACTGTAATTTCACATAGCAACAGTTGGTTATTTCCATGGCCAGACACAACAGCAGCGCAGTCGAAAGGCTAATCAGAGAAGATGGTAATGGATTGCACTGTATAAGTGAATCACACGTCACAAAAACAACACCGTGATTAATATTTGTTTGGACTTCAAAACAATCTTAATGGCTTCTCCGAGAGAGAGAAGTAGATAACGTCTGTGTTTTCAAGGCCATAGTGGAATGAAGCGTCTTTCTTCTTTTAACTCTTTATGGGAACTGAAAGTTCCCAAGGTCACTCTGGTCACGTGGGCAGGTTCATTTTGAGCGTTGCAAGAGTTCCTTTGATGGAGATATCATAGCAACAATTATTTTCACAAAATAGTACTAGTAATAGTACTACTACAACGTTCGCTGGGAACGATTTTTTTTATTTCTACATTTTTTATACTTATAGAATTTATTAAACTAAAAGACCTTCCGTTCCCAACGACTTTCATTAGTGATTCCTGCCCCCTCCTCCACAGTAACGGAAAAATAGAAAATTGTTTTGAAAAGAAAAGAAATGATTAGAAGGCAATAGCGGCGGCAAAAAAAAAAAAAAAAAAAAAACGGGATCAATTTTTTCAGCATTTCGATTTTGTGGTTCACGGAAATAATGTCAAACCAGTAATTCGCCTTGCCCGCATTCAAATCTCAAGCAATCACTAAAAACATTCCTCAAGATGCCCCCCCCCCAACGCCCCCCCCCCCCCCCGCCCCCTAACAAAAATCAAAAGACTAGTTTCAAAACGCAATTGAAGGGGTCCATGCATAAACTTGATAACTGCACTTATCAGGAAAATGCACTATTACCACCACGGTATTTCTTGGCCTCTGTTCTGTCACATATGTAAGTCTTACACCTCAAAACATATTAGAAGTGGGCATTTTTGAGAAAAATGCGATGGGAAAAACCTATGTTTGTTACTAAAATTTCAAACTTTAAAGGCGTTTTTCTCCACTGCTGATAACTGCAGTTATCAAGTTTATGCATGGACCCCTTCAATTGTGTTTTAACATTTTTATTTCTAAAACACTGACACTCACCGCATTTTTGTTCATCTGCGCCATCGGGACAATCCTCGACGAAGTTGCAGACTTGGCGCTTTGGTACACACACAGCTGCGTGGTCATTATGTCCACTGTCAGAACACTTGGTTGCATCTTGAGCGCATTCTGAATCCACTTTTTCGTCTGAAAACAAAAGGGAAATTTACCTAGTTTTCGGTTTTCCATTCTGAATGTCATACACACAGCTATTCTAGAAAATGTATAATTGTTCTTTTTTTCCAGCTTAAGAAAGTTAACCAGATTTCATAAATTGTTGACCTGAAAAATAGAAAAGTAAAGGTGGATTTATTCTTATACCTTTATTCGCGTTCATTACTTCTTCGTTCTTTTTAAGATAAAGCCCCAAGTGTGTAAACAACATTCCATGAAGAAGAAGATAGGGATAAAAATCAATTGAAACAATATGGGCTCTTCTTTATGACATAAAAAAACACTCACTTAAACTGGGCTAAGGATTCATTTATCAAAGCTCTAAGAAATTAGATAATTGACATTTTTCATTTCAGAAGCTCTTTTGTTGCAATCTTCTATCGTCTTTAATTTTTCCCTACTCAAGGCTGAAGTATTTATAGCCTGACCATTTAGAATCACCGAGAAAAATTGATACAATTTAGGCAGCTCTTAACAAATATGGCAAAAGCTAAAAAAAATGTCAATATTATTTTAAAATAGATTTCACAATATTCTTGAAAATGTAAATAACACGTCCTTGCTCTTCAAACAATCAACACCTAGTGTTTCAAGCCAACACCCACAAAACTGAATTTTTATTGGTGATTGCTGATTGCCTCTTATTCATTTGTGAAACAACTTGGTTATCAAATTTTTCGTTAGAGCTCTAAAGTATAAATGTATTCAATTCATTTTCAAACTGTGTCCTTGTCATGTGGTTTGCGTCCGCTTGGATTCTTATTTATACATCCTGCTCGGATGCTTTTAGTCTTTTAGTGAAAAGGGTTGTCTATAAAAGCGGCAGTTATAAATAAACTTTGATGACATATATCAATGATGTTAAGTGCCTCGTCTTGTGTTCTAAATATATCAAATACAGTCATTTTATTCAATACATTCTTCACACTCGTACTATATATATATATATATATATATATATATATATATATATATATATATATATATATATATATATATATATATATATATATATATATATGATTTCAAGCCGTCCTAGGTGGGATTTTTATAAATATGTAATCTGCCTTTTTGGGAGCCTGAAAATTTGACAATTTGCCTGAAATGAAAGGAATGTTTGTAATCATGATCCGACCCCATTCATAACCGGTCAGCTGCAATTAAATGGGAGTGAGCAATAGGTCCGCTAGCGCGTTTCATGTGATTTGATTGCCGTGTATTTTCTATTGTTACTTTTATCGCATGTCTTCATTGACAACTGCAGCAATATATTTAAAGGCAATTGTATCGATCTATGGGGTTTTGAGATTGCAATTAAACGCAAATATTTTTTCTACTTATTGTATTGTATTTATACTAACTAAAAAAAAAATATGTAACACTGTGAATATATTTATCAGGTATCACTTTTTTCGGCCCCTATTTATACTGTGCATAAAAATCCCACCAAATACCGGAGGAGTCAGAATTAGGAAGCTACATTGGCATGTTGATCTCAAAGTATAATACATGATAGAGGTGTGGGAGGGGGAGGGCCGGATTGAGATTAAAATCATTGCATTTATTTTGTGCGATCAAGACATAAAACAAAGCAATCAGCAAAAAAGTCGCACATTTACTTAATCGCGAAATTGCAATTAGAAATTGCATTTAAACATATCAATAGCATTATGTAGGTGTAATAACTCAAGGCATAAAAGAAAGCAAGTGGTAAACAAGTCACATGAAACGAACGAGCAAACCGACCACTGAAATGTATTTAAGTGCAATTAGACACATCGGTCAATTTTTATCCCTACGGTCACATATTAGAACTAGACCGAATTTCGCTACACGTAGCGAAATGACACCCACTTGCAATGGTACAATCTGTCTGGTGAAAGACACATTTTTCAGTCTTTCCACATAATTGTCAGCTTCCGAATTATTATCATAAACAAGGACATCGAAGTAAATATAATGTAATCTCAAATAATCAAATTCAGTTTTCTAACCGTTTTTGAGATAATGGTCAACTTCCAGTTTTTGACCTTGACCATGACGGAGGATGTCAAGGCCACAGAGATACCTCTTATAAAACGTATTTTAGGCCCAAGGTACCTCTTATGTAAGGTTGTTTAGGCCCAAAGGATCGAAAATGAGCCCAACATCGCTCTATC
This sequence comes from Protula sp. h YS-2021, assembly GCA_949752745.1. Lineage (NCBI taxonomy): Eukaryota > Metazoa > Annelida > Polychaeta > Sabellida > Serpulidae > Protula > Protula sp. h YS-2021. The sequence continues at coordinate 33,447,325 of OX457024.1, read as the reverse complement.
TCTAACCGTTTTCGAGATAGTAGTCAACTTCCGGTTTTTGACTTTGACTGTGACCCAGAAGGTCAAGTCACCGAGGTACCTCTTATGTAACGTTGTTTAGTCCCAAAGGGTCGAAAATGAGCTCAAAATCGCTCTGTCTCTAACCCTTTTCGAGATGAGTCGGCCCGTCGTTAAGGACGCGAGTAGTCACGTGACCTTTGACCTTGACCATCAAGGTCAAGGTTAGTGATGAAAGTGTACCCTTTACTGAGTACGTTTTGTGCATCAACACTGGGATTTGAGCACCTTTATGGCTACGTTTCGTGATTAATAGGTGTTTCCAAAAATATTTTGAACTCAATTTGACCTTGACCTCTGAGGTTCAAGGTCAAAAAGTTTTACGGATTTGACGACAACTCATTACCCTCTTTGCCTCTGCCAAATGCCGTCTTTTTACGACAAAACCTGTAGGAAGAGTTTTCTGGAAACCACTTCGAGGTCAGAAAAACTTTGACCTCAATTTGACCTTGAGCTTGAAGGTCAATGTCAAAAACTTTTGTGGATTTGACGACATCTCATCACCCTCTATCACTGTGCCAAATTTAATCGTCCTACGTCAAATAGCCTAGGAGGAGTTTTCTGGAAACCTCCGTGACGGAAAAAAAGAGAAGAAAAAAAGAGGAAAAAAAAGGACAGAAATTTCGAGAAAAACTACAAACTTATACCCATTTGCAAATGAAGTTTGCAAGTGGGAATAAATGTCAACCAAATCCCATAAAACGCGTGAGTAGATACTAAAAACTAAATCGTTATGCGTGATCATAACAGAATATTTTCTTCTATTTAATTGATCACATGAATCGCCTTTTATTCTTACTATCACATATTTGAAGACTACAACCAAATCGCATGGGGAGATCATGATTACAAACGTGTCTTTCATTTCAGGCAAATTGTCAAATTTTCAGGCTCCAAAATCAGGCAGATTACAATCTGCCTAAATATTTTTAAAATCTGGACATAACGGCGACGACCATAACGGAGAAGACCAAAACGGCGACGGCCAAAACGGCTACGGTCAGAACGGCGACAAGTGCAACCACGGACACAACGGTGACGCAGTATTTTTTTAAGTTTATGCTTTAAAACGCTTATTAAAAACAAAAAGTAACAACGTTGCCAACACAGTTTAACAGAGATATCAGAGATAAATAAATCGGAACACAGTGCAGCATTTCTCCCAACGTGCCCTTCCTGCCCTCCTTAACCACCTCCTTCCTGTCACCAGTCACTGTCTCAATAATCAGCTGAAGGAAGGATTTACTCAATTACCTTTTCTCAGGTAAAACTGAAAATTGTTTTCTCGGGTAAAATAAAATGTAATCTTATCTTTTACTGGTGTGGATTCGTACATAATACCAGCATTTCACATAACCGATACAGATAAAGCAGATATTAGCTCATTAAGGCGATTAAAACATCGGTTTTTCATTGCTAATGATCCGAAGTCCTTTTAAAGGCATTTTTATTTTGACTTTTCTTGATGTGGATTCACGTGCAATAGCGGATTAGTGGGCAAAGTCGCTAAATACAATTGCCTTTCAAAATGTACACACACACACACACACACACACACACACGATGGATTATCGTATAATTGCAATTAGGAATATATGAGAAAATAAGTGTTAAATTATTCATTTTATTTTGCTCTTAAAATTTTAATATTGGTTTAAATTATACTTAGCTTCAAGTAGAAATGAATTGATTTATCTAACAACACTATTGTTTGTATTTTGATTTTCAACTTTAAATTATTAATCTTCGTCGCCGTTTTGTCCAGGGTTTGTCCACGTGATACCAATCCTCGCAAAAAAGATCTTATGCTATTTATACGCATTAAATACGCATTATGTCAAATCATTTGTTCTTGATTTCTACTTATAAGAAGTCCTTTGAATTGTTTTATATTTGGTTGTGAAATTTTTGAGCTTTGAAACATCTAAATGTTAATATAATATTTGAATATATCGGTTTTAGACAAGTAATGTAGTGCAGTGCAACCTTTTATGAATGCGTGTCCTCATAATCCACATCCCCATAATAGTTTAAGAGTTACATCACAACGTTTGATATCTACGACATTTCAACTGCCTTTACATATTGGAACAATCGGGGTTCAGATGTCCAAATAAAACCTTATGATTGCTTGAGCTCGATGCAGGCTAACCTCATCCGTAATATGGTACTTAAGTAGGACTACGGTCCACCACACAACACAAAAAACGTATTTTAACACTTGACAAGCCTTTGGCTTGCAAGGGTTATATGAATTTGTGCGAGCAAAATTCGTGCTTTTTTTCTTCTTGACACTTTTTCCGATTTTTTGTGCCTTCTTTTCTCCAACACTATGGGCCCTACGACCATGAAACTTGGTACTTATGAAGAGCTTGATCTGAACATGTGCATGTCACTTTTTATTTTCGTCTTTGATATCGTTTTCTTTGTTAAAATGCCATGTGAAAAGAGTGTATTTTCGCAAGTACATGCGTAGCATTTAACGACATCACATAATACACATTTGCTCAGTGAGCTGTGTGCGAGCTCTCACTGCGTAAATAGATAACACGGCGTATACCTGACCAGCCAATAAAACTTTGAGTCAACAACAACCCAACACTACTCGGCTTATAAGATGTATTTAAGCTGTGTTGTTTGCAATATATTATTCAAGAAATAACCCACTGAAGGAAGTATTTTTGCGTTTTAATTTTTGTCAAGTGTTTAACATTTCGCTAGCGGAATGAGCTTCTAGTTTTTTATTGACATTAAATCCTGAAAAGTTTTAAAATTGCCCCTCCACCCTAAACATTTCTCGAAAAGAGAGGGCATAATTTACCATACAACATGTGTCATCTAGGATATTTATGCTAAAACTAGTTTTGTAACAGTTTTGCCCCATCTACAGTTTTGTCTCCAAAATTGAATTTCAAAATTATCCAAGGCCTCTTGAAAAAGCAACCGGAAGAAATATCGCAGATTAATTGAACGCATCTATATTCTACTAAATTTCGGATGAACCGAATGTTCTCGGCAGTTTATCGCCCTTCGGTGAAACCTACTTGATCATCATTCATAAGTTTTTGAAGCAGCAGTGTCATCCTTAAACTAATAGCCTTTAACTATTTATAGTCCGAGTTGAGCAGTGAAATAAGTCTAACTTTTTATTAGCATAGGATCTTTTTTAGTCCCAGCTTCTACAAAAGCAGGAGCTATAGTAGCCGTTGAAAGTGTTTAAGATCGTATCTCCTGCTAGGTTTTTAGCCTGAACGTCTTGAAATTTAGATTAATGGTAGCGGACCTAAGTGCCTACCTGACTATCACTTTTTTGGCACTTTTTTTAAACTTGGCGGAAACATTGGCCAAATAACATATTTCTTTAAAACGTCTCTCCACCTAAGGTTTTCCTAGAAATGTTCTAGAATTTTGATGGAAGGTAGGGTGCATAAGTGCCCACCTGGCTGTTGCGATTCGCCAAAAATTAGCGAAAACATTGGAGAAAAACAGTTTTTTTCGTAAAATCTTAACTATCTCCAGGAAAATAGCCTTACTGTTTGGAAATTTTAAGTGAAAGTAGCAAGCATCTCCCTTCCTGGCTGTTACTGGAGAAAATTTTGACGCAAAGCCAAAATATTTCTTAGTAAAATCTTAACTAACACCTGAAAAATAGTCTTAATGTCTTGAAAATTTAGATGAAAGTATCAAATAATACTTCTTATCTGTTTGTTACTATTTTGGTGAATGACCAAAAATTGGCGAAAACACCCAAATTTGTTCAGTAAAATCTTAACATACTGCTGGAAAATAGTCTTACTGTCTTGAAATTTCAATTGGAGATTGCAGATATTACTACCTATCTGGCTGTTACTTTTTTGATGATTTTGGCGCAAAACCAAAAATATTTTCAGTAAAATCTGAAATAACTCACCGAAAATAGTCTTACTGTCTTGAAATTTTAGGTGAAGGTAGCAAATGATTAGTACTTTTTTATAATTGGCCAAAGATTGGCGAAAAGTTTGGTGAAAAACAAAAATATTCAGTAAAATCTTAACTAAATGCTGGAAAATAGTCTTACTTTCTTGAAATTTTAAAGATAACAGGAGTAACTGCCTATCTAGCAGTAACTGTTTTGGCGATTCGCTTAAAATTGGCTCAAATATTTCCGAAAAACCAACTTTTCTTAAAAACTTAACTATCTTCAGTAAATAGCTTTACTGTTTGAAATTGTAAGTCGAGGTAGCAAGTGGAGGTAGCAGTGGCAAACTGGAAAATGCCTTGAAATGTTAGGTGAAGGTAGCAAGTGGCGCTACCAATATATTTCTTACAGTTTTTGGTGACTGGCCGAAAACTGGTGAAATTTTTGGCGAAAAAACCAAATTCTTCAGTAAAATCTAAATAGACTGCTGGAAAACAAGTCTTACTGTCTTAAAATTTTAGGAGGTAATAGCAGGCATGAATACCTACCTGGCTGTTTCTTTTTCTGGTGATTAGCAAAAAAAAAAAATATTTTCAGCACTATCTTAAAAAACTGCAGGAAAATAGTCTTACTGTCTTGAGATTTTAACAATAAGTAGCAAGCATTATTACATACCCGACTTTTTGGTGATCAGCCAAAACATTTGGCGAAAAATTTGGCGACCCCCCCCCCCCCAAAAAGAAAAAAAAGCAAAATTTTGAGTCACTCCAGACAAATAGTTTTACTGTCTTGAAATTTTAAGTAAATGTAGCCAGCATTGTTACCTCCCTAGCTGATTTTCTTTTTGTTTAATTGCCAAATAATGACAAAAATTTGGCAAAAAAAATTTCTGTAAAATCTTGACTAACTTTCCGAAAATAGTGCTACTTTCTTGAAATTTTAAGGAAAGGTAGCAGGCCTTACTGCCTACCTATTGTTAAAATATTTGGTGATTGGCCAACAATTGGTGAAAGCTTTGGTCAAAAACTATAAAATGTAATCAAATCTTAACTAACTCCAGGAAAATAGTATTACTCTCATAAAATTTGAGATAACGGTAGCAGGCAATATCACCTAATTGGTTGTGATTTTTTTGTGACTGGCCAAAAAACTGGTGAAAAGTTTGGTGAAAAAGCAAGAAATTCCAGTAAAATGTTAACGAAGACCAGGAAAATGGCGTTTTTTTTTCTTGTAATCTTAAGTGACAGCAGCACACCTCACCACCTAAGTGACTTACGTTTTGGGCAATTGGCCAAAAACAAATTATCTATAAAACGTATCTTCTAGGTTTTTCTCGGAATCATTTTACAATTATTGTGGAAGGTAGTGTATATCGATGTTCACCTATCTGTTACCTGGTTTGGCGATTCGCCAAAATTTGGCAGAAATATTGGCCAAAACATAATTGTTTTTTGTAAAATGTTATCTGACTCCAGGAACAGGAAAATATTCTTACTGTCTTGAAATTTTATGTGAAAGTAGTAGGCTTTTACTTGATTTGGGGGGATTTGAAAACATTTATAAAATCTTTGCTTACTCCAGTCAATAGTCCATCTCAAAATTTTACGTAGCCATAGCAGACAACATAACCTAACTGGCTATTACATTTTTTGGTGGTTGGCCAAAACATGGCGGAAAATTAACTTAATCTTGTAATTTTAAGCAACAGTAGCACCCCTTACTACCTAACAGGCGATTTCTTTTTCTTTGCCAATTGCAAAACTTGGCGAAAATATTGGCCAAAAACAATTTTCTCCTACGATTCTCATGGACACGTTCTAAAATTTTGGTTGAAGATAGGGTGCATAAGTGTCCACCTGGCTGTTACTTGTTTTTGCCATTCGCCAAAAAGTGGCGCAAATTTTAGCGAAACCCTCCAAAAAATCAATAAAACTACTGGAAAGTAACTACATTATCTTGAACTTTTAGGTATACGTAACTATCATTACTACTGACCGCACATTGCTTGTTTTTCGTGATTGGTAAAACGTTTGCGGAAATATTAGCAAATAAATACAGAAAAAAATCAATAAAATCTGTACTCAAACCAGAGAAATGTCCTAACTGTTTTCAGATTTTAAATAAACATATCAATCATTGGTACTTACCTGGCTATTACTGTTCTTCATAATTCAGAAAAAATGGCTGAAATATCGGCGAAAAAGACAATTACTCACTTACATCTTAACTAACGACATTAATATAATCTTATGTTCTTAAACGTTTGAATTAGGGAAGCGGATATTCGAACCTACTTTGCTATTGTTTCTGTCTCTTTCTGCCAAATATTGGGCGAAATACTGGGGAAAAGCAATTGTTTTCCGAAAGATCTTAATTAACGACAGGCCTATAATCTGACTGCCTTGCAATTTCAGGTAATGATGGCACACATTAACACCAACCTGGCTTTTACTTTTTTGGCAATTCTCAAAAACCAATGGTCAAAACGCAAGTTTCTTTAAAACGTTAATCCTCCTATGGTTTTAATGGAAAAATACACATGGCTATTACTTTTTTTGGCCATTCCCCAAAATATTGGCAATAAAAGTTTTTTTTATAAAATCTTAAGCAACTCTGGAAAACACTCTTACTTTCTTGAAATTTTAAGCATAGGTAGCAGGTATTACTACTACCTGGCATTACTTTTTGGTGACTGGCCAACAACTGGCGGAATTGTTGGTGAAAACAAAACAAAATCAGTACAATCTGAACTCATACCAGAGAAATGGTCTTACTTTCTTGAAATTTTAATTGAAAATGGTGGAAATAATGGCGTAAAACGAATTCTTACTAAAATCGTTACTAACGCTAGGGATATAATATTACCTTGAATTATGGAAGCGGAAATTATTACCTGTCTGGCTGATTCGCCAAAAACATTATTGAAAACGCAACTGGTTCTAAGCATTTGCCTTTGTCTCTTGAAATTCTGAATAAAGATGGCAGGCTTTAGTACCCATCCGGCTATTACGTTTATTTTCGTGATTCGCCTACAACTGGTGAAAATATTAGCTATAAACAATTTTTATGAAAACGGATCTACTTATAGGATTTAAATGGAAACGTTCTAATATGTTAATGGAAGATAGTGGTATATATAAACCATATATGTGAACGATAGACCATTTTTGCATTAAAATCTTGACTGACGTAGGGTTCATAGACTTGCTGTCTTGAAATTTGGGTTACAGGTTATAATTATATGTCATAAATCTTTGCATCATCATTCGTGATCTTGGGCATTGTACATTGTACTATAGACAATCTTCTATAATGAAGTGGCTACGTAGTGCTTATTTCACATTTCGATGCAAAGGTCTCAATATTATGAAGTAAGCAATAATAATGGAATACAGCAGATGCAACGAATATCTCTTACTTCTGTCTGTACACCTTTTAACTTTTAATATGGCACCTCATATTGTAACATCATAAACGATACTCACATACGATACACCACACTGTCATACCATAGACGACACTCACATGTGCTACAGCACATTGTCACATCATCAACTACGCACACGTTTTACACTACATAACATATTATACACGACACATATAAATATGTTACACCACATAATCACATCATATTTAACACACACATGTGGTACACTATATTATGATCGAAATCATCCCGTTTGGCAAAGAAAATATTATCACATCAAGCATTACATTAGCTAGAAAGCAAACCGTTATCATATCACGCACCATATAGAATGATTTAACGCACAGATGAGTGAACTGATGCGAAAACTGTTGTCGTAGCTTGTAACATTGGCAGCATATATGAACCTGGAAAGCATGTGCGAACTGCACACAAGATTGAGGCGACCTTTGAGGTAAGTCCATAGGTGCTTGCCGTTTTATTTATTTTTATATCATGGTTTCTTGTACAATTATACGAGTATGATATCTTTAAAATTATATGCACATTTCGGCATTCCTCTGCGATATGCCTGTTGCCCAGGTATTGCTTGTGTTTCTGTTCCTTTTTTGTTTTTTTTTGCTTTATTTACAACGCTTTAAGATTTCATGGAAAGATAAAAAAGACTCAGACATCTTGCCTATATCACATTCTTACGGTTTTATCGTGTCTTTAATTCACTTTATCAGCAATGCACATTAGTTCTGTCAATGTTCAGTTCAATTTTTGGAAGGATATGCTTGTTAAGATAAAAAAAACACCCCTGAAACCTTGATTCAATAATGCCCAGAGCACAGGCAATATCCCTGCATTCTCCTTTGATCCAAGGTTTGGTTCCACATTATGTAAAATACGAAATTCGTGAGAGGAACTCTAACTTTCTTTACAAATTTTACAAATGTGTTATAGCAGTGTACCAATTTATTATTTAAAATTCTATATATTATGTTTAAGAGTGACAAAAAAATAAAAATGCAATTATGGAATAAGATTGATTGGACACACTTTTAGTTTATCCCATACAAGTTCAACCGAATTTTTGTTGCTCAGAATACATTCCGTAAAAACCTTATAATTTAATCGCAATTGTAATTTACTGTTATTTGAGGAATGTAATCACGTATGCATATCATCAAAAGATATTGTTCATACATCGTTCCCTGATAATGTTGGGCAGTGAATTAAGAAATCCGATTCAAAGTGCTAGTTTTGCTCTTGAGCTCGCGGTGCATTTTGCACCAAAATCGACAAATTATATTTAAACAATGGTAGATTTCATGCGATCGGTGTCATGTATTAGAGCTAAGGCACTCTTTTATACAAAATAACTAAATTTGCAAACAAAAATTAGAAAATATGTGCACATTAGTCCTTGGTTACAAAGTAGTTCCACTCACCAATCCAAGGTTAACGACGATATTGCACACTGCATATTTAAATTCATAATCTTGTTTCAACAGCAGGCAAATTTACTGAGATATTTAATTTTCCTCAGTGACGGGTAAGCCATTTGGATTAACTAATTTGCATTTGATATGCAATCTAGTTTGACGTAGAGCATTAAATGACAAATCATTATTTTTAATTAGAATAATTAATGCACTCTCTTATAAGCACATTGGCTTATCACAAAAGAATACGATGCTCGCAAGTTTCATTTTTACGAATTATATTTATTTTCACTGGCTTTAAAATATTACCTTTGGCAAATAAAAATTCAAAGCAAATACATGCAGTAAGTTTTATGTTTTTTTTTATTTTTCTCCCGACACATAATCAGGCACTGAATTGTGCTTCACAAGTTTTTATTGTCATTTTAGTTTTTGCAAAATGTTTGGTTCTTTAAAATTATTTTTAAAAGTTTCCATATAACACTATGACTCACACCCAGCACTATAATTAACTTTCATGTCCACAGTCAAATTTAGCATTACCTTGCCGCCTCAATATGACAGCAAACGATACATTGGAAAAAAAGTTTAATTTTCATATAGTGCTAGTTACACACAATGTCTTATAATGTTTTTAAATTATTATATTTTCTGTATATTTTCTGTATATTGATATTAATATATCAGCAAAGTACCCAAATGACAATAACAAATGATTAATGAATGACACCACATGAAGGAAGGCATTTTAATTAACAAAAACACTTCTGGTTTTCTGTAGTCCTCCCATTTTCACCGATTTTACTCATTTGGTTTTATATTGCTTCCAGAAATGCACAATTTATGGCAATATGCGAAGATAATCAGACCATTTATTTGATCATTTGTCAAAGTTCCTTGGACAACTTGGCACAACTGACTAGTCATAAATTTCTTTGCTTTTTTCTACTTCGAAAATACTCATTGCATTGATGAGATGCATTTTTGGCAACCTGTCCTGATACTTGTAGGGTCAATTGCAGAACAATCTTGGTATGATTAGATTTGCAGTGACGGCGTTTTCCATCTTGACGAAATTAATTGCAAGGGACTCATAGCACTCAAGGACGTATTCTTATATTCTCGCCATAAAATGTTAATTTTTTTGTATAACGTATTCGTTCCTATGATGATATTTCACAATAAGAAACATTTCTTCTTTGTATTTTTATCTTTATTATCAATACATTCTTGACACTACTAATTTTGTTCATATTTTATGTGTTAAATTAGATGACACCAATTTTGCAAGGTTAACAATAGACCATAAATAAGGTCAACAACAACTGAAAACCAGCTTATTTCTTACAATTATCACGGGTTGCTTCTGCCATTATTTTGACGGGTAAAAATGCCGTTTGTCTAAATAAAGAAAAACTGAAGAACTTGAAGTGTTTGAATCATCTGATGAGAGGTTATGCAGGAAACTGACACCAGTAAGTGGATAAAGATCAAAAGACAAAAGTTTATTTGGTGCTGCTAATTAAGTTTATATGTACTTATATGTGATTTATTCAATAGGAATGAAATTAATACCATGATTCAATTCATGCATTAATTTATAGATTTTAAAATTCTAGACCACAATATATTCACCCCTTTTCACAGGCAGGTAAAAATTGTTTAGTGTTTAAAGGAGTATTCAATTGAGTCCATTTCTTAATTTTTAATGCTGAATAAATATTAAACATAACACTCTAGCTGGCCATTCTCATATTTTCTCGGTGTTTAGAAAGCTTTTCATGTTAGAAGTAAAGTTACTCGTCTTAGCCATATGTGTTAATATAAATTACAGTTATCTCTACTTCATTCGGAAAATTCCTAAGCAAGTTATCATATTTAACGATACATTATCTTCTCCTCAAATGTCAGAATTTAAAAATGAAGCAGTTAGCAACCGTGCAATGTTAAGCATCGATTATAACACAAACCGACCTACAATGCTCTCCGGTATAAAGAAATGATGAATAAATTTGGCATTATCTAATCGCATACGGAACTTTGCTTGCCACATTCACTCCTACGTGACAGGTATAAGCCAACGTGACGCTCACAAGGGCTTTTTGTTTTGCATAACATACACAACACAAAGGCAGTGACAGTACAAGCGAGTAACTGAGAACGAGTATATTCCTGCCCTGTTTGGATGGTTCAGGCATGATCATGTGTTTTTGTGTTATGATAACGATACATCAGGGGGGCTGTTGTGCTTGTGGAAAGCCAGTGAGCTCGCCGTCGTGCGATTCGTTCACCGGCCTTACACTTTACGTAACTAAACAATTATAAACAATGTTTCTATTTGTCTATAAATTAACAGAAATTTTGTAGCAGAGAAAAGGCTTCATAGTAAAATATTTTACCATAAATTAATAACTTAAAAATCTTACTAGTTAAGAACATCAAATTATCTGAATTAATCAATAACTTCTAATTAATAATTTAACCTTATTAATAACTGAAAATTATTTTAAAAGAGTGATCCATATCACAATCATTCCTTGCTTCATGTAAACTCCGGGACCTTCCGAAGTTACATGACCGGTATCCTGAGACACAGGTCTGACTAGATAAGTTCAGGTATGGTTTTGCAAAACAGTGTCTCTTCACAATAATGATACCAGTGCATCAACTGCTGCACTCGTCTTATCTGGTGACAAAACACAGGACATGGCGAAACAATGTGTAACTGAATGTAGATAAGGTGCAAAGAGAGTGATTCCTAAAAATCTCCTAAGCTTCATCCGAGATTTACACACTTGTCACTTTATAGCACTGTAATGTCGTCATCAGCAAAATCCTACCTATTGTGCAATCATTAATGAGAAAGTATTTATACACCACACGACAAAACAATACGTGTTTATTTATGTAGCATTAGAGAAAATTAGAGATATATATTTTTGGGACATCAAAGAAAACAATATCTCAGCATCACCAGAACTAAGTATATTAAGTTGTAACTATTAGTTTTTGGATGAAAAGAGTGTTAACTCATGTGTTTAACTTCAAAGAAAAACAAACATACTATTAAGAGCAAATGGTGAATAGCTATGTAAATATGCTATGTAAGTATATTATCAGAAAAAATACTTTGGTTAAGTATTATCACATCTTACTTAAGTACTGCATGGTGTCTTGCTGTAAAGTCAAACCTCGTACATGGTTTAATTAAAAGTCAGTACTCAGACAAAAATTCCTTTAACTGCAGCGATCACATTACACACTGAAAGGAGCAATCTGGAGCAGACATTAAGTGTTGTGCCGAAAAGCAATTGATCACTGTTATGTTGACGTAACCTAATTTGTTCATGAATAGGATGACGCACTTTTATTGTTACAAAAATAAACATTATTCCCCAAATGTATAATCTAAAGAAGTGTGGCAGAAGACCGAATTATTGTAAAACGGGTAACGTTTAAAATACGACCAAAATGTAAATGTAGATTAAAGACAAGCGAGCTTATACGGAGAGGTTTTATTCTCTATTGTATTAACCTTCAATAATAGTTTGATATATTTCAATGTAACCTAACCATAATCGGTAAACTTGTAAGAGTAAAATAGGAAATCAGAAAAGTTTTCACCGTTTTTACAATAAGACAGCTTATTGCCTTGGTATTAACAGCTACCATCACATCACTCACAAATAATAATGCTTAAATGTCTATACAAGGGAACATAAATTTAATTGATTTTTTACATTCTTTATGTATAAGTGGGCTGCAAATGATTATGTACGAAACACAGACATGTAACCGTATGCACTCTGTTCCTGATGTTTTGGTTATTAATAATGATATCAGCAGGTCCCACCTATATTTCGCGCACACGTAAACACAAGCAATTGTGTTTGTAAATCAGACAGCAGGAATGTAAATCCGAGATTAAGTGCTTTTAGAAAGATGAATAATTATCTTATTTTTAGAACTAACTCTCGCAAACAAGCTTAGACAGTATTTACTCTGGTGTAACATTATGCAATGTCAGATTGCTACGACCTAACTTTTTGCAATGATCCGGTGACAGACGAGCGTCATAGCTCTTCGCCATGTGCTCAGTAACGTCAACACAATAAAGATGTGTCAAGAATTTATGGGCTGTGGTTGTAAAATGTTTATATATGTGTGTATGAGAACCCTGCGTACACAATACGTCATTGCATAAGCACTACGCGCCTTCTTGCATATGATGCGTGCGTCTTTCTCTGCCCGTTCACCCTTTCACATCTCTTACCTATATACTGATATCTGTTATCTGTCTTATCAGATTGCTTTGGTAACTGTAACAACAACCTCATTTAAGTTGTGAGTTGCTAACACGAAGAATTATATATATATATATATATATATATATATATATATATATATGTATATATATACATATATATATATATATATATATATATATATATATATATATATATATATATATATATATATATATATATATGCACATGTGAAACAGAAAACAAACAACAGAAACATTTTATCAATCTGTTACAATTTCATCTTCAAATTCCAATCCTAATTTCTAAGACCGTCAATCCAAATATATATAAACATAGAGGAAATATAAAAGCAAGGCAGAATATTGCAATATAACTTTATAATATTATATATATACTACTTATGAAGTAAAAACGTCGATTTTATACAGCTCTCGGTTGATTAGGGATTCCACTTTTTCCGTATGCCAGGACTGAAATATTCCAATATTCCCATAAGTTTGGAATATTGATTATGTGCTGTAGTGTCCTCAATAAACAGTCTCTAATTACTAATGCACCAAAATAAAAGCATGTCAGGGGATCCGTTGACATCAGAGAGTGATCGTTTCCTGTCCATCAGTGGCTCATTTATCACGGCGTGCTCGGTCAGACATGTAGCACAGGTTGTGTGTGCGGTGGCATGTGTTCATTGTACTAGCACAATAAATGTTATGTTAACATTAGCATCTTACCGTAAGGTATGCATTAGCCACGTCTATCCAAAATAAGATTTAATTCAGCATTCCATGTGATTATCAAAAACTTGAGATATGTAAGTACAGAAAGCATCACATATTCTCTAGTTTTAATTAAAGCAGAAAGCAAAACACATCCCATGTTTTAATGCATACGTATAGAACGTATTTTAGGTTAAATGTTGTTTTCGTCGGGTACAGTGGCATTTACAAAATTGCGTAAATCAAACTAATTCGATTTCGATTTGTTTTGGTGGACGTTCTTGTTTTCCCAAAAATGTGAAATATTGCGTAATCTTACCGATACAAATGGTAATGTGCTTCTTATTTCATGATTGCCAGTACACATACAATGGTAACAGTATTGTGTCTGGTAGATACGCCCAGTAGATATATTCACCCATACTCCCTGCTTTTCCAGTATCGCCATCTTGCGCATTACTGAAAGTGTGTACTTGACTTCGTCATAACAGTATAACTACGCCGCATCAAAGCACTGCAGAGGGGTGTAAAAGTATATAATTTCTAAGAGAATATGTGTGTACCAAAAATTACAAAATAAAAATAAAAGCACAGTCACGTTTGGACGGATCGGAACCCCACTTTTAGCCTTACACACAATCGCACTCACCTTTTATACTCGTGCTAACAGTGCTAAGGCTGCACGAGGGTTTTTTGGATCAGTCCACCTTCTCGTGTGAATTTATCATTTTAATGCACAGAAAGCTAATGGGAAAAATAACTGTTATATGTGATACCAATGGCATTTGTGTATTTTGTATGAATGATGTCCTAAACTTATAGATTAAAGAGTTTGAAAATGATAACTGCTTTGTCTGAGTGAAAAACAACACTTTGTACTTGTACTGGAAGGTATTTATAAAGGAATACTTTAAACTTGCATATATATATCAAAGAAAGTTTTTAAAGCTGGGCTTCTCCTGATGATGCTGCGATCTTCTGTGACATTTGGTATGAGGATAGCAATCAGGCGTGTGCTTCAGAAAGCCATGTCAGAACAACATCAATCGCCACTTCTGCCCAGGTGCACACATCAAGCATGACGCTGTTTTGTAGTAAGGCTGTCATATTGAGTGACCTTTCACGTACCTATCTCTGAAATCGTCACCAGACTTCTGTGACATAACTTTATGCCTTTTTTGGTAATACTAACAAACAAAACATAATAAAATAACCTTTTCCTTGTACCAGATATGTAGTCAGTTTGTCGCGTGTGCATTTATGACATATGAATCATACACCGTGGCATTCACACTATTACATAAACATAACCCTTTTCAGTTCAGACGAGGCATGAAAGCATAACCCAACAACAATGCAATTGTTGTTCCGAAACACTTTTTGCCTTGCCTTGCAGATAATTTAAAAGCGAATAAAACGTATGACCAGCCAATGCCGTTAAATAATTTTGGCAGAAACCTTTTCACTTCACAGTAATCTCTTTCACGGATACCTCTCAAATGTTTGAGCCAAATACAAGCTATTTCGTCCATTAATCTGCCCCTTTACATATTAGAATAAACTGGATTTAGAGAAGTACCAAGATCATTCCAGGAGTAAAAGATATAGCCTGTACTGTGTTGTACTTACAACATATTGCTCCCCACAACTGAAGTACTTCATCCCCGACAAGCATTGCAACAACTCTAATTCTTATACCTTTAAAAGGCATTAACATAAGAAAGAGTTAAGGGTAGTAAGATAAATCTTACAGAGTTTTCGCACGCGGAGGATAACAATAAGCCGCATTTACATTTTCTGTTATATATAATAATGTAATTAATGTGGCCATTAACAAATTAAATAAATATTAATAATTGTGCGTACACTGAAAGAAAATATCCCCAGATATAAACAGCTCGCCAACTGTGCTGCCCTGTGTCCTATGCCTTTGTACTTGAATTGTTATGTTACGCCCTGAGTGGTTCTGGTGGTTTACTTTAAATTATTTACCTGTTACTCTACAAAGAGAGTTTCCAGTCTACACCTCCATGCGCCTTTTGGAAAAGAGAATTTAAACTTGCCAAACGATTGAAGGGTAATGGAAGTTGGAGTTATAGTTGCTTTTGACTTTTGAGTAATTTCGTCATCGGAAAGTTTTCCTAGATTTCAGGGTTAAAGATTTTGGCCTAATTTTTGAAACCTTACCCCTGCATGAATTTACAGAAGCAGTAGATTAGCAATATGAACTTCGGCCTAGATTTTCTAATTTAAAGGTCAAGGCCGTTGCTATATCGGAACATGTTAGAAAATGAGCGATTTCTCCATTAATACAAGCTGACATAAAATATAATTTAATAATATCTTCAGTAATATTAAACAGTGAAATTCTGCAGTTTCTTCAGAAGGCGGGACATCTACACAGAATGTAGTACTTATATGTAAGCGTGAATAAATCTGTGAAATACAAGAAAATAATTATTGGACCCTGTTATTGACGTGACATGTGTTGAAACAAGTTACCCTTGTGAATTCTTCAAAGCCCTACATGTTTTGCTAAAGTTTCATGAATACTTGTTTTAAAACTTCTATATTATTTGTTATTATTTTATTTGTTTTGACACATTGTTTTCATGTGTCTATTATATGTTATTATTTTATTTGTTTTGACACGTTGTTTTCATGTGTCTGTTACTGTAATCGCTTGTCATTTGCACTCTAGCTTCCCTACAATTAATACAAATAACAAAAAGATTTGCGACACAGTAAAATAATGACTGAATATTAAAGAACTGACTATTCTTTCATCATAACCTTATTGTAAATATATTGAATACACATTCTAAATATATTATAATGTTATATGGTATAGTGTGCTAACCTTCAGCAGTCACCTGTTACACATTAGCGTTACCATCCTGTCCATTTGTCCTTGACCTGCCAGTATACAAGTATGTCAGTTTATCAGTACATTAGGAAGCATTATCAGCTTTGTACTTGAAACTAAATTACATTTCATCTAAATGGAATTTGGAACACATAATTGAACAGTTGTTTTATTGAACAGAAACCATTAACCTTTCAGATGGAGAGCTGTTTTATATGCTTTTTGGGGTTGCAAAAAAATAGCTTGTCATAAATACTATTGAATGTTGCACGCAAAGCTGTGATCTATGTAGTATACAATTATACATATTGGCAATGTGTGAGCGTGGTATTTTGCTTGCATGAAACTATAATTATTTTTTAAAAGCCCTTTTAACACATTTACAAGTTTTTAAGGGAAAACCATGTCTGTTATCTTTTCTCTGCCTTTTTCAACGAACTTCATGTCCAGTAGTGTATTGCACTTCCCATATTCTTATATCAACGTCAATGGTTTTATGGTAAGTCCAGCACGCTTATCTCCCTTACAGTCTCTAGTGCTCTTAGCTCACTTCAAGCTCGCTAATCTCACTCCTCCTAATGCTCTTAAATCATTTTTCACGAGTCTTTATCACAATTCCCGTTCTCTGAACTCTCTTCTGGTGTCTCGTCGCACAAAATGGACTTCTTGTGTGCTTTTCTCCCTTCCAGTACTCTTATCTCAATCATTTGCCTTTACATCACATCAAGTGTTCTTAACTCACTTCATCTGCTTTATCTCAGTTTCAGAGCTCTTAGCTCACTTCATGTGCCTTGTCTCACTTCCAGTGCTGTTAACTCCCTTAATCTGCTTTATCCCATCTACAGTGCTCTTAACTCACTTCATGTGCTTTATGTCACTTTCATTGCTCTTAATTCACTTCACATGCTTTAGTTCACATTAAGATCTCTTATCTCACTTGAAATACTTTCAACGACAATACACAATGTCCATTTCTCTCGTTCAATTGTTTCAACTGCATTTCTGCACTTTTATATCACTTACATTGCTATTATCTTATTTTTAATTTTGTTCTAGTGTTTAGAACGAAGCTAACGTGCTCCGTTCTTTTCGCTTTTGAACCTCATAACAGATGATGCCATAGGTTTGTGTGTTGTTCGACCATCCGTAAATCCATTGCTTGATGTCAATCCCACTCTGATAATCCATTTCCTATGATCTTTGGTATATAACCATCTATTGGGTAGTGGGTATGTGCACGTTATTTATATTTGATCTTTACCTAATTTCAAAGTCATACTGGCCATCATCGTGGATTTTCAATTCGTGTTGGGAAATGTGCTTTCTACGATGGCTTGTTTTATTTGACTTGTATTTATTATAATCTTACTTCAGGTGCCTTTACTTATTATGCCACCTTTTCCCTCATTTGAGTTAGTATTGGATTCAGTTACAGTAAAATTAGAAGTTTGTCACATTTAACCAAAACAGCTTCAAAGAAATGAAGTTATACCCAAAAATAGACCTTAAGTGACGCAGAAGCAGTGCTTTAAAGTTTAACGCGACCCAGGACGCCACTTGGTCAAAACAATTTGAACTCATCACAGACCACCGAATTCCCAGCTCGTGATTAATGATAATCTTGAGACTTTCTGTTTAACGGTTGTCATGGTTTCAGTCTAAAAGGAGAAACAAAGAAACATGCTGCCAAAGTGAGAAAAGCTGTGACAAATTACAAGTTCTGAAACTAATAAAATTAATCAGCTTCAAAGGAAAAGCGAAAACAATATCTGTATATTAATTTAGCTCCCCCGTTTCCTGATAGCTTTAAAAATGCTCCAAGTCAATCAAGCAAGAATAAGAAACATAACATTTCTTTATTCAGGTTAAAATTCTTATTTGGTAATTAGATGTACGTATAAAAGAGAAATTTTAACAATAACGCCAGGTCAAGTGAATAAATTCATTTGACCTTGTTTTAATTAATACCGAATGCTGTATAGACTGTGCATCCCTTAAATCTGCTATTGATTTAGTTTACATTTGCGCAGACGACAGGAAGCAGATGGCTTGCTGCCCTAAGGTAACGCAATACCTCTCCTCGCTATAATGGCTCCTTTGTGTATCATTCCGATACAAATGTATCCTATTATTTTTCCACAGAGAAAATGAATTAGAAACGCTCTGATAGTTTCATTATTGTATAGCAAGCTACCACAAATTTGGGACAATTGAATTTGCGCCGCGTATATCGGCTTTTATTACAGGAAGTAATTACTAAACATATCTGAGAAACTTCCACCAAGAAAGAACAACACTTTACTCAACAATAGCCATATTTTTTATGAGTCAGGGAGGAATTTAAGTCATTAAAAAGTTACTGTTATTTAACAACTGAATCAAATTTTGCTTTGCTATTACTGCTATTACAACCAGACTTAAAATAATAAATTGCAATTTCACGAAACAAGTTATTTTTTGTGAATTAACTTCTGGAATAAAAGAATACGTGTTATTTTGCTCAGAGGCCAATAAAAAGGTTTACTTTTTCATCTGCACCAGGTAAAATATCCTTCAATAGTATCCGCTCTAGTTCTGACTACGATTGCAAGAAAGCTATCTCGATATGGTCAGATAGGGGAACATGCAGCAGTAGTCGACCTGAGGTATGAATGTGGGTTACGAAACTGTTGTGCAGTTGTTTGATAAGCAGTCAGAGAATGGTGCTGGGGGAGAATGTTGCCAAATGAAATCAAATGCTGACAGCGTAGTGATATCGTTAGAGTACAAGTCAAATTAAAATGAAAATAAAAACCAACAACCAAATTATGAAGCTCTGTTACATTCAGACGCAAGCGCCTGTCAGTTATATGGAAAACAAAACTGGCAGTCCTTGTAGACGCAGCAATCCCCTGTGTTTTCTTCCTTTATTTTATTTCATTTATGCACCCAAGGGTTTAATGTTATTACAGAATGTAATCAGAGATGACTCCCAAGTGTACGGTTACTGTTCAAGTTATCGAATCCAATCTAGTTTCAAGCTGACTTCGAACTTCACTTATCAGTGCTGTTTTTGGCATCCTCTAAACTTCATTACAGCTCTAATTGCCTCATTTAACCACAGCCCAGTTTATAAACTGTCGTGAAAGTAGAAAAACTATATCTCTCCTCCTTTGGTCTGTTACCCTGATTTACCCTGATCTTCTGAGAAAGTTACTTTGGGTTGTTGCTAAGTAAACGCTCTATCAAGTTTAAATACAGGGTGTGTATGTTTGATTTGCATCCCATTATACAAGTCTGATGACTATTTTTCTCTCCAATGTGAACACTGTGTTTGTGAAAATGCTATAACCCTTCGCGAAAATACACCACAGAACAGGTTTTACGCAATCTCAATTTTAAGACATTTATTTAAAATTCTCAGCTCTGTATTTTACAGAGATCGCAATTGACGCAAAACATGCTTATTGTTGTAGCCAAAGTAAGTGTCATATCAATATAATTCATTGCTGTGACGGTTTGACAAGGTGGAACAAGGTTTATACCTTCATTCAGTAGGGTACATTTCTGATACACCCAGTCCTCCTCTAGTACACCTTCTCGTACCAGCAAAATTGTTATTCTGGTATACCCCCTCCCCGTGTCAGTTTAGCTACCCCTTTTGTTACGTCTGCCTCTCCTAACAAACTTATGCCTTTTGAAATACAGCTGTACTTACTTATCCAAGTACTTATCCAAGTACGCTTCTCCTACACTTGCTCCTCCTGTTATACAAACTCCTCCAGCCACACCTGCTCCCTCTGGTGCACCTACTGCTCCTAGTGGCCCATGAGTAGTACATTATTCTCCCAGGTACAATTACATGGTACACCTACTCCGCCTTGTCACCTACTCCTAGCACCTATCCTGCCAGGTACACCTACCACACCTAGCGACTTACTCCTAGTACCATTCCCAAGGTACACCTACTCCATTTGACACACCTAGTTTTCCTAGGACATCTGCTCCGCCTAGTGACCTACTCCTAGTACCTATTCCCCCGGCACGCCTACTCCTCCTAGGACACTACTCTGCCTAGTGACCTACTCCTACTACCTATTCCCCCAGGCACGCCTACTCCTCCTAGGACACCTGCTCCGCCTAGTGACCTACTCCTAGTATCTATTTCCCCTACCTCTACTAGGACACATACTATTCCTGGTGACCTATCCTAGTACACCTATTCCTGGGAATAGGAATTGGGACGGGAGTGTGGATGGAGGGAGGTTGCGAAGATGGGAGGGATATTTAAGGGAGGGATGGGAGAAGGGAAGATTACTGAGACAGTGGCTTTTGACAGGAAGGAGGTGATTAGGGAGGGCCGGAAGGGCACGCGGGGAGAAATACTACACTTTGTCGAAATTTTTACGTTACAGCCTTTGCCGTTTTGGTCGTTGCCGTTATGTCCGGATACCATTCCACCTACACTAAAAACTTTTCACCTTTCAATACTCGTCCAGAAATTTGGGTCGTCAGGTTGCAGGTGCCCAAACTGTTGATCTTTTGGTTGTCAGAAACTCTTCTTTGTCAAATATCGACAGGGCCACTGATCTGACCATGTAATTATTTTTTGTTAAGTAATGTTTATTGTTATTGCAAGGAATCCAACTTTTAAGCCAATGTTTTTCCTATTTTAAAGACCTGTCTGCTTGTCTCAACCTATTGCAATGGATTCACGTGAAACAAAACACAGAAAGCCTGCCAAAATATTATTTACGAAAGTTTATTATCACGTCAGCTTATATACAGTTCCATTGGCTTTCAAAAATGGTGTGTAAAAACACAGAGGGATATAAAAGATCAACATTTTAGTGTGGATTTGTGTGGAGAGCAAAAATTTTAAAACGAAAAATCCCGAAAGCAACATTAGGTATCTGGACAATATTCATATTGTAGCGAAGTATTGAATTTTAAAAAAGTAAAACACCACCTGATGTTTAATGACGACCCTTTGGCCAGCTTCGGACAACGTTGTCAGTCTAGTGGCTCTACTGCCCCTCCCCAACCCCCCCCCCCCCCCACCGCCCCCTGGTACGCCTACTCCTCCCAGCACTCGTACCTGACACACCTTTTTCTCTTGGATCATCTTTTCCCCTTATTGTTTCTATTTCTCCTACTCCGCCCAATCCCCTTATCTTTTTTTAACACCTTGAGAGGTTTTCTCGTCCTGTTACTGATACTCCCATGTTCCTGCTAATCCTACTGATCCCATTTCTTATGCTTATAAGTGCCGGAACATTACACACATTGTTTTAATTTTTCAGAAATTTTTATTACAGAGACTGATGTTATTGCTTGTCCGTACTACGAAACGATGTTTACAAGGTGAATAGCTGTCTGGGGAAATATTTCTTTACATTTCACCTTTTTTGTACCAGCAAAGCTCTTTTAATATTTCAGCTGGCTGGAACGTTCGATGGGCATTATTTGTGGAAAGTCGAAAGACATGATATCAAGGCTCGCCGCCTCACGGAGACTTACACTCGACGGTTGGGTGAACACCACACCTGTGAAGTGTCACTCATTTTCAATTGCTTAAAAGGTTTTCTGAGCAAATAATAAAACTTTTACACGCAAAGTTTTATCTTATTTTGTTTGTTCTTTCGGGCTTCTTTTGTCGTGTCGTTTTATTCATTTAACAGGCGAGGCTTTTTTTCTTTGCGTCTGAGGATATATAGCATGGTATTTTCATATTACGCCATTTTGTCTCACTGTCTGTCTCTCCAGTGCGTTCAAAATCAAGTATTTTATGTTTGCATTAGAAATTACAGACTGAATTTAGAATGCTACTATTTCTAGAATGAACTTTAGGCTATATTCCATTGCTGCGCATTTCCCAAAAGGACAGCAGAGCCCACCGTCCTTGTATGTACTTATGCGATACTCTTCAATAACTCTATTTCTTCGAGCGTGATAAATTCTATAAAAACAACAGCATAAAAACAAAAGAAGATAGCATTCAAACAGACGATCAGACCCATCAATAAGTGCAGAGCCGTCTTGTAAATCGCAACCCCTTGGCATTTTACGTGTACCCTGGAGAGGTTACCCCCTTTTAGTAACTCTCATTTTCAGACACGTTTCTTCGCCAAGGGTACATATAAATGCTGCATTCATGGTCTTTATCAGGGAGGTCAGTCATGGTCTTGTCGATACTCGGTGATTGATCGGCACGTTTGATCAGCTATTCTTTTATTTATTTTTTTGCAACATCAATAGGTCAGGTGGATGTGATGTATTGTAGCGGAGTCAATAACGCTTTATTCATGCAATGACCGTTAAATCATTACTCATAATTGTGTTTTCTCCATCTCTCTGTGTGTCTCTGTCTGTTGTCTCTCTCTCTCTCTCTCTCTCTCTCTCTCTCTCTCTCTCTCTCTCTCTCTCTCTCTCTCTCTCTCTCTCTCTCTCTCTCTCTCTCTCTCTGCCCCCCTCTTTCTCTCTGTCTGTCTGTTTATCTGTCTCTCTCTGTCTCTCTTTCTCTCTCTCACCTCTCTCTCTCTCTCTCTCTCTCTCTCTCTCTCTCTCTATCTTTCTCTCTCGCCCTTTTGAGTGTAGGACATTTGACCAACCGAAATTTAACCAACCGAAATTTGACCAACCTCTTTATGAAAAAACGGACATTTGACCAACTTCATAATTTATTGTTTTTCGTACCACTTATCAGTAAAACATTAGCAATCACAAATGTTCCGACAAAAGCAATATTTTAACAGTTATAACACTACAAGTACTGTCCAAATGTACCGGGATGGTAGTAATCTCATATCCTCTCAAAACTTCACATAAAACACGTACCTCAGATGACACTAAAGCTTCCACCAGGCATGGGTTTGTTTGTATAACGCCTTGTATAACGCCGGATTACAGAGATTAACGGGGCACGTGGAACTCAACCTTAATGACACTCATTGACAGCGAGAGGATTAGCACAACATCTCTTTGATGTGAATGAGCACTTCTTTGAAATTACTTTTTCTTACGAAACCTCGAACTCCTAGATTTAAAAGGTTATGTATATCTAAAACTGAAAATTGGTCAAATGTCAGTTTTTCCATTAAGCGGTTGGTCAAATTGCATTTGGTCAAATTTCTGTTGGTCAAATTGTGGTTGGTCAAATTGCGGTTGGTCAAATTTTATGTATCCCCTCCCTTTTAGGGAATATGGAATCAAAGGGTCAATCAAATATCATAAAATAATTTTGCATCACTGCCCCCATAAGTTGTATGACACTTATTTTACATTAGGCGTTTAAAATCACGTTTCAGCAACTTTTTTTAACTGTATTTTTCTTTTTTATCACCTTCTATAAAACTGGGGTCTTTAAGGGATAGTTGCGAAATAACGTATCCCGACAATTCGTCTAGCGACAATTCGTCTAGCGACAATTTCTCTAGCGACAATTGGTCTAAAGTGTTTGGGTACGACAATTCTTCTAATTCACAATAAATCTTTTTGAAATTTAGCTGCAAATTTGCATGATCCAAAGGTAAGTACTCCGGCTCATGCAGATCAAAAGCACGTTCACTAAACTACACTTAGTCTAGCGTCCTACTCTGAGTTATTTCGAGCCATACTGGATAAGTGCGAAACTGTGGATTTATTCCCTGACCCCACCACGACACTTTGCGACTTCGAACAGGACGTTATACGGACCATTGAGGACGTTCTGGGACCGGAAGTTGACGTCAAAGCTTGTTTCTAAATCCAAGAACTTGGTTTGGTTCCTATGTATCGGGACAACGAGCAATTTAAACTTTTTTGTGATTTCAAAGAAGTTTTAAGTAAGACAAAATAATTGACAAAAAATGTTCGGGACAGCATATTAAAGTATAAATTTATGCATAAAAACTGTGCATCAAACTACATAGTCGCAAAATTTGACCCGACTGTTGCATCTAACTGTCAAAATTGTAAAGTGAAGAATGATATCATGCATATGTCTTCTTGGTCAAATTTAAACTTATTCTGGAGATTCTTACAAGATTTCATGAATAATAACATTATGATAAACGACAATATCTCATTGTCAAACAGAAAGAAATTATTAGGTATTATTCGAAGCGATAACTTGGGAGACAGAAGTTATATGGTTGATTTAATTCTTCTCCAAGCAAGATTATTTATTCATCGTTGCAATATTAAAAGTAGAGAAGTGTATTTTATTGAATACCTTAAATTTAAAAAAAATACAGTATATTTCGAACGTATCCTAAACAAAAGCAATTTATCTAAATGCAGTTTGTTGGAAAAAAATGAAAAGTTGTTATGGTAAATTCCTTTTGTTTTGTTTCCTTTCTGTCTCTGCTCTCATCAACAGACTGATAACATCTTTAGTATAGCTTTTACTCCTATTGTCAACTGATATACTAATATTGAGATTAGTTTATTAGTAATTATTTGATCAGTGTGTAAAAGAATATAGGTTTCTCCCAAACAGCGGCAAAAAAGTTGTCACTACAATTGCGCCTTTCTACCAGTTGAAGATGTACAATCGGGACCTGATTTTCTTCACAATAGTACGCCTGAAGGAGCAGAACCATAAGTAGACTATTTTGTTGCAACCTAAAGGTTAAAAGCAGATTTCGCACAAGGGGCTGATGGTGGTATCCGTGTTCGCCGCAGTAGGTGATTAAAAACTCTCATAATAATTATTCTTATATTTTACGTCCTTGTTATGGCCTATTTTCGGAGTGACATGTCATGGCTACAATTTCCGGTGAGCTACATCTATACAACGTCGATTTTCCGACGTCTATTCATCGTTGCGTCTAAGGTGTTGATCAGACGCGTTGCGTTTTGGTTGCGACCAAAACTGACGTTTTATTTTCGTAAAACGCTCTTTTACGAGTAAAAGCGTAATTCGCGTTCTCCACTTTTATACGGGTTTTCTCGCAAAACTCTAAGAATCACGCACTCAGAAACTAAAATTTTGTACTAATGACTCGAATAGTCCCGTCGTTGGTCTCAGCCAATCAGCATCCTTGGTCATTGTTACCAAGCCTCATTCGAGTATTGCCCTACTGTGCCAACCACACCTAGGTCCGCGGGGTAGCTGGGCGGGATGTTATGATAAAAGTGGAGAACGCGAATTACGCTTTTACTCGTAAAAGAGCGTTTTACGAAAATAAAACGTCAGTTTTACTTCGTAAAAGCTCCGAATTCGCTTATCTCCACTTTTATACGGGACTAACACAGGAGACGGGGTGACCTGCGTTGCGAGTCAAATTCAGAAAATTTTTCTCAAGTTTCGCTTTTACTCCAAAGAGACGTGTTGTCCTCCGTGTGAGGGGAGAAAGACGTAAATAAAACGCTGCAGAGAAGTTTAGAAGCGTTTAATGTGCCTCAGAATAGAATATAATCGAGTTGGTGAACAACTCTAGCACACGGAAGGACGAACGAACCAAGAACCAAGACGTGGAGGAGACGTACCAACGCGTACGCTACCCTCTAACATCAACCTTGTTGACACCATCTCCCTCCATCCTCCCACAAGATGGTAGCCCAACCTAACCACAAGGTCAGTTCATGTAAACATTTAACAATCTCTTTATTGAATTGTCACAAACACGATCGCGGAACCAAGGCCGCGTACCTAGTAAGGGGACCAAGTAACTGATGACTGGGCTTGGTCACTAACTCAAATTTCATAATTATGAACAATACTATAATAACGTGTATTAACCCAACTAAAACCTTAAGTTACCAGCTTAACTGAGGGCCGGGTCACGTACCAATGCAGTGATCTTCAAGACTAGCATGTGAGAAGAGGTCCCCACATGCCAAGGGCTGAGCGTACTGACTGTGTGATAACGTACAATATCGACTGACTGATACCGGACACACTACAGAGCGCCCATTCAGAACACTGATTGGAACAGACGCACCGTTCAAGACGGGTGACGCACTATCACGCGCTCATTCAAAATCTATATACAATGGGTTAGATGCAAAGAATGCACTACAACGTGCTGATGTACGAACTAGGTCACTGGATACGTGACGTTACCGGTCTAGGTACCCGATCCCTGCCAGGCCGACTCTAGTGGACACGAGGGACGCACCGAGGGGGAAGCGTAGTGTGCACTAGTGCTCACCTCCCCCCCCTTTTTCCAAGGGAAGATGGAGTACCGGACTCGCAGGGGTGAGGTACCGAGATCGGTGCTAACTCACGAGGGAGAGCGAGATCCTGGAGTATCGTACTAAGAGTACTGAACTGTAATTACAACGCAGAGAATTCTTGATCTAACGCGCTGATGCGCGTCGTGGTGTCACTAACGGCGAGCTTGATTCTGGGCCTTCTTGAACTTGCCTGCGCTGTTACCAGGGCGTTGGAAGGCGGAGTCCTTGCGTTTGAACTTGCCCTTGTTCTTGGTCGACCGTTTGGCACAAGCATACAAGGGTTACATAGAAATTACTGACTCGGCAGCCACAAAGGGGCCCAGCGAGCACAAACCCGACAGTTCGCATTGAGAGTAGTCTTTCAGGTAATATTTAGTGAATGAATTCGGCGAGGACCAACAACCGGTTTTCAGAATGTCTGTTAGAGATACACTACGTAGTGCCCTTATTGAGTTGGCTACTTGCCTTACATGATGGGCTTTAACTTTACACAGATCTCTGAACTCGGGCTCCGTCTGGGCTTTTTCATAAGCTTCTAAAACCACCATTCTAATGTACTTAGAGACAGTTTGTTTAGAAATATCTTTATGAAACCTGGGCATAAAGGAAATGATCAAAGCTTTTTGCCCCTCGCTCCTGTAGTCCTCGGATACCTGGAGATACTTGCGCAAAGCCTGGACTGGGCAGAGGGAGACCCGGTCTGAGTCCTCGTCCTCTACCTCCAGGGCCGGCAGCGTTATCTGCTCCAAGGTACCGAGGCCTGCGGTAGCGATGTGAGTCTTACCCATGAAACCTGCCCTCGGTCGCAGGAAGACTTTTTTCCACTCACCGTCCTCCTTCAGTATTTGGCGGTCTAGGGCATGTATCTCCCCTCTTCTCTTGCCCGAAGCTAACGCCAATAGGAAGGTAAATCTTACCGTTGCACCTTTGGGTGTGATCACATCGTCCCCGAATACGTCTGCCCTCTGAAGGTAACGCAGGACCAAGGATAAGTCCCACTGGGCTATATTGGTGTTTTACGGAGGAGAGTTACCTTGAAATGTCTGAACAGCATAGATAGGGCTGGGTCCTCCCCTGGATCGTAGCCCGTTGCGGTTTTCAGTCTAGAGCCTATGGCGGCCCGATAACCCTCGATCGAACCCACTTTCAGGCGTTCGGTCGTGAACAGGTGATCCAGGAAGTCTGCCACTACTGCTGGCGTGGCTTGGAACGGATCTAGCTGGGCTTTGGAGCACCAGCCAGCGAACCTGTTCCACTGTGCTCGATAAACCCTCGCCGTGGACTCTCTGTGGCTATTCAACATTTTTTCTCTCACTTCTCTGGAAAAACTTTGTTTCTCTAACAGAGAAGGGATAGGCACCACAGGTGTAGGTCCAGGAGGTGAGGGCTCGGATGGAAGTACAACCAGTGGGGTTGCGCTAGGATCTCCGGGTGGCAGGGTAGCCTCACCGGAGGGCTGGCCGTGTACTTGACTAGGAGGGGGAACCAAGGAGCCTCGGGTGTCCATGGGGCTATCAGAAGGAGGCGAAACGGTCCGCGCGCCGCTAAGCCCTGTGCCAACCGAAGCAGAACGGGTTGTGGGGGAAAGGCATACAGGACTTCGTTCCTCGGCCACTGACACGTTAAGGCGTTGATTGCCCAGGCCTTGGGGTCGGGGCATGGGGAGACATACCTTGGCAACTTTGTCGTGAGGGAGTTCGCAAACAAATCCAAGGTCGGTCTCCCCCATGGAGAGTGCTTGGTCACCCACTCGAAGGAGCGGGGTGCCAGGCACCACTCCGTGTGGATAACCTGACCGACCCTGGAAGCTAGGTCCGCCAACACATTCAGCGACCCTGCCAAGTGTCGGGCTGAAAGACCTATCTTCTTCTCCCGGGCGAACTTCAGAATGTCTCCGGCGAGCATCGTGAGTTGGTGTGACCTGGTACCGCCCTGTTTGTTCAAGTATGCCACTGCGGTGGAGTTGTCCAGATGAAACTCCACACGTCTTCCCTCCAGGAGTGGGGGTAAGGTCGTTTAAGGCTATCCACACCACCTGTAACTCTAACCAATTTATGTGGTGATCTTTTACCTGTTTTGACCACTGGCTTTGCCACATTCTGCCCTGGAAATGAATCCCCCAGCCGGATAGGGAAGCGTCGGTTTGCACTTCTATTTCCGGAGGCGGGGCTGTGAAGGGTACCCCTTCGCTCATGACCCGGTCGTCACACCACCAAGTTAGTTCTTGGTAGGCCTCTGCCGACAGAGACATCACAGCTCTGGGGTGTCTGCCGTGGCGTAAAGCCCGCCTGACCCCCGCCTGGAAAGGGACTCCATCTTTACCAAACTCACCTTGGCACCTGGCTGAATGGATCCGACGCCCGTACGGATTCTTTCTCTTCGTTCGGCAGTGGGAAAGGCTCTTGCCAGTCTCAGATCCCACCTTTCCCCTAAAAACACCATTACCTGTTTTGGACTCAGTTCTGACTTGTCTCGGTTGACCATGAGACCCACCTTCGTTGCTTGGTCGACCAAGACCTGCGTTTGACGAATTACCGTGGCTCGGTCGCGATGGGCTACGAACCAATCGTCTAGGTACTGGAAGACCAACATACCTTGAACTCGGGCCCACGCCTTTAATACTCTCATGATTTTGGTGAAGACAAAGGGAGCCGTAGAGAGACCGAATGGGAGGGCTCGGAACCAAAACCTTTTCTCCCCTACCTGGAAGCATAGATACTTCCTGGCGGCGGGATGTAAAGGTACGTGTAGGTACGCGTCTGACAAATCTACGGACGTGCCCCACATGTCCCTCCCCAGGGAACTCGTTATAACCTGAGCCGTATCCATCTGAAACGGGGTCACATGGAGAAATTGATTCAGAGAGGATAGATCTATGACTAGACGCCAACCCCCCGATTTCTTGGGCACCAGGAAGACCCGGCTGAAAAACCCTTTCTGATTTCCTGGCATCTCCCCTACGGCCCCTTTGCTCACTAAGTCTTCCACCATCGAGCGTAGGGCTCGGTGCTTTGGCGAGTTTGTATCGTAAGAGGCGATCAGGCAGTTTGGGGCCAGGTCGCGGAGGGGTATGGGTTGAACGTGCCCGTGTCGGTCCCGTTTGAACGGGAGTGCGTAACCCTCTCTCAACCAGCGCACTACCTTCCTTGGAGCACCCATGTCCCGCCAAGCCTGCCAGAACCTGACTAGCCTGCCTCCTACGAGCCAACAGTCGCTGAAGGGCTGGAAGCCCTCCTCGTCTTTTGACCTGGTAAAAGTATCTCTTAGAGACGAGGCGCTCCCCTCTGAGAGATACTTTGATTGATTGCTACCTGCACTGTGGCGAGGCCCTCGGAGGGGTCTTGCCGTTGCCCTGCTGCCTCGGCTTCTTCGGGGGAGAAGACCTGGCATTGCTGTTTGACCTCGACCTGTCTCGGCGCGGGGGCTGCGAGTACTGGCGCTTCTGCGGCCGCGCGAACTGCCTCGGTGCTCTGGCCATGAGAGCTAGGTTCTGTGAAAGTGATCGGCTCTCCTGATGAACCCTCTCGATCTCCTCGGGGGGAAACAGTTCCTTCTGGCCAAGAATAGGAGAGTGGCGTAGATCACGGAGGCCCTTGACACTCGACCAACAGTGTTGTAGGAACGCATCACGTCGCAGGAACACTAGCGAGGAGGTCAGGTACGTAGCCAGCTTCACCACATCCCTGGTAGCTAGGGCCAGGCACTCCAGGAGCTTAAGTGCCACCGGGTCTGACAGACTCAGCTCATCCAAACGTCTCTTCAAGGCACTCAGGGTGTGGTCCTGGAAAGACATAACGTTCAAAATGTGCCTGGCTGCA
Organism: Protula sp. h YS-2021; assembly: GCA_949752745.1. Lineage (NCBI taxonomy): Eukaryota > Metazoa > Annelida > Polychaeta > Sabellida > Serpulidae > Protula > Protula sp. h YS-2021. The sequence continues at coordinate 33,416,705 of OX457024.1, read as the reverse complement.
CCCTCTATGGCTTTCGCGTCTTTCTCTACCAGAGGGATATCTGAGTCTTGTCGCACCGAAGGCATCCATACCGTACGTTTGGTGGGCTGCTCTAAAGCTTCCAGGGGTATGAGATCGTCTGAGGAACGGTAAGGGCCCTGTTTCACCGTACAGTGCTTGGAGAGGTGGAGACGTGACAGTACACGCCCCTCGGTTGCGTCCAGTCGCTTGAACTCCCGGCAACGCACCGACAAGGCGTTGGCCACTCCCTCGCTGGTGGTAAGAGCCACAAACGCTTCCGGCTGGGGAACGGAGGCCTGCGACGTCATCCTGATAGGTGGGTCCTCTCTGTCCGACACTGGGCGACCACATTCTATCCCAGCCAGCCTGGCGATCTCCTGAACCGCATCCCGGAACGGTACGTCCTCAGGGGTTACCGACTCTCCCGGGGGCGAGAAAGGTGCCTCCGACTCCTGGCAGAACTCAGGTGGGGCGGGGTACGAATCGGACGTCTCCCCGCTGCTGCCGGGTCTTTCCACAGACGTTGGCCTTTGCCCGGAGAAAGAATTGGGTCTGTGGAGCGGAGAGGGAACTGCACCGAAGGGAATAAACTGGTTGGCGAGTCTTCTTCAGCGTCACCATCTTCTCCCGAGTCCTCCGAACTCCCCCTTCATGCGCCGATAGACCCGGTTCTTCCTTCATGACCGCGCCCGAAACTGGGGTATAAATAGCTCTCTCCCTGTTCTTGGGTATCGCTTCCAGGGGTGAAGTATCCAATGGCGCGAGTTCTTCGTCCTCCTCCGCGTGTTGTGTAAGAGAGATCTGGCCCGACGGGGGGATATCTCCAGACTCACTCTCGCTGAGGGTGATAGTTTCCAAGGTATCCTTCGTGTCTAACTCTTGCCGCTGGCGAGCGGGGGCGGGAGTAGACACCGACAGTACTGGGGGATCCTCCGGTGGGCGAGATATGGTCGCCGTGGGTGCCTGTCTGCGTCTCTGTTCCGGCTTAGAGAGCAGCGCTTCCTGCAGGTCCTCGATCTGTCTCTGGAGATGGGACTGCATCGCTAGAAACGAAGAAATGTTCAAAGTCTCAGTTGGAGGCAGTGGAGGGGTGTCCGCAATTTGTACCGGGGCAGAGTCCGGGCGTGGAGGAATGCCAAACTCTCCCACACTGCTGGTAAAACATGCCCCCGACTTCGCATGCGTGATGGTTACACTCTCTTTCACGGCAGGAACAGACGGGGGGACGCGAGGGTAGGAGCCTCCGGAATCACTTTACCCATCCCTTTGAATGAGAATGGCCAAGTCTTATCCAGCACAGTACTCGAGCTCGTCCTGGGTAGGTCCAGCTCGGTCCCTAAACGCGAGGTTAGGGATTTGAATCTCTTCTTCCTACGAGGTAAGTCGAAGTCCGACTCCACATCTCTATCCGCTCGCACCGGCGAAGAAACTTGCCCAGTCACTACCGACCCGGCTCTCGGTACGTCCAGGGATAAGGACTGCACCTTCCGACGTACCCTACGCTTAATGTTCTTAGCGCGCACCTTCTCCAGAGCGTCCCAGTCCTGGGGGGAAAGGTGTGCGCACTCCTTGCAGGTGTGTAGGGCATCGCACAGCGGAATATCTCTGTCTCTCCTGCACCGATCGCAGAGTGAGTGAGGGTTGGCTGCTGAAGCCGGGTGGACGCAGGAGATCTGCGACTTGCTGTGGTGTAGACTGGCTTCCGTCATGCCTGGAAAAAGACAAGAAGCGAGTGTAAATAACAATCTCAACTCAAGGAACTCTCATTCCAGTTTGAGGACTGACTGAACCAAGCTATTTACCACCAAGCCAATACCCAGGCGTACCAAGTGCGTAGGGACGCAGGGGAGACGCAGTGTGCAGCTAAACTGTACCAAGCTCGGTTAAGTACCAGGAGCCAAGAACCGAGAAGGCGCTTGGGTCCTGGTGTCTAGACCCAGGATTACCAAGCTTGGGTGCTTGGTAAGCCGTTGGTACCTGAAAGTTACCAAGTACCGAGATGGTTCTTGGTAACCAAGCCTTGCGCAGAACCGAGCACCGAGATGGCACTCCGTACCCCACTACGCCTAGAACGCAGAACGTCCTAGGTAGAGCGGAGAACTGAAGTTCCGTAGAGCAAGGGAGGTGATCCAGAGGCTGAACACTAGCCCCTCTGCGCCAGGCGGTTCCAAGCAACTCCACACTGCACTGGAGAAGCTGGAATCCCGTCAGCAAGCCTGGAGTACGCAGCTCGGCCTGGTTAGGACCCAGGCGTGGAAGTAGCTTAGGAACAAAACAGTACTCAGCGACTGAAATGACCTGTGCTTCCTAAGGATCAGGGGCGTACGCCCATACTAGTAAAAACGTGGAGACTACGAGTAACACTTCTCGGGGAAAAACATTCGAAACCCCCGTGATGCAAACTCAGAATACTAGCAGAAGCGTACGAAGGCAAAAATCTCCAAATTACGCGAGCTGACAAGCCTTCGCCTCTAAACATCCATGAAAGACTGTAAAAGGCAACCAAAAACGTATTTGCGGAGAAAATTTACCTTAAACTGACGGTAGGAAAACAAGAAAATTTTCCTAGTCTAGAAACGCGTGTGGTTGGTAACCGCAAGCAATACGAGAATGAGGCTTGGTAACAATGACCAAGGATGCTGATTGGCTGAGACCAACGACGGGACTATTCGAGTCATTAGTAGAAAATTTTAGTTTCTGAGTGCGTGATTCTTAGAGTTTTGCGAGAAAACCCGTATAAAAGTGGAGATAAGCGAATTCGGAGCTTTTACGAAGTAAAAGTAAAATCTAAATAACGTTGCCTAGCTAACGTGTAATCAACGTTGTGTCAAAGACGTTAGCAAGACGTTGATCTGTGGTCGTGACCAATCACCGGTAAAGTACAACCAGACTTACTCTTGTGTCTTGATCGGGTCGGCGGCATCACAACCTCAAATCTTGCACCTATTTGTGTACTTGCCAGAACTTCGCAAAAATACTCTCCGAAAGTGACATGTCTGTCACATGACCTTTGAAGTGGTTAAATATCTGTTTTTTTTTTGTTTTTTTTTTTTCAAATATAAAGATACAAAAATTTACCCAGTTGACCTAGTTTCCTTATGGAATTCTTAACGTGACCGGCTTTGGTTCGTTCTTTGAATGAGTGATACGGACAAGATTTACGAGAAGCACACGACTGTGATTGGGTTTTTAATGGCGACGAACTGTTCAGCAGTTCTTTGAACTTTACCGATTCCCTGACAATTGCCCGAAAAAAATTTACGAAGCGACTGAACCTATCACTGTTATACATAGCACATAAAGTTAAAAAAATGTCAAAAAAGGCAAATTTCTCGTTCTTTGGCATTGGTAACTTTTTTTGAGACATTTTTCTTTTTCGTTCACAGAAACAGAGCGTCGTTTCAAGGGTTTCAGTGCTGTCAGCATAGATTTAGCATATGGTGATTTTTTAAGCCTTGATGATGTATTTTAGCCTCCAATTAGCAACTTTCTCATTGGAGCATCCACTGTTTGTGACACCCTACTAGTGCCTTTTCTTCGCCATACCATGCAGGACCTCTACAGGTTATTAGAAAACCCTGAGATTATCCCAGTTCCATCCAGGGTGGCAGAGGGGTAGAAGGGGGTTCACTTTCATAGCAGGGGTTAGGGGTGAAGGGGGGTATGAGTCGCTAATGATAGAATAAAAGACACGATCTTAGGGGTATTCTTTTGAGTCCCCAACCCCTCCGAAAAAATGTGGCCGGTGGTCTTAATTTGGTAACATAAAGATTTCTTTTCTGTTGATATTAACGAATTTTACGTTTGGCTCAGTAAAAACTGGTTTATAGGTGGTCTGTATTTAGAGGGGTGGCCTTATCAAGACCTGTTATGTACAGTAGCTATGGATTGTTATCGGAATGGACAGCACTTTACTAACATTGACGAGAAATATGTACGCATCCCTACGGTATGAAGATTTATATTGCTATAGCAACAAACTTGCGTCTGTTACGTCAATGAAGTTATAAATAAAATGCATGTGATTCAAATATCTATTTTATCCGTCTGGCTTCGGCTCAACAAACTGTATATCAGCTATTTGGCAATCCCGGAAGATTTTTTTTAGGGGAGGGGGGGGGGCGAGGATCAATTTGACCTGGAAAGGGCTATAAATTTGCTGCTAAACTGCTACATCAAAAAGGGCTAGATTTGAAAAGATTACTCTGAACACTCATCTTGTGTGAAATAATAACTGGGAAATATAGCTGAATCACTAAAATTAGCAAAGATCATTTATTTATTATCAGGGGGGGCGCACAGCAGAGCACACCCTCCCTTAAAAACATGTCTCCCCCCCCATCCCCGACCATCTCAGCCACCTTGTCCCTGAGCTCACATAAACAGAATACGTTAATGTTGCCTAATTAAAGATATTTTTCCGTTTACATTTAATTGCTCAAATAAACTATATAATAACAGAGAACGTTTGCCTGTTGTAAAAGTAGAATTTCGAAAAATTAACAATAAAAAACTCTCAAACTGGGTGTGTGTTTCATGTTAACGTCACTATAGCGATACATGATATAAGATTCTCTAAATGATATTACAATAATAAGTTCAACATTTCAAAAGCTAAAAATGTATATCTCGTGAGGCCAAGGTAAATTTCGCGACCGTGATTTCAGATTTGCGGTAGGCCAGTGAGGTCGCCTTTCTGTCCACAGGACTCCAGACAAAGCACTCCAGTCCAATCATCCTTTCTTTTTTGTTTGTTCAGAAATCTCTCTCTCTCTCTCTATATATATATATATATATATATATATATATATATATATATATATATATATATATATATATATATATATATATATATATATATATATATATATCAACCAGATCTATCGCTGTAGTGCTTAATGCATAATGATTTGTGGCGCAAAACGACTGGGATGGCACTAACAACTGCTCATTTTCGATACAATTGTGTATAAGGCAAACAAACGGCTTGCAAAAACGTAACAGAAATTCTGTGGACTGTAACTATTGAACCCCTGTTTTCTTTCAGCCTGCATTTTTAATGAGCTGTGGAAAAAGCAGTATCATTAATGTGCTTTATCTGATATTTTTATTTGTTGATATTTTCAAAAGAATTATCAATTGGGTGAGTAACAAATAGCCTCTCTTTTTCAGTGTTATCTTTCGTTTGTCCGTCGGTAAAGATCAACAGTGTTTCATATATTAAGACCTTTATATGGACTGGGTTCGTATGTTTCGTATGTTTCGTATGACTTTCTACTTCTTAGTTTCCAGTGTCAGAGCTTTGTTTGGGCTGTTTGCATTCCACTCTGAAGATCTATACATCAGCTGTAACAGAATCTGCAGTAAATTTGCATCATCTGTTTGGGGGAATTTGAAAGCTGATGATTCCAAGTTAGAACAATCCACTGTATAATTTCAATATACTCTTGGTAAGTCTTTGACTTTTTTTATCAGTTTACTTCTATACATACACCAGGATATTACAGTAGACACTACCTCCCATTTATTCATCTCGCTTTACTTTTTACTCGCAGTAGTTCAGCGAAAGACGTACACCACATTTACTACAGTTGAATGCCCCAACATTCACATCATTACTCCAGACAATTATTGTAGATATCATGCTTCTATTAATTACATTTTAGAAAGAAAATTGAGACTCGTAGACTTTACTTTTCTTAGCTAATTTATCAAGCCACTCCATTTACTATAAACCTTTTTAATGTTTTAGATGACACTCTTTTATCAACCAACACCTTTTGATAAATTTGAAGCAGGATCACAGGGACTGAAAACTTTATTACACCTTTTCAAGTACCAAATACATGTCTTTAATATAAGGAATATCAGATCCAACGCGTAGTCGTTGACTCTAAAAATAAAACCTCCAGTCCTTAAATAACTCAAAATGTTGTTTGAGGGGTCAGTGTGTGACGATATCAAGCAACCAAGATTTTGTTACCTCACACTCTGCTAATGTCTCTTTCCCACCCTTGTTGCATATTTCACACATGTCACTATCCCTTATTTTCAATCCGACTAGATTTACGGCACAGTTAATAACATATATATCACCTTTAACTGTACAGAAAGTAATTTTAATTCTGAGTCTCTTAGAGCCTCTTGCAAGCGGATAACCATTATACGCAGTTTCTTCCATAATATTTTCTTCAAGAAACCATTTTCTTTTTCTTACTTGGGTGCGTGCTTCAGTTTTTAACAGCAAAAACTCACCATAAAGCTTTCGTTTTCGGCCTTTCTCTCTTCTACACATGACAAGAATGTATAGTTTTATAGAGCTCTTAAGTGCTGAAAATTCCTATACATTCGTTTTTTTTATTATAGTTTGCATTAAACTGAGTAAAAAAACAGCCAATTTCCTTGCTCGTTGCATAGGTCTTGCAATGTATAATACGCCATTACCATTACCATACCACTTAAGTAAAAAAAAATAGTTTGCCCAGAACTAAAGCTTTTTTGTTGTTCCAAAAAATATATTCTGATTACTCTGAGACTATTATTCTTTGCGCATACTTTTTGTGAAAGTCTGGCATGTGGTGCAGCAAGCTTACATAAAGAAACACCCCCAATATTAAGACACTCAATCCTCCCACTGGTTTAAAGTGAAGGCGCACAATTTCATTCCACCCAAAAACCCTGCTATATTGCCCCATATCCAGGCCATTCTAAGTGGCATTATTTGACACACCACATCTAAACGTCTCAGCCCACCTTCACCGTATCTTGCTATAGGAACTTCATGCCTTACCTTCAGCACTTTATGTCCCCATATAAAGTTGTTTAGCTCTTTCTCCTATGATACATATTACTGTTTGTTCAGCCTCTTGGTTTGGCAAAGGGATGGATTAGTTTTGAAATTCCAAGTTTCTTTGATAGCACCATCCTTCCCACAATACATAAATTTCTTCGCCTCGACATACGGAAGTTTTCATATTTTCAACTTTTTCATCAAAATTTATTTTTCGTTTTTCATTTTTGTTTCTGGCTATATTAACACCTAACACATTACAGGAGTTGCATGCAACTTTCATGTTCCAAATATTCTCGTGGGCCTGAGAATACAAGCACCGATTTCTGTGGATTAACTCTCAAAGCCAGCCATTGTTGCGAATTCCCTTTGGGCTTCACTCAGAGTGTACACAGATGGAATTTCTTGAATAAGAAAGGCACAATCAACCTCAAATTAGCTCAATTTGTGTACACCAAGACTTATATAACCCTTATATATTAATACTTGGCAAGTTGCCAAATGTTAAATATTCATGAAAATTGACTTGATCAGGAATATGATGGCCCTCAGCCAAAAAAAAATGGAGGCCATTTTTTCAGCCTTGGGGCAATAAAATGAAGTTATGAAAAGAGACAAATTAAGTCGATTAAGTCGAACATATTTTCTTCACAAAACGATAAACACAGTTGATTGCTCAACTAGATTAGCAATGTTTGATAAAAAAGTACATGTCTTTGAACGTTCCTAAAGCATCATTGGAGAATGATAGCGTTTCTACTGCTGTTTAAGTCTAGACATAGTTATTTTCTGAAAATAATTCTTTAATTCTAAAAACGTTATGAAAAAATGGCCCCAATGCATTTTCAGAACTGGGACCGTAACAGGCCCCAGATAAAAAAAAACTGGGGCCATTTTCAGAATCTGGGGGCCACGGACCCCGATAAAATGATCTCTGCTTCATAGATACTGTACATTATCGGATGATGCAAGGGCCACCAGCAACAATTTGAGACAGAGTTTTGCAGATAACTTTCGATTGTTGCAGTCTAAATGGCGATTCTAGAATGACATTTTCCAGCATCTGTATAACGTCGCTCTTTCGGCGTCTGTACAAGTTATTTCGGATTCTATTGTCAACCTCTAAGCGATATCGATTAGATTCGGATACTCGTAGTCTCTTACGCGATATGTAGACTTTGTCTCGACTGCCATAATCAACCAAAACCCGACGCTGATTTGAAAAATCACAAAAGTGGAGAGAAATATATATATATATATATATATATATATATATATATATATATATATATATATATATATATATATGAAAAAGGTGAAGAATTAGAGGCAAAACAACTACAACATATATATATATATATATATATATATATATATATATATATATATATATATATATATATATATATACATATATATATATATATATATATATATATATATATATATATATGAAAAAGGTGAAGAATTAGAGGCAAAACAACTACAACTCCAAACGAAGTTTAAAGGTGAAAAGAAAAAAGACAAGTGCATAGAGAGGATAGAAGTGCGTTGTGAAAATAAATGGTGCTTTCTGTTCACTTCGAAGCAGCTGTCTGTCAAAGGTCTGATTTCAGAAAACGCGAGGTTCAAGGAACGATTTCAGGCTAGTGTAATTAATACAGTGTTTTGAATTAAACGTTCCTTTCAAATTCTAAATTTGTCTAATAAAACATTCCTTAAATACACAGGAAAAGAAGTGATGTCAGTCATTCTCTTTTTCAAAAGAAATCTGCGAAGAAAACGTTTCAATTTCAAACTGACATTGATTCGTGCAAGGAAAATAATGAAATCTATTCAGACTGTCGCGTGATTTTGCACGTCTATGTATACAAAATTTCCTTTCCTTTTTTCCTGTTCTTCTTTATTTTGTATCATTTTTGTTCCAGAACGAAGGAATACCATCCAGAAGAACTTCTTAAAAGCAGTCTTTACTCTGATATTATTTTATAATAAGCTGTGAACTGTTTTTGGGGTGTAGAAAAATTTCGACGAATGCCTTGTTCTTTTCCGATGGGTTTTTTTCCATGTGCCTCTTCTCATGCGGCAACCATTAGTGACGTCATTAAGTGTGACACGTCAGTAACTACGTCATTTAGTATGACATGTCACGTTGACACGTCAGTGATTACGTCATTCAATGCGACATCTTATGCTGACACGTCAGTGCGCATAAATAAATATGTATGCGCACACTGTAAACCGGTTTGAGCAGGCTATCTCGGAAATCGGTATATAAAAACTCACTATTATTATTATTATTATTATTATTATTATTATTATTATTATTATTATTATTATTATTATTATTATTATTATTATCATTTCCACTGTCTAGATGGCCATTATAGACTAATATTTTCCTGACGTTTGTACAACCTCGCTCTTCCGAAGGCTCCGAAGATGTTTCAATAATGTTGATCCTATGTTGAATAATTGACTTATGTCCTACGTCGACAGGCTGACGTTGTTTCGACGTTCATAGCCAACCAAAATTCGACGTTGCTCCGACGTCGGATGCGTCGTCCAGCCAACGTTGATGGAACGTCGAATGTTTACTGGGATATTGTAACTAGGGGTTTTAATTAACTTTGCTCTTTTTTTCATTTGCTCAACATCAAAGCCGCTTTTAGCGAATGTGGGAAGATAAAATCGGCGAAGACTTTAAGGTGTGCAATCGACGTCACGCTGATAAAAATAACTGGTGCACTGAATTTATTGCACTGAAAATTCTTTTACTTGGGGCATTTGTCGAGTTAAATTTCTTTTGTCTTTTTTAATGCGGGGGCTGTTTATTGCATTACTCCAAAAACAGGGAATGGAAATAACACTCCAAAGTTATTATGGCTGTATTTTCTTTTCTTGCAACAAAAAACAAAGACACACCGTCTTTCATTAACTTAAGACAGGGTTCTTTCCAAAAAAAAAAGCAATTTTGAGAGAAACGTTTATCCAGAACAGAAGCCATTTTTCTCACTCTTAGAAGAACACCAATTTATAGCAAAACAATATCGAGAAATATTCAGAGCTATAAATTTTTATTTATCTAAATGTTTTTCATGACGTCTTTAACATGGCTTAAGAGATTGTCATAAGACATGAAGGTAGCTGTAATTGAAAATAAAAAGAAAATTTGCCATGTGTCTTCTCTTATATTTTTCATATACCAGTTTTGGGTCGGGAGGTAGAGGGAAAGGGTGCACTTGGCAGTATATCGGGTCACTATTCTTGCGTGGCTGATCCAAAGCGGTTCAGGGTTGTAACCACGAACCCGCCCACCCCCTCCGCCCCAAACAGACTGTTAAACGTCGTGTTTTCATAACAACAACTTTAACTAGTAAATTGCTTCGGTGATTTTTTTAAAGTTGAATCCAGACCCCCTCTCACCCTACACTCTTAAACAAAACCCGTATGTGCCACTGATAAGGGGTCAACGCTCTCCGTGCAGAGTAGCGAGTTCTTTGGCGGGGGTAGGGAGGGGGGGGGGAGATTTCCATTCAGTACTTTGCGCATCCAAGAACATGGGCGTTGTTTCAGAACGGCAGTCTGCGCTCAACTAAAAAAGATGCGCTCCATAATTTGCGAACACGCGTACTTTTTAAGTTTTGGCAAATGTCTAGTTTGCACTTGGATTTTCAGTCTAAAAAATTGCGAAAGTTTCCATGTCTCTCTCTTTTTTTTTTTTTTTTTTGCTTGACCCAGAAGGTAAAGGTCACCGAGGTACCTCTTATGTGACGTTGTTTAGGCCCAAAGGGTCGAAAATGAGCTCAAAATCGCTCTATCTCTAACTGTTTTCGAGATAATAGTCAACTTCCGGTTTTTGACCTTGACCGTGACCCAGAAGGTCAAGGTCACCGAGGTACCTCTTATGTGACGTTGTTTAGGCCCAAAGGGTCGAAAATGAGCTCAAAATCGCTCTATCTCTAACCGTTTTCGAGATAATAGTCAACTTCCGGTTTTTGACCTTGACCGTGACCCAGAAGGTCAAGGTCACCGAGGTACCTCTTATGTAACGTTGTTTAGGCGCAACGGGTCGAAAATGAGCTCAAAATCGCTCTATCTCTAACCGTTTTCGAGATAATAGTCAACTTCCGGTTTTTGACCTTGACCGTGACCCAGAAGATCAAGGTCACCGAGGTATCTCTTATGTCACGTTGTTTAGGCCCAAAGGGTCGAAAATGAGCTCAAAATCGCTCTATCTCTAACCGTTTTCGAGATAATAGTCAACTTCCGGTTTTTGACCTTGACCGTGACCCAGAAGGTCAAGGTCACCGAGGTACCTCTTATGTAACGTTGTTTAGGCGCAACGGGTCGAAAATGAGCTCAAAATCGCTCTATCTCTAACCGTTTTCGAGATAATAGTCAACTTCCGGTTTTTGACCTTGACCGTGACCCAGAAGATCAAGGTCACCGAGGTACCTCTTATGTCACGTTGTTTAGGCCCAAAGGGTCGAAAATGAGCTCAAAATCGCTCTATCTCTAACCCTTATCGAGATAATAGTCAACTTCCAGTTTTTGACCTTGACCGTGACCCAGAAGGTCAAGGTCACCGAGGTACCTCTTATGTCACATTGTTTAGGCCCAATGGGTCGAAAATGAGCTCAAAATCGCTCTATCTCTAACTGTTTTCGAGATAATAGTCAACTTCCGGTTTTTGACCTTGACCGTGACCCAGAAGGTCAAGGTCACCGAGGTACCTCTTATATAACGTCTTTTAGGCCCAAAGGGTCGAAAATAAGCTCAAAATCACTCTATCTCTAACCGTTTTCGAGATCATAGTCAACGTCCGGTTTTTGACCTTGACCGTGACCCAGAAGGTCAAGGTCACCGAGGTACCTCTTATGTGACGTTGTTTAGGCCTAAAGGGTCGAAAATGAGCTCAAAATCGCTCTATCTCTAACCGTTTTCGAGATAACAGTCAACTTCCGGTTTTTGACCTTGACCGTGACCCAGAAGGTCAAGGTCACCGAGGTACCTCTTATGTCACGTTGTTTAGGCCCAAAGGGTCGAAAATGAGCTCAAAATCGCTCTATCTCTAACCGTTTTCGAGATCATAGTCAACTTCCGGTCTTTGACCTTGACCGTGACCCAGAAGGTCAAGGTCACCGAGGTAACTCTTATGTAACGTTGTTTAGGCCCAATGGGTCGAAAATGAGCTCAGAATCGCTCTCTCTCTAACCGTTATCGAGATAATAGTCAACTTCCGGTTTTTGACCTTGACCGTGACCCAGAAGGTCAAGGTCACCGAGGTACCTCTTATGTAACGTTGTTTAGGCCCAAAGGGTCGAAAATAAGCTCAAAATCGCTCTATCTCTAACCGTTTTCGAGATGAGTTGGCCTGTCGTTAAGGACGCGTGAAATCACGTGACCTTTGACCTTGACCCTCAAGGTCAAGGTTAGTGATGAAAGTTTACCCTTTACTGGGTACGTTTTATGCATTCACAGTGGGATTTGAGCACCTTTATGGCTACTTTTCGTGATTAATAGGTGTTTCCAAAAAGATTTTGACCTCAATTTGACCTTGACCTCTGAGGTGCAAGGTCAAAAAGTTTTACGGATTTGACAACAACTCATTACCCTCTATGTCTCTGCCACATGCCGTCTTTTTACGACAAACCCTGTAGGAGGAGTTTTCTGGAAACCACTTTGAGGTCAGAAAAACTTTGACCTCAATTTGACCTTGACCTTCAAGGTCAAGGTCAAAAAATTTTGCGGATTTGACGACATCTCGTCACCCTCTATCACTGTGCCAAATTTCATCGTCCTACGTTAAATAGCGTAGGAGGAGTTTTCTGGAAACCTCCGTGACGGAAAAAAAAGAGAAAAAGAAAAAAGAAAAAAAAAGGGCAGAAATTTCGAGAAAAACTAAAAACTTATTCCCATTTGCAAACGAAATTTGCAAGTGGGAAATATACTACTCCCTACGGGGGCGGGGGGGGGGGGGCACTGCGTGCCAACTGGTTACCATGTCCATGTCAAAAACAATCTCTAAACGCGGAGTGCTAATTCCCACTTGCAAACATAGTTTGCAAATGGGTATACTTTGCAAAGAATTCCGGCGTTTATTCCTTCCTTTTTTTTTTGTTTTTTTTCCGTCACGGAGGTTTCCAGAAAACTTCTCCTACGCTATTTGACGTAGGACGATGAACTTTGGCACAGGGATAGAGGGTGATGAAATGTCGTGAAATCCGCAAATTTTTTTGACCTTGACCTTCAAGGTCAAGATCAAATTGAGGTCAAAGTTTTTTTACCTCAAATTGGTTTCCAGAAAACTCCTCCTACACGGTTTGTAGTAGAAAGACAGCATTTGGCAGAAACATAGAGGGTAATGAGTTGTCGTGAAATCCGCAAAATTATTTGACCTTGACCTTGACCTTCAAGGTCAAATTGAGGTCAAAATATTTTTTCAAAAACCTATTCCATCACGAAAACTTGCAAGAAATAGCGCTCAAATCCTTGTTTCAACACGTGTACAGTGTAAGTAGGCAGCAACATCATTGATGGAATCTCGACATTCAGTGTCAAGGTCAAGGTCATGTGACTTTTGTATATTGAAATCCCTTAGAGACAAATTGTCCATTATCTCGAATACGGTTAGGGATAGAGCCATTTTAAGCTTATTTTCGACTCTTTGGGCCTAAAAGACGTTATATAAGAGGTACTTCGGTGACCTTCACCTCCTCCGTCATGGTCAAGGTCAAAAACCGGAAGTTGAGCATTATCTCGAAAACGGTTAGAGACAGAGCGATTTTGAGCTTATTTTCGACCCTTTGGGCCTAAAAGACGTTATATAAGAGGTACCTCGGTGACCTTGACCTCCTCCGTCATGGTCAAGGTCAAAAACCGGAAGTTGACTATTATCTCGAAAACGGTTAGAGATAGAGCGATTTTGAGCTTATTTTCGACCCTTTGGGCCTAAAAGACGTTATATAATAGGTACCTCGGTGACCTTGACCTCCTCCGTCATGGTCAAGGTCAAAAACCGGAAGTTGACCATTATCTCGAAAACGGTTAGAGATAGAGCGATTTTGAGCTTATTTTCGACCGTTTGGACCTAAAAGACCATATATCAGAGGTACCTCGGTGACCTTGACCTCCTCCGTCATGGTCAAGGTCAAAAACCGGAAGTTGACCATTATCTCGAAAACGGTTAGAGATAGAGTGATTTTGAGCTTATTTTCGACCCTTTGGGCCTAAAAGACGTTATATAAGAGGTACCTCGGTGACCTTGACCTTCTGGGTCACGGTCAAGGTCAAAAACCGGAAGTTGACTATTATCTCGAAAACAGTTAGAGATAGAGCGATTTTGAGCTCATTTCCGACCCTTTGGGCCTAAACAATGTTACATAAGAGGTACCTCGGTGACCTTGACCTTCTAGGTCACGGTCAAGGTCAAAAACCGGAAGTTGACTATTATCTCGAAAACAGTTAGAGATAGAGCCATTTTGAGCTCATTTTCGACCCTTTGGGCCTAAACAACATTACATAAGAGGTACCTCGGAGACCTTGACCTCCTCCGTCATGGTCAAGGTCAAAAACCGAAAGTTGACCATTATCTCGAAAACGGTTAGAGATAGAGCGATTTTGAGCTTATTTTCGACCTTATGGGCCTAAAAGACGTTATATAAGAGGTACCTCGGTGACCTTGACCTCCTCCGTCATGGTCAAGGTCAAAAACCGGAAGTTGACCATTATCTCGAAAACGGTTAGAGATAGAGCGATTTTGAGCTTATTTTCGACCCTTTGGGCCTAAAAGACGTTATATAAGAGGTACCTCGGTGACCTTGACCTCCTCCGTCATGGTCAAGGTCAAAAACCGGAAGTTGACCATTATCTCGAAAACGGTTAGAGATAGAGCGATTTTGAGCTTATTTTCGACCCTTTGGGCCTAAAAGACGTTATATAAGAGGTACCTCGGTGACCTTGACCTCCTCCGTCATGGTCAAGGTCAAAAACCGGAAGTTGACCATTATCTCGAAAACGGTTAGAGATAGAGCGATTTTGAGCTTATTTTCGACCCTTTGGGCCTAAAAGACGTTATATAAGAGGTACCTCGGTGATCTTGACCTCCTCCGTCATGGTCAATGTCAAAAACCGGAAGTTGACCACTATCTCGAAAACGGTTAGAGATAGGGCGATTTTGAGCTTATTTTCGACCCTTTGGGCCTAAAAGACGTTATATAAGAGGTACCTCGGTGACCTTGACCTCCTCCCTCATGGTCAAGGTCAAAAACCGGAAGTTGACTATTATCTCGAAAACGGTTAGAGATAGAGCGATTTTGAGCTTATTTTCGACCCTTTGGGCCTAAAAAACGTTATATAAGAGGTACCTCGGTGACCTTGACCTCCTCCGTCATGGTCAAGGTCAAAAACCGGAAGTTGACCATTATCTCGAAAACGGTTAGAGATAGAGCGATTTTGAGCTCATTTTCGACACTTTGGGCCTAAAAGACGTTATATAAGAGGTACCTCGGTGACCTTGACCTCCTCCGTCATGGTCAACGTCAAAAACCGGAAGTTGACGATTATGTCGATAACGGTTAGAGATAGAGCGATTTTGAGGTTATTTTCGACCCTTTGGGCCTAAAAGACGTTATATAAGAGGTACCTCGGTGACCTTGACCTCCTCCGTCATGGTCAAGGTCAAAAACCGGAAGTTGACCATTATCTCGAAAACGGTTAGAGATAGAGCGATTTTGAGCTTATTTTCGACCGTTTGGACCTAAAAGACCATATATCAGAGGTACCTCGGTGACCTTGACCTCCTCCGTCATGGTCAAGGTCAAAAACCGGAAGTTGAGCATTATCTCGAAAACGGTTACAGATAGAGCGATTTTGAGCTTATTTTCGACCCTTTGGGCCTAAAAGACGTTATATAAGAGGTACCTCGGTGACCTTGACCTTCTGGGTCACGGTCAAGGTCAAAAACCGGAAGTTGACCAATATCTCGAAAACGGTTAGAGATAGAGCGATTCTGAGCTCATTTCCGACCCTTTGGGCCTAAACAACGTTACATAAGAGGTACCTCGGTGACTTTGACCTTCTGGGTCACGGTCAAGGTCAAAAACTGGAAGTTTACTGTTATCTCGAAAACGGTTAGAGATAGAGCGATTCTGGGCTCATTTTCGACCCTTTGGGCCTAAACAACATTACATAAGAGGTACCTCGGTGACCTTGACCTTCTGGGTCACGGTCAAGGTCAAAAACCGGAAGTTGACTATTATCTCGAAAACGGTTAGAGATAGAGCGATTTTAAGCTCATTTTCGACCCTTTGGGCCTAAACAACGTGACATAAGAGGTACCTCGGTGACCTTGACCTTCTGGGTCACGGTCAAGGTCAAAAACCGGAAGTTGACTATTATCTCGAAAACGGTTAGAGATGGAGCGATTTTGAGCTCATTTTCGACCCTTTGGGCCTAAACAACGTTACATAAGAGGTACCTCGGTGATCTTGACCTCCCCCATCATGGTCAAGGTCAAAAAATGCAAGTTGACCAGTATCTCAAAAACGGTTAGAAAACTGAATTTGATTTTTTGTGCCCAAATGAGGTTACATTATATTCACTTCGATGCCCTCGTTCAAGATAACAATCCCGAAGCTGACAATTATGTTGAAACACTGAAAAATGTGTCTTTGACCAAATATGTTGTGTCTCTGCCCTTGCAAGTGGGTACTATTTCGCTACGTGTAGCGAAATTCGGTCTAGTTTTATATTATATTATATATATATATATATATATATTTCTTTTTTTTTAAACGTTTTTAGTTTATGCTATTTCAAATAGAAAGATGAAATTTGCCTCCCTGATAGAAGATGAGGAGACATGAAATCCGCATTTTTTACCATGACAATTATCTCGAAAACGTTTAGAGCGATTTTGAGCTTATTTACGACCATTTCGGCCTAAAAGACTATATGTAAGAGGTACCTTGGTGACCTTGACTTTCTCGGTCATGGTCAAGGTGAAACACCGGAAGTTGAGCATTATCTCGAAAACGGTTAGAGACAAAGCGATTTTGAGATTACTATCGACCCTTTGGGTCTAAGACACGATATGTTAGAGGTACTTTGGTGACCTTGACCTCCTCGGCCGTGGTCAAGGTGAAAAACCGGAAGTTGACCTCGATAACGGATAGAACGGTTTTGAGCTTATTTGGGACCTTTTGGACCTAAAAGGCGATCTACAAGACGTAGCTCAGTGACATTGACCTCCTAGTTCATGCTCAGTTTTGAATTTTACGAGTTCAGAATCGTATTTTATGTGGCCCAAGTGTAATTTTCGCTATCGGCAGCGAAAACGGTCTAGTTTTTACCGCTTTCTATTTCTGAATGGCTTAAATGTGGGATTTCAACAGAGTGAGCACAGAAGGCTTTGAAGAACAAAAGTAAGAAATAAAATAGAATTCTAAAAACCCTAGCCCTGTCAAACACGGCCCCTCCTCCCCTCCCCCCCCCCCCCCACCCCCCCATCCCTGGGCACCACAAAGCGCCTGCATCAGCTAAAGCAACAGTACAGCTGTACTGGACTTAATTACCGTGCATAGCTTGTGCTGCTTTGAAGTCATGCCACAGTGCTTGGCATTGCATTAAAATTTACTCTCGAGCTTGAAACTTTTTTCGTGACCACTGGCTGATTGCAGTTGCAGCGGTCCAAATACAAGGTGACGTTCGAGGTCAATTACTTTACGGCTAATAGCATTAAAGGATGTCTGTAAGTACAAGGAATTTTAATGCCCAAAGCTACTCTTATGTACAAAGTATAGCAAACAGTGATACATGCCAGTTAAACGCAAATAGCCTTTGTCATATCGCTAGTTCTATGTTATAAGGATTCGCTCTCTGCAGTATGGTCCAGTTATGCTTGCTGCTATAACGCCATATCACTGATTGTACTAGTTCCTGCTTGCAGGTGCGTTGATGCAGATGATCATGGACGAATACTACTATAGGGACAGTGTGAGACATGCGTTCCCTCCCCCCCCCTCTTCTCAGCCAAAGATCTACCCTTGTAACGACCAACAATGTGTAGATGGATGCGAACGTCACACCTTTGCCCCCCCTTTCCCCCTACTCCGGAACGAGGAGGCCAAAAAATCGGGTCAAAAACGAGCTACGATGCACCGTTTTCGATATAACCTTAATTTTTAATTGTTATTTTTCTGAAAAAAATTTAACTGCTCTTAAAAAGCTACTCCGACTTGGGATCCTTATAAAATCTCACATTTAATCAGGTGACCACATTTAGTGTCAACTTTGTCGCAAGTAAGCAATCACATTTAAACACTTGAAAGACCTATCGATGCTGCAAATTTCAGTTCTTTCGCTTGATTGGTTGAGGAAAATATTGTGAAATGTGTTTTGGGAAAAATTTAAATGTTATAAAAATGTCATTATTCTTTATTTCGGACAGCGTGTTTAGACCGATCTCTTGCATAATTGTTGCTTTATACATATGTTAATTTAATCCTGTTTTATAACCCTGTTTTGGGAAAAGTTAAATTACATTTCTATTGTTACGCCTAAGCCATTCATGCATCAAACATGTTAATTACTTCGATAAAAAGGGAATAGCCCCCGATACTTTTAAACATTTTCTTTTGATGCTGGAATTCTTTTGTCAACATAATTGTTTATCCCCAGATGTTGCCATGCATAAATGTCACTAAATGTTTCTTTTAAATATAAGCTATTGTATGTCTGACCATTTTGCTTTGCATGTTTAAAAACGTTTGTTCTTTTATTCTATTGTTTAAATTTTGTATAAAATGTAAGACGTTCGCAGACCAACGGTAGTTGATTCCAACTCGTCAGAAGTGCTAGTTGAATCCAACGCGTTAAAAGTGGTTTGAGTAGTTGAATACAACACGCCGGGTTAAGTTCAACAAATAGCTGAAAACAGCTAGTTAATCCAATTAAATATCTGTTGAACACAACGGACATTAATGTAGTAACAAATAAAATAAATTAATGATTAATAAAGTACGAGGAAACCTCGTGAAGTTTAGCAAACAAATAAAATAAATATAACACAAAAAAACTGTCAATTTTCTATTTTATAATAAAAATATGAATTCACTTTTTGCGCGTCATTCCCACTTGCAAACTTCATTTGCAACTGGGTATAAGTCTGTAGTTTTTCAGGAAGTTTTTGTCCTTTTTATTTTTTTTTCTTCTCTTTTTTCCCCTTTGGATTGTTTCCAACCTCTTCCTGTGGTATTTGACAGAGGGAGATGAAATTTGGCACACGTGCAGAGGGTGAAGAGATTTCGGTGAATCCGCAATTTTTTTAATTCAGCGGTCAAGGTCAAGGTCCAATTGAGACCAAAGTGTTTCTTCCACAAAATGGTTACCAGAAAACCTCCTCCTGGCGTTTCAGTCAACTTAGCTTCATATTCGGCACACTTGCAATCATTAGGTCTCAGTGAAACGGCAAATATTTTTTTATTTTGACCTCAAAGGGCAAGTTCAAGGTGAGGTCAAAATATTTCTTGAAACGCCAATTAATCACGAAAAGTAGCCATAAAAGTGCAATTGCAATTCTTGTGCATGCAATGAGCATAACACTAGATCCAACGTTTCATTGATTCGGTCAAAAATTCAATATATCAGTCACTTAATTAAACAGATTAAAGAAACATTAATAACCCTTTGGTCTTCATACATCAATAAGGAAAGCAAGTTTGAGGGGGGAGAAGGAAAAAAAGATTGAAATGTACAAGTGTTGCTGATGAAAGTTTTAAAAAATCTGCCGTGGGGGGGGGGGGGGGAGAAGGCCAGGGGGAGACCGCCTAGGGGGGGAGACCGCCAGGGGGGAAATCGCCGGGGGGAAACCGTCGGGGGGGGGGAAGCGCCAGGGGGGAGACCGCCTGTTCCCGTGTGACTATGTAAAACGCACTCAGAGGGGGTGGCCTTCCACCCAAAATTTTGAATTTAAAGCTCAAGGTTTTTACTTTTGCATCGTATAAAAACAATATGATACAGTGGATCTTCGTCGTAAATAGTTATTTTTGCTTCATAATTTAGTCAAAATTATTTGTGCATTTGATCAATATGATTGAAAATTAATGTGGTTGTGTTTGCTTCGCGTCCCGTTACATTTTAACACAGGTGGTCTTCGGCAACACGGGTTTACCCAAAGTGTGGCCTCTTTCGTCTGTCCGTCCGTCTGCAAGCTTATAATAAATGCTTTTTCTCCAACAGTTTTCATTAGATCGCAGTAAAGCCTTGTGGATAGATTGCCCACTCAGACTGCTCACTCTAGTAAATACAAAACCTCTTTTTCTGCTAAATCGTGAAATTTCGCAACACTTTAGTCAAGAGCAAGGTAAATATTTGTTTATTTTTTTTTTCATTTTTTATTTTGTAACTGGTGAGGAGACAAGTTTTAAGTGGAATACTTCATATTTTTAAGCCTTCATTTTAGAGATTTTGCGTTAGCATCGGTCTAGTTTTTGCGTGTTCTTGGAAGTTGCGTACGCGTCCTAGCTGTACCGGTACTCACGATTCCGAGCTGTACCGGCACTCACGATTCCTAGCTGTACCGGTACTCGAGATTCCTAGCTTTACCGGTACTCGCGATTCCTGGCTGTACCGGTGCTCGCGATTCCGAGCTGTACCGGTACTCACGATTCCTAGCTCTACCGGTACTCACGATTCCTAGCTGTATACCGGTGCTCGCGATTCCGAGCTGTACCGGTACTCACGATTCCTAGCTCTACCGGTACTCGCGATTCTTAGCTGCACCGTAACTAGAGATTCCTAGCTGTACCGGTGCTCACGATTAATAGCTGTAAACCGGTACTCACGATTACTCTCGATTAATATCATGACAGGAAAGGTGAGAATGGGTGCTTTTATTCTAAAATCCTAGTTAAGTGAATGAAATTGACGAGGTGTCCGCGTTTTGTTAATACGTCAATGCCTCCCCCTCCCCCCAGACACCATGACCTCTTGACTGTCATTTCTTGCTTTCAGGCCCCCCTCCCACACCATCAGTCAATTATTCCACAGTTCAGTTATAACTTATTGTAAACAATCCATCTATGGTATGAAATGCATTGCTCTCTTGAAATGTGACACATTGCGTAACTTTTTTTACAGCAAAATATGGAATTGTGCGTGACACGGCGCTGTTTCTATTTATAGAAACAATTGACAGCTAAAAACGCGTGTAGTAACTTGATCCAACACGTGTGGAAAGAAAACGAAGCATGGAATGTATCAAGCCATATGGGGAGTCTAGCTTCCATGAATTAAAAGACCATGTTCATTTCATGGAATTTCACAGGAAAAACGCATTATGTGGAAAGAGAGACGTGATAAAAACCACAGGAGACGGGTGCACTAGCACTTACATATTTGTCAACATGCGTGCGTGCCCATTTTTCAAACGACTCCAAAAAGCGGACTGCCTAAGTTTAAAAATACAGTCCTTTTCAATAAAAAAACAGACACCATCCTTCTTTCATCGTCACCAAACGCGAAATGCAAAAGAGAACATCCCATTTTCACCGTTCACTTAATTTCATGCCAGTTAGTACAGGCGTGCAGCTAAGACCCAGCACTCAAATACAGTCACAAAGAGAAAGCATCACTATTTGAGAAGTATGTGCATGACTTTCGGGCCCTGGACTCGGAGTTCGAAAAATCAAGGGACACAACAGCCATGAAGTTAAAATAATAATGACACTCTCTGCTCTAGCGATGCAGTTTCTTTCTGGGAAAGCCTTATTCTGACTTCAAAGATGAAAACACCAACATTGAGTTCAGACTTCAACTTCAGACTATAACTTTCATCACTGATGTTCAAAGTTTCGAAATTTCATAGTCTGAATCTGAAATTTGAAAGTATAAATTATAAAATACAATGTGTTTTTTTTCTTCAAAGTTTCAAGTCATTTCGGTGCTTTCGTAGGTTTCTCTTACAGAAATACCGTGCACACTTTTTGTGCACAATTATTAGAAGGGATTGAAATCTTATCCCTGAGATTATAGTACACCAAAACAGCAGCTTAACCATATGAAATCACAACAAAGGATAAAATGTTGGAATGATCTTGGCGTACACGCGGCACAAAACTGTATCTTTTATTTTCATTTTGATGTATCCATGGCCATACAGAGGAAGCGATATTTCTGATATCAAAGTTTATAGGAATACGGCCTCGTGTGCCAAAATCTGTTATCTGCACATACAGTATATACAGCATGCACTAACAAGATGATAAGTTAAAAAAAAAACACAAGTTCTCAGATGAGGGTAGCAAGTATACCAAAATGCTCAGGGCATGGCTCTCAGCAACTTTCGTACTTACACCTATTTTAGTGCCTGAAGCTTTGTTTGACTACGTAGTCAGTTGCCGAGGGCTAGGTGTGCCAGGGTTTATGGTCCTCCGGATTCATGCTTATTCCTGAGAAATATCCTAAGAAACGCGGTACGTCTTTAGAAAACATGGTTCCAAGGAGACGGAATGCCACAGGAAGAAAAACATTTAACAAAAATCAACGGGTGCTTTTTTCAAATATCTGTAACAATAAATCATTGAACAGTTCCCCATATCATGCATTTGTATTTTAGAAAATTCTATAATGTAAAATTGGGTTAAATAAAATATCATCTTCTTGCGTGAGAGTGGTTATAAAATAATGGAAGCAATAAAAACTGGAGATTTTTTAAATATTTTCTTTGTAAGTAACAAAGCTGTGGAATGTTGGATAAGAAATCGAACAGGAACCAATAATATGACCCGGCCCATATTTCCTGAATTGGATCATGTTTCCTAGAATTTACGGTACGGAGGAATATGTTTCCCATAACAAAAAGGACCACTTGTGGAATCTAAAATTGGTCCTGTTTCCGAGGTTGTCCAATAATGGAAGGAACCTGGTACGGGAATTTTGAAAAAGTGGTTTTAGATGTAAGTAGTCCCATTTGCGAGTGGTTTTATCCTTAGATTTCCTGCACAAGGCCACCTCTAAATTTAGACCACCTGCAAAGTAATATCTTTTTGCCATTTCTTGCCTTTATAAAAGGTCAAAATAAGACCAACTATAAATTAAAACTCCTTCTGTTTGCTCCCGATGGCGGTCTTATATATATATATATATATATATATATATATATATATATATATATATATATATATATATATATATATATATATCTTTCTTATTTGCTCGTTTTGATCTGTCAGACACACCTATAGAACAAGCAACGCAATCTGAAAGCGGTGTTTACTCAAATCAGGTCGTGATTATGGGCCTTTAATGACTGTAAATACGCGAAGCAAAAGGAGTAAACAGGAGTGGGGGATCGGAAAGTCACGTGCCTTGAGTAAGAGGGAGTAACACGTGATTATTAAGATTTATCACGTGATAACGAAGATTTATTGAGTGTCAATGTCATTAAGAAGAAGAATCAATTCTTTAAGAAAACAGATAAAACGATTGCGAAAAAAATCTGTGTCAGTAGATTAAAAAATCCAAATGTTATTCTTTTATCTGGGTTGGAATTGGAAACATCAGAGAGGTAATACGCCAAATGGCATTGAAAGTGTCGATGCATCATAACAAAATTCCACGTGTTCTAACAATTCTCCCTGAAACAATATGATGAGAAACGTTTGTTTGCAAAACCTTTTTACTGGGCTGACACTCTGTATACCAATAAATATAATGAATGATTGTAACCTGTTTCTGGACATTCTCCGGAATAGTTATGTGGTATTTAACAGGACACAGGTGAATATTTAGCGGGAGTCTAATATTTCACTAGGTAAAGCCAGTTTTCCCAGGATTTGTTCTTACGCGATTTTGGTAATTTGCAGTTTGAAAACTTTAACGTCAAGTCACATATCTTAAGGTGTCTACTAAAAGGAAAGTCCTCAAGGCTTTGTCTCTGAACCTCCCAGTAAACACTGCGACGTAGTCACAACGTTTGGTAGACGTCGCATCCGACGTCGGATCAACATCGAGTTTTGGTTGTTTATGGAAACTGAAACAACGTCTACTTTCCGACGTTAGATAGACGATTAATCAACTTAGCATGAAGGTTGCAAATGGAAGTCGAAACAAAAGTATCCCGACATTGTAGACTATATATATGGGCCTCGGAACAATAATCAACCAGAATCGTCACCCTAACAGTGACAAAGTATGCTAACCCTCCATCAGAGTACTCCATACTTGGGTCACCAGTGCCGCAGGATATGTACGGAGTCGAATTGTACAAATATTTTTCAAAAGTTTGTGAGAAAAGACTTGGGCACTTCTGAAGTTCTCATATATATGTCTCTGTTTCGGTCTATTATCGAAATCTGTTGAACGTCGATTTTGATTAGACGTCGAGAAAGTTGCGAACAAAAGCAACGTCTAAGCAACGTTTGCTTACCCTAGGCCTATTCAACGTTGTATCAAAGGCGTTGGTGAGACGTTGCTCTGTGATTGCAACCAATCATAATTAAAGTACAACTAGAGAGTTGTGTTTTTGGTCGGACTGACGTCGCAACCTCAAATTGACGTTCAGTCGACCTCACAATGTTTGCTGGGCTGCAGCACTTGAGAAACATCACCTCAGGTACAACTTCCAACTCAAAATTCTCTTCTGCCATGAGATATTCGTACAACTATTTTTAGAAATTAAATTCCTTCTTTCGACACGGAATTGGTTAGGGTGGGCGGGGGAGGGTGGTGGAGAGGCAAGTACTTAGTAGCATATGTGTTACCATCCAAGTAAACATTATGCCTTTAGAACCAGGTTGGGTAGACGACGACGTGTTTGAATGAATTGATGACGTCAATATTTGCGTTGCGATTAAATGATTATAAGGAGCTTAACTGATAAAGAATAAAAAAGCAAATTCTATCAGCAGTGATAATGCATGGAAGGTCTGGCTCACACAGAAGCGAAACAGGCTATCCGCGGTGATAATGCATGGAAGGCCTGGCTCACACAGAAGCGAAACAGGCTATCCGCGGTGTGTATGTTCTTTTGGAGGCGCATCTGCCCCCGTCGATCTCCCTTTTTACCAACTGGTTAACTGCCCTAAGTTCTCTCACATGAAAAGCTCTCTATATTTCAACTATAAAACGACAACACTCGTTTTAATAGTGAATACCTTTGTTGGTGCAATTTATTTTTTATAATAAATCAAACTTGAGTAACAAGCCCAGACCCACCAAATAAATCTCCACAAATGAGCGAGATTGACACCAAAAAATGTGTGACGTAACAGCAGAAGGGCGGAAGGGTGGTAATAGAACTTACCAGCAAAGCGAACGAGCAGTTTAGGGGCAAGGTCGCGGTCTCTATAATCCTTGCCCGCAATCGTTAGAACAGCTGCAAAGTGTCCCTCGCCGTTCTGTCGCTTCATTGGAATTAGATCTTGCCATATCCAGAGCAAAACTCCGTAATTCAACGGCGGTGAGTCCATCCATATTTTAACCAGGTTAGTCACATCTAGAACCAGTTCCGTATCGTTTCCACCGCTCGTTACATCCGCGTGCGTAACCGGAAACGTCGCATCGATACCAGACGTATCCAAGAAAGGCACGTTCCATTTGGTCACGTGATCGGAAGTGACCGCCCTGTACTGCCAATTTACCGTATTTTTATCCCAGGGCATTAAAACGTGACTGTTGTATAATCTGAAAGGATACAGTGTTCTGACTGTCGCGTTCTTATTCAAGACGTCATTGGGACGATTAGACATGTAGTCTCCCGAAAGATGTTTCTCGACAATATGCAGTTTCAAAAAGGCATTTTGCACGGTAACCCCAGTGTCCTTGGAAGCCCTTTCAAACATTTTTTCCGATATGTTTTCCAAATCAAAATGAAGTAACGCTCGGCACCTACTTCCATTTCGGAAAATGCCGATTTGAAGCACCCCTTGATCGTTGTGTACATTTCCCACCCCAGTCTTTTTCAACGTGTTGCCAAATGATGGATTAATTGTTATGTGTGAATCATCATTGGCCGCATTGTACAAACGCACTAGATGGAAGAAATGGAAGATAACCTGGACGAACTGAACACCGTTTCTTCCCGCCATTACTGACTTTTTGTCCACTGGCAATGACAACTTTGATTTTTATACTCAATCAAATCATACTGTAATTTAATCCAGTCACACATTCATTAAAAGCACTTTACGAACTATATCCAATGGTGAAACCAATGCATGAAATAGTGCACTACCGCTGTTCTTTTAATAGCAAATAAACAAACAGATAACAACAATTTCTCACTTTAAAAGGACGCACTGAAACAGGTTCACTCTTAAAATTATATGTTATCTTAAGTTAATTAACTTTTACATCGCTGCTTATCCGTCTGTTATACGAATCATCACGGGTACGACGTATAAAAATAGGTCAAACGCGAAGCAAAAAAAAAAAAAAAGCAACAAGTTAACAAGAGGTGTTAGCACTTTTTCGTAGCAATTAGCTATTTATTAGTTAGCGTATCATTTCTCTTAGCGCAGCTGCAGTAACTTTTTGATTGCAGTCTCTCGGTTGTCTTTTTAGCAATAGGCCAGCCTTGAAGCAATCAATCCATTGATGTTATTAGCTCATACGTCCTGCGGTCTCACAGCTATGCTGAGGGTTATTTTCTTTCGGGTGCCATGAATGGGCATTTGTTTGATATGTATGCGTTGTGTGTTTCTCTCTCTCTCTCTCTCTCTCTCTCGTTTTCTTTCTTTCTTTCTTTCTTTCGTTCTTTCGTTCTTTACTTTCTTTCTTAGTTTCTTTCTCTCTCTCCCTCTCTCTCTCCCTCTCTCTGTCTCAGTCTCTCTCTCCATCTCTTACTCCCTCTCTATCTCCATCACTCACTCACTCACTCACTCACTCTCTCTCTCTCCCCCCCATGTTATTTGAGAGTAGGTTAGGTGCTAAAGTGTGGGATGAGCTTAACAATAAATAAATGTTCAACTCAATTGCCAGAACTCTTTAAAACCCAATTATCCTATGCAACATTTCCTGTTGTGCAAATGTAGAAAAGAAAAACCTTGTAGAAACAACAATTTTTATCGACGAATTGCTAGTTCTCTACATTGGGATTACTTTTTTTTTCTTTTTTGGTTTTTTTTTTTTTTTTTTTTTTTTTTTGCTTTGTTTGTTTTTTTTTTTTTTTTTTTTTTTTTTTTTTTTTTTCAAATTACCGTTCATTGCAAAAAGCGCTCAATGTCACAACAAAACAAAGATCTATTGGTGTCACTGTTGGGGGCCAGGGTGGCGCTGTCTGTGGCTCTATTCCTGTCACTCACACCGACCTGCTGCTAAAGTCGCACGCCTAACATTACCTCTTGTTTTGTTGTGTCATGGCCAATCGCGAAACATTAAGTTGCCTTCGTAATCAGACGAACCGTCTGGTCGGGTCACCTTGAAATAAATCTCGGTCCTTCCGACCAAAATGTAGTTCTGAATAAGTTTTTAAAACGCAATCAGTTTGACACAACTATTCAAATGCATATGATTTTCTGAGTTGTGTAGGATAACACTGCGACACCCAGAAGCAACCACCCTCCCTTCCTTTCCAGTTCTCATGACAATCTGCCACGGCCTCCTGGCCTCCTGCATCTCCGCCCTATCTCACTTCGATGACCCCACGCCCCCACCTTAACTCCTTATACCCGACTTTTAACTTGCACGAAAATCACAATTTTTTCTTTAAAAAAGTATGTCGTATGCCGACGCCCTCCTTCACCGACCTCAACCCTCTCCTCTTACACCCCCCTACCCACCCACCCAACAAAAAAAAATACACACACAAAAAAGAAAACGTAAGTTACACTGTGCTTTAGTTATTTACCATTTAGCACATTCAAAACTATTAATATCCACCACGTGTTTTGTCAATCAAACTTTAAATAAACACGACCAGGAGAGACTGCGATTTTTTACCGTCGGAGAATATGTTTATCTATTGGAACGAGATGGCACGTGCGGCAGGCTCTGTTTATCGTCTTTTTATACTAAGCAACAACTGTCTGATTGAACATGATGGGTCCTGCATAAATATATATTGCAGAAAAAAATAGAAAATATCTTTCTTTGCGGTCAGGCGAGGATGGAGGAAAGGAAAGATATGGAATTAGCCCCGATTTTTGCTCTGCCCCAACAAAAAAGTAGACCTGATATTGCTCGCCAAAAGGGGCTTGGCTCCTAAATTGTGGGGACTGCGAGAGGGAGAAGAGTTATCAGAAGCAAACACACGATAACAGAAATAAACCGCTCAGAAGACAGCAACACAAGGGCTAAGACCTAGGCAACAAAAGCACTCCCACCATCCCAGGAGTGGTATTCTGTTCTGTCCTTATATTTAAGGACGTCCTTATTCTTGAGATTAGATGGTTCATCCTTAATTTCTATCCTTATTTTTAAAAGACTTTGTTAAGTTTCAGGATAAAGCAGAATAGCTTTTTATCCTTATTTTAAAAATAAGGACAGAGCAGATTACCACTCGAGAATACATTCTAAGTTCAATCCATCGTTGATTTGAAGTTGCGATGTCAGCCCGACCAAACCACAACATTAGCTGTGGTTGAACTTTGGTTTTGATTGGTCGCGACTATAGATCAACGTCTGACCAACACCACTGGCACAACGTTGAATAGGCGTTGGGTAAGCAACGTTGTTAGACGTTGCTTTTTGTCGCAACCAAAAAACGTAACTTTTTCGTCTTTGGTGCAACGTTGAATATACTTTGGAAAATCGATCGTGGATAGATGTCGACAAATCGACGTTGTATAGCCATTCGACTGACAACCAAAAACAACTCCCTTGCCTTATCGCTCACCGAAAATGCCAGCCATGACAGGTCACTTTGAAAGAAGACCGAAACGAGGACGCAAAATATGAGAATTTCAAAAGCGCTCAAATTTTTTCCCACTTACTGTTGAAAACATTCATGGAAATCGACTTCATACATGACCGGATAACCCAAGAGTGAGGGTGGCTAAACTATGATTTGCACTATCTTGACGGCGATTGTAAATTACTATTTTCCAAGCATCTATACAATGTCGGGAGATGGACAACCCTTGCGCAAAGCTGATTAGACGTCGGATAATCAACGTTTATCCAATTTCGAAAGGTAGACGTTGTTTCGACTTCCATAAAACAACCAAAAACCCGACATTGATCCGACGTCGGTTGCAACGTCCATTCAACATCTTAAACTGCCTCAGTGTTTGCTCGGACAGCAACAGGAGAAGGCAACATAGCAACAAATGCGCTCAGACCACAGCAACAGGGGGACGCTGATCACAGCAACAACGGTGCTCGGGCCACAGCAAAGGACCCGACCGTCTCCCCCCCCCCCCCCCCCCCCTCCTCCCCAGAAAACACAAGCAATAGTTCTCAGTCCACAGCAACAACACCAATCCGTCCACAAAAGCAAAAGAGCTCGGACCCTTGAATCAACACCACTCAGATCACGACAAAAGCAGCACTCAGAATGCCCAGATCACAATAACTCACTCTACTCACAGCAGCAAAAGTGCTCAGATAACATCAATAAAATCACTCAGGCCATAGCAACAAAAGTGCTCAGATCACAGCAAAGAAAAAAAAACAGTCTAGCCACAACAATAAAAGCACTTGACCAGAGCAAACAAATTCACTCAGTCCTCAGTAACAAAATCACCCAGGCCATAACAACAAAAGCGCTCAGATCACAGCAAAAAATCAGTCTATCCACAATAAAAGCGCTCTGACCACAGCAGCAAAACCACTCATTCCTTAACAACATAATCACTGAGTTCACAGCAACAAAAGCGCTCAGATCACATCAACAGAATCACTCTACCCACAACAATAAAAGCGCTCTGACCACAGCAACAAAATCACTCAGTCCTCAGTAGCAAAATCACTCAGTCCTCGGTAGCAAAATCACTCAGCCCACAGCAGCAAAAGAGCTCAGTAAACAGAAACAATTTCACTCAATCCACAGCAAAAAGGTGCTCAAAACAGAACAAAAGCTTTCAGATCAAAACAACAGAAGCGCTGAAACTTATGCAACAGTCTCCCAAAATACGGCAACAAAGTGCTCCGAGTGCAGCGTTAATAGCGCTCAGAGCACTACACCAGGAAAGCTCAGTACACCACTAACAAAACTACCAAGGACATAGCATCAAAGTCACTGAGATTACCACAGCAAACGTGCCACAACAAAGCTAAGTCCAAAGTAACAAGATCACTGCAGCAGATACGCTCAAATAACAGCAACAGTTAAATTAAAATAAGCAAAATCACAGGTTCTTATAATTTAGACCTTCTGGTTAATCTTGAATGACAACTACATCGAAAACTAGACCGAAATTCGCCCACTTGGAATGATACGTAAGTCATTTGAGACGACTGTTCTTTCTGCAGTTTTAACCATCAAGAAGAGAAAAAAATGGTAATGTGTTCTCGTGCTCCCTTTTCACATACAAGTAGACGTCCTTACGGGGGGTTGAACCTGGGACCTTCTGATTTGGCTAAAAAACGGCAACGCTTTACCCAACTACGCTAGATCGGCTACACCGGATAACAATGATTCCCAAATAAAGATATATAAATCTGTTTAAGTGTCTTCTTTTCTGTCACGACATACGCTATTAATCAATGACCGAAAAATTAGGTTTTATGTTCAGCAACCCCCAAACCGGACAACCATAGACCGGGAACGACTTTAGCTGAATCCCAACTTCAGTCCGATTTCCACGGTTTTGGGCTCAAAAGCACAATTGAAGTTGTGCGTCATAACTTGCAAATGATGACGTCATAGGTACAACTTTGACGTACTAAAAATTCCTTGCTAAATAGTAGTATCATAATATATGTTGTGCCGAAGCGCTAGGTTCAATAGTTTTCGAGTTATTTAGCTCTAAAACATAAATGACGTCATAACTCACAAATGATGACGTCATAGGGACAACTTTGACGTGCCAAAAAATTCCTAGCTTAAAAGTAGTCTATAATGTATTTTGTGCCGAAGCACTAGGTTCAATAGTTTTCGATTTATTAGTCCCCGCCCCGGCGTAGCGCGGAGCGTGGGACTATAGTATTCGGGTCTGTCCGTCCGTCCATCCGTCCGTCCGTCTGTCCGTCCGTCTGTCTGGCGACACTTGGAAGCACAAATTTGTGCACGCGATATCGCAGCCGCTATTCAACGCTGGCTTTGGATTTTTGCTACAGTGAAAATATATATATTGGTGTGTGACGTCGCATTATTTTTCGATTCGACCAAAAAGTGACCAAATGGTGACTAGTTGAAAATAGGCAATGCTTTAGTAGTTTTGTTGCCTACAGTGCAACTTTGTGCACACGATATCTCGGCCGCTATTCAACGCTGGCTTTTGATTGCTGCTACAGTGAATATATATATATTGAAGTTGTGCGACGTCGCATTATATTTTGATGCGACCAAAAAGTGACGAAATGGCGACTTGTTGAAAATAGGCAATGCTTAATATTTCTGTTGCCTACAGTGCTTAATATTTCTGTTGCCTACATTGCTGCTACAGTGAATATATATATATTGAAGTTGCGCGACGTCGCATTATTTTTTGATTCGACCAAAAAGTGACGAAATGGCGAATTGTTGAAAATAGGTAATGCTTAGTATTTCTGTTGCCTACAGTGCAACTTTGTGCACGCGATATCTCAACCGCTATTCAAGCCTGGCTTTTGATTTTTGCTACAGTGAAAATATATATATTGAAGTTGTGCGAAGTTGCATTATATTTCGATTCGACCAAAAAGTGACGAAATGGCGAATTGTTGAAAATAGGTAATGCTTAATATTTCTGTTGCCTACAGTGCAACTTTGTGCACGCGATATCTCAACCGCCATTCAAGCCTGGCTTTTGATTTTTGCTACAGTGAAAATATATATATTGAAGTTGTGCGAAGTTGCATTATATTTCGATTCGACTAAAAAGTGACGAAATGGCGACTTGTTGAAAATAGGCAATGCTTAATATTTCTGTTGCCTACAGTGCAACTTTGTGCACACGATATCTCGGCCGCTATTCAACGCTGGCTTTTGATTGCTGCTACAGTGAATATATATATATTGAAGTTGTGCGACGTCGCATTATTTTTTTATTCGACCGTAGTTCGTGGCGGGGGACATTCATCAGTTTCACTGATAACCTGTTGAGCTTTAAAACATAAATGACGTCGCATAGGGAGTCGAAATCAGGGATGAGATCAAAATTGCTCTATCTCTTACCGTTTTTGAGATAAATCATTGTTTTTCTTAAATAAGGTTTCTTGCGATTTGACCTTGACTATCAAGGTCAAGGTCAAAAACTTTTAAGTGGTGCCTCAAATCACATCGTCCTTTATGTATTTGCCAAGTTTAGCTTTTCTAGCTTCAACGCCCTTGCAGTAGATGTCTGGAAACCGATTGAACTTTTTGCGATTTGACCTTGACCAGTAGGGTCAAGTATAACATTGTGTTGCGATCCCCGTGAGAATGCACCTTTCAAAAAATACGGAAGGAAAATCAGATACTCTAAAACGTTCATCAGGATATCGCACACACCGTCGCTAGCTCATCTTTATGTCCGGATTAATTATATCTATAAAAGACAGAAAGAATGTGTATCTTTGTCTGAATGTACTGCTGGTTCAGTGTAGCCAGTTTTGTATTCCAAATAATCACCAATTACACTATACTTCAAGAAATCAAGGAGAAAGGTAAGAGAGGTTAATAAGTATGGCATGTAATGATTTAGAGAGAATAAAGAAGTACAATCCTTCCTTCAACAATAGACCATTTGGTTTTGCACAACATCAATTAGCTCTATTGCAGCCATTAAGCCCAGCCAAGAATTGGATTCCGCCTTAATGGAGACACTTTGGCACTCTTGATTTGCATTTTCGAAAAGGACTTGGCACCATTACTCAAAAGATACTACTTTATAAAATTATACAGTAAATCAGCAAAAAATAGTAAATAAAATCCCAAACATCAGTCTATTAAATACTCCTGAACAAAGAAAGAGGTTATGGTTCGAAGTTAAATCAAATCATACGTACCAGGCAGTGACACTCTCTGAAATAAAACTTGTCTCCTTGTTTTTAATCGTGTTTTCATTTCGCCATCAAATAAACAAGGCGGTTAAACAGTGGACATAATAACAGACGTAAGTATAAACAATAAAACGTCATTGCAAACAAA
Organism: Protula sp. h YS-2021; assembly: GCA_949752745.1. Lineage (NCBI taxonomy): Eukaryota > Metazoa > Annelida > Polychaeta > Sabellida > Serpulidae > Protula > Protula sp. h YS-2021. Next base: position 33,383,700 of record OX457024.1, on the reverse strand, counting down.
AATGCTCTGATACGTTACCAGCTGGCATTGAGACAAAACTAATAATATCCGCAGAGAAACTGGAGACAAGGATATCTAAACTGAAAATTTAAAAAAACATATCAATAAAAAGAACATCAACCAGCGATTACGGCAACAAGACAAAAAAAAGAATTAACAAGTAAATTAGTAATATTCTCTATCATGTAAAATAAGTGATAGTGCATAAGTTCCATATTAAGCATTCAAATTCATTGATAACGACATTATAGTTTTTTCAATAATAACGAATCCCATTTAATGCAATTCCAATGGTTATAAAGTACTTATTATAGTTTTTCTGTGTGCGCCTTACGCACTACATTATAGAACGATTACTAATATACTGAAAAGAATTAAATAATTAAAAATTATCAATCGAAATCAACATTAAATTGTCAGTTTACTGTTTTATATTTAATCCTAAGCTTCGCTAAGCATGTAGATTTTTTATTTTTCAGTCTTCTAAGGAAATCTCATTTCGTGGGAACATAGGCAGTTGGTTCTACAGACGGGGTACAGCATTGGGATAAGTCAAGTGACTGTATTTGGTTTTAGTCTTATTCTCTCTGAGAAGGAATTCATCACCTGAAAGAAGGGTAACTTGGCACTGCGAAACAAGGTCACTAAAGTACAACGGCGCTTTTCCATGGATGATTTCACTTGTAATCACGTTCACATTTTACAACATCCTTTGATACACTGAGAGTCAGTTTAGTTCCGTTTTTTAGGCATCCTTTTATATTCTGGCCATATGAGTAGCAGATAATTGTCTAGCGGCCGTATTTATGATAACATGCATCCGATCAATCTGATATTTTGGGAGATTTATTAATAGGTCTATTAATAAGTAGGGTATTTCTGTAGCAAAAGTATTAACGACATGCAGACTGAAAGTCTTCATTTAAATTTTGCTCTTCGAAATATCGTTCAGTCCGAGACTTTGCTGCGTTTTCTGAGATTTTTTAAATATAGGAAAGACCTGATACCGAATGATCGCTGGCAAGACTGCGCAATAACATAAGTTTCTTTTGTTACGGGCGCAGGATTGCCCTCTTAAATGGCATGGGCACAAACCCTTGAGACAACGAAAGATATATGACTGTCATGACTGACAGACGTAACGCGTCTAGAGACTACTTGAGTGCTACTATTGGAATAGGATGCATCTCTGGACTTGTCTCATGTCTTCGTCATATTCGAAAGCATTTCCATCACTTTCCTCTGGAAAACACATTTGGATTCTATCTATTTTATTTTATTTTATTTCGAAAAAAAAGTCATTAAAGCCATTAGCAAAATATTCAGGACAATCGTGCTGAGGCAAAGTATTCTCCTGTTTTCGGTACATCACTTCAGTAAGTGTTTTAAAAAGGTTCCCCTGATTACCGACATTATTAAATATGAAACGTTGATAGTGACATTTCTCTGCAAGAGGTGTAACGATTTTGATGTTTCGTTTTTTATTGTCTTAGTCGTCTTTTAAAGCTGTTGTTTTATTTTTATGTTAGTTGAATGCCCTCATTATCTGGCACGCAACAACAACATTCTCTTTATATAACCAAGGTTCGTTTTCTATTCTTCTTGTCTTGCAATACACAAGAATTCATGCTTGTCCAAAATATTTGCTAAATGTTAGTCGTAATATTTTAAGAGTTGTTATAGTATGGGTCCGGGTTACGTTGTCAATGTCGATCTTGTTAATTTTTCTATATGCAGTTTTATTATCAACAATGTATGCTTGTTTAAAATTTATGTTGCATGTACAAGACAATGTTTAAATACCAGTCACCAAAGGAAATAGGAATTTTTGCCAGATGGAGTTTAACTCGAGCCCGTTACTCGACGCTTCACTATCCAACAACTTCTGACGAAAACTGCTTTGAAAGAGTGCTACAAGAGAAAATATTTGTCAGTTTATTCTGCCATTTAAGAGTGTTATGTTGGTCTATCATACAAAAAATTTACCATAGAAGGGGTTGTTTTATGAAGTATTTGGACATCCATTACCAGTGGCGACCATGCTTTGTTACTTGTTCATAGATCTTCTCATGGTGCTTGTTTTGTTTGAGGTTTTCTCTGTGAGTTTAACACACTGATACACCGATACTCTTAACAATATAATAACCTGAAAGTATTCATTGTGCATTTTAAATGCAAGATATATTTGTGCACCTATCAGGACAGTACCATCAAGGAGCCACAGCCGTTCTGAAACAGTGTTTCTTATAAATGGTCACGTGACACACTATTCAGATATCAATCTTTAGAATAATATTGTTCGTTTATGGAAAGCTTAATTTTACTTAATTCGCTTACCCAATAATAACTGCAATTTTGGACTAGAGATATTACTTATGCAACAGCAAAACAGCAGACAGTAAATATTGAAACTGCAGTAGCAGCAACACATGGAAGAGTAACTGTCCTCAACCATATTGCTGAGCTTGGCAAAGGGATAAATAAGACACATGAAGAAATATTAAAGTTATTTTTAAGGGCTGCAAATGTAACGGGTGCAATATATGGCAAACCTCCATGCCATGAACTACCGCTTCCTCAAAATCAAACGATTTCTTGATTTCATTTATGGTAAGATATATAGGGTGCAATAAAAACGATTTACGATACATCTTCGAGAGGGATATTTCACACGTTATCTGTGAAAAGAAAAGCCTGGAAACAGGACGGATGTGGCATAATCACTCTTATATATCTTTTTTATTATGAAAACATGGGAAACCCTGTAGAGTTGATTTATGGACGGATGACTTGGAAAGTGCCTCCAAGCAAATGATTACAGTGATCATGTATGGGAAAGGGTGTGGATTTGAAATATGTGGTTTGGGGTCACTATATATCTTAGTGGTAAAATTTGCTCTGCATTTATTTTCAGCTATAAAGTTAAAGCGTAATGGAGGCAAAGGAGTTTTCTGAAAATTTACGCAGTCTCCACTGAAACGGCTAACATAGAAAGTAAAACACATTCAGAAACCCGTTTTCTTACAGATGCATAGACACTGCTTGCCATACTCTTTCACTTTAAACAAGATATTTGAACATTTTGAACCTTTGATTTCTTCTTGTTTTCTTCCTGCATTTCCCTTTCATTAAAAACACAGGAAATTTATACATGGTTGTTTCAAGTCAGTATTCACATGTTATGAAGTGTTCAGTTATTTTTACTTGCAAAGTTGGTTTCAAGTGGGTATAAGTTTCTAGTTTTTGCCCTTTTGTTCCTTTTTTTCCGTTGGGTGGTTTTAGGAAACACTATTTGACTGTGGAAGACGAAATTATGACCACGTATAGAGGATGCTAAGGTCTCGGTGAATCCGCATTTTTGAAGGACAAGGTCATACTGAGGTCAGAGTTATTCTTCCTGCAAAATTGTTTCCAGAAAACTCCTCCTAGCATTTGAGTCATAGGAGCGTCATACTTGGTACACTTATAAGCAACCATCAGTGTAGGGGAAACCAACAAAAATTTCTACCTTGACCTCATAGTCAATGTCAAAGTGAGGAAAACATATTTTTAAAACGTCTAGTAATCATGCGAAATGACCCAAAAGCACTCACATCCTTGTTTGAATATATAAAACGAATTCAGTAGGGGAACCGTGCATCCTGAATCGTGACCTTGAGGGTCAAGATAGAAAATCACCTGACCGAAAATAACCGAAAATCAGTATTTGCTTTAAAATTAACGCTGTTATTCAAAATTCACTCGAAAGTTTTAGCGTTTATCTTTTTCACATTAATCTCAATTACTTTTTTTTTATTCAAAATGGTAAGTGAAACTTCAATTAGGCAAATATAATAAATTTAAAAGTTCTCAGAACAAAAGACGCATTGTGACCCGCTGCATTTTGTGGTGGATTAGCTGGGAAAACGGTAACACATATGTCATGACGTCATAATGAAAACAATCATGCTAGGATATTTCACGTGCTAACGTAGGACTGACACGAGATATCTGGCGCCTTTCACAAATACAACCCACTTGCTTCTTTCACATATCATCAGACTGCTATTCAATTTTTTTCGTTATTTACCTCCCTGCTCTGCTTGTGCGAAATGGTGTTTGCTTGCAAGTTAAAAGAGCTTTCGTGAACGTTCCCTAATCTTAATTGACGTCACCAGTAGCTGTTCGTTGCGATTGGATAGTATATAAGTGATGGTGCGTCCCGTGTTCACAATGTAAGAGCAAGACACAAAGCACACTCTGAGCAATCTCCTTAATTACCACTAAACAATGCCCCTTTGCACATCACAATATTAATTCTAAAAAGAAAAAAAACCCAGAAATATTCAATTAAATTCAATTCAATTAAACAACAGGAAAATGCTTTACATTTACGTTCAAGTGCATTTCCACGTTGCAGCAATTTTGGGGGATAGATTCATCGCTCTAATGGTCTCCTTTCAATCGCCGTCATATAGCTGCAAATTAATCCCTATTATTTATAATCTCGCATTACTGCATCCTTCAAGCCCTTCTCGGGCGTTCTGAATAAATTGCATTCAGGCTACAGGTCTCTCCCGTTAGTAAAAATATAAATACTTTTCAGCACATCTAATCGAACAGATTGAATGGATTCCTATACTGGGAAAGAGTTATCTCAAAACTCTGCTCTTGTTTTGAAGGAAAATATCAGACACTGCCAATATAGACTGAAGGCAAGACTATATCAACGTTCAGTTATCTGTCATTTTGTCATCGATGACATAAAACGTTCAATAGCAAAACTTCAGTGTGATTTAAAAATTTTATATCTGATAGACAAACATATAAACATAGCCAAAAGGCAGTTGAATAAAGAAATAATTGAATTGGGAGGCAGTAGCAAACCAAAATAAAGAAAATCCATGGTTGCTCTTCATTTCATAACTCATAAATGTGGTTCAGTTTTACGTATAAAATAGTACAATTTGATAGGCTGTTCGTTAAAACCCATCCTTATTCATTGTCAGTTTCAAGATCACCTTTGTAGCTTGAGATGTCATCACAAAATATAAATAAAGATACTATTAATACGTGTTTGATCCCTCTAGCAGATATTAACATTTAAGCATGAATATTAAATAGAATCATGATCTTTTTAACACTTAATTCAATAAAATAACCGCATGAAGTGTTTAAGTTGGAAGCCAAAAAAAAAAAACAGAATTGCAAAGGTTTGCATTCGGGTGACGCCATACAGCGGATAAAAATACAACACATAAATACAACATTATTTATGAAAAAGTTTGTGCGAAAAATATAACCAAGCTTTATGATTTTCTAATCTTTCAAATAACCACTCACCAAAATTATTTATATGACGGACGAAACACAGAGCTATTCGAAATATAAACGGACTATCTGTTCCATCTTTACAAGAGAAGGAACCTGATGTTTGTTTTCAATTCTACGTTTATTTTTTGAAATGTACACATCGGATGCGACAGTTAAATAGGTCTCGTAAACACCTGCTTAAAGTGTGGGTTTCAACCATGTTAAAGACTGGTGTATTCAATATTCCATTACCCCACCCTTAACAAATCCTATGTGGTCATCTGGCCGCAGTAAGTCTCATTTATGCTATTAAAGACACAGGCAAATGTTACTGAGAAATGAAACAAATGAAACAAATGCGTTTCCTTTTCAAAATAACCTTGTCTACAGAACATAAAGCTTTAAAAACAAGTTCCATTCATCGTTTGCACGAGGCAATTTATCTAGTTATTTGTATTGTTGATTTATTGGTTGACACTTATATTTGATTAAGAGTAAGTGGCACACCGAATCGCGTTGCAGAATGTTTCAAGCACCTCTGCGTGTTTTGTATGATAAATGTGTGTTGATACTGAATAAGCTCTCAATGTAAAAAAGTGAATGGTCAGTTAATTGCGAATTCTAGCCAAGGCGGATTTTAAGACTGCTGAAATTGCAGTAATTTGAATAAATGCTTATTACAAAACCGCATAAAATATTAAAATTGTTGCTATATACAATTATAACACCCGAATGAAAAAAGCAGTCTTCGTATAAAGTTTACTTACACCTTACTTAGCTGTAACCATTAAATTCATGGAATGGAGAAAGAAACAAATATCGCTTATACTGAAATTACTGTTCAAAGAATGCAGATATGTCGCAGTTTTCCAGATAAAGAAAATCCCTTATATATAACTGACAACTTGGTCAGCTTATTGTAAAACTCATAATATCATGCTATATTTGAATACTTCTTTTTCTTTTAATTCTGAAGAAGATCATTCATTGTACTGGATTTTTTGTATCCCTATTATACAAGACTGCAGTACTATACAAATATTTTAGCAATAGACGTCTGTACAGTCAAGTTTTCCGAATATTTTTGTTTCGTTTTGTTAGCGCTAGTTCTCGAAGTAATTAACAAGTAAATCTAGTGATAATGTTTCGCACACAACGCCATCTAATATATTACATATTTGACCCATATTCTTATAACTGTTGATATTTATTTGCAATTATAGCTCAAATAGGTCTACGAATAAATGTTAGGCAACATTGCATAACTTGTTATAAATTTTAACTATGCTCTGAGAGGGAGAGTCGTAAAATACCTACCTACACGGATAACAGTCTTAATAATTAACATTCATATAATACAGCACAAAATTGATATGAAATATATTTATATTAATGAGAGAACACAAAATTTAATGTAATTAAAGGGGGTATAGAGCTTTGTTCCTGAGAATTTATGTTCTTCTTTGGAAAGACATGATGGGCAGCTGGACTAAATATATCACATATTGTAGGACGACATGATATCATGATGTATTTCAAATGTTTCAAATTTTCTTTCAATTTTAATTGACGGACTAGAATTATCTTCGGTTTCATGGAAGGTGATACAGGTAATTGAACTGTTTTCGTTAAAAATTAGGTCATACAATTTTTAAACAAAAATTTGAAAACGATTATATTACACTGCCATTTAAAAACTGCGTTATATATTGAACTTTGTAAAGAGAAGATGGATGGGATAATTGAAAAATAACATTGACTTCAACGGCTTTCAAATGTCATATAAAAGAAAGCTTTATAGAGCAAATGTACGGCTTAAATATGTGTGAAGTAATGACACTCAATGACGTTACCTGTGCTAAAATTGCAAACGCGTTATGCAATGCAATAGTGGCATTAGCTTGCCATTACTAAATTGACTTTAATTTTTGTTATTCCTGTGACAAAAAAGAAGTTTTTATTGCAAATGACATTTCACGTTCAAGACCCTAATTAGGAATTTTGTATTTTGATAATATGTCTTCAAGCAAATGTAGATTCGCCAACAGCGACAGCAATATCGACTGTTATGCATCATCAGCAGGTTATCAAATGGTGTGCAGTGTCATCAAGTTATTATATCAGATGTTATACACAGCTTATGTAACCCTTGTCTGTTGCAGAATATTACTCAGAGCCCAAATGCTTCAAGTAATGTTATTTCCAGCCGTATCCACTGCTATGTAGTATTATCTGCATCATCTGGTTGTTGCATATCTGATCTAATGTTATGCAGTACCATCAAGTTATTACACATTTGTGTGTCCTCATGCACAACAGCTCGTTATTGCACATCTTATCCATTGGTACACACCAACATCTAGTGCCAAATGTATCGTCGAATGTTACGCTACATCATCTGTTCAATTGTTAACTTGTGTAGGCTACGGCATACATATTTTTGTTTCATCTAGACTCATTCAAACTAAAACACGAAACTTAATCAATTTTGCTATCTCTGATCACTTACGACCCTTTTAAAACATCTTCACCCTAGATGAGTATTCTCTACCCTTGCCCTAGAAATGATACCCCTGATTAATTATTAATTATTTTATCTTCACAAATGGCTGAATTTTGAACAATTTGACAGAAGCATTGTATTTCAAGTTCACTATTTAGATAATCAAAATAAATTGCTGAGGAACAAAAATTCCATTAATACCTCACATAAGCAAATGCAAAAAGTAGTTCCGAAATCAAATTTCTCTGCAAGGATAATCACAATATAGCAAAAGAAACCCAACTATGGAATGTATTCCCACGCTTACACATATAAGAACTAGCCTATCTGTAAAGACGTAGGGAAAGCGACGTTGTATAGACTTCGGGGAAATACTAATAATCATAGGATATATGCAAAGGTAGTCACTGAATTAAAACCATCTGAATCCAATACATAAAAAGTAGTCCAACGACTGACGATATTCCTACCGGTAAACATGCAGAAACGTATGTAACACTCTCACAGTTGCATAAAGCATTATAAAAAGTAGTCCTAAACATACAGAAACGTAATTAGCACTCTCACAGTTACATAGGTTATTTATAAAAAGCAGTCCCAAAACTAAAACTAGGTACGATTAGTCTCAATACATAGATAATAACCCAACGAATGTATTCTTATGCGCTAATATAAAGGAACCAGTCTAGTACTCTTGTAGGCACATAGGATATATAAAAAGTAGTCCCACACTTAAAACCCTGTAAGAATAATGCCAACATAGAAAATGTAGTCCAACTGGGGAATATATTCATACGCGTAAACACACAAACAATTCTAAAATCCTCACAGTCATATAGTAGTTCTAGAATTAAACTTTGCAGAAATAGCCCTGATATATGAAGAATCTAGTCCAACTACAGACTGTGCTCTCACGCGTAAACACAGAAACGAATGTGCAATAGAAAAAACATACAGTAAATTCGGAAGGTGAGCTTTGAGTAGTAGTGGCTAAGAACCAAAATACTACAGCTTAATTCGGCACCCGAAAATACACAAATATTATACAAAAAAATCCTAATCAGTGCTGAACTGACCGGGCCATCATTTACCTTAACTTAAATACAGCATCATCCGCTTCAAGATGATCACCGTCGTTGATAGCATGTTGCGATTTTGTCTCCCTGGTATGACCCTGATCCCAGGGAGCGCGCCATAGTCGACTGAATTGACATCGACCATGCCGTTTGCCTGGTCACAAATAGGAAGCTTAATGTAACCGACTTAACCCAACATATAAGGGCTGGACCTCAACTAATCAATGTTTTTAAAGAGTTTTGTAAATCAATTTTTGCTACATCGCAATGCAAGCACAATGCTCCTAATCACATCTTTATTCTTCATTTCATATCAGAACAAAACTATACCAATGAGCCCGGATAGACAGAAAAACTTACCCTACAAATACGCAAAATGTACGTAAAACACTCTAATAATCAGTTTTGGTTTACCGAGCGAATGGTAACTGACCAGCGAATGTCGCTCACAATCCCCTTAACTTTGTAATTTCTAGTATTTTATTGCTTACAATACTGCCACAGAACCATCAATAACTTCTAACAAAAATAAAAAAACCCACAAAATACGGTCATCACCATTTTGAACTCTATCTCTTACACGCAACTACAAATACACTAAAGTCACTTGAAACATCCATAAAGACACCTATAACTAAGCATCCACCAGATTTTGATGAATGGTCACCGATTAGCAATTGTTGATCGGAAGCCTGATTTCAAAAACTTTACCACACTGCAAAATACACTATATTCGATTGAAATAGCCATAAACATCACTTGTGACTTTGGGGTTCACCGAATCGCAGTGAATGGTTACCGACTAGCGATTATTAATAGGAAGCCCCCCCCCAACCTACAAAAACTTCGTCTCACACCACACCATTGTAAGATGCGCCAAACCCATTCGAACCACCCATAATCACCACTTTTAACTTTGGGGTTCGAGTTTCGGTGAATGGCTGTCGACTGGCGATTGTTGGTCTAAAGCCCTCCTTTTCACACATTCAACAGATATAGTAACCAATATCTCGGCCTCAAAAAACTGTATTCTCTAAGCGAAGCATAACTGTACCAGTGAGCCTTCAGAGAAAGAAAAACCAACCCTAGAAATACACTAAAACAGGCATAAAACACCAGTAATCACCAGTTGCCCATAGAGGTTTACCAAGTCTCGGTGAATGGTAACTGAACTGCGATTGTAGGTCAGAACAACCCCAAACCCCATTACCTAACAATGAGCGGTATTTAAAAACCAATACAAAACACTATTATCACTTCATTTAACTTAAGGTTGAGTTTCAGTGAATTCATACCGACCAGCGAATATTGGTCGAAAGCCTCTTAACTCAAAACATCGTTTTTGTACCGCATCACATCACTGCAAAACAAGTTAAATTCACTGGAAACTTCTATAAATACCACTTTTAACTTAGTGGTCGGAAGTCCCCTAACTTCCAAACTTCACTTTGCCTCGCATTCCACTACTGCAACGCACGCTAAATTCATGCGAAATATCTTAAATCGCCACGCCCAACTTTGGGGTTAACCGAGTTTCGGTGAATGGCTACCGGCTAAAGACTCTTGGTCGAAAGTCTCCCCCACTTCCCTCATTAAACTAAGAATGTGACCAATACCCGTTATTTGCAAGTCACCCACGATACTGGTCCCTTATGAGTACAGATGTTACAGGAGCGAAACCAGTGGGACCCAATGCTATCCGTAGGGTCCAAACGAAACCTAACCCTCATACAGTGTGAAATTTGTAACAAAAACTACTCAGTAATACTCACAGAAGAACGTTTTCATACAGAAACTTAACATCAAAGACTCAGTACGGAATGCTAAAACCACTGAAATCGTTATAAGACTTTTTTTATTTTCGCTGATAAAACGAAAACTGAGGAGCTTGGTGGATATTCTATGCGTCCTCACCACGGCGATTGGTACATGAATGGCTAAGTATCTAGCGTAGGGTGAATACTTCTCCAGTACTAGGAGAAACGGAAACATAATCACCTTCAAGCATCTGGCGCAAATGCTTCCGTGTCGAGCGCGGTTCTTGGAGCTACGTAGCTGTGACAGAGGGATGTTGACACTTTAAGGAGCCTTTCGTTTCTTGGTTGGCTGGATGGACAAATGGGTACATAGCACGAATGTATGCTATTTCCCCCAACTGGCACGTTGGGTTTGCCTGCCTAACCAGTCTGTCCCTATACTTCTTGTCACCCCCTGATGCGGAGCACGGTCCACCATTGAGGATTCGGGTTAATTCCAAACTTTAAGTTTGTGCATGCCGTTATTAAACACACCAAAATACTACTGGTGGACAGCCTGTGATTTTTTTCGGTGGTCAATATTCAGATTGTGCTGTGTGTATGTGCAGACAGCACAACACATTAAGAAATTCGGTATGGACTGTCTCTCTTGCCTCCATGCCTCTCTTCTATATATAGCTCCCACTCGTGGGTGGCTAACTGCACAAAACTTATATTGGGTCTCCGATTTGTGTATTTAAAACCTTTATATTCTAATGGTAGTTTCAAGGATGAGTTAGAGCAAAAATAAATCTCTATTTTTCTCTCTGCATGTATAACTTAGAGACCTTTAACAATAAAACATTTAACTAAATTATTGTGTGGCACTTCTTTTGAGTCTCTCCCATTTGTTAACAAAGTGGAACGAAAAAAAAAATTTCTTCTGTATCCAAAACGTTCACAGGTCTTCCACACTTGGCCGAATCCGATAAAAAAGCATGACCTATCCCTATAGCAAAAGGCAGAGGTGAATATTATCTGCTCCTATGAAAGGTTTGCCATACTACTTCACTGAAATGTGTTGGAAGTGGCTTGTTGCTATGTCACCGGGGTGTCGCTTGCCACGCATGTGTTACCATGCGTGTTCTAAACCAAAACGCGGAGAAAAGGAGTGACCAGACACTGTCCGAGTCCCAATTTCGTCAAAAACGTGGGTGGACAATTTAACACTTGACAAGCTGTTAGCTTGCAAGGGTTATATGAAGTTGTGCGAGCAGCCGTTCGTGCTTTTTTCTTCTTGAGAGTTTCCCTAGTTTTTGTGTCTTCTTTTTCTCTGACACTATGAGCCCTAGGACCATAAAACTTATGAAGAGCTTGATCTGAATGTGTGCATGTCACTTTTTATTTTCGTCTTCGATTTCGTTTTCTTTATTAAAACGCCATGTGAAAAGAGTGTATTTTTGCAAGTAAATGGGGAACATTTCACGTACAGCACAGAATAACACACAGGTATAAAGTTATAACGTTATAAATTCGTGCACACGCATAGTAACCAATTTGTATGGGAGTGGCGCCCAGTGCTATGTCATACGTAAAACAAATAGTTCTTTCTCATAATAATTTATACTATGATGTCAACGTGGACTTAAGCAAAGAATCTCGCTTACAGTTAGAGTACGCGAGTAGAGAATGAAATTAACCATAATACAATGGCTTAGAAGTCTGTAATTTTATTGATGCTGGCAATAAGTGGAGCGTTGTTTAAAGTAGATCAGCTTTGGCACACAGGTCATACTTTATAATTGCGTTATATGCAACATGTTTAAAAATATGACTCTGTAAAAATTGTATTTTATTGATTTGACACAGATTTCTTTTGTATTGGGTATTGATCGCTTCATTCATAGTTACTTGTTTGGACGTCAAATTCTAGATGGTAGTTATTAACATCAAATAACTGCAGTCATACAGCCATGAGTTTTTCTGATAATCAAATTGAAATCTCTTTGTTTTCTTTTCCATCCACGAGATTTTATGATAAATTCTAAATCTTATCTGATATTTTAACTATCCCTAATGCAAATGACTGTTTGAGTAGTGCACCGGGATGCTTAAACAGTTAACGTTGACGAACGGATGCGTAAGAAGCTTTTGCGTTGAAGTGTGTTTATTGTATTGCAACGTCTGCTGCTTAACCCATGGTCAAGTGTGCAGATCAGTCTAATAAAAGCAGGCGAATGTAATGAACAGTTGAATTTCGGACGTACAACGTTTGTACAAAAAAAGCATTTCATTGAAATTTGATGGCGGTATAACGGATGAAAAATGCCTTAGAAATCGCACTTTGGTTCCCCGCAAGGCGTGGTGGATAGCGTTAAACGAATTTGGCGGTATAATGGGAAATTTATATTAGGAAAAATACGGGGCTGAGCGCATTATGGCGTAAGTCTGTGAGATTGACGGTACATCGAATGGCGGTACTATTGTAGGAGACTGTAGTTGAGAAATACATATTAAATCACAATGCCTTCAATAAGGGCAAAAGATAAGCGCTGATATATAAGGAAGCATCATGGCTGAAGTCACAACGCGCTTCTAAATGGAGAATATCCTGGATACAAGTACTCTGAAGACTCGACCACATTTTGAGCTTTTCTAACATGATTTGTATCATGCTATGTACATCTAAACGTTCATATTGCCCTAAATTAATTAAACTTTTATCCTCCGGAGATAGGACCTCCCCTAAGACTGAACTAAAGTAGACCGATTTCGAGGTTGGCCTTGTTTCTGGAGTTTTTTTTTGTTATGGAGGGCACGAAGAAAAGTTTTCTTGTTTGCCCAGTAATTAATCCAAGATCGATCCTGAGTCTATTTGGGATTGCGACATGGATCCGACCAAACCATAACATCAAACCTTCAACGTTGAATAGGCGTTGTGTTAGCAACGTTGTTTAGAAGTTGCCGTTGGTCGAAACAAAACGCAACTTTCTTCGACGTCTAATCAACGTATTTGGTGCAATGTTGAATAGATATCGGAAAATCGACGTTAAATACACGTCAAGCCATGGTAGCCATGACAGGTCACTTTGAAAGCAAACCGAAACGAAGACGTAAAATATGAGAATTTCAACAGAGCGCAAGTTTTTTCTCACCTACTTTCAAACAAATTGACTTCATACGTACCCTGCATGACCGTATGATCCAAGGATGGGGGTACTGCTATTGTTGATAACCACATTATGATTGTCGTTGTCTTGACGACGATTCTATACCAATATTTTTTATACCGTATATTCGTATAGACGTCGAGAGAAAGAAGTTGCTTCGACCTCCATTTCCGACCATGGCCTCTGCCCATAGTAGGAAGATGGACGTTGTTTCGACTACCATGAACAATCAAAGCCCGATACTGATCGCACATCGGGTGCGACGTCATCTAACGTTGATGCAACGTCGCAATATTTTCTGGGTGTGTGATGCACGGATGTGCTGGATGGTCCTTTCTTGGGATTGCCCTGTATTAGAATTTCTCATTAAAATAATAAAATCACGGTACATAATTACGTTGCATATGGGTGAAGTGAGCAAATGTGAATTCTTGAAGTATATTCCATACAGAATGGTTTGGTTATACATGAGCCGGACCGGAAATTGGTAACACCACAACCAGTACCAGCGTCAACACATCTACTGTGCAAAAAAAGCTATGGAAGAGAAGGCTTCATTCTTCAATTACACTTCGACTCCGCGACTTCAACAAAACTGTGGCAACGAAGCCATAGGCACGTAACAGGCTGGTGCTTTCATGCTGTTGGAGGCATGACACCATGGATACAGTAAAACTGCAGTTAACGAACTGTGGAGGCGTTATCATAACGTATCCAGGATAGACATCGAAGCGGACGTCCTCGCATTACTACGCCTCTTCAGGATCGGCGTGTCCGGATAATGCACACCTGTGGTCGCTTTTACCGTGCCACAATGAATGCAGCGGAGAGAGCCGCCAACGTATATCACGTGGATGGGCGCCAACACATATACATCAGCATCGGCGAACGCTACACTTCTTGTTGGGTCTATCGCTTTGATATCGGCGACGTTACGATTTGGAGCACCAAACGATTTGGATATCACCCACAACTGTTCATTTTCAACAAAAAATGTGCTTTTAGTCAAGCAAGGGGTTCGGACATATATTACAGGGCGAGACTGTATAATACCAAAATTCTATGCACGGTAAAATGTTAATCCTTGTTTTCTTTCAGTTTACAATTTTCATTGACCTGCAGAAAATAACGCAGCCATAAGTCTGCTTCATTTGAAATAGATTATGCTCAAATTTCTCTACTGAAATTTGCAAAAGAATTAATCAGTTTGATGACTAACAAACAGGATTCTCTCTTCACTGTAAAATTCCTTTTGTTCTTAAGTCTATTTACTATTTTCATCTTTAGTTTTGTTTAGTGTATCATTTTATTTTCTGGATGGGGAATAAGCTGGAAGGGGAAAGAGCATCCATGGTATTTCATCCAGACCTTTTTTTATTCAAATAAACATTCTTTTCTGTAACATGAAACAACTAATAGTCATCTAATTGGAAAATGCAATAAACTAAACGAAAAACATTCTAAAAAGATTTAATTGAGCCTGATTAACTTCATTATACAAAAGATATTAAAATAACTTACAAAGTAAAAATTGAAAATTTAATTTGTGTACGCATTGTAGTGTCCTCTTTTAACAGCAAGAAAGTGGGTAAACATGTGATTACATATCCGTAAATATATGTATGTATGTACATGTATGCTCAGTCTATAAAACAAAAAGTATAACATGTTATTTGACACCCATGACATACGCACGACAAAACGCTTCTAGTATGTCAGTATTGTGTGTTTGTAATACTTATAAGTAGATTTCAACAATAAATCAAGCATTGCAACGTTTTATTAAACGTCTATTTCGCAAGGCCAAGCCTAGCAACCAGTTTCAAACTTTATTTTAAAAAAGTTAGTTGCTATTGTCGCGATGGATGAAACGATATACTAGTCGAAACAACGTCTTACTCCGACGTTTTCTAGACGTCGGAAAGGCAACCAAAAAATAAAAACTTTGTCAAATCGCTCGCCAGCAGACACTATAGCTCATGTAGATATAAATCAAATAAGAATCTGAGGCTCTTGTAAGTGTTTATAGCGGCCATTGTATCCAAAGATTGTTGACTTCCCCACATATACAACATCGCAAATACGGCGTTAATCCACCGTCGATGTCTGGGGTCTAATCAGCATCGGAAATTCATATATAACCAAATCCAGACATCACAACGAAATCACGACAAATATCTAACTTATGTTAAAAGTCATTACGGATAGGTTATGTTCAAGAATGTGTTAGTTTTCTCGTTGAGTTAGCACTTTGAGTTGGCTGTTCCAGGATAACTCTGTTTTATTTTACTTCACGCTCGTCATTGATTGGTCCATGCTATCAGGCCATCACTGGCTTCCGGTATGCATGTACTGATGACGATCTCTTTAACTACAAATATCGACAACCAACAATAACAATGTTACTGTATTTGAATTAAGCACTGAAGTTCACTAATCCATTATAAATTTTAAACCAAATAAAAAAAAGGGATAAACTAAAACCATTAAAGGATAGGTATTCTCGAAAAACGCTTATTTCGCTGATGACAATTTTGCAATGACAAGAACAACATGAAGAACATGAAAGTTTTCTTCTAAGCGTTGGTCAATGACCATAGATTTGACAAAAGTTTTCGTCTTGTTTCCCATACAAACTCAGTCGATAAGTAGAATGAAAAAGTTTTTTTTTTTTCATTTTCATATTTGTGTATGGCATATGATGTTTGTTTTTTTTTCAGACAGATGCATATAAAAATAAAGCAAATATCTGTATAAATAATCTGTACAAATACAGAAACAATATTAGGACAAATCATCCAAACTTGAACAAAAATCGCAAAACAATACGGTGACTTGAAATACAGAAAAATTGAACAAACAATTAATAAGAATGGTACTGCGTAATGAAAACATACCCTGTCGTAGGCATCGACGGCCAGCATAAACTCACAAAGGCCACGGCTCGCCATCGCCACTTTGCTGGCCTCGTCCGGGTTAAACTGCGGTTTGTTCAGGTACCTGGTGCGTAGCCTGGTCATGACACGGTCTGGAATGTTATCAAGATCCACCGACTGCAGAATGGCTAACATTTTGTCAGTATCTGCGAGAAGTTTGACGCTCACTGGCCAGTAATCGTCACACGTTTCTCCGGTTTTGGGATCTCTAGCTTTCTTTGGTGACAGCCGCTGTTAAATAAAACAATGTAGTCTCAAATTAAGACCTATGTCTGTCTATCTAAACACCTTACTACAGTTCCTTTCACAACCCTAACATCTTTCTGCTCTTTGCTATTTGATCAGCTTACTTTTGCAAGGAATATTTCAAGATTAACCACTCAACAAGCGTATGAATGTAATATGTTTATATATTTGCACTTCCGTGTCAAATATTCCAAAGGACGTATTATGACGTAATCTGATGTGCCAGAATGTGAAGCATTTCTGTGTAATATGTGAAGCATTTCTGGGTTACATGTGAAGCATTTCTGTGTAATATGTGAAGCATTTCTGGGTTACATGTGAAGCATTTCTGCGTAATATGTGAAGCATTTCTCGGTTACATGTGAAGCATTTCTGCGTAATATGTGAAGCATTTCTGAGTTACATGTGAAACATTTCTGGATAATGTGTAACGCATGTGTGAGTTATATGTGAAGTATTTCTGAGATATTGTGAAGCATTTCTGAGTTATATGAGTAGCATTTCTGAGTTATATGAGTAGCATTTCTGAGTTACATGTGGAGCATTTCTGGGCTACATGTGAAGCATTTCTGGGTTACATGTGGAGCATTTCGACCTATATGTGAAGTATTTCCGAGCATTTCTGGGTAATGTGTAACGCATGTGTGAGTTATATGTGTAGCATTTTTGGGTTAAATGTTAAGCATTGCTGGGCTACAGGTGAAGCATTTCTGGGTTACATGTGGAGCATTCCTGGGTTACATGTAGAGCATTTCTGGGTTACATGTGGAGCATTTCGAGCTATATGAAGTATTTCCGAGCATTACCAGGAGGATGCAGACGCTTTCCATGATCAGTTTGAGGAGGGCGGGTGGATTGCCCATGCTTTTTATCAGGCCAAGGTCCGCCTTGGAGATGCAGTTGGTTGCCCGGCGGGCCTTCTTAAGTGCCGCGATAAACTGCTCCTGTTCCTCCAGGCAAATCTCCTGCCACGAAAAATTTTAAATGCTGATTTTTTTAAAATAAATCCAGAAATCAAACATCAAAAATGCACATTCGAAAAATTAAAAAAAAATAGCGTGTATATTATCAATGTTGAAGTGAATTGGTCAAGTATTGTCACATATCTAAAAAACAATGACCAGAACAACCGTTATATCTTCTCTCCGTTAAACGGATTAAGTGGTACTGGAAACTGGGTGAGAAGGCACTGATGGAAGATGTTACCAATATGAGATTTAATATTTAATATATATTTAATGCTTTAAAAATTAATATTTTATGGTTTGTTTGAATTTGTTGAACTTTGACTAGGATTTTGACACTAGTTTTCCTTTGCAGTGCAGAGTGTTCCTTCGTGCCCATGACTTTTGAAAAAGACCCTAATACCAAGCTTGAAAAATACCCAGCTTTTAAGAAAAAACGTGGACACTCTTGTAAATTTCACCATCCAGACGGGAATGTCAGATATAAAAACACACCCTTTCATCAAATTATATGTATGAATAGAGTCGCAATTAGAGCGCAAGATACTGCAATCATGCGTTACTGCAGGTAAAGATTCACCTCCACACAGAAGCGACCCCCTTTTTATGGAAAACACTGAGTACTGAATGTAAATCGCACATCTCAGGGACTGCACTAGGTCAAAAGTTACCTCTTGCTCCATGTTTGTGACACCCATGGTAACAGGTATGCTACCAAGGTCCCACGGAAGGGGGAAGGGGTGCTTAATCTATTAAACAAAACAAACACATTGAGCACTACTGACCCTAGTGAATGGACTGTCATTGTCAGCAAAACTGGACCAATTGCGTCGTCGGTAGAAATCCACAAGGCTGCGACGAGTCTTGAACTCCTCCACGCTTCTCCTGAAAGACGCGTCATCTCGCCCCGAGACCGGTCGCGACATCCAATTATCCGCGCTGCCATTCCGCACGTCCGTGCTGTATCTGTAAAGCTCCACGTCTCTCCCTAAAGCTGGTACGGACTTTCGGGTGTTACTATCCCGTACATCCCCGCTGTATCGGTAAACGTCCATGTTCGACTCGCTTGGAGGGCGGATTAGTACCGGTTCGGGAATGTCCTGTGTGGCGAACTGCATTCGCTTGACGGGGCTTGATTTTGGGCGTTGTCGAATACGGTGCATTTGTACATCTGACTCCTTCAGTTTATCTCTATTCTGAACAACAAAAAATGTTCTGAAGGTGTTGAAAATGATATCAGTTATACTTGAATGGGCTTGTTTCGATACTTTACCATTGTTGTTATAAAATTATTTTAATGTTAGTCCTTAGGGAGAGATTTTGACTGTCCATGGGCTGCATTGTAACTATTTACAAAGCAGAATAAGTACAGCAGCAGTAGTAACATTAATAGAGGAATTTAAGTTTTAGAATAACACTCAGTATATCAATTGATCAGAAAAAATACTTCGCCGTTTTATCCACTTTCAGTGCTTCTGTGCTTTATTAAATTTCTTTGTAGACACACTTACCTTGTAGTACTGGTCAAGAGTGAGTACAAACTGACACAGCCGCTCGGCCGCCTCCGAACACGACCTTGCCACCTGAACAGTGAAGCCTGGATCGCAGAGGTAGCGGGTTCGAATCTTGTTCAGGGCAGAGGTTGGGATATTTTCGATATCAAGTGACTGTAGCGCATGCGCGAAGCCATTGGTGTCTGACAGGTGCTTGGCACAAGGTGTCCAGTAGTCCTCGACGATTTCTCCGCTTTGTATGTTTTTAACCTTTACTGGCTTGATCCCCTATAATGAATCATATTTTATATTACGTCTGATTGCAGAGGGCCGCAAAAGTTTTTGCTTTAGCCAAAAGTCAAACGTCATAAGGCAAAATCTTTTTTTTTTTGTTCTTGGAATTTTTTCCTTTTGACTTTTGACTTCTTATTTCTGCCTTAAGCCCTCAAGGCATAAGGAAAACACCTTAAACCCTTAAGGAATAGTCCTTGAGTTAGTTATCAGATCCCATTCTTTCACTTATTTGACCACAATTTTGTTGTTCCGTAAAGGAAGTGACCCTCCTGCATGCGTTGCATTGAACTGAAGACATGTACTTGTTTAAAAAGATTCGCATTATTTCGCGTTATTTGCATAGCTGACATGATGACGTCAGCTACACGCTTGGACGCCACACTACAGCATGTTTTTGGCATCACCAGTAGAACGTACAGCACGTTTTGTTTTGTTTTGTTTTTTGGCATTGCGACGCACTACAGCATTTTTACAACATTAAAAACAGATTTTTCTGTTACTCCTTAAAAAGCCACGCAACAAATAAGTTTGTAACATTACCAGCAAAATGACCACACTCTCCAGCACGTTTTTCACCATCTGAGGTGGTGCATGACCTGCTGCCTTGAGGAGTCGTATATCGCTTAGTGGGATATCGCTCAAAGCCATTCTCACGTCTTCTACGGTTACTTCACTCTTTACTTCCTGATAGCAACAGTCACGTTCTTATATATATTCGTTATTAAACTCACTAGAAATCACTTTTTTGTGGCCGATCCTTCGTCTATAACTAGGATTTGGAGAAGGCATATATTTGGCTTGCGACAGCAATAAAAAGCCAAAGTCACAGAGAGAGAGAGAGAGAGAGAGAGAGAGAGAGAGAGAGAGAGAGAGAGAAAGAGAGAGAGAGAGAGAAGGAGATATATATATATATATATATATATATATATATATATATATATATATCTATATATATATATATATATATATTATATATATAGAGAGAGAGAGAGAGAGAGAGAGAGAGAGAGAGAGACAGAGAGAGAGAGAGACAGAGAGAGAGAGAGAGAGAGAGAGAGGCACAGGAGAACAAAGATGCAAAGACAGAAGAGAAGAGATTGTTCAGACCGACAGACAGACAAACAATCACAGGGGAGATAACTAAATTCAAATTTAATGCCACGATTAACAAGCTTCTAAGAATGTGTCAAACAATTTTTAGAAATCGTAATATCAATAACAACTATCTTTTAACCGAAGTGGCTATTCGCCCTTCCGCAACTGAACTTCATATTAGTTTTTCACCTGTCGATGAAGGTCAGGGTCATCTTCCTCCATCGGCGGCGGCGTTTCAGGAGCCGTATATTGGTGCCTGACTTGCACAGGTCTGCGTCTTACTTCCGGTTTCACTTGCGTTGCGTGTGATGGTCCTATCTTTACTTCTGGATCATACAGCTGGCGGTATATCTAGTTCAATAAAATAATTCCATATCAAATAAAGAACAGTAAACATGGACGACGTGGTTGCTTTTTATAGTAACGCAATGGGCGGACCGTTCGATAGTTTTATTCAGCTTATAAATCTCATACATACTTTTATCGGTGCAGCGTCCTTATGATACACTCATGAACCGTTTGTTACCGAAGTCAATGAACACAGTACGAGAAGCGGCTATGATAGATAAGGTATTTATCACGAGAAAAGAAGCAGCGAAAAATACAGTTTACCCTAAACGTCCCTACTTGTATTCGAGTTCGATTGACCGTATTGTGCCTGATGCTGCGCGATTAAGTTATTCGAACTCCGACATTTTGAAAGGTTACAACGGCGTCGTCACAACTTGAGCGTCGCTTCTGGTCAGACTTTAATTTCACTATACTGTTTTTGGAATCGATAGATCTGATTAGAGACATCCATAAGTTCACCTGTCAGGTTGAATCAAGGGTCACAGCTTGGATAACAGTCCCTGGACACCCGTTTGTTCGGATCAGTGTTTTATGTTCAAACAACGATGTATTAGTGAAAATTAGTACGCTCTTAGAACAAAGGGTGACGTCATCAAGAGTGGTTTAATGAATACGGTTTCTGTAGTCTGAACTTAATAATGTGAAACCAGGCCTAGATTCGGGTTGAGAAACTTGCAAGTGCAGTGTATTGGAACTGTTGTAGTCATGAACGGTATCCATTTTCCTTGGTCTCAGGCATTCGTTGTTATAAATATAGATCTTCTGCAGACACGGGTCGGAAGAGAGTCACCTGACAAGTAAGCTTGTGGTCCAATTACAGTTAAGTATATCATTATAATCTTTCGGTTTTACATGGATTATCAAAATCTTGAAATACGTTTACTTGACAGACTCATTCATAACCCATACCCTATTGTACATATCCAGGGCACCAGGTACTGACATAAAGCAGCGCATGCGCACGACACACATTTGGCTCGTTCCGGGTCGAAGTCAGGGCGAGACAAATAGTCCCGCCTCAGTCTCTCCATCACGTGATCAGGGAGGTTGTCTTTGTCTATGTTTTGTAGGCGGAGCTTGAATAGATTGGGGTCGGCTAGCAAGTGCTTCCTTGCGGCAGACCCAGTAGTCATTCGTGACGTGTCCACTCGCTTGGTCTTTGCTTTTAACCGGTTTCACACCCTGAAAATGAGACAAATGCATCCACAGTTTTAACACTAAATTTAAGACTGGACTATTGGATGGTCGATGCTTGGTCCTGTCTTTTGTCTGTGATATTTTTAGCTCTGAATTTAAACATTCACAAAGAAGTTTGTAAGTTTGTAACACAAACAACTGTTTATATTTTGATGCTAATTCACGCAACAATAACCCGATGCCACAACACGCAAGTCGAACACAACACGCCGATACAGGGCACGGAGCCGCAGTAAACCTCACCAATAATATGCAAAAACTCTCGAGCACTTTGATGACTAGCTCTGGCGGTTTTGTCAAACACTTGAGCTCCACCAGGTGTGACCTATCCAGGGATTCAATGGCGTCACACGCCTCCTCCATGGCAACTAAATAGCGCCTTCGGTCAGTGTATGAGAGAACCTACACAGAAAATATAACGTCATTCTCTTCAGTACACTACTGTAAATATGGACCATTACACTACAGGCAATGGTTTTCCCATGCCATCGAAAGAAATCCCCTAATAAATATTATCTTTTCAACGCCGAAACAACGCCTCCGAGAAGTCGCAAAGTTAGTGTAGGTTCAAACTGAAAACAGACCATTTGAATGAGTATTTTATACATTCGAACTTATTAATCAATTAATTAAATATTTTTTTTCGGATTATTTACGATGCAGCCTAATGTCAACCCGAAACTAAAACAAAGTAATCTATTTTTTTGTATATGACGTACAGTTTTAGAACCATAAGGTTACATACGTCTGCGCGTTCCCTATCGTCTTTAGCGTAGACTGACCACGGGCGATACGGGGCATTGTCTACCTCATCGTCCATCTCCATTGGCGCAGCTGTTGGCCTCAACTCCTCGCCTTCAAGTGGCCCCTCTATATAAGGCTGCTCTTCTGACATATGCTTTAACTATTTAAGGCAAAATTACATTATTTTTATTCATTTATTCATTTATGTTTTTGTTATTGACGACTGAATTAATTAAATTTAAAATATTTCTTGTGACACAGTATTCGACTTTCTGCTTTTCTTGTTAGTAACAACACATCATACTTGTCATTTATAATCAGTTTATGATTAAGTAACATTGTTTTGTTTCATCTTAACCCAATCAACAAATAAATTTTAAATAAGAAAACAATGTAATTGAAATAATAACATGAAACATGATACGTGTAGCTTAAAAACGTACTGACGATTTTGCTACTGATACTTCAGGGGCATGCAAAAAATACAAATACTGTTTACTTTGGAACTCGGCGACTGAGACTGCATAGAAATGATCTAACTCTCTTTGGTATTTATTGTTAAAATCAGAATGAAGTGTAAAAACTGTTTTACTTGCTGCGAGAACATGATTTGGGATGGTCTTATGAAGTGGTTCTGGGTACTCCGTGCGAGTACTTACACAGCAGCATTCCGGAAATTGGACCACCCTTGGTACTGAGCGGAACTGGTCCCATTTCCCGGGTGGTCCGATTACCAGGCTCCGAGTAATTTGGATAGTATACGGCTGCATGATTATCTTTAATAATGTGCCCGTATGACAGTCGATGTGTAAGGCATATTTTTTAACTGAGTTTGAGTTTCAGAGAGTTTGCGATAAATTCAATTTTTCCGTGAGTAAACCACCTAATATAATACTGGGAAATTATGTACTGCACATCAGCCCTGGTATTAACAAAAGTTAACCATACAGTTAACTCTACTCCTAGAGGTGAAAATAGGTTGATCCAGATGTATCATGCAAACAATTTCATGTGTGCTTTTGTTTGTTAAACAGGTTAAATTTATTCATTTATTTTCAGATGTTCTGATTACTAACTGAATAGTTAACGGAATCAGTTAGCTGCACAGTTTACTTTTGTGAATACGGCCACAGGGGTTTAAAGGACAATTTAAATGCAGTTGCAAAGTAAACACTAGGCATGTACTTCTATGTTAAAACCCTACATGCAATTCACTTCTCTGCTATCTTTCTGTTCAAACAAATATTTTGTGTTCATGACATAAATCCTTTCCCTGTCCTGGCACCCCACACCCCTCTCCCCGCCGCACGTCTTGCTTACTGTATAATACGCTTCCACAGCGATCACATAACGGCAGAGCGACGCTGCGGCCTTCGATGACTTTTCCACACATTCTGGATTGAAATCTGGACGGGATAGGTAATTACGTCTCAGTTTTGTTATGACATTGTGCGGGATGCTATCCACATCAAGTGACGTAAGCATCTCCAACAACCTCGCATCAGCTAGCATCGTTTTTCCAGATTTCCAACCAGTTTTGTATCCCTGTAATAATATTGAATAAACTGAAAACTTGTTAATGCCCGTTTCTATTATGAAAAAAATTCATAGCTAAATATGCAACTATTTAAACAACGAGTAATCATAACAATGTGGTCATTAAATGCTGGTCTTATCGAGAGGCTTTAATGTACAGAATTCGGGTGAAAATGACCACTAAAAAATACCAGCAAAGTGCAGATACTGTCTATGACCATGATAACCGGTGCGGGCGGTCGAGCCAGGGCTTTTATTTCAGTGATATCTCCTTTATAGTCGCACTGAATAGCCTTTCTCGCATCCACCAACGCCGCCGCATGGTTCTCGCGCTCCTCAGCACTCCATCTCTATTAGCAAAAAAAAACAAAAAAAAAAACAATATGTTATAATTCGGAACTGCCTGGAACTCTATCGAACAATGTTCACTTTTTCAAAATTCAAAAATGAACGCTTGTGGATCTTACAGCTGAGGTGATAGAATTTTTTTTTGAATTGAAATTCTTGGTGAATAACTGTTGTGAAATCCGATATCTAAGCTAGCAAATACAGTGAATTTTCCATAACTCGAACCTCGCGTGACCGAGGATAATACTTCGAGTTGTGGAATATTCGAGTTCTTGAATATACCCATGCATCCTACAAAACAGATAACAACAGTGCATCAAAAAGTTTTAACCAGTTATTAACCAAAGCAAATTTTCAAATGCGTGTACATGAATATTAAAACCCACATTACATGACTTAACTGACTTACGAAACTTGAACTGTCTGTTGTAAATATATATATATATCATATAAGATTTGTTGTTAGGGTTCTCTAGTAAAAAGGTCAGTCATACTTTCTGAACAGCATTAGCTGTTTTTTTTATTAACTTTTTTGTTCTCGAACCAGTTCATCGGCCATGTCATCCGATCGAAAGCTTCAGCGGCATTGTCTAAAGTGTGTGCAACGCAATAGAAATGTACTAGGCTCTCCTGGGTGGAACTCGTTGTACTTCTTGCTTTCAGTGCAGGCTTCTGTAATCGGATGCTCGGGAAGAGCTCGTTATCCTCAATAACCTTGACAAACAGTTTACAATTGACTATTTGGAGATCGAGTCCCATATGCCCGGCGTAAAAAGCGGAGTGCATCGAGGTAGGTTCACTGTAAATTCGTGCTGGTTGTCAATACGCGATGGCGTTGTCATAACCAGCTTTCATCTTTAGTACGATTTGAAACTGTTGATAATACCCTGATTCATAGGTCGCGTGGCATAGGTGGTATTGGATGGAAGAAAAATTAACTCTGTAGCTTTCAGGTTAGCGACATGCGAATGCGCAGGGCAGCTCTCTAAAATTAAAGCCACTCTACGCTTCTCAATATCCATTTTTAAGTAGAATTTTCGGACCCAGTGAGAGAACAGTTGACTAGTCACCCAGGGCTTTTTCTTTGCATCACAATCTGTAGGTAAGGTATTAACGCGCTTAAAACATACATGTCCTAAAAACGTACATTTAGCGGTATTTTATCACTGTCGTCCATGTTTGCACAAACCATAACAGTGATCCGTTCCTTGTTCTGTGTTAGTCCATGGGTATCGTCAACCTTAAAGGTTAGTATACGATCCGGCAAAAGTTAAGAAACACACCTATTTCGACGGCGTTGTAAATATCATACGGTTTGTATTTCTCTAAAATGTTTGTAAACACTTCTGAATACCAACTGTGGACCGAGTTCATATTCACCGCTTTTGATTCACCACAAACTTTCTTGAACAAATTGTTGTGTCGCTTTTGAAATGTATATATTCAATTAAAACATCCATCCTTTATTGACTGCTTGTTTTTTTATCCAAGTTAAGAGTTTGCTCAATGGGATATCTAGCTTAGCGGCAACTTCTTGCCTTTTTTACCGCTTTCTACTACTAACACTGCTTTGTATTTCTGCTTTGTATTTCAATTTCGTGAGTTACCAACTTTCTTTTAACCATATTTACTTACAGAATGTCTGTGAAACCCAAACTAAGAATAAGCTGTAATTTTGGAAAATTGATAGCGAAGCTATTGCAATCAAAACGTATGGTGAAACTTTCTTCGGTACACAAAGTATCAAACATTTAGATAATGATACAGCATGCGCCATAGAAACCCGATCTATTCTAATTAGTGACACGAGGAGTGACGTTTGGAGGCACATACAGGCAGTTTTGCTGCCATATAGATAACAAGCAGCCTCCAGTAATGGGGTTGTTTACACAATTTCGCTTACTGTGCTAATAGCGTATGTATTTCCACTGTTTAGAAATACAAAAAATTAGGCCTTCCTCAAGAGGTTCGAGTTGGTGCTATAAAACTTACAGCACCTACAGAACAGAACAAAAATATTCGACCTAGTGACTATTTCGAAATATGGAATTGCGAGTTATAGAATATCCACTGTATAGAAGGACTATGTGCAGACTATCTTTGTATGTGTATATTATAAATATTATTATTAGATGAGTAGATTCAGCATGGTGGGTGATTTAGCTGTAATACTTGGGTACTTGCTAAAGGACTTCCCAAGGTGTGGTTGGCCGTTGTATCCTAATAAGCACCTGCAACAGCGCCCCTTTCCGTTTCCACAAACGTAGCTACATCTGCCCGATGCCAAATTGTAGACTATTGTGCAAAGCGAGCAGGTGTCTCGCTATAGATTCCCAGGTACCCAGTTACCATGATACGTCACGAGGAGACACTGCAAGAGTCTTGGTTATGGAGAAGCTATGTACTGGCGGGGAAGGACTTACGCACTCGGCCTACCCTTTCATCTGAAGACTAGCCAGCGACTGAAGCATATACCTAAAAGCAAAGTAACCCCCAGGCAAGCTACAGCACTAGGCGCTACACATAACTCTGTGTTAGTCATACTAAACTACACTAATGTGTTAGTCTATAATACAGTACACTACACCACCAAAACCCAATAAACCATTGAGTTCAGCGAAAGATAAGTCGGGCAATATACATACCATACAAGAGGAAGTGCTAAGCTGCTGGAAAGAACACTTCAAGAATCACCTGAATACTGCCTTCACACACGATCAGTCAGCTCTGACAGAAATTGCAGAATCAATAAACCCAGAACAGGAATCATCACCAGTTACGAGAGAAGAAATAGAACAAGCAATCAAAAAGATGAAAAAGAGTAAAGCACCTGGAATAGATGCCATTACAGCAGAAGTGCTTAAAGCATCAGGGAAACCTATGATCGACATACTTGAAAAAATATTTAACATAATATGGATAAAGGAGAAGACCCCATAACACTGGTTAAGGATGTTAGTGATACCGATACACAAAAAGGGCGACAAACTTAACCCAAAGAACTACAGAGCTATATCTTTGCTGTCAATACCAGGGAAAGTTTTCTGTCGCATCTTGTTAGAAAGGATGAAAAACCAAACAGAGAAAGCCACAAGGGAAAGCCAATTTGGTTTAAGACCAACAACAGGTACTGTAGACGCTATTTTTATCACGAGACAGATTATTGAAAAAGCCAAAGAACACAGTGTGTGGCTTCATTTTAATTTCGTGAATTTCAAAGCTGCATTTGGTACCGTGTGGAGGAAAGCTTTGTGGAAGATGATGAAAGCTATTGGCACTGTTCCAAAAATTGGACGTATAATTAAGTCCTTGTGTAATGAAACGGAATGCACAGTAATAATTGATGGCCAACTAACAGACTGGTTAAAGGTTGAAATAGGTGTTCGTCAAGGATGTTTGCTATCGTCAACACTCTTTAATATATTTCTAGACTATGTTATGAAGGAAATAAAATCTCTAGATCAAACTTTGAATATGAAGGACACGCTTTCAATAGATATAAGATACGCTGATGACACCACCCTTCTCTCCGCAATATTCGAGAAACTGCAACTGTCTACAGCTGAACTAGAACAAGCATGTAAAACATGGGGGATAAAAAGCAACGGTGCCAAATGCAAGATAATGTCACGAAGTCAAGACCCAATCATGATCGATGGTGTGCACGTTGAATCAGTTAATGAATTTGTCTTCCTCGGCAGCTCGGTGCCGGACAGTCAAGAGAAGAATCGCCTTGGCATCTTCAGATTTGGTCGCCTTAATCAATCTGTATGGAACGAGCACAAGATCTGCCGCGCACTGAAAATAAGACTTTACAAATCCCTGATCTTACCTATAGCGATATATGCCTACGAAACATGGACATTAAAAGTTGAATATACAAGAAAAATAGAAGTATTTGAAATGAGATGTCTTCGTGCAATCCTCAGTGTCACCTTAAAGGACAAATTATCAAATGAAACCATACGACAGAGACTTAATTTCGGACCAGCCATAACGGAAGAAATCAAGAAAAGGCGATTGCGATAGTTCGGTCACGTAACTAGACGTCCCCCAGAGAATTATGTCTCAAGAGTGTACCGACAAGAACTTCCCTAATTCAAGACCTCGCGGAAGACCAGCCAAACGTTGGATAGACCAAGTGAGGCAAGATACAGGCATACCCATCGCAACAGCTGAATTGCGGGCTGCTGATAGGAAAGGCTGGAGGAGAGCGAGCTACATAGTGGGAACAAGGGGCGGCCAACGCCTATGCCAATAATGGATGAATAATGGAGATTCAGCGTTGAATTTGTGTACCCAGTGTTCTACGCAATCCGCTCACTAGTTTTGTGAGAGACATATTTTGAAAAATTGTACCTTACTGTTGCCAGCACGTTTGCTCGATTATCAACCCTGTAGCTTCTCCGGAAATATGGCAAAAAGGGAAACACAGCATAAGGCCACTGAGCAAAATAGCCCTGGTTCTTATGCTAATTCGGGATGTTTTTATGAATAATTTTAATCTAAAAAGTAGACACGACTGGAGCCGAACATGACGAGAATCCTTTTTTATGATATAAAATTACAGCTTCAAAAGTTTGTGCATCTGGTAGGCCGGTCGATTTTATCTTTGTTTTTATTTTACATTTTTAAACCCACCTCAGTCACTCCTCTTTTTTATTTGCGATATTTATGATGAACGAGGTATATCACTGGCCTAACTATAAAATCTGCCAAAAGAGCTGCCGAAAGCATGACATAAAATTAATCTATTCTTGTATACAAGTAACACAGGCAAAAATATGGTTTTTAATTTTTGCATTGTAAAGTTTTTAACAGAGAAAACGAAACGATATCATACACGTTGAGGTTCATGCTCTCTCCGAGCGTTATAACCACGGTGGGTTCTCTCAAACCTCTCCTCGGTTGCCTCGGAATTGACTGCCTGTTCGGGAACTTCCGGAGAAACCCGATCATTATCGTGAGACTGGGTGACTTTCAAACTGCCTGTCTCTTGACTTGTCATTGATGCCGCAGTTTCTCGCTGCAACTGGATATTGACGTTTGACACTTCAAAAATACACTGATATATTTCGACTTCTCTTGTAAATTATCAAATTTAAAAGAACTCACAACGTAATTCGCAATTCTTAACGATCGGTACTTAAAATTCGCTTAATTTGCTGTAATATTTTATAAAATGCAACTCACAACGAATACTTGAATTTAAAAACAAGATTGTCCATGGGAAATGTCCAAGCTCTCGAATATTGATGTCATAATTTATGACATATAATTATAACCTTTAAACGAAATTTAAAAATTTAATTATAACGATATTTTAGAAATATTTCTACCACAAAGTGGTACTGATGTTTTCTAATGATAAAGTTTTAATTCGAAGAACTTGAAACCATTTTTTGCACCATTTGAGCTTAAATTTTTGCATTTTGGCAATTTTGTAGCATTAAAAGTTGTCAAAGGTTGTAGTTTTACTTAGCTTGTGGGCATTAATATATCAAACACCATTAAATGGGGTGTAACACTGTATAAAAATTAAATGTTCTGCATCATCCTAAAAATAACCTTTTACCTTTTATCACAATAAATGTTGAGATTTCAGAATATTTTACAGTCTAGTTGTAGTTTTTGCTATTTTATTTGCAGTAGATTGAACTATATTACTCTGATTAAACATAAAGTGCGCATTGCGTGAAAAATAAAGGCAGAAAAATTTTACATATTTCCTATTGGACTGAAAAAGCT
This sequence comes from Protula sp. h YS-2021, assembly GCA_949752745.1. Lineage (NCBI taxonomy): Eukaryota > Metazoa > Annelida > Polychaeta > Sabellida > Serpulidae > Protula > Protula sp. h YS-2021. Next base: position 33,352,970 of record OX457024.1, on the reverse strand, counting down.
CTATAAAAAATTTCATAAAAAACAGTTTAACTATTTAAATATCATTTCCCACGAGAAACCATATTAGTATTATCAAACAGAAAAAATGGAAAAAAAATTATTGATGCATGGAAATGAATTGAGACAAAGATTTTAAATACAGGTTACATGTTTTTATGTGATTATTTAAAGTATTTCCATAACAAAAATTAAGTACCAATTTTTCACTTAAAACTGACAAAATCCATATTTTAAATACACTATTTATAACTAAAAAATTAAATATATAACATTTTAAGTAAATTTAGCGGCATTAAATGCTTCCTGGATCAAAAGAAATACTGCATTGCAGCTTTTGCTGAAGTGATGATACTCCTGAAATTAACTGTTATGTCTATAACTATAACTTTATTGTGAAACTATTTTGTTACATATATATACACAGTGGCCTTACCAATAGGTGGAAAGGTAAATAATAATTTTTATTGATAAAATGACAACTAAAGTGCATTTGTGCACATTAAAATTTTCAGTCTTAAACTTGCCAAAATTTCCAGTCTTAAACTTGTCAAATCAGGTAATTATTTGGCGAAGGTATTCTCTAATCTGATTGGTTTAATATTACACCAATTACCACATACAAAAACAACCTATTTACCCAATTTCACTTGATTGTGCAATATCCTGTCAGCCATATTGGAGAAATACTATATCGCTTGATATGCTTCATTTTCATTCGATGTTGCATGGATGGGTATGCTGTATTCGGATTGGTTTGGAACAATTATCAAAACAGCTTGGTGACCTTGAATATGCTCGGGCATGATCGCATAATTTTCCCGCCATATACTTTACCGCGCATTATTCAAAATTCCCGCGTATTATTTAAAAACAGTGACATCAGTGACATCGTCAAAATTAACCACGCAGGACGGGTGGCGTAAAAAGTCCATTCTGTCTACTACTTTATTGTTGCAGACATGTACTTAATAAAATTACACCATACCCCATGTCAGGCCACGGACCAAATTTACCATTGACTTTCTGTGCAACTTCTTCAATTCTGGCTCCTTCCGCACATCTTGCTGAGCCAAACCCAACAATTGTTTCAGATAGTTTGACCCTTGGGACGACTGCAGCTGCTAATGCAGTGATTCCTCGGGACCATGTCCCAAATGTAAAAACAGAGAAACTTTCGCAATTTCTAGTAACTCTACGGAACGCATAGTCCCAAATGTAAGTAAGACCTACTACCAAAACGTTGCTTGCTTTATTATGTGTTACGGACTGCATTTTGCCTCTTTCTGAGCTACCGATACGAACAAGTTAACATGGACGTCGTCGTTTTCAAAAGGCAAGACAAGAAGTTAAGACTTAAGTTTTAACCACCAAAAAAGCTGTTAATATCCGCTTCCGTTAAGAAAATTGTTAACACAGTAAGACTATTTGCCGGGTGTCAGTTCGGATTCTAGCAAGAAATTGATTTTCCCAAAGTATTTTGCGAATTGTTAAAAAAGGAGTAGTCAGGTAAGTATAATGACCGCTAGTTTAAACTACAATTTTAAGGCAGTAACGCTAATTCAATGACGTCACTTAAGCTTTTACTATTTTTTTTATTTCAATATTTCCTCCAATTTTTAGGGAATGGCTAACAAAGCTACAGCCAGGTGGACACGTATGCCCCTATATTCCATTCAAATTGTAAGACATTTCCATTAAAATACTAGGAAAACGTTTCAAAGAAAAATGGTTTTCGCAAATATTTTCCATGTTTGGCGAGTCGCAAAAAAAAGCAGTAGCCAGGTACGTACTAATATCCGTTACCTGCATCCAAGCTTCAAGACATTCAAGCTAAAAATCTCAAAGAGGAGATACGATTTTGCACCTTGATTAAAGACGTACATAAGCACCAACGTGCATACACACATACTTTTAACGTTTGGTTTAGCCTCTGCTACGGAATAGCATTTTTATCAGATCGTTTATTGCGGGTGAAAATCGGTTAGACAAGACCATCTTAACTAATTCTAAACCCTATAAACTCACCTTGTGATAGTTGTCCACTGCAATGATAAACTTACAAAAACCTGCAGCAGCCTTCGAAGAGCGCGCAACGAATTCCGGGTTGAAATTCGGATTGGATAAGTACGTTTGCCTTAAACGTGCCATTACGTCATCCGGAATACTCTCCACGTCCAGTGATTTAAGCATGTCCAAAAACCCTGACACATTCGACATTACCCTTTTAGCCGTTTTCCAATCGGGTTTGTAACCCTGGAAATAAATGCATAACAAATGTTATTCAGCAGTTCATTTTGAGGTCATTCTGCCATTGAGTCTTATGTAGAAGCCTTCTGTAGAGTAGCTAACAGTGCTCAAAATTGGTGCGGATTTGAGAATTAATGAAAACAGTGGTAGTTTTTACATTTTTATATATACCACAAAATGAATACACTTTTTCAACTGGACAATTGCCAATTAATCACGATGATTTGTATACATCTATTTCATAAAATGTATATTGATTTCATAACATAAATAGAGGTTAATAGAGTATTCCAAGATGAATTTATCAATCTTTACTTCATAAATTAAGTTTCCAGAAACATTAATTACATTTATAACTAATGTTTTCAATTGTTACCAGTAAAATACAAATGCTCTCCATCACAGATATAACTGCTTGCGGCGGATTAGCTAGGCTTTTTAACTCCACAGCGTCACCTCTTGTTATACAGTCCAATTTCCCGCGCGCACGCGCAAGAGCCAATTCATTCTGATGAGCCTCTGACACCACCGCGCTCTGCCAAAAAAAATATTCCAGTTAAACTGTATCATATACTTTATAATTTTAAGGGAATCCCATGAGATATTCTTGCTATTTTACAAGACGAAGTGACGAACGTATAGACGCAAGTGCGGCGTTTATTGAATGGGCGCTCCGCGCTTAACCGAGATATTACCGACAGAAACAGTTCACGTTTCATGATTCTCCTGCTCCGTCTTTCCTTTTTGGAGATAATGCGCGTGCAAATTACGCTACGGAAACATGCGAACTAAGGACGACTCCACGGATCACTCCACGGACAACTCCACTGACGACTCCATGGATGACTCCACGGACGACTCCACGGACAACTCCACGGACGACTCCACGGATCACTCCACGGACGACTCCACGGACGCCTCCGCGGACGACTCCACGAACGACTCCACGGATCACTCCACGGACGAATCCGCGGACGACTCCACGAACGACTCCACGAACGACTCCACGGATCACTTCACGGACGACTCCACGGACGACTCCATGGATGACTCCACGGGCAACTCCACGGACGACTCCACGGATCACTCCACGCACGACTCCTCGGACAACTCCACGAGTGACTCCACGGACGACTCCACGGATCACTCCACGGACGACTCCACGGACGACTCCATGGATAACTCCACGGACGACTCCACGGACAACTCCGCGAACGACTCCACGGACGGACGAGCAGCGTTTCAAGACTCCTCCACTATTCACTGTTCGATAAATGATAATTCAAACAATGCCATAGCTTTAATAGAATATGTTTGAAATATTCCAATATGGCAATATTCCAATTTAATAAAAAAGTAAAACACACACAGACACACACACACACACACACACACACACACACACACACACACACACACACACACACACACACACAGCTTCCATATATTGTCATGTTGAAACGTCCTTTTTTTCTTCTTGACAGTTTTCCGATTTTTGTGTCTTCTTTTTCTCTGACACTATGGACCGTACCACCATCAAACTTGGGACTTATGAAGAGCTTGATCTGAACATGTGCATGTCACTTTTTATGTTCGTCTTCGATTTCGTTTTCCTTGTTAAAACACCATGTGAAAAGAGTGTATTTTTTGCAAGTAAATGCGTAGCATTTAATGCACAGCACAGAACACAGTTGCTGAGCTTTGTGCTAGTTCTCACTGCGTAAATAGATAACACAGCATATGCCTGATCAATCAATAAAACTTTAAGTCAACAACAACCAAACACTACTCAGCTTATAAGACGTATTCAAGCTGTGTTGTTTGCAATATATTATTCAAGAAATAACCCACTGAAGGAAATATTTTTGCGTTTTAATTTTTGTCAAGTGTTTAACATTTCGCTAGCGGAATGAGCTTCTAGTTTATTACTAATTTTCATCTAAAAAGTAAACCCGACCTGAGCCGAACGTTACGAAAATATTTTTATCATGAAATAAAATTAAGTTTTAAAATTTTAAATGACATGAAGTTGTATTATCAATTTAGAAGTTGGTGCATTAAAGACTTCAAAAGTTTGTGCATCCGGTAGACCGGTCGATTTCTTTTCGTTCTATTTTCTTCCTACTTTTCTTTCTTTTTATTTTAATTTTTTAAAACCCTGCCGAGTGACTCCTCTTTTTTATTTGCGATATTTATTATCAAGGAGGTAGACTACGGGTCTAACTATAATCAAAAGCACTGCACAGAATTAACCTATCCTTGTACACAGAATCCCGGTCATCTGGCCCCCGGTCAACTGCCCCCCCCCTTTTGCAACCCGGTCGACTGCCCCCCCCCCCCTTTCAAAGTGGAGGGGTGGTCGCTTGCCCCCTCCATATACTATTTTTTCTTGGGTTCTTGGCTTACAAAGACACAATAAATAAAATTATATTTATTTTATTGAATGTATTGCAAATCGGTAAATTACAATTCACCAACAGGAAACTAATTGCAATTAGAGTTGCAATTAGTTTACGGATAAGTCTCTCTTAAGATCAATATCGGTGAATAGATCAATGAAGATCAATTGTTTCAGAAACGAAGCAGACGGGGACATCACAATTGCATAATTTTTAAAGATTTTTTCCCATTGAAAAAAGGAGGGGCAGATGACGACCCCGTCAAATTGCAGGTTGGGGGGGGGCAGTAGACCGGGTTGCAAAAAATGGGGCAGTTGACTGGGGCGCAGTTGACCGGGGGGCAGATGACGGTTTACCTTGTACACAAGAACACGGGCAAAAATATGGTTATTAATTTTTGCACTGTAAATTTTCCAACAGAGAAAACGAAACGATATCATACGCGTTGAGGTTCATGCTCTCTCCGAGCGTTATAACCACGGTGGGTTGTCTCAAACCTCTCCTCGGGTGCCTCGGAATTGACTGCGTGTTCGGGAACTTCCGGAGAAACCCGAACGTTATCGTGAGACTGTGTGAATTTCAAACTGCGTGGTTCTTGACTTGTCTTTGATGCCGCAGTTTCTCGCTGCAACTGAATATTGACGTTTGACACTTCAAACATATATTTCGACTTCTCTTGTAAATTATCAAATTTAAAAGAACTCACAACGTAATTCTTAACGATCGCTACTTTAAATTCGCTTGATTTGCTCTAATATGTTACAAAATGCAACTCACAACGATTACTTGAATTTAAAAACAAGATTGTCTATGGGAAATGTCCAAGCTCTCGAATATTGATGTCATAATTTATAATTATAACCTTTAAACGAAATTTCAAAATTTAATTTCAACCATGTTTTAGAACTATTTCTACCACAAAGTGTTATTGCTGTTTGCTACTGGTAAAGTCTTAATTCGAATTAGCGGAAGAACTTGAAGCATTGGGATTAAAATATTATATTTTGCACCATTTCAGCATTAAGTTTTGTATTTTGGCGATTTTGTAGCATTAATAGTTGTCAAGTTTTTCGTAGCTTGTGGGCATGAGTATATCAAATTAGAACATGAAACACCAGTAAGTGGGCTATAAGACTATAAAAGTTAAATAGTCTTCATCATCCTAAAAGTAACGTTTTATCTTTTATCACAATAAATATTGAGATTTCACAATATTTTACAGTCTAGTTGTAGTTTTTGCTATTTATTTGCAGTATGTTGAACTATATTACTCTGATTAAACATAAAGTGCGCATTGCGTGAAAAATAAAGTCAGAAAATTTTTACATATTTCCTATTGGACTGAAAAAGCTCTATAAAAAATTTCATAAAAACCAATTTAACTATTTAATTATCATCGTTACAAGAAGTATTATCAGGCAGAAATTATCGCAAAAAAGCTTATTGGTGCATAGAAATGAATTGAAGCAAAGATTTTAAATACAGGGTACATGTTTTTATGTTATCATAAAAAGTATTTCCATTAAAAAATTAAGTACCAATTTTTCACTTAAAAGTGACGAAACTCATATTTTAAATAAACTATTGATTACTAAAAAATTAAATTTGTAACATTTTAAGTAAATTTAGCGGCATTAAATGCTTACTGGATCAAAAGAAATGCTGCATTGCAGCTTCAGATGAAGTGATGATACCACTGAAATTAACAGTTATGTCTATAACTTTCAACGTTTTCATTTTTGCGTGCAAGCTTTTGGTAAAACATGACTACATATAACTAGGCAGATAAGACACGTGATCCACTGTTTCTTCACCAAGTTAAATTCAGTTTTTAGGTAATTGGCCCATTTATTTTGATGTAATTTTATACGGCATGTTAATATAGATTGATGCAATTACAGCGATTAAGACAAACTATTAGAAATTTTGAAACTATTTTGTTACATATATATACAGAAGTGGGCCTTATCCAATAGGTGCAAAGGTAAATGCATTTGTGCACATTAAAATTTAGAGTCTTTAACTTGCAAAAATTTCCAGTCTTGAACTTGTCAAATCACGTGATTATTTGGCGAAGGTATTCCCTGACCTGATTGGTTTAATATTACGTCAATTACCACATACAAAAAACCTATATTCCCAATGTCACTTGATTGTGCAATATCCTGTCAGTCATATTGAAAAAATACTGTATGGCCATGGACCACAATTACATTTCCTGGTAGCACATAAACACGCAAGGAGTAAAAACAAAAGCAGTGCCGCGGTAAATGTATTATTATTTAACCAATCAGCATAGCAAAAAAATCGAATCGAAAGACCCCCATTTTTCTGGCTATTTCTGTTCTTCTAAAGGTCCAGTACATCTGATTTTGTGGTTGTTTTAGATCGTGCAATGTTGTGGAGAGTGCCAGATTTCAAAATCTTATACAGAAAGTCTATGTAAAATTAATTGCGGTCCATGGTCTGATATGAGGTATCGCAAAATAGTAGAAAACTATAAGATCTCAAGTTCTTATAGCCAGAAAGCCCCAAGAAACTTCACATGGGCAAGAATAACCTGTATAAATCTACTTTAACTGCGGTTTTCGTATAATAATAAAATGTTGCCCCTTTCACGAGGTCAAAAGCCCCTCCCCCCTACCAGGTAACCAGAGTAGCGACGCCAGTAACCGTAGTTATACTTTAATTTCAGGCTCAAAATCTGCTATTGTTCCTCACGAAGTTATTATAAAGCCATATGTATGCATTCAGGCAGTCTTTTGAAAAAAAAATATAAAAATTGTAAAATGGAAACATTGTTCCAGTTTGTATTCCAGCGGAACCATGGGTTGTTTATGTGAGCCGAAGCGCTAGATGAACCTTTTTTATTATATAATCCGATCTGGTGAGTAGTTTTTAGGCAGTTTTTAGACAAATAATTTTCAATTTTTCCTAAAAAGTCTTATTATTTGGGGCACATTTACTAAATAGTGATGTCACCAGCATATTGTTATCTCTTTCGAGCCATTTCTTTAGCCCGAGAAACCAATTTATTTTGCTAAATCGATACGTTTACCTCTGCGTTTTTTACTTTTGGTCTTTTCATCATCAAAATCCACAGTTTTCATTAAAGTTTAAGAAGAAAAGCTCTTCATATGATTTTGGTGTTAGTTTCTTTTAAAGATCTTCAAAATTAGAATAACTATGATTTTAAAAAACTACTTTACGACTATTTAAGCATTCATAATAAGTTTTATGGGCGTGGATTATGTTTGCTACCCGTAATATAAATGACAAAAAAACTATTTTTTGAACAAAAATAATGTTACATTAACTGTTAAGCGGAAAATATTTAAAAAATTATATGACATATTTGAATTTTGCTGCATTTCGCCAGAAATGCAAAATTTTTTCATAAATTGAGTTTGATATTTATACAAACCAATTAGAACATGACATTCTCTTTGTTTTTAAGATAAAAAAATACTTAGAACCAAGTTAGGTCTCTAATAAATTGCTCAATTTCATAACGTAGTGTCTGTTAGTAAAATACGGTGAAAACGGTATTTTAAAGGAACCGAGCCCTATAATAAAAGGCATTTAAACATTTCTGTCACACATGCTGCCAGTATTTTTCGCTATTTAGCACATGTCAGTACAAGATCTCAATAAAACCAGTTATTTTTATTGCCACAGACTATAAGAGAGGTAAAAAAATTGATCAGAAATACTGATATAGATAAAAAAAATTAAAAATAACATTCTTTGCTATTATTTTTCACACAATTTAAAATCAAAGCATGTTTTTCTTTAAACAGCTTTATTAAAAGACTAAGATTATACCCTGTAAAGAATAAAAACTGTTTGGAGTGTATCATTTATGTAAAATAGGTTCAAAATAATAACTTGTTTAACTTATTAGATTGCAATTTCCTTGAAAATATGGTGGGGGTACCTATATTAAATTGATTTCTAGAGAACTCATGTGCGAGTTATCCCTAATATACTGATTATTTGGATAGTAGGGATAGTAAACTATACAGCAGTATTACTTTTGACACCTTGAGATTTTATTCCAGTGCGCAAAATTAAAAATCCCAAAAAATCCAGTAAAAATATGTCATTTTACAAATTTCCTTTACAATTCAGTTAGCTACCGAAATGGGCACTAAGTCTTCTGTTGTTCATAGCATGCAGTATATACTCTTAAGTGATGATTATCAAAATAACTTATCTTTCTGAACTATAATAAGGAACAGGATGAAAGTTTTAAAATTTTATTTTTAAAAAACCGAGTATTGAGCAATTTTATGTTTTGGGGAGGGCAACTTAAACGCCTCTAGTTCTCTAACCAATGAAGCGATTCGCACCATATTTGACTATGTGTTGTGTAACATGCTAGACATTGTTGTGCTAGAGTATTTATTTCGAATTCGAATGTTTCCGTCCCTGATAGGCCATGGACCACAATTACATTTCCTCGTAGCACATAAACACATATGAGTAAAAACAGAAGCAGTGCCGGGGTAAATGTTTTATTATTTAACACATGTGCAGTCAATAAATAAAAGTTATTGTTGTAAAATATTCACAATAGGCTGGAGTGTTCTAGGAAAAAATATTGCTGTGAAATATTTATTGGTTTATGCGTAACATTTTTTTTATATCAGAAAAATATAGGTGGAAATCGGCCAAAACTTGGGAATCGCATGGTTGCTATTTTCAAATCAGCATAGCAAAAATCGAATCGAAAGACCCCCATTTTTCTGGCTATTTCTGTTCTTCTAAAGGTCCAGTACATCTGATTTTGTGGTTTGTTTAGATCGTGCAATTTGGAGAGTGCCAGATTTCAAAATGTTATACAGAAAGTCTATGTAAAATTAATTGTGGTCCATGGCCATATCGCTTGGTATGCTTAATTTTCATTCGATGTTTCATGGATGGGTATGCTGTATTCTGATTGGTTTGGTACAACTATCAAAACAGCTTGGTGACCCTGAATATGCTCACGCATGATCGCATAATTTTCCCGCATTATTCAAAATTACCGTGTATTATTTAAAAACAGTGGTTAATTTTGTTGACGTCACATGAATGACGTCATGAAAATTAACCACGCAGGACAGGTGACGTAAAAAGCCCATTGTGTCTACTACTTTATTGTTGCAGACATATACTTTATAAAATTACACCATACCCCGTGTCAGGCCACAAATCAAAATTTACCATTGACTTTCTGTACAACTTCCACAATTCTGGCTCCTTGCATGCATGTTGCTGAGCCAAACCAACAATTGTTTCACATACTTTGAACCTTGGGACGACTGCAGCTGCTAATGCAGTGATTCCTCGGGACCATGTCCCAAATGCAAAAACAGAGAAACTTCCGCAATTTCTAGTAACTCTACGGAACGCATAGTCCCAAATGTAAGTAAGACCTACTACCAAAACGTTGCCTGCTTTATTATGTGTTACGGACTGCATTTTGCCTCTTTCTGAGCTACCGATACGAACAAGTTAACGTGAACATCGTCATTTTCAAAAGGTAAGACAAGAAGTTAAGACCTAAGTTTTAACCACCAAAAAAGTTGTTAATATCCGCTTCCGTTAAGAAAATTGTTAACACAGTAAGACTATTTGCCGGGCGTCAGTTCAGATTCTAGCAAGAAATTGATTTTCCCAAAATATTTTGCGAATTGCTAAAAAAAGGAGTAGTCAGGTAAGTAAAATGACCGCTAGTTTAAACTACAATTTTAAGGCAGTAACGCTAATTCAATGACGTCACTTAAGCTTTTACTATTTTTTTTAATTTCAATATTTCCTCCAATTTTTAGGGAATGGCTAAAAAAGTTACAGCCAGGTTGACACGTATGTGCCTATCTTCCATCTAAATTTTAGGACATTTCCATTAAAATACTAGGAAGACGTTTTAAAGAAAAATGGTTTTCGCCAATATTTTCCATATTTGCTGAGTCGCAAATAAGGTAATAGCAAGGTACGTACTAATATCCGTTACCTGCATCCAAGCTTCAAGACATTCGCGCTAAAAATCTTAAAGAGGAGATGCGATTTTGCAGCTTAATTAAAGACGTACATAAGCACATACTTTTAACGTTTGCTTTAGCCTCTGCTACGGAAGACAAAAAAAGATTGAAGAGCATTTTTATCAGTTGGAAAAGATCGTTTATTGAGGGTGGGAATCGGTTAGACAAGACCATCTTAACTAATTCTAAACCCTATAAACTCACCTTGTGATAGTTGTCCACTGCAATGATAAACCTACAAAAACCTGCAGCAGCCGTCGAAGAGCGCGCAACGAATTCCGGGTTGAAATTCGGATTGGATAAGTACGTTTGCCTTAAACGTGCCATTACGTCATCCGGAATACTCTCCACGTCCAGTGATTTAAGCATGTCCAAAAACCCTGACACATTCGACATTACCCTTTTAGCCGTTTTCCAATCGGGTTTGTAACCCTGGAAATAAATGCATAACAAATGTTATTCAGCAGTTCATTTTGAGGTCATTCTGCCATTGAGTCTTACGTAGAAGCCTTCTGTAGAGTAGCTAACAGTGCTCAAAATTAGTGCGGATTTGAGAATTAATGAAAACAGTGGTAGTTTTTACATTTTTATATATACCACAAAATGAATACAACTTTTTCAACTGAACAATTGCCAATTAATCACGATGATTTGTATACATCTATTTCATAAAATGTATATTGATTTCATAACATAAATAGAGGTTAATAGAGTATCCCAAGATGAATTTATGAATCTTTACTTCATCAATTAAGTTTCGGAAACATTCATTACATTTATAACTATTGTTTTCAATTGTTACCAGTAAAATACAAATGCTCTCCATCACAGATATAACTGCTTGCGGCGGTTTAGCTAGGCTTTTTAACTCCACAGCATCACCTCTTGTTATACAGTCCAAATCCCCGCGCGCACGCGCAAGAACCAATTCATTCTGATGAGCCTCTGACACCACCGCGCTCTGCCAAAAAAAAATATATATATATTCCAGTTAAACTGTATCATGAACTACATAATTTTAAGGGAATCCCATGAGATATTCTTGCTATTTTACTAGACGAAGTTACGAACGTATAGACGCACGTGCGGCGTTTATTGAATGGGCGCTCCGCGCCTAACTGAGATATTACCGACAGAAGCAGTTCACGTTCCATGATTCTCCTGCTCCGTCTTTCCGTTTTGGAGATAATGCGCGTGCAAATTACGCTAAGGAAACATGCGAACTAAGGACGACTCCACGGATCACTCCCCGGACGACTCCACGGACGACTCCACGGACGACTCCACGGACGACTCCTCGAACGACTCCATGGATGACTCCACGGACGACTCCACGGACAACTCCACGAACGACTCCACGAACGACTCCACGGATGGACGAGCAGCGTTTCAAGACTCCTCCACTATTCACCGTTCGATCAATGATAATTCAAACAATTCCATAGCTTTAATAGAATATGTTTTAAATTGGCAATATTCCAATTTAATAAAAAAAGTAAAACACACACACACACACACACACACACACACACACACACACACACACACACACACACACACACACGTCGTACAGCTTCCATATATGGTCATGTTGAAAGAAACGGACTCCTTTGAACACTTGATGAGACATGATTCGTGACAAGTGCTGAAGTCCACAGCTGTAGTGGCAATTTTTTTCTCGAAATTTTGGCATTTTTTCAGTTTTTAGAAAACTAAAAATGACTTCACGACTCACCACTCCAACATATGGCCTTTCTTTGTGGATGAAACCATTAAAGGGGCGCCCAAAATGGCGCCGAGTGCAATCGTGGACAAAATGGCACCGCGTTTGTTTTTTTGTTCGTTTTTTTTTTGGTTGGGGGGAGGGGTTGTTTTTTTTTAAGTTACTGATTTTAAAAAAGCCTTTTAAACAAGCAACAAATTTATTGAACAGTTGTTACTGAACTAACAGCGGTGAAATATTCTTCGCCGTTTTGGTCTCTTTCTCGATCTTGTCCTAACGCGAATGCTCGCAATATTCCTCCACTCCTCCCGTCCAATCCTCACTTTCCCTTCCCGTCCCTCCTATTCTCCGGTGCTCTCACTGCATTATCTCCCCATTTCCCCTCTACTGCAGCCCTCTCCCTCGGCTGCCTCCCGTCCCTGGACTCCTCCCATACCCTCCCTGTCCCCGCTCCCCGTCTCTGCTCTACTGCAGTCCTCCCCCCGGCTCCTCCCGTCCCTGGACTCCTTCCATCCCCTCGCTGTCCGTCCCCTTCCTGTCCTACCCGAGGAACTAAATACCATTGATCTATCATTGCTGTGAATTTACAGGAAATAAAAGATGTTTATACTGCCGTTCATAGTTCATGATAAATTTACTCAGGGGTTAAATACCGCGAACACAACATTACATTGATCTTTCGTTTATATAGAGTTTTATAATCTACATTTATAATCATTTATTCGACTTAGGTCCCTTGCTCACCAATCCAGGGGTTATCATCTGATTGCAATTAAGAAATTTTATGGAAAAATAATTGTGTAACTACTTCACTATCTAGTTGTTTTTATATTTCGTTTGCAGCTTTAATTTCAAATATACACTAATTGCCTTCATTTCAATATATTTCTTAGATATATATGCTAAAATTAATTTCATACTTTGGTTAAAATTGTAACCTAATAAGCTCTGGGACCATTATGTACACGATTGCACAGAATCAGGCGTAATGCAGTCAGTTAAACTCCAATTAAAGAAGTAACGGGTAAACTGTATTTTGCACTGCTTCTTTTCTCGAGAGTGCAACATAAACACAAGAACAATACTAGAACCTTATTTCGCTAGCGAAATGTTAAACACTTGACAAAAATTAACACGTAAAAATACTTCCTTCAATGGGTTATTTCTTGAATAATATATTGCAAACAATACAGCTTGAATACGTCTTATAAGCCGAGTAGTGTTTGGTTTTTGTTGGATAAGGGTTTTATTGACTGAGCAGGCACACGCCGTGTTATCTATTTACGCAGTGAGAGCTCGCACAAAGCTCAGCAGCTGTGTTCTGTGATGTACGTTAAATGCTCTGCATTTACTTGCAAAAATGAACTTTTCACATGGCGTTTTAACAAAGAAAAAGTAATCGAAAACGAAAATAAAAAGTGACATGCACACACGTTCAGATCAAGCTCTTCATAAGTCCCAAGTTTCATGGTCCTAGGGCCCATGGTGCCAGAGAAGATCGGAAAAACTGTCAAGAAGAAAAAAAAGGACGAACTGCTGCTCGCACAAATTCATATACCTCTTGTAAGCAAAGACTTGTCAAGTGTTAAATAACTCGTACGACGTTACTGCGACAAAGCAGGAAGATGGGAAAGGGGGCGGGCAAGGCTGCGACATAAATTAAGATGCGATACCAGTGTATGTCGGGGGCGGGGGAGGTGGCGGTAGGACGTGTGAAAAACAAGGTATATATACGCTTATGTACGGATTAGGGAGGTGTGAAAAACAAGGTATATATACGCTTATGTACGGATTAGGGAGGTAGAAATGGATGGAGATGGGCAGAATTTTCGTTGCTGAAAGAACTTGATGTCACTGTTCCCTAACGCTCAATTTCGACAAGATGTCTGGGGTGGCCATCGTGCGTGTTCACTGTCCAGAATCCAGGACGCCGAAAGTTTGCCAATCAAAGGCCGAGCCTGGAGGGTTGTTTCAACCAATTACAAGCCAGGGAAAATTTTCGCTCTCTTTTACTTAGATAGTGTCACTTGCCATAAAGCACACGCTTTCAAATTAAATATATTTTCTTATCTAGCCTTTTGTCTGTAGTCGGAAGATATAGCATATTTTGTTATTATGAGACACGGAGATACCCACCTCATTGGGCTCCTCCTTAGGCTTCCTCTCTCTTGTGGCGGGGGCGGACTTAGAGCGCTTCGGGTGTGGAGATGCGTCGGCTTGACATGGCACAGATATCTCCCGCTTTATCTTGACACAAAAAAAGATAAACAACAGTGATATTTTCCCATACAGGCCTATTGGTAGATATCAGATATTTTGCAAGGTCCCCCCCCCCCCCCCCCCCCACTCTCGTCCACCCAACCTGATTTTTAAAGGGAAGCCAATATAAGTCTGATATTGGTCAAGACAAATTCTGTTTTACATACTATTTTATTCAATATCATGATATAACATACCACTGGACTCCACCTTTTAGAACTGCAATATATCTAAATGTATATTGACCTTTACACTGTACGAGTTTACAAGTAAACTAGACGGAATTCTGCTAGATAGCGGAATTGGCCCACTTGCAGAAATCACAAAAGAAAATATTTGTCTTAAATTATGACCAAGAAACTCAAAGTCACCCAGTATACCTCCTTTGGCGTTGTTTTATCCCAATGGTTCTAAATGACCCCCAAATCGCTCTATCTCTAACCGTTTTCGAGATAAGAGCCTACTTCCGGTTTTTGACTTTGACCATGGCCGAGGAGGTCAAGGTCATCGAGGTACCTCTTACATATCATCTTTTAGGCCCAAAGGGTCGAAAATAAGCTCAAAGTCGCTCTATCTCTAACTTTGAGATAAGTCGGCCTATCGTTAACGGCATATGAGGTTACGTGACCTGTGACCTTTGACCTTGACCCCCAAGGTCAAGATTTAAGATGGAAGGTTACCTCCTAATGAGTACGTTTTATATGTTCAAACTGGGATTTGAGCACTTTTATGGTCACTTTCGTGATTAATGAGAGTTTGAAAAACATTTTATCTCAATTTAACCTTGACCTTTGATGCCACGGTCAAAAATATGCTGATACACCGAAACACGATAATTGTCTGTAAGTGTACCAAATATAAAGCTTCGCTGACTCAGACGCTAGGAGGAGTTTTCTAGAAACCATTTTGAGGCAAAAATAAATTGAACTCAGTTTGATCTTGACCTTAACCGTTGAGGTAAAAAATTTGTGGATTAACCGAGGTCTCGTCACCCTCTACACGTGTGCCAAATTTCATTTTCCCTTCAAATACCGCAGGAGGAGTTTTCTGGAAACCATTAAACCGGGAAAAAAGAGAACAAAAAATTTTAAAAGGGCCGGAACTTCCAGAACAACTACAAACTTATACTCAATTGCAAACGAATTTTGCAAGTGGGAATTACAAGCACATCTTCGTTTATTTCACAGAGCAGCACTAGTGTTATCAATTATTGAACCTCTCTGTACAAAAATACTTACTCTGTCATAAGCTTCAACACAGCGCACCCAGATATATATACCGGAACAAGCTGCTGAACTGTTCCGAAAAACTTCTTCATTAAACATTGGATCTGGTATAAATTCTCTGCGTATTTTCCTCATGACATCTGACGGAACATTGTCGAGATCGTAGTGAAGCATTCTGTAAAGCAGCTGAGGGTCATTCACCATTTTCTTGCAAGCCGGCCACCAGTCCTCGGACATCTCACCACTAAGCGAATCCTGTCGTTTCACTGGTTTAACACCCTGGTAACAGGAACGTTCAGCCCTAGCTTACTACCACGGCTATGCAGAATTCACTTATTTAATACACGAGTTAACGTAAAAGATACGTTAATAGTTTGAAGTATTGTAAGTTGAAAGAATATGTGTCTTATATTCTTAAAATTGTTTCTATTCATAGTTATGGACAGATTCTGAAAGTTTGTACCATGAAAATACAGCTTTTCAATACTGTTAAAAAGTGCAGAAAAATGTAATGCTTAGGGCTACTTTGCAGCTACGAGAAATTATTATACATCATAGTTTAACCTTAGAGATAAAGGTCGAAAATTTAGTTTGGAGTAGGCAACAAGACTTCGTGACATGCCACTTAGCCGCCAGTCACTTACCAGCATAACAGCAAGGCTTTTGAGAGCCAGCATGATACCGCGGGAAGGCGCGCTGTAGCTGCGGAGTTCCCTGAAATCCATGGCCGAGAGGGCCCTGAGAGCGCTCTCTTGCGCCATCTGCAGGGCTCTCCGCGAATCATCACCGTTGTGAACACGCTGAAACAATTAGCAAACCCCGTTATATACGGGAAAGTAGGGAGGGTGGGTGTTCGGGGCTAAACTTACTCAGATATCATGGGAAACGGATCGCTGCCCAAAATCATTTAGATAATCGATTGAAGGTAAAAGAAAATCTAACACTCTACGTAATTTATAAATTGCCTGAGTGCATTTATCTGAAACTAAAATTGTAATTTATCATGAAAAGTCATACTTAAGATAGCAGAATGGAACAAATAATAGTCTTATCTTAACACATCTTAACCAGGCTGAACTCAACCAGACTTGACTCAAGCAGGCTTCTTTACATTACCAGGTTTGGCTTAAATGGGCTTGACTTAACCAGGCTTGACTTAACCAGACTTGGTTTAAACATGCTTGACTTAAACATTCTTGACTTAAAATCAACTTGGAGAACAAGTAAAACATCCCCAGCAGCAGACTTGCCACTAAAAAAAAATATATAGCACCACAAGAGGGCTTGTTTTACAAAGGTCATAATTTCGTGAACATTTTCATACCACATGGTGCGCACGGAATGTTGTCATAGTCACAGTACATAGAAGTTTATACATAGGCTATATACATATATACTACTTCTACTACTACTGCAACTACTACTGCTACTACTACTTCTTCTTCTTCTTAATCTATTCTTGGATATTCAAAACTCTGAAATAAAAAAATTCTATCTTGACAAGTATATATCTGTGTCTTACCATGTTGCTCAAAATGTAAGTACTATTCTTGATACTTGAGTAATCCAAATCAGAATATTCCTTTTTTCCACATATCCTTTCTCCAGTTTGTTTTAGTATTCACCAAATACTCAACCCAATAATTTTTTTATATTCTTGCAGAGGTCATGAAATTTAGATATACATGTGTATATGTGTGTGTGGCTCTCGTGTGAAGCACTGGATATATTTAGCTACAGAACCAGACCGTAAATAGACATAAGGATCAATAGGGACAACAATATCGGGAAAACATCCAAACGCTGGTTTCATAGTAGAAAACGTGTGTGCACAGTGTATTAATGACAGTAATCCTCCTACTCCAGGCAAGAGAATACACAAGTCTTATCACTGTGCGATGGATCGTTTGTCTTATCGAATACTGTGTGAAATATTACGCCAAAAGGCCACATAAATATATCAGATCAATATGATTTGTAAAAACAAGACTGTCATGTTGTGCTTAAATGCCGTGTGCAGCTCTAATCTCCAACCTACCCTACAATTATGGTCTCCGTCTACGAAATGGCTTTTCTGATCTGGACTGAAATACAACCCTGAATAGGATATTCACGACCAATCAGAACCAAATCCACAACCAAATGACGTTTCGAAAATTGACTAAATTGAGGACTTCATGCATATCCAACGTTGCCGGATTACCCAAGGACGGATCTACTTTTGCGAAGGGGTTGCCGCGACACTTCATGATTGTCACTGTATAGATGTCGAGTTTAGATTAATATTTTCCCAAGGTATTTCAGTGTCATTCACCCGTATTCCATCAATTACACATTTAACATAATTCCATTTGTTACAACTGTGATCGATTATATTAAAATTAACCAGCATTATGCCCTTAGTCCTTGAAGTAGGTCCTTGCCTGATCCTTGAATTACCCTTAGGCTTTAAACCGATGTCCCATCTCGGCGAATAATTTTAGAGCTTGTTCATTACTTTATTTGATTTTTGTATTTTAAAATGTTGCTGAAAGTGTTCTAAAATTACATTCTAAAGTACCTTCGGAAAATTGTATAAAATGGTATTGCACCAACGCTGACTAGTAACTTTTCACTTTTCCCAGCAAACATAGCGACATTGGTTAAACGTTGTCCAGATGTCACACCCGACGTCTAAACAACGTCGTGTAAAGGTTGCAGATGGAAATTGAAACAACGTCAATACCAGATATTGTTTAGGGGTCTAGGACAATAACCGCCACAGACAATACCCCCCCCCCCAGATGATACCCCCGCCAATACCCCCCCCCCGACCATACCCCCTGTGCCAGTACCCCCCTCCTTCACCATCATTTTTTCCAATTTTCATTTTAAAGATTTTCATTAACGAACAACAAACTAATACGGTTCTGTGATCTGTAGTTAAAAGCTAAGCCAGTTCGCTATGATGTAGTTGCAAGGAGGTATAATTGGAGTTTAATGCATACGCTCCATAATTGCAATTATCAATTCGCGCCCCAAATGATTGCAATTAACTGCTGCCCAACGGACTTGTTGCAATTTGTGCTAATTTGTGCTAAGTTAAAAATTTTATAAATGCAATTTAATGCATACGTTCAATAATTGCAATTATCCATTCGCGAACCAGTTTATTGACTTAATTCTGCTGCCCAACGGAGTTGTTGCAATACCTTCGTGGAATAGCGCACAATATTCAGTTTTGAAAGATGTGGACTATGAACTAGCTGATTTGACTATGAGTAGATAGAAAAGGGGGGTTTTGGACCACTTGATGACGTCATACTGTCTGGACCGGAAGTGACGTCATAGGCGTAACCAAGGCGTAACCATGGTGATAATGACGTCATCAGTCACGTGGCCAATGAAAAGCCAATGAGATCAATGAAGACAATGAAGCCCCGCCCACTTGATGACGTCATACTGTCTGGAAGTGACGTCATACTGTCTGGACCGGAAGTGACGTCATAGGCGTAACCAAGGCGTAACCATGGTGATAATGACGTCATCAGTCACGTGGCCAATGAAAAGCCAATGAGATCAATGAAGACAATGAAGCCCCGCCCACTTTCTGTCTATCATACTGTCTGGACCACTTGATGACGTCATACTGTCTGGAAGTGACGTCATACTGTCTGGACCGGAAGTGTTGTCTGGACCGGAAGTGTTGTCTGGACCGGAAGTGACGTCATAGGCGTTGTCATGGTAACGAATTGAAACTTTGTAAACAAAAGTGAACTTTGTAAACAAACTGTGTAAACAAACTTTATAAACAAAATTTGTAAATAAACTTTATAAACAAAATTTGTAAACAAACTTTGTAAACAAACTTTGTAAACAACATTTGTAAACAAAATTTGTAAACAAACTTTGGTTATTTACATAATTGAAACTCATTGAAACTTTGTAGACAAACTTTGTAAACAAACTTTGTAAACAAACTTTGTAAACACAATTTGTAAACAAACTTTGTAAACAAAATTTGTAAACAAACTTTGGTTAATTGCATAATTGAAACTTTGTAAACAAACTTTGTAAACAAACTTTGTAAACACAATTTGTTAACAAACTTTGTAAACAAACTTTGTAAACAAACTTTGTAAACAAACTTAGGTTATTTGCATAATTGAAACTCATTGAAACTTTGTAAACAAACTTTGTAAACACAATTTGTAAACAAACTTTATAAACAAACTTTGTAAACAAACTTTGTAAACAAACTTTGGTTATTTGCATAATTGAAACTCATTGAAACTTTGTAAACAAACTTTTTTTTTCCCCTCACACACTCTCTCTCTCTCCACACACACACACACACACCACGACTGAGCGTTTAATAAGCCCCATAGGTATTTCAACCTTCTGATGGCAACTTTTTCCCCTCACACTCTCTCTCTCCACACACACACACCACGACTGAGCATTTCATAAGCCGCATAGGTATTATAACCTTCTGATGGCAACTTTTTTTCCCCTCACACTCTCTCTCCACACACACACCAACACCACGACTGAGCGTTTCATAAGCCGTATAGGTATTTTAACCTTCTGATGGCAACTTTTTTTTCCCCCCACACTCTCATGCATACATACCAACACCATGATAAAATGTTTTGCTTATGTTGCTCTTTGTACTCCACTATTCGTTTATTTACTTTTTTTTGTTTTTGTTTGAAATGCAGTGTTTACTTAGAGAAAAAAAAATGGTGTCCTACAACCTGCAATCATCAGCAGCAGCATTTCGTCATCAGTGTAATCAGACTGCGTCATCTATAGCCAGCGTAATCAGACTGCGTAATCAGACTTCGTCATAAACAACGTAGACAGCGGTGTCTGGCTTTGTTGTTTTTCTGAGGCAGCAGTGTCTAGCTGCTTGGAGTTGCAGTGTGACCCTAAGTGTTATACTTGACCGATTTGCATGAAACGTTCACTGTTTGATTCAGTTTTATATCTAGTTTTCACATAGTCATGGACTGGTTGCGTAGCTAGCTGTATGCATCATGAATTCACCTTAAAAATGACAAGTTAAAAGTGGAATAACTTTTGTTATGATTGACCGATTTACATGAAACTTTCACTGTTTAATTCAGTTTTATATCTAGTTTTAATATTAAGTGGTTATAGGCTATTTGCGCAGCTGGCTGTGTGCATATTTACCACCATTTTAATTTTGTAAAAAGTGGAATGACTTTTGTTATGATTGACGGATTTGCATGAAACTTTCACTGTTTGATTCAGTTTTATATCTAGTTTTAACATTAAGTGGTTATAGGCTATTTGCGCAGCTGACTGTGTTGATATTTACCACAATTTTTAATTTTGTAAAAAGTGGGACAACTTCCGCTATAGTTGACGGATTTGCATGAAAATTTTACCGTTGGATTCAGGTTGATGTTTTAGTTTACAATAGTTTGTGCATAGGTGGGTTATTGGAATGGCGCGCGCCCACCATTCAAACATGTGTTTGAATTATTTTTTAGGAACATATTACGTCAAACTATTGTTCAACAAGTTTTTTAACAATTGTACAACAATTGTTCAACAAGCTGTTGTTCAACATGTTGTTGAACAAGTTACACATGTTAAACATGTTCAACATGTTCAACATGTTGTTGAACAAGTTGAACATGTTCAACATGTTGTTGAACATGTTCAACATGTTCAACATGTTCAACATGTTCAACATGTTCAACATGTTCAACATGTTCAACAAGTTGAACATGTTTAACATGTTGTTTAACATGTTGTTCAACATGCTGTTTAAAAAGTTGTTGTTCATAATGACGTCATTGGAACAGGCGCATGCTTTATCAAAAACTGACTCAACAGAATTTATTGCTGTTTGATATGGATGAAATGCATGTCTCACTCTTCCTTTTATGCTACTTAGATGTAATCAAAATATGGTGTGTAACTCGTCAAAAATGCCAAACTTGTTAAAATTGCTAAAATTGCTGAGTCAGCGTTAAACGTTAAACTCCCCTAGGCGTAGACATGTTCAACAACATGTTCAACAACATGTTCAACAACATGTTCAACATGTTCAACATGTTGTTCAACAAGTTGAACATGTTCAACATGTTGTTCAACAAGTTGTATGTAAGGCTATGTTTAAAGGCTTTTTCATCATTTGAAAAGTGTATGTTGAACCGAAAGGATGTATAAATGCAACATTTGTTTGAAATCTTACAAGTGGCCACAAAGTCTGAAAAGGCACTTAAGGGATGCTCACACTTCAGAAGAAGAAGAAGAATTGGAGATAGATATGGAAAACCCTGTAAAACCACCTATCGCTGAAACTTTAGATGAGTCTTCTATGGAAAGTCAAAGCGTCAACATGACTGAAAAGAATGCACATGCTTGTACAGAATGTGGTGCGTTATACAACAGTCAAGAAGCTTTGTTCAAACATATGGAACATTGTGTTGAGGGTGATAATGACGGCAGCTCTGAAAGTGAGTCAGAAACAGACTCTGAAAGTGAGTCAGAAACAGACTCTGTTTGGTATGATATGGTTCAAGAAGTCTACGATGAATATGATACCAAATTTCAAGAAAAGGTTTCAGAATATGAAGAACAAGGGCTTGAAGATGCGCGTGACATAGCAAGTGATGACTTTCGACCCATTTATAAGCGTCGACTTAAACAACTGTTTATGAGACTATTCAAATATGCCCAACGCCTACAACAAAACGAACATTATGAAACCATTTTAGAAGACTTTAATTACTTTGTTGATGAAAAACATTACGAGTATTCAAAGGCACTAAAGGCGGCTATAAGAAGAAACGATGCATTCTTTGAAGAGCTTCTAGATGAGGAGGAGGAAGATGAAAGCAGTGACGAAGAAAGTGATATGGATGCCAGTGAACAGAGTGAAGCAGATGAAGAAAAATAGACTTACTTGACTAAACATTTATAATAAAGACTTTGTAAATCAATAAATGTTATAATATTGTTATAGATTTAAGCTGTATATATTTAAGTGTATTTAAGTGTATTTAAATGTATTAATAAACCTATTCAACATATGTCTTATTTTTTCTTTGCTTGAAATACAACTTGTTGAACAACTTGTTAAACAGCAAGTGTTGAACATGTTCAACATGTTCAACATGTTGAACATGTTAAACTTGTGCAACAACATGTTGAACATGTTGAACGTATTCAATAACATGTTGAACATGTTGTTGAACATGTTGAACATGTTCAACTTGTTGAACATGTTGAACATGTTATTAAACATGTTAAACATGTTGAACATGTTCAACATGTTGAACATGTTGAACATGTTGTTGAACATGTTGAACATGTTCAACTTGTTGAACATGTTGTTGAACATGTTGGACATGTTGTTGAACATGTTGAACATGTTGAACAACAGCTTGTTGAAGAATTGTTGTACAATTGCTAAACAACTTGTTGAACCATAGTTTGACGTAAAAATAATTCAAACACATGTTTGAATGGTGGGGGGCGCGCGCCATTCCAATAACCCACCTATGCACAAACTACTGTAAACTAAAACATCAACCTGAATCCAACGGTAAAATTTTCATGCAAATCCGTCAACTATAGCGGAAGTTATCCCACTTTTTACAAAATTAAAAATTGTGGTAAATATCAACACAGTCAGCTGCGCAAATAGCCTATAACCACTTAATGTTAAAACTAGATATAAAACTGAATCAAACAGTGAAAGTTTCATGCAAATCCGTCAATCATAACAAAAGTCATTCCACCCTTTACAAAATTAAAATGGTGGTAAATATGCACACAGCCAGCTGCGCAAATAGCCTATAACCACTTAATATTAAAACTAGATATAAAACTGAATTAAACAGTGAAAGTTTCATGTAAATCGGTCAATCATAACAAAAGTTATTTCACTTTTAACTTGTCATTTTTAAGGTGAATTCATGATGCATACAGCTAGCTACGCAACCAGTCCATGACTATGTGAAAACTAGATATAAAACTGAATCAAACAGTGAACGTTTCATGCAAATCGGTCAAGTATAACACTTAGGGTCACACTGCAACTCCAAGCAGCTAGACACTGCTGCCTCAGAAAAACAACAAAGCCAGACACCGCTGTCTACGTTGTTTATGACGAAGTCTGATTACGCAGTCTGATTACGCTGGCTATAGATGACGCAGTCTGATTACACTGATGACGAAATGCTGCTGCTGATGATTGCAGGTTGTAGGACACCATTTTTTTTCTCTAAGTAAACACTGCATTTCAAACAAAAACAAAAAAAAGTAAATAAACGAATAGTGGAGTACAAAGAGCAACATAAGCAAAACATTTTATCATGGTGTTGGTATGTATGCATGAGAGTGTGGGGGGGAAAAAAAGTTGCCATCAGAAGGTTAAAATACCTATACGGCTTATGAAACGCTCAGTCGTGGTGTTGGTGTGTGTGTGGAGAGAGAGTGTGAGGGGAAAAAAAGTTGCCATCAGAAGGTTATAATACCTATGCGGCTTATGAAATGCTCAGACGTTGTGTGTGTGTGTGGAGAGAGAGAGTGTGAGGGGAAAAAGTTGCCATCAGAAGGTTGAAATACCTATGGGGCTTATTAAACGCTCAGTCGTGGTGTGTGTGTGTGTGTGTGGAGAGAGGGAGTGTGTGAGGGGAAAAAAAAGTTTGTTTACAAAGTTTCAATGAGTTTCAATTATGCAAATAACCAAAGTTTGTTTACAAAGTTTGTTTACAAAGTTTGTTTACAAAGTTTGTTTATAAAGTTTGTTTACAAATTGTGTTTACAAAGTTTGTTTACAAAGTTTCAATGAGTTTCAATTATGCAAATAACCAAAGTTTGTTTACAAAGTTTGTTTACAAAGTTTGTTTACAAAGTTTGTTAACAAATTGTGTTTACAAAGTTTGTTTACAAAGTTTCAATTATGCAAATAACCAAAGTTTGTTTACAAATTTTGTTTACAAAGTTTGTTTACAAATTTTGTTTACAAAGTTTGTTTACAAATTGTGTTTACAAAGTTTGTTTACAAAGTTTGTTTACAAAGTTTGTCTACAAAGTTTCAATGAGTTTCAATTATGTAAATAACCAAAGTTTGTTTACAAATTTTGTTTGCAAATGTGTTTACAAAGTTTGTTTACAAAGTTTGTTTACAAATTTTGTTTATAAAGTTTATTTACAAATTTTGTTTATAAAGTTTGTTTACACAGTTTGTTTACAAAGTTCACTTTTGTTTACAAAGTTTCAATTCGTTACCATGACAACGCCTATGACGTCACTTCCGGTCCAGACAACACTTCCGGTCCAGACAACACTTCCGGTCCAGACAACACTTCCGGTCCAGACAGTATGACGTCACTTCCAGACAGTATGACGTCATCAAGTGGTCCAGACAGTATGATAGACAGAAAGTGGGCGGGGCTTCATTGTCTTCATTGATCTCATTGGCTTTTCATTGGCCACGTGACTGATGACGTCATTATCACCATGGTTACGCCTTGGTTACGCCTATGACGTCACTTCCGGTCCAGACAGTATGACGTCACTTCCAGACAGTATGACGTCATCAAGTGGTCCAGACAGTATGATAGACAGAAAGTGGGCGGGGCTTCATTGTCTTCATTGATCTCATTGGCTTTTCATTGGCCACGTGACTGATGACGTCATTATCACCATGGTTACGCCTTGGTTACGCCTATGACGTCACTTCCGGTCCAGACAGTATGACGTCACTTCCAGACAGTATGACGTCATCAAGTGGGCGGGGCTTCATTGTCTTCATTGATCTCATTGGCTTTTCATTGGCCACGTGACTGATGACGTCATTATCACCATGGTTACGCCTTGGTTACGCCTATGACGTCACTTCCGGTCCAGACAGTATGACGTCATCAAGTGGTCCAAAACCCCCCTTTTCTATCTACTACTATGAATGAGATGCGGACTCGATATATCGATTTAAAAATTAAAAATAGTGTTGGAGAGAAATAAAATATGCCGCTTTTAATAAAACATGTTGCTGTACTTCTTCTTTTCATTTTGTTGTAACGTTGAAAATTTGAAATATTTTGGTTGGGGCGGGTATTGGCACGGGGTGGGGGGGTATGTTCCTAGGGGGGTATGATCTGGGGAGTATTGTCGGGGGTATCATCCGGGGGGTATTGTCTGGGGGTATGGTCCGGAACCCATTGTATGGACTTCGAGAACATATTAATCTAGAATCAAGACAGCAGCAGCCATAGTGTCATCACTCCTCCCTCACAATACCCTCACCCTCGGGTCGTCCGCTCATGCAGGATACGCATTAAGTTGATTTTCATAAACCTTTTTGAAATGAAGGTGAGAAAAAAACTTGCGTGGCCTCAAAATTCTCATTTTTTATGCTCTCGTTTTGGCGATATATGTGCTTTATTGCGAAGATCACGTCACTGTTTGACTGCTTATTACTCATGTGAAACTATTTCCAAACAGCAATAAAACCAAATCTCCGGGAAAGGGCAGCAGCTTTTGTGCTACGCAAGGGCAGCTAGCAGACAGGCCTCTCGTACCTCATTGCCTCCTTTATTCCCACTCGCAAACTTCGTTTGCAATTGGGTATAAGTTTATGGTTTTCTGGAAGTTTCTGCCCTTTTTTCCTTTTTTCTTCTCTTTTTTCCGTTTGGATGGTTTCCAGAAAAGTCCTCCTATATTTTTTGACAGAGGGGGATAAAATTTACGCACACGTGTAGGAGGTCACGAGATCTTGGTGAATCCACAAATTTTTTTACCTCAGAGGTCAAATTGAGGTCAAAGTTATGTTTTCGATAAAATGGTTTGTATAAAACTCCTTCTATATTTCGTACACTTATAAACAATCAATAGGTCTCGGTGAAACCGCAAATATTTAAATAATATATTTCAAGGTCAAAGCGAGATCAAAATATTTTTTTAAATGTCTGTTAATCACAAAAAGTAGCCATGGAAGTGCTCATCCAAATTTGAACATATAAACCGTACTCAGTAGGGGTTAACCTTTCAGTCTGAATCTTGACCTTTAGGGTCAATATCAAAGATGTCGTGACCTCATGTGCGGTTAACGAGAGGCCGATTTATCTGGAAAACGGTTAGAGATAAAGCGATTTTGAGCTCATTTTCGACCCTTTGGGCCTAAACATTACATAAGCGGTACCTCGGTGACCTTGACCTTCTCGGTCACAGTTAAGGCCAAAATCGGAAGTTGACTATTATCTCGAAAACGGTTAGTGATAGAGCGATGTTGAGCTTATTTTCGACCCTTTTAGCCTAAACAATGTTACATAAGAGGTACCTCGGTATCCTTGACAGAATGATTTTGAGCTCATTCCTAACTGAGCGAAAACGAAGACAAAAATTGGTACTGCGTGACTTGGAGCTTCTTGATCATAATTTAATACAAATATTTTCTTTAGTGGTTTCTGCAAGTGGGTCTATTCCGCTATCTAGCATAAGTCTGTCTAATTATAGAATGCAATCCATGCGAGCCCTGATAATCGTCACCCGACATCAACACATCTTCGATCTTCGTTGATGGTATTCCTTTCCCGATGCGGCTTGAAAGATCTTTCGCCATGCCGAGGTGAACTACGACAAGGCATTCGCAATGAAGGAGGATCTGCCTTTCCTTGTGATCTTCCTAGATGTCTGACCAGAGCATAGAGACTTTCTAGCACTCGGGGGGGGGGGGGCGGGTGGCACTCAGTTACTCAGTTACCAACCAGTTACTATGCGTGTCCATGACTTAATTTTGAAATAATGCTATGCTATTTTGCTTTCGTATTTTTAGCCCCAAATAGGGGCCTTATGCCCCGGAGGGGGTTTATGAATTGGGCTCTGTCCATCTATCTGTCTGTGTGAGTCTAGGACAAGTCCTTACTGGACAAGTCCCTACCGGATAAGATCCTACCGGTCAAGTCCCTCCTGGACAAGTCCCTACTTAGGACAAGTCCCTACTAGGATTTCTCCCTACTTTTTAACCCAGCCGACTTTGTCGGACTGGGTTAGTCGTATCACTTTGGAGGGCTTGAATTCATGTGCGTATGTGCGTATGTTAAACCTTTTCTTTAAAATGCTACTCCTCCTATAGTTTTGCTCCAATGTTTTTTACGTTACACAGTAATATGTCCTGGGTTGTCTTCCACCTGGCTATTATTTTTTTTAACGATTAACGAAAACTGACAAAATTGCGGCACTTTTTGTGCCTGTTTTGACCCATTCTTAAAATGCTACTCCTCGTACAGTTTTACTCCAATCGTTTAGATGTTACGCAAGGATGTTTCCCAGGGGTTTGCCTACCAGATTATTGTTTTTTTCCGAGGTTCGTCAAAACTGCCGAAATGGGGGAACGTTGAAGTTTGGCAAAAACTGGAATAAATGGTAGTAAATAACTGAATTGTCAAATCATTCATTTCTCTGTCTTTTTCAAATAGTTATAAAATTTCACTTGGACTTAAGGACTTGTTCTGTTCCCGTCTGTGTGTCTGTCCGACCGTTCGTCTGTGTGTCCGTCCGTTACCACTCATTCCTCTTAGATGTGTAAGCCGTTTTGGTCTGAAATTTTGCAAAGCCTATCCATGTAATCGCCGCTTGATGCAGAGTGTTTGTCGGTTGAAAAAAAAATTGGATTTTTGGCGTTTTTTTTTATATTTTGGTGCTTTCAGTGATGTTTTTAGACTTTGCTTACTCGATATCTCGAAAACAGCTTTACAGCTCTTTAACATACCTTGCAAAAAAGGTCATATAGTGCAAATCTGCAATGAGAAATTATTTTGATTTGGTAAAAAATTGAATTTCTGACGAATTTTTGAAATTTTTACTTGGATGTGTTTTAACTGTTTTGGACTTTGCTTACGCGATATCTCTAAAACAGTTCATTAGATCTTCATTAAACCTTTCCGAAAGAAAGACCATACAGTGAAGATTATTACTAAAGGATTATTTGTTATTTTTGTCAACGATTTAATTTTTGACGAACTTTTGATATTTTTACTTTGGTTTTGTTTTTAGCTGTTTTGGACTTTGTTTACGCGATCTCTCTTTTTATAATTTTCACTTTGGTGTGTTTTGAACTTTTTGACTACATGCACCCGGTATCTCAGAGACGGCCAATTCGATTTTGATCAAATCTAGCAGGAAGAAAGACCCTATAGTGTAGATGGTCACTAAAGTACTGGGTCTGTTTGAGGTGACATATCCGGGGGTGGACATATCCGTTTTTGTGTTAGCAAAAACATTGATCCTCGACTGGGATTTTGTGGACTTATGGATTGGGTTCTGTCCGTCTATTACATGTTAGCTCGAAAACGAGTTCAGTAAAGTGAGGTTGTTTACCGATTTAATGTGTTCAATGACAAAGGTTTTATTATGTTCAGAATATACTGTATCGAGTTATTTTTAAATCTACTCGCCGCCCTCTCCGATTGGGAGCTAAGTTTCCATGAGCGGGGGTTGCAATTTTACTTTCCGTGAGAAGTATTATTTCCAGGTTGTCCACCGGTTTACTAGAATGGGAGGTGCCCATACAGAAGTACAGGCCACTTCAGTCACTGCCTAGCTCAAGCTTAGTACCCTCTCGCAGACTGTCAGTAACTCTAGAGTTGAACTAGGTTATTGGCAATGTCTGAACACAGAAGAAGCAGCTTCTGACGCCCTGAAACCCCACAGACTCTTTGTACCAACAACTATGCACCAAAACTTGGATCTGTCTTGGTACAGGATACAATTGGGTGTCTGAGTCTTTGATTCATACTTGATTCTGGGTACCGGCTGCGTGCCCAACACATGTCTTGATATACGTACTGACTGCCAAGCACAGACGAAAGCATTTGTTCGATTAACAAACCTTAGTGTATCTTGGTCCACGCTGCATCACTTCTGCGTTAACACAGACAAGCCCCAGCCATAAAGCTGCAGGTGGCTTGGCGGGGTGTTAGTATCCATTACCAATTATTTGAGTGTTTTTGTATTTCCTACACAAATTACTTATACACACTTTTTCTGGCTATTTTTCAGAGATGACAGAGGCCAGTCTTCACCAAGGCATGACGAAGACGTAAGTTCACCCGTCTTCCGCAACAACCCCGATTCTCTCTGCAATAGGTGCAGGAGAGATGAAGATATTTCACTGTGTGACCCACTGTCTCATTAATTTGCCCAGGACTGAGACGCACTGCGAACAAAAAACATTAAAACGCACAGTGCGGGTGCCCTCAGTTCGCAGGAACTCGGACATTCCGCTATTTGCGAGGGATACCAAGGTATTTTTCAGGTTGACAAGACACATCCTTAAACTTATTTCTTTCCAAGATCATACTTTCGTGGTTCCCAAGACGAAATGGGACGTGAAGATTCCTGTTCATTAGGCCTACGCCCCACTAGACCTACGCTTTTTTCTTTTTTCATCTTGTTTTTGATGTATTATGAAGAAATCAATTGCAATTACGTTTGTTTGCCGGACAAAATCTAGTTTTTGTCTTGTCTGTGATGTGTTGTGAAGAATGTAATTGCAATTACTTAAATAAAATTACACATCTATCATGTATTGGGTGGTTTTGAATGCAATTGCTAATCTTCCCGAGATGTTCACTTTTTATGTAATGTATTGTGTCATATTAAATGCAATTATGTGATCTTCCTAAGAGGTTCAGTTGTTCTCTTGTGTATTGTGTGGTTCTAATTGCAATTGCTGAATCGCAATTACGTATTTTCACCCAGATATTTAGTTGTTCTCTGATGTTTTGTGTGGTTTTAATTGCAATCACTAATTTTCAATTTAATTACAATAAGCAATTATTAGAGAACCAGACTGGCCAGTGTTTTTGTTAAAACAAAAACGGATATGTCTCCCCCGCCCCCAATCAGTCACGTGAAAAAATCCTTGCTTAAAAGTACAACATGAACGAGCCAAAAAAAATTTAAAGAATCGCCAAAAATACATTTTTACTGTAAATGAAGAAAAACTTTGCACTAAACATTTGCACTATATGTGGGTTCTTCTTGTCACGTTTTAGCTTAATCCAACAAACTGTTTCGGAGATATGGCAACAATATGGCCAAAAAACGTAAAAATCAGAAATTTAAAAAAATCGCCAAAAATAACTTTTCAACGGAAATGAAGAAAAACTTTGTACTATGCATTTGCGCTATATGTGTGTTCTTCTTGCGACGTCCGAGCCTTATCCAACGAACTGTGTTGGAGATTTAGCCTGCAAAAGTGAAAAATGCACGAAACCGCCTATTTTCAAAAATTTGCCAAAATTATAATTTTTAAAGGAACGAAAATAAAATAATACGGGCATCATCTATACATGTACCCCAATATGTATGTATGTTTTGAGAAAAATCGACCCATTAATTTCATAAGAACTCATTGCGGACAGAGGGCGGGATGGAGGGACGGACAGACCTACGGATGGACGGAAAGACGGGCTGACAGACGGACACATCAAATGCTATATTTGTCTCCCTTGAGGGGAAACATATAATTCTTGAGATCAGAGTCTATGTGATCTATTTGTGTATTTGGAATTCATTTTCTTACAATATAGTACTTAACAGGACAGAATTTGCTGTCCGGAGCATAACTGGTCATCCATAGTACGTAGAAATTTTGGTGTATAATGGATCAAATTTTTACCAGCAGTTCAAGTTCGTGAGAAAACAAAGCGTAGGTCTAGTGGGCGTAGACTTAATGCACATCGAACAATTCCCACGTAAGGTTAGTGAGACGTAGGACTAATTGGTACACAAAATTTGCCGTGTAGGCCTAGTGGGGCGTAGGCCTACTCGGAGGAGACCAACATGAAGATGGCAACAAATACAGGTAGCATCCAACCAAAGTATCTCTCAAAGCCGAAGGTTTTGTCTCGGAGATATATTGCTTCCGAAAGCACAAGGGCTTAGAAGTCCTCTTATACAGCCTTGTCAGTAGAAGACTGGTTAGGCAGTTTCTGGCAAACAATTCCGTGTGCAAACAAACTCCATTTCATTCCAAAAGTGTTATGCTGAGACTTAATTCCCTTATGCGTCTGCGGGTTTTTTTTAGCACGGGTGAAAAGCAAACAAATTTGCTAGGTTAAAAGCAAATAAATTCGCGAGAGTGCGTTTACAGTGTCCATGAGACAATATGCACACCATTTTGCGATCCAGATTCTATAATATAATATCAAAGGCTATCATAAGTTCCATATCTGTCTGTACATTTTATTATCAAGTTAAACATTGATATAACGCTTTAGTTTTTAATTCCAGGTACTGGTTAAAGAGCTTTTCACCACCAGAGAACTTTGCAAGTTTAATTACTGCCTTCACTCCACCTATCTTCTTTAATCCTCAATGGATCATTAGTCCACAGCATCATGCATTTTTGAGAACTGAAAATTTACAACTTAATCTTGACGAATTCACATCTACGGTTGTTTTTAAAGAGCTTTTCAACACCAAAGAACTTCAATTTAATTTCTGCCCTTGAGGAGCTTTCAGCATGGGATGTTTTATTCACTTTATGTGCATGTAAACAAATCAGGGGGTTTGCCAGCACGGGGGGACGAATTACGCGTACCCAGCACCGGCTTGGCAAGAGATAGGTGCTGCAAAGAGGCGTTGGTTCAAAGCGGGATACTCACTAATATTTCAAATGCGATCTCAAGGATCGCATGCCACACATTCCTCTCCATATCCAAGCTCCAGTCAACCTAATAGCGCCCTGCAGCCCGGGGTCAAAGAAGCATCAGACACTTCATGATGTAGTGGAGGACTTATCCATCAGTGGCTTTTGGTCATCGAGTTACTTTAAACAAATTTCTCCACGTGACCGCGTTTCAAATGGACACATCTCGGGTGATAAAGGGCGCCCTGGGCAAGCATCTACACGCTCCCATACATCCATCAGCGAGAAAATAATCTGTTTTAGGTAGGGGAGAAAGGAAACTGGTTTCTGGCTCTCACCTTTGGTCTCTCCATGGCACCTTTCGTTTTCGTAAAAATCATGAGAATACACAAGGGTTGGTTTAATATTGATAGTCATCCCTTCATCAGATTCTAGTCATGGCACATTTAAGCGAATTCAAAGATTGCGAAGTGAAAAATAGTGTTTTGCGAATGTAAAACGTCAGATTTATTGAATGTGCTTTCTCTTCGACAAAAACATGCGATTACTGGTTTTAATCTCTATTCCAGCTTCACCGTTATGCCTTTGTATTGCAGTGCTGGGCAATGTGAGCTCGGACTCGTGATGTTTCCCATACAGTATACGGACATACTAGAACAATTATTTCCTCACATGAGGTAGAAAGGATCAACCAAGAGAACACATTACTGTGCAAAGAGCTGATGCACCTAAACCCATTTGACCATGGAATGTTTCAATTTAAGTTATCTAACTTGGAAAGCAGACAAACGTCACAATATTCATCCACACCTTTGGTTCGAAGCTAGAGGATTCCCAGCAATATAGGTAACACAGACCCAATGTGTTTTATGGAAAGGTATCCCCAAATCAATCAGCGACAATTGGCCTAGCGACAAATCATCCGATGATAATTTATCTAAATGAGTGGGTTGCGATAACTGATTCATTTTCTCAGAACTTTTTTCTTTTTACAATTATTTGCTGACTTGAAAAAATATATTCAATGTAATATAAATTTTTTCTTTACTTTTATTTTACCCCAGTAACATAAGATTATTGGGGCTTCGTTTTAAGACGATTTTAAAGAAGTTAAAAGGCGAATTACTACGACGTTCATTGAAGACCAATCCACACATCCACTGGGGCAGAAATATTACCACGCTTCAGAAAGGATAAATATTTGTAAATACATGGGGTTGTCTAACCCATTGAACTTAAAAGTGTGGTAATCCCTGGACTTATCTATTACATAGAAGTTCCGCTGCCCAAGGCTCATAAAAATGTAAATCCCTTTAATTTCTTTTAATGCCAAGATATGGGATCACGCAGATGTCGCGTCGGAAAAAATACCATTCTATTTTGTCAAGGAACTTTCCCGTTCCCCCAGTACCAAGAGAAAACTTGCCTGTATATTATCTACCATTTACGATATAGATCTGGGAACATCAGAAACATAATAAAGGTTGCATTCAGAGAACAATGGAATCGGTAGGTCCTCGCACTAACCGCCATTCCAATCCCCAGTAAAAGCCCCTCCCCCACTGCCACCACCTCAATTAAAGTATTTTAAGAAATTAAAAGAACTCATAATCTTAGGTCTTCTTTAGATGATTGTTAAATCGCATGTTTTCCACTTTTCAGCACGTTTACTTCGATTGCGGGTCCTAAGAACTAGTTAGCAATGGAATCATTGACAATATCGTGTCAAGATCTTCAACTACTGAACTGTACTAAAGTATAATTGCTGTTAGCAAGTCATTTTATAAATAGGGCATGTTTCGCCAAAACCCAGATTTCCAGTTGTCCATAAATCAATAATATCAGTGGAAGATACAAAACACTTAAACAGAAAGGGGGTTTCTTACTAGGTATGCAAAAGTGGGTGGCCTTTTACCCAGTCACCCAATCGGGATTACATTTCAAAAGAATAATTTCCTAAACACACCGATAATACTCACTGTAACAAGCCGAGTAAATTTTACAGAACTGCACCATTAAACAAAGAGCTACGTTTTATTGTTTTAATTATTACATAGGCTAAATATTTACTGAAAGAAATCAAAATCTATGGAATCAGATCTCTGCACAGATTTTCTTCGAGTATGGCTAAAACAGAGGGGTTTTTCACAATAAACAAAAAGGACATTTTTGGGGGCTTTTATGGGTGGGAAGGGGGTTCTTCTGCCAGCAAAGAACTGTTGTCTCTTCAGCTTAGAATTAAGATCTTCGAGAGATGCCTCCAAGGTTTCGGTATGGCTAAGGATGGATTACTCAATGGAACTAAACTGACCATCTGGTGGAACGCTCGGAGCTTTCCTTCCATCCACCTGCCTCTTGCAATCAGGGATCAAACAAGTAATTAACTCTGCAAGTCGTGATGTGCGAGGCCCCACATAAAAATGCAATGTCGAAAAGATTTTGGTTATCCCGAGAAGTTGGTGGTTGGGAAATGCTAATCGGTCTCTCCTCCTTGGATGAGTTTCTCGACACAAGCTTTCAAATGAACCTTATCCAAATATCAAAATATTGTTTGACAGCATGATGTGGGGCATGGGACACATCTGGACCATTCTGAGGATCTCTCCAAGCCTATTGGGAGAAATTTATTTCAATGCAAAAAATAACCCCACAGATCTCTACATCTGAGCAGATACTAAAAGAGTATATAAGGCTTATTTCTTCAGAAAGTTCTGCGTGGAGCTGCAGTTACAGTCTCTTATGGCAGACCTCTTTGTTGATGTCGCTGACAAATACTGTGTTTAACAGAGGAGCATCAACTGCGACTAAGGCAAATGCGCAGGGCAATTCAGTGTCGAGGATAATCGAAGTATGCACCAATGCCATCAGCCCATACCAAACACTTTCCTGCCCTCCTTGGTCTTATGTTACGGTTCCTGAAACCATTTTACTAAGGCTTCTCAGAAAAGTTTGCCCGGAAATGACAGAGATACAGAACTCTTCAACTTATATTTCGCTGTCCATAAGAACCTGTATAAAGTTCGAAAAGCGAATTACGCCTTAGCTCATAAAACACTTTTTGTGCTGCCGAAAATGTATGGCGATGATTCGACTTTTGCGTTGCGGTAAGCATTATTGACTTTTGTACCGATCAATCAGTCACAATGAAACAAAGAGTTAAAATATAGATATCCAGAAATAAAGCCATAAGTCACTACAGGAATTAGACCAAATCCTGGATGTTAAATATTATTTACGTTTTGACCTTGTTTTAAACATGTACTTTGCAAGTTATTGCTTACATATCATAATTATAGTTTACGAACGACGTTTTCCATTCGACACCTCTGTTGCGAGAAATATGCTAGTTCGATTTTCATTCCATATCTTCCTTCGACGTCTTTTAGATATCGCATCAGGATATCTATGAAAAATTTAACCCATCGTTATTGCTTGAAGTCTTACATATTTTGTGGGATTTGAGTTACATTATGGTTTTGATTTCATTTATATATTTAAAAATTGTGGACAGTACATTTAACACCTTCTATTTACAAAATTCAGCTTAGTTGGCCTTACCTGAGTATGTCTTTCACGCTTTTTTTCACAGAACACTGATTCATATTATTGAAAATCAGTTTCGATCAAGATAAAGCCTTTTGTATTGCAAGTTACAGAAAAAACTTCTACATATTATCTACAATGACAACATGCAGAAGTTTAAATATGGTTTACTAGTTTGTACCTTCCACTTACACAGGTTATGGTGAAAACCGAAGTGAATGACCTTTTCTCTCCTGACATGTGCCATGTAGGATCTGAAAATAGATATTGTATAAAGTTGGTAAAATTGATGTTGATTCCACAGAGTCAGTTCGCCGTTCAATGAGCCAATCTGCTCGTTGGCCTTTTAATATTTTCTACAAAAGCTATTCCTCCATGGCATTTGCTTTAGCTAAATGTAAAACTTGACAGTCTAAATACTAATTAAAATACTTTTCTTCAGGAGAATTCGGTATTATCGTTTTTGAAAACGGCTGGAGAACCACTCCATAAGGATCCCTGCATCTTACCAAACTAAATATTCACTGCATAGCTTTCTAAAACACCATATTAATAGGTCAAAGATCAAGTTCATGAGAGGATTTGAAAATATAGAATTGCAATAGGTTTTTACAATGCTGTAGGTTTTAAATGCTAATATGCCTCTGAAATGCATCATATATTTCAAATTACACACTTTTTTATTCTTCGATATGGACTGAAACATAATATTTGGAAAATCAAGAGGCAGGAAATTTTCTTATAAGTAGGCAAACAAAGCACTGCTTTTAATTTCTTAGAAAGGACGGTAATAAGTTTTAAATACTCGTATTTTTCCTTACTTTGTCCATGTTTTATGAAAAAACGATGCAAAAATGAAAATATTTTAATAAAGGTTTTATTCTTCTCAAAATAACAAAATCCACCGAAACTAGCTACTTTTAAAAAATTGAAAATTATAAGCCCGTAGCAAACACACTAGTTCCCTTCTTCCGTCACATATGAAGACTGTCTAAAATAAACCAACTTTGAACTTGAACTTGAAAAGGCCTACAACAGGTAAGAACCAAGCTCTTAAGAACCATCAAAACATCTAGTTAGATGAGAATAGCTTCCGTACGTCACAACATTGTGCAGGAACAAGACAAAGATAGTTGGAGGAAGAAGGTATTGTTCTAAGTTGTATAGACTTTACAGGATCCTCTGAAGCTAAAAATGTACATTACAGCATGGGCTCTGTTACTCTCACTGTGAATGTAAGGATATGACGCATATGTTTTAAGAATAGTATCGGTTATGAGCTTGACTTTTTGGGGCCTGCTGTCTGTTCCATGATCGCCCAGCTAGCTAGATAGGTCATTATTATTGATAGGTGCAAGATTCTGGGTAATGAAACAAATATTAATTACAAATGTTTCATATTCTGAATAAGCTATTTATTACATAAGTCAGTGAACTTACTGGCTAGCAATATATTTCAGCTTTTTTCGCAAAAGCAAGTGGGCTTAAAACAGAGTAAATGAGCATGAACTGTACGCCACAAGGAATGCCTGTACAAACTTTCGTTCTCCTACTCTAATTGAATCATACCAGTTTGTTAGCAAGACAAAATGTTTGCCGAAAAGGGATCAGGCGACAATGCTTGGTGCCATTGTAATAAATTAAGGTGATTCTGCATTTTTAAAACTAAACTGCAAGATATTTTGTTATTTGTCAGCATTTTGAACACTTTTTTAAAATTATGCCGAAAACCTCAGTGGGCGTTAATTCTGAGTTCTGTGATAGGTGATCTAATCCACTGCATTCGCTTAGCTAAGTCAATCGAACGTTAATCCCCTGCTTACCACCCCAAGCTGGAATCGAGCTTGGGGACCTTGGAATTACAGGCCAAAGCTCTAACCAAGTCAGCTCACCGCCACTTCACACTTAATATTCTATATACTACTTCGATTAAAATTGTTTTTGTAAATAAATAGTCCTGTGTATAATGTTATGCACCCTCCTATTATGTTTTAGCTGTTCTTCTTGGTTTTGGATCCCGTCTTGAGTAAATAATTTGTCTAATTCTTTTGGTTCAATATTTGGCATGTATTTTTAGGTAAAAATCTGACACAATATTAGTAATTCCTATTCTTTGCACTGTTTGGAATATTATTATTTTTGTCTTTACGACATAAAATGAACACTTATCCTTGCTAACTGAATTTTTACTTCTAGAACATTAGTTGAGAATGATAATGGCTGTTTTCTATTTCACTTATTTTATTCTTATTCTATTTGGCGGTGTTACACTTTTTTAAAGAGGGTTTTATCTAGATTTTCTAGTTTTATTTCTATTTTGTTTTGAATTTTTCCTATGTTATCGTTTCAAACGGTAATATACATTTTTCTATGTATATCCCTTCTTTTGATCTTGATGGTTTCTTATTTTTCGCATTATATGCTTTGCTTTAATTTTTCAAGTTAAGTTGAGCAACAACGATCCTGCTGTGGAGACAAAAAACATTCTATGCTTTTCCTAGAGCAAATTCTACGCTGTGATGTCTTACTACATGGAACTGGATCTATATATTATCATGCTTACCTGATTTCGGATATTTAGTGGGTTTTATAACTGCTTTTTTATATGAGTCTCTTGTAAGGCACAATGGAAGGTATTATATTTAACACGGTTACCGATACAAAGTGCATTTTTAGTACCACATAATTCTCTACAATTGAATGTCCCTTCTGAAACATTGAAACACCAATCAAACATATTGCAAACGATGTTCCAAGATAAGTGGAGAATTCTAAACTTTTTGGCAAATTTTGGTAATTTTCTGCAGTTGTACAAAAGTTGATTACAAAGATAAGCAGGATTTAAGGCATTGGTAGGGGATCATCCTGACATAGAATAAACTGAGAGGAGATAAATCCCATTTTCGAGTAAAGTGAGGAGCAGGTAGGGCGATTTTGTGCCCAGTTTACAGAAAGTAAAAATTTCGGGATAATTGGAATGTGTCAAAACGCGTTTAGAATCTAAACTTCCGGTTTGTGTATCGAGGAGAAGTTTTTTAAATGTCTTTTGTTAATTTATGAACGTAAGACCAACATTTTCTCTCATTTTATCGTTCAGATATATAACATTACTTTTAACTATAATTTGGAGGTATTACTTTTGTTCTAAGTAACTTATAAGGGAGACAATTGGTGTTGATTGGTTGCATCCGCCACTTGTTCGCGCAGTACGCGTCGGTAAATTTAACAATTTTCGTGGTACGAGTAGTGTTTCAGTGTTGTATGAGCAATTTAACATTCATGACCCGTAAAATTGTCTTTCTGCATACACAACTTACTTTAACAATTGGTACTTTCATTGTTATCTGCACATCGATTTGTCTGCAAAGAGAGTAGATAGAATTGGTTACAAGTAGAGAAGATCACAGTTGGTGACAACAGAATGTTACATTCCGACTCCACTTAGCAAGCTGTATGCAAATTAAGCCAAAATGTCGACTCGAATATTCCTCATTGTGCGATACTTGATTAATAACAAATGTTTTTAGTCACAGAAGGCGTCGTTTTTCATGTTAGCAATTTGGATCTACTGTAACCATTCGTACAAGAGGGGTGACATCAGAAATCGGTGAAGATCAGCGAATGGAAAATGTGACGCAGGCAGATCGATGATACTTTAAACGTTTTAACGGACTGTCTTTACGGGGAAGGCGCTTTCAAATAAACCAAATCACACTTTGGGCATTCCAATAAAAATGCGCAAAAATTCTGTGTTTTGAATAAAAATAACCGGGTAGAAAATGACAGAAATGATAGAGAGACTGTTAAATTTCTTTTGCACCAAAGAGCAATGGGTTTTTGTGTAAGAACACGTATACTATTTTAAAAATTTATTAAAGGTTTTAGCAAATAGTTTCAATTTTCAATTTCTTTTCTGTTCCGAGTGTAAGCTGTTTTTGCAATATTTCTATTTTTCTATAATTTCTTTCGTTTTTCACCCTGTTCCCTCGCATTCGGAATTCAAAATTCTTGCGCGTAATAACTTTGATCGTTCCGAATAAAATGCACAAAAGTTCTGCATTTCGAATACAAACTAACCAGACAAATATGAAAGAAATGATAAGAGAGATTTCGCCTAAATGTCAAATTTCTCTTGCACCAAAAAGCAATCGTATTTTTAACAACCGTCTGTTATTTTAAAAGTTTTAACAAATAGTTTTTAGTTTCTATTTCTTTCATTTTGCGAGTATGAGCTGTTTGTGCTATATTTCTTCTGTCATTTCTTTCATTTTCTACCCGGTTCCCTTGCATTCGAAATTCATAATTCTTGTGCAATTTATTCGAAACACCCAAGGTGTGATAAGGCTTGCTGAACGGGATCATGTTTTTCCCCCGAGACGGATCCCCCCCCCCCTCCCTGATACTTCCTCCGAGGCTGTTCCCCTCGAGTGATTCCCCTTCTTCATTGTTATGTTGTAGTGGTGTGTTAAATCTTTTTGGTTACACGTATGTAGTTAGGATTGTTTACGTGGTTCACTGAAATGTACATTTATTACCCAGACCATCTGATATTTAAATGTTTCAAAGTAATTAATAAACACTGTGCAAGTACTTCATTGAAATGTACATTTGTTGCAAGAAGTATCATTTATCTCAGTGCTATGAGACAGCGTACGAAAGAAGAAATTGGTAATACAAAGAAATGAGTTGATGTAAGCAATCTTCGGAAGATTATCATAGCCAAAATTAAGAATGCTGAAGTTCTTTGTCTGGTTCTAGTTAAAAAACAAGCATGGAATAATAGGGGCAAACGTTGTTGTTAGACACGGCTAATACATTTCAGTTTGACAATTACAGTTCCATGTTGTTCTTCTTCAGAAATACCTGGCCCCTAAGTACGTTTGGGTGTACGGATTAAAATGTGCAAGATTTTTGCGTTTCGTTTGCAAACCAATCGGTTGAAAGTGAAAGAAGTGTTAGAAAAAAAAATGGCTTTTCCCTCACAACATAGCTTTGACTCGGAGCAACTACATATTAAAACTGCCAAAGGTTTGATTTAGTTTAGTGTAACATAAAATCGATAGTATCAAGAGAAAAATAACTACGGGTCATACTGACCCTAGGGGTGGCGATGTTTATCGATACAGCGATATATCGCGATATGTTTTCTCACGATACGTATCGCGATTCGAATTTTGAAATATCGATATTTTTCGATATTTTCCGCTGCATGTTTAATTCAATATTTTTTGGTGATGTCCTAACGAGTGCTAACG
Source organism: Protula sp. h YS-2021 (assembly GCA_949752745.1). Classification (NCBI taxonomy): domain Eukaryota; kingdom Metazoa; phylum Annelida; class Polychaeta; order Sabellida; family Serpulidae; genus Protula; species Protula sp. h YS-2021. Next base: position 33,311,671 of record OX457024.1, on the reverse strand, counting down.
AGATATCTGCAATGCTGCTGTTCATCATTTTACTCACCACATTCTGCTGCTTTTCGTTTCGGATATGAAAACATACTTTTTGTATTTGTTATAACGCCATTATCTATAACTGATCAATGCCGCAGGTAGGTGTTACAATTCCTGGGAATAAAGCCATAAAACAGCTGCATTTTTTCACTTTTACAGAATTCAAAATATCGCGACGTGCATCGCGATACACAGCCAATATTGCGATACGTATCGCGGTACAGACTGCGCCGCGATGCCCAGCCCTAACTGACCCACTTTGTTTTGTTGATTCTGCGGGAAAATATTGTGTCGTTAGCGATTGGTTGGGTGTAGGCAACTTTTTTCACAATCTTGGGTGTTGTGTACTCTCACGTCCAATTTGATGCTTTTGTATTTTTCATTTGATATCCTCCACTAATGGAATTGTTTGGGGGTAACAGAAGAAACTTTCGAGCTCGAAGTAACAGTTTTCAAAATGATCAATCAATTACTGAAGTAAAACGTAAGGATGTGTAACATCACTAAGAAAATGAGTTTATTTGAGCACCTTTCCATAAATCTCCTGCTTAAAATTTTGGACACTGACTCATGCTGGAAATGAAGAAATAGTCTCACTGAGTGCTTCTCGGAATCATAGATAAAATTAAAAATGGTAACTTTATGCCTTGGTTAACCATTGGAACAGTATTTTTTCCGTCCATCTACCGTGTGACTAGAAGACACTGCGCAAATAAAATGATTTTATCAAAGATACGGTAACATGGCAGGGCCTAATTTTCCATTCCGTAGAAATTTTGGGAAAAGGTGATACCACCTTGACTATTAAAAGAGTTTAACCATCTTCGACTTTATGTTTGTTCTTTGCAGGAAACTCAATTACCATGAAGCTGAAACCGGATCAAGAACGTGTGAAGACACTGATTAGCGACACCCTGACACTGCTTTGTAAAAACGGATTAAACTATGATTCAGAATTCTGTGTTGAAGCTCTGATTGGTATAACACTAGATAAGGATCAAGTTTTTCTTGTGAACATCAAGGAGACCATTACCAAGGATGCCAAGCGAAACAACAGCTCTGCAAAGGTGAGAAAAAGAAAACCGAGCGACGAGAAACGGCCAGTGGTGGGCGTGCCGAATGGTACCCACTCAGAGCTAGAGTACAGTGCTACCATTAAATCGCGAAAACTTGATGTGCGAGAAACGCTCGTGTCGGAAACGCCAGTTTCCTCCAGTGTACTTCCAAAAAAGCAATTATTTCGAAGTGGTGATGCACGGACTCCTGAATGCCAAAGCCCGAACACATTCCAGACACAGAACGAGGTTGTAGATTTGTCGGAGATTTCCTCCGAGGCAGAAGTCCACGATCTTTCAGTGCGAGACAATCACATCGTAATAAAACCTGAAACGATTGAGGATCCCACTCAGCTCGTAAGTGACTCATTGCAAGGGCCGCAGTCCGGTGCGGAGGGCAGCGAGAACATTCCACCACTGGAGGGCATTGGCTCGGGTCCGCCCGTCTGGCCAGAGCCATCGGTTACATTCACACCTGCGTCCAGCGTGCCCAATTCTATCGCATCTCCATCTGGCGTCGACTCCCCTGCTCAGCCGCAGGTTAGTGCATCGTGCGTTTATCAGGCACAGCTTCCTCGACTCTGCTTGTAGCAACGGCGTCCTTTTCATCGCCCACCCTACCCCACTTAAAATTCCTAAAAAAAAAAAAAACGTAGCAGCCGATGGTCTGGGTGCAGTTTTTGCTGCGCACGTTTGCATTACATCAGCGTGGTCTGAATCACTTCTTTCATCAACACTTACTTTTGCGATGCTTATTTTTTTTAAATTCTTTTTTTTTTTTTTGCGTCTGCTTTGTGGAGTAAAAGAACGCTGAGTGCATTTTTATTTTTTTCTTTGTCAGTGTCAGTCTTTGATGCCTGTTTCACGCTTGTTAATTACTGCCCATGAAATTTGTGTTTCAATACTCGAGGTGAAAATTGCCATCAAAAAAAAAAAAAAAAAAACAGAGAGAGAGAGAACAATAGGCGTCATATGAAGGAAAGTTGCTTTTGCTGATGTAAATTGACTTTTCCCATCTTTTGGGCGGGATTTCGTTTATCGAACGTTGTGAAACATTGAAAAATTGCTCTTTCCTCATGTTGGCGGCACTGAATTAGTACGTGTGGCTGCTAAGTTTTTTTTTCCTTTCATGTTTGACGAATCAATGGTATGCGAGTGCTGCGTAGTGAGTGGATAAATTTCTCAACCTAGTTTCGGACCTGGTTTCCGTAGCGTAATAATGGGTAACCAGGCCTGTACTAGTGTTGGAAAATTAATCCTAGTGGTTTACACATTGTATATTTGTGTTCATTTTCTGTTCGTGTCTGAGCCTGTCGCTTCTGTTGTACTTACTGTGTACTTAATGTTCTGTGCCGCATATTCATGTTTCCTCTTTTCAATGCTTCCTTGTGTAATTAAATTGAAATGGGCTTTTATTTTTTGTCATATCCTTTTATTTTTAAATGTGTGCTTTTGTTTTTGTGGTGTGATGTCTTAAGAGCAGTGTAGTTCCGACTCTGGAACAGTGTCCTTTGACTTCCCACCGGGTCTGTCACCGTGTCAACCCTGGCATACAGCAGTGCCTTGTCGGCTCTGCAAAAAAATGTCCCGGCGGATCTGACAGTGTCTGTCCGCTCTGTGATGCTGTTTTCTTCGCCCTGTGACTGTGTCCTGCGTACCGCATGTCACTGACGCTGCGTAGTCCCGTTGGTTTTGTGATTTTGCGTCAGCATTATTTTCCTGCTGTACTTATGCATGAAAAGAGCGATGAACGTTTCAGGGGAAGGACCGAGTATTATGCTAGCCGCTGAAATAGAGGCCGGGCAGCATCACTTGATCTTTCGGTTTTATGTTGCAGTCATTGTTTTTAAAGCTGTAATATTTCGAACCGACAAAGGTTTTTGTCGATTTAATTGGTAATTTACAGCAGTACGGCTTTGATCCCAGTGGGTCTAATCGGGGCTGTAGTGGTATTAGTATGGTCGTCATGAAATTGCAATTGTTTTTTGCGGTAATAGGTATCTGTGTTCAGACCATGCCCAATTCAGGTACTCCGGGCTGTAGTGGTATCCTTGTATGAGACTGTAATAGCTATTTTTCTGCGATCAGTTCAAGGAAAAGGGGGTGCTAACGATTATTATATGTCTCCCCCTAAGGGAGACATATATAGCATTTGGTGTGTCCGTCCGTCTGTCTGTCCGCAGTGAGTTCTTATGAAATTAATGAGTCGATTTTTCTCAAAACATACATACATATTGGGGTACATGTCTAGATGATGCTCGTGTTATTATTATTATTATTTTTTTTGGTTTCTTCAAAAATTCTATTTTGGGCAAATTTTTGAACATGGGGGGGGGGGGGGGGGATTCGTGCATTTTTTTCACTTAGGCAGGCTACATCTCCAAAACAATTCGTTAGGTAAGGCTCGGATGTCGCAAGAAGAACACACATGTAGCGCAAATGTATAGTGCCAAGTTTTTTTTTTCATTTCCGCTGAAAATGTATTTTTGGCGAATTTTTAAATTTTTGGTTTTTAACTTTTTTTGGGTCATATTCTTGCGCTATCTCCGAAACAGTTTGTTCGGGGACTGGACGTTCCGTACCTTTTCCTTTCCGCACCCTTTTTGAACCGTTCCGTACCACTTTTTTGGACGTTCCGCACCCTGCCAAAAGACGTTCCGCACCCTGTTTGGCCGAACCGCACCCTGTCTTATTTTCAGCGTTTTCTTCAACTTAAATATTTTTTATTTCATTTTCATTATTATTTTTCAGTAAAAAAAAAAAGATTTTGCACCACGATCAATTGTAAATTTTATCTGATAAATTTTCAAATTGAGTTCTGAAGAAAAGAGCAAAATTTGCGTTTTGATGACTTAACAAGCTGATTGCAATCAACAATACTGAGGCGGACGTGTGATCACTTCAATTTCTCCCAAATTGAATGCAATTCCAATATACTGAAGGATTTCATATTCCGACTTCAGTCCGGTACGAGCTAATGCTGCCAGCAGTACATGACACTGAATAAAACCTTGAATATTTACAAGTTACTGTGATCACTGTGATCCCTCGGGCTAATCTTAACGGAGATCACTGCACCGCGGCATATCACCTCTGGTGTATAGCCTGTCTTAGTACATGTAATGCCTGCCTCTGGCGAGTAAATCCGTTTTGGGGGAGAAAACCCTGTGTTTATGGACGTTAAATTATTGTCTCAGGGTATAAATGATGGCTGCCATGATCTCCGTTAATCGTCTCCTTCATCAGAGTAAATAGCATATTCTGAAGTTTTATTCAGTTCATTTTACTGCTGGCAGCATTTACTCCGGACTGACTTACGCAACTCGTAATATCAAGTCCTTCAGTAGATTAAAATTGCAATCAATGCTGAAAAATGAGCTGATCACACGTTCGCCTCAATACTGGTTATCAAAACGCAAACTTTGCTGGTTTCTTCACTACTCAATTCGAAAATTTATCGGATAGTTTACAGCTGATCATGCTGCAAATCTGTTGTCCCGAAAAACAAGGTTTAAAATGAAATATAGAAAAAATACAACTTGAAGAAAAGGCTGAAAATAGGAAAGGGTGCGGTTTGGCCAAATAGGGTACGGAACGTCCTTTGGCAGGTTGCGGAACGTCCAATAAAAAGGTGCGGAAAGACAGGGTACGGAAAGGAAAAGGTACGGAACGTCCAGGAACCGTTTGTTCGATTAGGCTGAAATGTGGCAAGAACAACAAACATATAGTGCAAGTGTTTACTGCGAAGTTTTTCTTCATTTACGCTGAAAATGTATTTTTGGCGAATTTTTAAATTTTTGATTTTTAACTTTTTTGGCCATATTGTTGCGATATCTCCGAAACGGTTTGTTGGGTTAGGCTGAAACTTGGCAAGAAGAACTAAAAAAAGTGTAAATGTGTACTGCGAAGTTTTTCTTCATTTCCGTTGAAAATGTATTTTTGGCGATGTTTTAAAATTTTTGAATTTTAACTTTTTTGGCCATATTGTTGCGATATCTCCGAAACAGTTTGTTCCATTAGCTTGAAACATGGCAAGAAGAACCAATATGTAGTTGAAATATTACTGCGAAGTTTTTCTTCATTTTCTGTAAAAATGTATTTTTGGCGATTTTTTCAATTTTTTGGGCTGGCCAGTGTTGTACTTTAAGCAAAGAATTTTTTCCACGTGACTGATTGGGGGGCGGGGGAGACATATCCGTTTTTGTTTTAATATAAACACTGGCCATTCTAGTTGCAAGTCAAAATTAATATATTCGCAGCCTAGTTTATTTTAGTGAACCTGCAATAAATATCTGAAATGCAGACACATAGTAAAGAAACCCAGTGCAGACAATTGCAATTCCTCAGAGTCAGATCACAACCCGGGGTAATTTATTGAGTTTTAATTGTTGACATTGACTGGGTAATTGCAGTTTTTGAAAACCAAATTAGAACAATTGGATATTATTAATTATGCTTTATAGTTTTACACAAAGATAAAGGAACAACTGAACAAAAAAGTCAGTCGTTTCTGTGAATCCGTCAAATTTTGAATACTTAAAATCAGTGATTTTATGAAGTTACTAAAAGCTTCAGTGACTTTACAATGCCACTGAAATTTTCTTTTTTTGACATATTTTCATAACATATATATCATATCTTGTGCAGTAAACTATTTATCCCGCGTCATTAATCAATCGTACCCATAGTAACAGTGGGTCCTTGGCAACCAGAATTCACATATATTGGTTTGTGAGAATGCGGTCGGTGTTAGCGTGAACACGATTTATGATTACTTTCTTTCCCCTTTGTAAAAATTATGTAAAACAGGATATATTTCATAGTGTTGGGTCGAAAAATTTAGTCTGACCCCTCCTACCCCCCTTTTTGGCAAAATCTTGAAAGTGAAGTGTTTGCTAGAGCCGACCACGAAAAAAGAGACGCGGGGCTGAAAAAAAATGTACTTTGTGTTCCGGTGTGAGATCAAATCTTAACCCCCATAGAATATTCACCCCCCGGTAAAGATTTGATTATCAAATATTCACCCCCCCCTTATCAAATATTCACCCCCCCCCCCCTATTATGGTCAGTGCGAATGTAATTTTTTGTTTTATGTTTAAAGTGACGTTAGAAACAAACAACCATGCAAAAAAAATCCAAAGTTCATTTTATAACTTATTCTACTTTACATAACATGGTAATTACACCACAAAGCTAAACTTCTGGATTCTAATTCCTATACTTAATTGGGGACTGGACGTTACGTACCTTTTCCTTTCCGTACCCTGCCTTTCCGCACCCTTTTTGAACCGTTCCGTACCCTTTTTTTGGACGTTCCGCACCCTGCCAAAAGACATTCCGCACCCTATTTGGCCGAACCGCACCCTTTTTTATTTTCGGCGTTTTCTTCGACTTAGATATTGTTTATTTTATTTTCATTATTATTTTTCGGTAAAAAAAAAGGATTTTGCACCGCGATCAGTTGTAAATTATCTGATAAATTTTCCAATTGAGTTCTGAAGAAAAGAGCAAAGTTTGTTTTGATGACTTAACAAGTTGATTGCAATCAACAATATTGAGACTAACGTGTGACCACTTCAATTTCTCCCGAATTGAATGCAGTTTCAGTATACTGAAGGATTTCATATTCCGACTTGAGTAAATCAGTCCGGTCCGAGCTAATGCTGCCAGCAGTACATTGCACTGAATAAAACTTTGAAAAATTGCAATTTACTGTGATCACTGTGATCCCTCGGGCTAATCTTAACGGAGATCACAACACCGCATCATATCACCTCTGGTGTATAGCCTGTCTTAGTACATGTAATGCCTGCCTCTGGCGAGTAAATCCGTTTTGGGGGAGTAAGCCCTGTCTTTGGACGTTAAGTTATTGTCTCAGGGTATAAATGATGGCTGTTATGATCTCCGTTAATCGTCTCCCTCATCAGAGTACATGGCGTATACTTAACAGGGTTCGCGTGGGCGGGGTTTTTGTCCACTTTTTGGGCATTTTTTTCTAAATGACTCACTTTTTCGGAATTCGCCGAGTCTTTCTAGACCAAACTGAGTCACACTTTCCTTTTTTGACTCACTTTCCTGAGGCCGAACCCTGCTTAAGTTTTATTCAGTTCATTGTAATGCTGGCAGCATTTACCCAGGATTGACTTGCCCAACTCGTAATATCAAGTCCTTCAGAAGATTAAAATTGCAGTCAGTGCTGAAAAATGAGCTAATCAATATTGGTCATCAAAACGCAAACTTTGCTGGTCTCTTCACTACTCAATTTGAAAATTTATCGGATAATTTACAACTGATCATGCTGCAAATCTGTTGTCCCGAAAAACAAGGTTGAAAATGAAATATAAAAAAAAATAAAACTTGAAGAAAAGGCTGAGAATAAGAAAGGGTGCGGTTCGGCCGAATAGGGTCCGGAACGTCTTTTGGCAGGGTGCGGAACGTCCAATAAAAAAGGTGCGGAAAGGCAGGGTACGGAAAGGAAAAGGTACGGAACGTCCAGGAACCACTTAATTGCACCAAATAGCGAGTCCAGTGCGACTCATTCCCACTTGCAAACATGGGTATGCTTTGCTAAGAATTCTAGCTGTTTATTCCTTCCCTTTTTCCGTCTCGGAGGTTTCCAGAAAACTCCTCCTACGCTATGTGACGTAGGACGATGAAATCTGGTACAGAGATAGAGGGTGATGAGATGTCGCGAAATCCGCAATTTTTTTTACCTTGACCTTCAAGGTCAAAGTATTTTTGACCTCAAAGTGGTTTCCAGAAAACTCCTCCTACAGGGTTTGTAGTAGAAAGACGGCATTTTGCAGAGACATAGAGGGTAATGAGTTGTTGTGAAATCCGCAAAATTTTTTTGACCTTCAAGGTCAAGGTCAAATTGAGGTCGAAATATTTTTTCAAATCCCTACTCATCAAGTAAAATAGCTAGAAATAGCGCTCGAATCCTTGTTTCAACACGTCTACGGTTTCAATAGGCAGTAACATCGTGGACTGAATCTCGACATTCAGGGTCAAGGTCATGTGACCTTGACCCCATTATCTCGAAAACGGTTAGAGATGGAGCGATTTCGAGCTTATTTTCGACCCTTTGGGCCTTCGCGTCCATATTGCTGGTAGTAGGATAGTCGGTGGATATCTCTGCGTTAGAAGTCATATATTCTACAACAATTTGCCGTGTTCCATCAACCATCAGTCAGTGTTACAATTGCCTGCTCCGGAAGCTTCAGCCAATGCTATTTTTTCAACGTATGCTTTGGTAAATTGCAGTCTGCCAAAACTTCATTAAATTGCAATTTGCTAATGTCCGGAGTATTGTGTAATCCCGTGAGGAGCATATATTTAGCACTGATCCGAGTTAAGTTGTTTTCTATAAAGAACCAGATTGCAATGTCCAGATGAAAAGGACTATCGGAAGTAATCTTCAGAGAAGCAATTAACCTTTCATACACTTTAAAACAGAAATGATATGTAATTTAAAATGTTGAAAAGGGATCAATTCAATGTGTTAATTATCAATCAATTAGCTTTCTTGGGAGGGGTGGGGGTGAAGATTTGATATCAAATGTTCACCGGGGGGAGTGAAAATTTGATAAGGGGGGTGAATATTTGATGACCAAATTTCTATCAAATATGCACCCCCCGGTGAAGATTTGATATCAAATCTTCACCGGGGGTGAGGTTTCTAGGGGGGTGAAAATTTGATGCCACACCGGCAGTCCCCCGGGAGGGCTATTGTGTGAAAATAACCATATTGCTTCGAACACGACCACAACATGAAGCGACATGAAATGCCCTGATCTAATTAAGAACTGGCTAATTGTAAACATTGAGATTGTCTTCAGTAATTCGGCATAAATTGGGGTTTGTGGGAAAATTGATAACTTATTGGGTGATTATCCGCTCCCTTTCCCGAATATCCCGGGTGAATAAAAGGCTTGAGTCAGTTTGAGCCTTCCCCCTGACAAATAAAAGGGTTCATAGCGATCCTTGAAATCCTGGAATTCGGCAAAATCCTCCAAGGATCCTGGAAATCCTGGAATCTGACAAAAATCCTTGAAAATCCTGGAATTCGGAATTCGTAATTTTTTTTTTTCTAATTTATGAAATATACCAATTTTTCTTATTTGTATAATTTAAAAATATAATGTGCACATAGCTAATCGAAGTTTTTGGTTTAGAAGTACAAATGAACGACATTCTTGAATTTGAAATGTTTTTAAGTTCTTGGAAAAATCCTTTAAAATCCTGATATTTCATTTTAAAATATCCTTGAATTTTACCTCCAAATTCCTTGAAAATCCTGGAATTTGACGTCTGGTTTTCGCTATGAACCCTGAATAAACTATAGACATTTCGCAGACAAAGTCATGTTCAAATACAAATCCAAGTGCTGAAATTTCAACCAGGATTTGCCGCGGAAACTGCCAGCCGAATCTGATCTCGGTGAACTAGGTTGGGATGATATACTATCACGGGTTATCCCAGTGTGGTACAGGAAGTTAATGGAATCATTCCAAAATAGGGCAATATTGAGATTTGAAAATAGTATTGTTCTGTGTTTTTTATTGGTATTTTTCTTTTATTTATGAGTTTTGTTAAAAGAGTAATGAGCAGTCTTCACGAGTCGTTAATGTGTTTTAGAATAACAGTAGTATTAAAAGGGATTTTGGAATTTCCCCCGGTAAACCCCCCCCCCCCCGCCCACCATGGGAGCTTCTCCAATAACCCCCACCCCATTCCATGGAACTTCTAAAACTGATTTACATTGAATCACGGGGTTGCCATAGTCAGGAAAAAGTGAGGAAATTTTCGTAAAAACGTCGGGAAAATGTCAGGAATTCGAAATTTGTCAGCTTTTTTCCAATTTTAATATCTCTGTTATTGTGTTTTATGTCTTCTGATGTAGTATATTTCGCTAGATTTGCACTCCCAATGATGACTGTCAAAATTTTAAGAACTTTCAGAGTGTATTTTCTCACATTCTGGACAACCACATTAATTCGACGGTCAGGAAAAAGTGGGAAGATTTTTTTTTTTTTTTTTAAATTCCCTGACAACCTTGATTGAAGATGGAAATTTAAATTGTGTTTTTTTTTGTAGATAAAAGTGTAACTTACAGAGCGATGGGGGAGATAAGTGCAGTTCTTTTATTTTTCAAAATTGCAACCCCCAAACATAAGTTCCTGGAGACGAACATCCCTCTGATTGTTTAAGCCATTCTTCTAGAAAAAAACCCCTGTTTTTTATTTTACAAGTCTTCTTTTAATCACTTCTGTCTACTATAATCGATCGGTTTCATCGAAATTAGTTTGCTTTCCCATTCTCTTATAAGCCTCGTTCATACTTTGTTCCCACATTCACCATCAGATCGTCCGCCCGCTTATGTGGCATCCTATTTTAGTAAGATAATTAGTTTTCACAAGTGGTGTTGCTTCAGTGGTATTACAGTCTCCTTTATTTTTGTTATGATTTGTTAGTCTCCCGCCGCCGCGGTACGCGCGGAGCGGGGCACTTATAAAACGCTCGTTGTCCGTCGGTCCGTGCGTCTGTCCCCACCAGTGCGCCCCACTTTTGTACGCGCGATTACTCGCCCACGTTTCACCGCAGGCGTTTGATTTTTTTGTGGGAAGTAACAGCATATGTTGGAGTTGTTCGACCTTGCGTTATTCTGCACGGCAGGATTTTGAGTTTTTATGGAGCGAAGGAATATATATTGCGACTGTGCGACGTGGGATTGTTTTTGGATTTGACAAAAAATTGACGAAACTTTGAATTTTCCAACATGACCAAAATTTCTGTTTGGGGAGGTACGATGCTTCCACTTTTGTTCGCTAACCAAAATTCCGTCCACCACCCTCATGATGTGATCCAGCCGCACTAAAAAAATCCGTTGTGCTGTTCCCCATTCAGATATCTTTCAGCGGGGGACTATGATCAGTTTCACTGATGTACTTGTCTTTCTTAAACCGCTTTCAACTTACAAAATTTTTCTAGGGCGGCTTTTTATAATTAAATTACCGTGTTTGTCTGACTGTCCGACAAATGTTAGAAGATTTTGTAGAATTTTAGAAGTATATTTCAGAAAATTTGTTCCAGCGATGGTCAACTGTCTAAGAACACGCGCTTAGAATTTTTTTAAATTGAAATATTACAGTTTAGGCGATGCGAATTGACTGAAAATGTTAGGCAATACATGCATTCGCTAAGCAGATTGCGCAGTTGACGTTTTGTCTGAAATGTTGACCGACGCACGTGTTCGAGCATTCCAGGATTTGTGATAGTGACACTACACGGTTTACATGATATTTGCTAAATTCTAGAACAGTTTGTGTACTGATTTTGTCTTAAACATTGCTGTTTCAATAGAAATTTCATGCAAATAATAATTACCGCACACTAATTTGTACTTTAATTATGCTACATGCGCATAGTTGAATCCAGAAAGACATTCCATGCATTTTTGGCTTTCCGATGAAATAGCTTTATCTGAATAAGTAAGAGTTGTTAAATTTGAAAAGGGTTTAATAAACACAGATTTTAAAACAAACCAAATGAGTTTATAAAAAAAATATTAGCCTCGAAACAATAGAATGATGTGGTTGGGTGTAGTCCGCTGGGATGTGTGTGAAAGGAAATCTTAAGAGACAACGATAAGCCCTTGCTTTGGAGCTGAAAAATTATTAGAATTCCTGCTGCGATGTTTATATTTTTGCGTTTTGATTCAGTATATCCTTTGTTGAAAATATTTCCTGCTTTTTTAAAATGAATACGATGACTAAGTAGTTCTTGTGAAATAACAAACACTTTTTAGCTTTAGTGTCTTGGAATATGTGGGGCCTTGTCTGTAAAAATGGATAAAATTTATTCATTGTTATGACCAAATGTGGCCAAAAAACAACCTCCCACGTGATTCACGCAGCGTGCTTTCTACTTGTAAAATTCTATGGTTTTTACAAGTAAATGCAAAGCGGTAAAGGCAAAAATTTGGGCTTGGTTCGGTTCAACGTTCTGTTGGTTTTAACATGCGGTGTATTTTTTGATGACACGCCAAGTTTCAGTCATAAAAATATCTCGCATGGCTCGAACTTCGCACTGTTTGCGTATCTTTAAAAAAATGCTGCTGTCATGCTTTAGAATTTCGTTAAAAATGGCATTTTTTTTCACTCTGCGGTCACATTTGTACTTGACAGCGACAAGTCATGTGTTTTGCGGAACCGTTTCGTTTTTGTTTTGTTCAAATTATTGATTCATTTTCTTTTAATTTCTTGAAGTTGAAAAAAAAAAAATCGCTCATACTGTTTCGAAAGTACGTCACCGTAATTTCTCTTTCACTGTCCAGATCAATACAGCTGAACTCGCATTTGTTTACTTCACATGCTTTGGCTGCATGCGTGCTGCGTTTGAGGATGATGCAAAAATTGGCATCGCCAAATTTACACGCCCAGATCCGTTTCCCGACAGACAGCAAACACCACTTATGTGGCAAATTCTGCAACAAATTGACTGAACCATACGTCGCGATTCGAGTGTTGTTTTTGCTCTTCTTTCTTTCTGCGGTAAATGTATACATATATACAGGGCTGGAAACTAGCGGTGGCCCGAAACTGAAATGATAACTACATAAAAATTGTTAATCAACATTCATATCTCGATTCAGGAACAGGAACCAACAGCAAAAATTCAAGAAAAAGAAAAGAAAAATTATATATATATATATATATATATATATATATATATATATATATATCAAGCCCTCCCTTTCTCTGTGTCTCTATACATTTATAATATGTATGTATATATATTGTATTTAACAAAGCAAAGTCTGTTAAATGTCAGGCGGAAGGTATAGAGAGGGCTCCACAACACTACAAATTATACAATAATCGAAGGAACCGTTTAAAAAAAGAACGGCCGTGATATTTAAAGACTAAATTTGTTTCAGAAATAGACAAAACTATGTGAATGGCCTTGATGTCTTTGTCTTGTATTTTTATTTATGTATATATATATTTTTGGCGCTATTTTTGACCATGTAGCATCCAGTAACTACCTCAACCTTTTTTTTTATTTTGTTACCTGCCAGGTCTGCTGAGCAGACGTAACTTGGGTCTGCTTGACTGAAATGATAACTACACAAAAATTGTTAATCAGCATTTATATCTCGATTCATTGTGGATGACTTTACGTGAAAGTCACACTGTATTTGTTTTTCTGCCCTTGAACGTGTACGTGTAGTTTTTTGCTCAGTCAGGGTTGTCACACAAGTTTTCTTTAAATTATGCCGGTCAGGCGATAAAGAATGGCTTCCTTGTCTTGAAGCATATGTGTTGTTTTGCGTTGCGCCTTTCCTCTTGAATGTTTTGAAGGTGACATTTATTAAAAATATCTCCCTGAACAAACTTAAAAGAGAGAGAGGGGAATTAAAAAGAGAGAGTGGGGGGGGGGGGGGTGCTGTTTCTATGAGGTTTTTTAATTTTTCCGTGGCGTCAGCACCAAAGAAAAGGAGGTAACTGTCCTGAAGACTATTTATAAATTTTTGTCTCATTCATTATTCTCGTTGACAAGGCTGTTGTGCAATGACGGTGGTTCCGCGATGCTGGGGTGCACCCAAGTGCATTTGTATCTACCGACTTGTGACTGATTGACTTACAGACTGTACTCGCTTATGTGTTCTGCCGTACGAGGTCTTGCAGGAGTTATTTGCCGACGGCACATTTTTAGCACTTTGAAGTGTATATATGTCCGCATAGAGGGGAAACTTTTTTTGCATTCTGTGTGTGTGTCTGTCTGGCTGTCTGTTGTATACACCCAATTTTTTTTTAACACAATAACCTTCGAAGGAAAGCCGGATGAGCTTCAAACTTGGTGGGATTATGCCTTTGGTTGGTCCGCGGGTTGGAATTGTACTTGACGTAAATTGAACGCGTGACGTCATAGGTTATCACATCGTAAAAAATGCGTCATCACTGTAACTATATATATTATATATATATATATATATATATATATATATATATATATATATATATATAAAGAGGGACAAGCGGTGGCAAAGGATTGGTGGAGGGAGGGTGTATGCCGGAGGAAACAGTTGTTGTTTATAAAAACAAAACGCAATGGCTGGCTAACAGAAGTGTTTGACATGTTCAGGTAGACCGATGTTAGTGTGCATTGGCCGCTGTAGTTAGGTTATTGCGCGCGATTTCCTTTTCCTGGATTTAAATTATGTCTTATTTTTCTGAAACTATGTTATTTGACTGTGCTGACCTCAGCACTGAAGTTTTCCTTTATAGGCAGATAAAAATAGCTTATTTCTCTGAATTTTTATTTTACTGTAGTGAAGTCACGAATTGGCAAAAAAAAGTTTGTTAACCTCTGTAAGAAGCACTTTGTTGGATTTTTTTTTTTGAACATATCAACTGTCATTTTGTTGAACCATCGATACAAACAATCACAGTGGGGTTATTCGACTTATTCTTCTTTTTTTTTTTTTTTTTTGAGTACCTTTTGCATTGTATTAAGATTCATTGAACGTTAGTATAGAACTGAGGGTTTCCATTCAAGTGCAGATGCAAGACGGCGTATGTTTTTTTCTTAGAGTGCCATACTCACAAGCGTTCAACAATTTTGTGAATAGTCTTTTTAATCTATTAAGCGTTAAAAGCCATACAGCTCCGTGGAATATGCTCAGATTGCCCAGATAACATTGCATATATACTTTCCATGTCTGTTATTTTTTCTTGTAGCTTAGCAAATAATTTGTCGCATTGATTGGAGAATAGTTTAAATAATACTTAATAAGTCAGAATTTAGCCAGGAAGAATAGAGTTTTACTGTGCAGGCTGAAAAAGAATTAAGCGAGAGAAAAAAAATGAAAAAAATATTCCTTGAACTAAAGAGGCAAGAGAGAACTTTGAGAAAGATGTACATTCAAGTGAGAAACTGAGGAAATCGCAGCTTAATAAATGAATAAGATAAAAACTGCTCCAAGAATCGTATGGAGAGAAAGTGACGCTTGTGTTTTCTTGCCTCTTCTCGCAGGACTGGACGATAATAGCGGGCGGCCACGGCCAGCAATCTCCGAGCAGTTCGCTCACTGACGCCAGCGGCAAGTGCGCATGTCCAGTCTGCGGGAAGGGCTTCCGGGAGAACTGGATGGTGCGGCGCCACCTGTTGACACACTCAGCCGCCAATGTCGTGTGCCCGCACTGCTCCAAGCGCTTTAAGCGCAAGGACACGCTCAAGGCGCACGTGGACAGGAATCACCCGGGTCTGGGCTACGACACGCCAGGTGGCGCGAATGCAGCGGCACCCGGGAAGCGCCAGGTGGCGCCACCTCCCGCACGCTTGCCCAGTCTACCTGACAGGGTAGCCTTCAGAGGTGGTCAGCACCAGGCCTGCGTTTCGGTGAGATCGCCCGTCAAGGACATCAGTGAGTTTATGGACCATTTTGACCTCATCAATGAGCCCAGTCTGAGTGATCCTACATTAAGAGCACAAACGATTGAAGAATTTGAAGGAACAGATGGGAAACCAGTGGATGAGAACGAAATCTCCAACTTGGAACAAACCACGAATAAATCAGTAGCGGAACTCACTGAATCCAGTATCGGGAGAAGTCCGTCTGGCGATCATGATATTTCCACAGATGTTGATCTCAAGAGTGCTTATTCAGATTTGGCGGAGTTTGAGCATGACGAAAAGGAATTTGAGCACTCAATTGAAGGGATCGAATTTGTTGACGAGACACCAGATCACGTGACCAAATAACCCAGGTCGCGTGGACACACCAGACACCACTGGACTGTTGAAATTTTGAAATATATATATACATATAGTAATAATAAGAGTAAATAAAAAAGCTATGTGAGACAGTCAGGAATCAAACAATTATAGATCTATTATTCTTGGCTTTTATATAATGATTATTAGGAAAATACTCGGTTGAAGAGATTCTGTGCGAATTAAGAGGGATCGGATATGATTTGTAAATAAATCCAGAATTGATTGAGTTAGGATGGTAAAAGTAGTATAACTGAGTTAGTGCACGTGAGAAAAAAAAACAAACCGACAAAAATCTCGTATAAAATCCGTCCAATAAGAACTGCTTAAGAAAGGTCGAGACTGCAAGGTGCGGTCCGCTCGGCGCTTCACCAACCCGTTTCTGAAGAAATCTTTTAGATTGGTAGGTAGGTGCACCACCATTTTTTTCACATGTAGCAGAGCTGTTTCAACTAATAAGAAGCACATCTCCCGACTTGGGTAGGTTTGTGGTTAACAATCTCCCTAGTGCTTGTCATTTTGATTTGATGTTTGGTGAGTGGCTTGGGGAGTTGGGGTGGAGGTGATAAAATTTCAAAAATAGTAATAAGAAAGAACACTAGGTGTATTTGGAACAGCTCTTGCTTTATTATGCTGTGCGCTCGTCATTTAATTTTATTTGATTAACGTGTTTCTGTAAACAAAAAGTTCTTATAAAATAATTTTCCTATAATGTTGTGTGCTATACATAATTCTATTTGCGAATTAATTGGTTTAAGTGAATTTGATCTAATCGCAACAACTATGTGAAAATGTAGCCATTGATTTTTTTCACACAAATGTTTAGATTAGATTGGCACAGTAATGATAGATAATTTTAAATGTGAATTTTTCCTTTATTATACCTTTGTTAATAATTTAATGCAACGTTGTTGTGTCTCGTTTCGCCATAACTAAGAATTCATGCTGCGTTCACTAGTGATATGAATTCTGGGATTAAGATCCTTGTTTTGGTCTTCAAAATCCTTAGATCTTGTGGAGTGTGTGCGTGTGGTGTGTCTGGCTGTTGGTCTTCTTGGGTGCATATCTGGAGGCGGCGCGTTAGCATTGGTGGCTCGTTCAGTGCCATGCTTTGAGTATGAGTCTTGTGCAGGGCGGAACAGGAGGATATTTGAGGAGTTGGTTAGGGGGCGAGGGGTTGTACGGGGTAATTTTCATCAAGGATGAACGCAGCATTAATGACTTTGCATTCAAGAATGAACGCCACACTCAGAGATTTTTCAAAAAAATATGTATACTTTCTCTTCAATTTTTTAAGTAGAACCTTTAGTTCGTCATTTTTTCCCTTTCTTTCATCTTATTGAAGGCTGATTTATTGTTTAGAATTTCGGATACTTTCAAACATCAAGAAAAAGCAGTGTAGGACAGAATGGAGAATTTTTGATTTGTTTGCGTACATTTATTTATTTAATATCTTTCCCTACTTTCGACCCTTCTTTAAGTAAAAAGTGAATTATGGCTCGATAAGGGCAGTTTTTTTGTTTGTTTGTTTGTTTGTTTTTTTTTGTTTTTTTTTTTGCCTTTTTTGTCACACGCCCTTATTTGAGTGAGAAAGAGACTTATGGGCTGGTTTAATACTTGGGCCTGGCATTTCATGGAATAACGATATTTGCGCCTAAAGTAGTTGAAAAGAACGTTTATTGGATTGTATTTTTGACATTGGAGATTTTTGTATATAGATCCAGCTAAAGCTGGTTGTGAAGTTGCTCGGGTTAGCCATGAATTCTTTCGGTGCATATTTATGGTAGCCTTATAGCAGTATTTTGTTGTGTGTGTTGTAGGTAGACGACAGTGACGACATCGGCTCCGTGACGGTGATGTTCACCGATGACGACAATGATGATGGAAATGAGTTAGATTTCTCGCAACAGACCGGCACATCCTCACCGATATCGCCCACGAAATCCATCCCGCTGATCACGAAATTCAACTTCCAGCAGAAACTGTGCTCGGGCCTGAGTGGCCGTAATAAGGCCAAGGCTGGCTACATGTGTCCCACGTGCTACCAGGTGTTTACGACACGCTGGGTGATGACGCGACACATGCTCGTACACTCGCCCAATAAAGTCAAGTGCCCCTTCTGCGATAAATGGTTCACGCGTAAGGATAACTTGAACCACCACGTTGCTAAGTATCACCCGGGAACTAAAAGACACTGACATTTTTCGTGATGGGTCACACTGAACTTTTGAAAGCTATATATATGTTTGAAAAAAAAAAAAAGATAAAGAAGAAAGGATATAGACCTATTTATAATTTAGTTTGGCAAAGTTTTTTTCTTATAATATTTTCACTTCAGATAAATGATATATGTGAGGCTAGAATTTCTTTGTTGATAGAAGTGGAAAGTACATATATGGTGGAAGTTTTTCACATAAAGAGGACGTGATCTAGGTGGGGATGTTTCTCTGAGAAAACAAATTGTCGACCACGGCAGGATATGGCTTCCAACTGGAATGGGAAAACTAAATTTGAACTGATCTGCATACAGTGGGGCTGCTGATTTGAGTTACTCTCTTTCAACACAAAATGTTTCTGTAGTGAAAGTGTGGGTATCAAGTAACCGAGGTGGTTTCTTCAACGCAGGGAAGTAATTTAAGCCTATGCAGCAGTGCGGGTCCCCATGAACGTAGCAGATACGACTACAGTGCCATAATTGTACGCGGTTTAAAATATAAGGCCTGAGAGTTCCGTAGGAAAACGCAGGAGATTGATACAACTTTAATTCAAACTATTGAAATAGCTTTTAAAACAAAAGTGGAAGAAGAAGACTGGTTGCATCTTTGGACAGAAATATATGGACTTGTGTTAGGTGTTGCGCTTTCTAATGGCGTCATGTCGAAATAATATGTGAAATCCGTGACGTCATTGATAAGCGATCAGTGTCCGAGTTGACGATAACCTAATTTTAGTGTAGCTAAGGATTACAACAACTCTGGCGAATGCCTTGCCGAGTTGTGACCATCGGCAAGAGAGCCTATGCTTTTATATATATCCGTCACGAACTTGAAAAATTGGTAAACCAAGACAAAAAGTTAAAGGTCTGATAAGAAAGTGGTGGTCTGCTGGCTGGTAGGTCACTGTTTAAACGTACACTCACATTTCTTCCAACTGTCATTGAAATTTTCCTCAGTAGTAATTCATGTTCTCTGGACTTCCACATGAAATAATAGTATTAAAATGTAGTGAACTATCGTGCACATAATAAGTTGTAGAAACAATTCAAAGTTTTGTACATAATTCTGGTGAAATATATTGATAGATGTTAGTGAGCTGTGTTTCGTGAACATTTTTTGCTTGACCTTAACATTCCTGATTTTATTTTATTTTATACTTACACAAATAAATTTATTATATACTGAGGGCCTATTGTTGTATTGTTAGATATTCAACGGTTTATGAAGTAGTGTAAACATTTATGTTTATTATTTTTTTATCTCCTTAGCTGTGATTAAAACTGATTTCTAGTAGAAGAAAGTATTTGTTGTGACTTTAGTGTGAAGACTGGGTTAACACGTTGTACCTGTTTTGGCTTCAAGTTCTGGTATTGTACGAAGGGTATTCAGAAAATAAAATCTTGCATCTTAATACATGTGGCATCTTCTATTCAGACGCGCTGGTTTTTATAGCCTTTTCTATAACCTTTGTGATCCTTCTCGTTGAACAAAATAGAATAGGAAATCCCTGATCAAACAGCAGTTTTCTCTGGCTTGCGTCGTTTACCGAGGGTGCCCTTTGTCAGACTGGTTTCTGATTACGCATCAGCTTCTTGCAACAAGACTGAATTCTAACCGTACGATACGTATATGCAGTGTGGATCGACGTAGAATACAGTAAATCAGGTGCAGAAACAGAAACCTGGGAGTGAGGGAGGGATAGGGAGGCGCGGGGAGGGGGGGATACTTGATTTTCTGGCTGGCTGGCTGAGACTTGGCTAATGGATGGTCTTCTGGTTGTGTGTTGACGTTTATCCAAGGTCCGTTTACCGCATGCTGCTCTCTATTTGAAAGCCAAGTTTATTCAGTACCTTTGTATTACACTGTATAAAGACGGATTTATTTCATGTAACGGACATATTTGATCAGATGTGCAGTCAAACTGATTGTTCTTGAAATGAAGAGTTCTGTAATTTTAGTTTTCTTTGAGCTGTTTTAGTGAGCCGTCATTTATTTTTTTTTTTCAATATTTCCTGCTATGCTTAAAACCAACGGATGTTGTCTAAACAACTAGCACATGACGTTTGTCCTCCAAACTTTGCTATCTTGCTACCTGTTTGGTAAAGGGGTTAGGGATGGGTGCTTAAAAATGGATTTGTAGAAAATGCCTCTGCGTAGCTCGTCGATTCCGTTTCTAGGGATGTGGTATTTGCTACTGAATTTCGCAATACTCAACTGTTGCGAAATTAAAAGGGTCGAAATAAATGCAATGATCTTGGGAAGAGACACAGATAGTTGTTCATCTTTTGAGATACCTAACATAAGCTAGACAGAGCGGAAATCCGTCGATATTTCAGAGAGCAAAACTGATATTCGTATGTTTTTAATTAAATAATGTTCGAGAAAGACTTTTTGTGTATTTATGCATAATTCATCGGCCACAGTTGGTCGAAGGGGTTAATGTTCTTGTTTCTCGTACGTCGGTTTGCCTGTTGTTAAATAAAATGAACGGCTATAAATAATTTTTGTACAGATATCATGTGCTTAAAACTCGAGCTCGGCAGGCGTTTCCTGCAGGATTCGCTCTTTGATACGGCAGTCGGGCGGCGAGACATTCACCATCAAAATGTCTTCCTTATTAATGATTTTAAGCTTTATCCGAAATCCAGTATGGCTGCCAGGGTCCTGCAGATCGTCACTATAGATGATGCACGGCACGTCATTAGGTTTGAGAAAATATTTCGACACAACTTTAACTTTTGAAGTGAAAAACAAAATGTATACAGTACACGGAGGTCTGCAGCACTTGCGCATCAATTGAAATTGAAACTGAAACAGGTTGTCATTTCACAATACTTTCACTTTACCAAAATTATAAGCAGTAGATCCTTTGGGGCACAAGATTAACAGCCTGTAGCGGAATATCACCTCACCGTACCAACACCAATGTTGTAGAATCTTGATCCGTGGTCTTAACTCCAATTTAATTTTTCAACCGGTTTGATGCTTGTTCTGTTTTCTCAATGAGACAAAGCCTCTGACCCAGTGATTCTGGACACATCAGTGGCCTGTAACAAAGCAATGGTCTGTCGTCTTGGGTTAAGATAAGAGAGCACCGTCCCATGGACCGTAACAAGTGATAAAATGAAGTCTCTCTGACACGTTTAATGCTGTGAAAAGGTATAATGGAACCTAGACTCATGGTCTAACGCCGCTGTAAAGCAAGGTTCATTGATCCAAGTTTGGTATGACATATCGATGCAGTGTAAGATGAACGAGGATTCGATCCCACTGATCCGGTGCCAGTGCGAAAGAGGCTCGGTCACCTGATGTACCGGTGCAATGACCTGGTGTCAGCTAAAAACTTCATTGATCGAAAAAGTTGAATTCGTTTACATATAAAAATTTTAGATAGGTAGTAGGTATTCGAGTACTTGCCTAACTCGAGTGAAATATTCCGTTTTGGAAATTTTTAATGAGTAAACACACACGAATGTAGATCCACTGTACGAGTTGAGGCTTAGGCGAGGAAAAACATTTACTTTACGACTGAGTCACTAAAATCGCAAATAAAAAAAGAGAGAAGTGACACGGCCGAGTCGAAAAAGAAGCCGACTGGCCTGCCGGATGTACAAAAATTTTATAATAGAAACTGCGAAGACGAAAAAAAAAGGTACCAAAAAAATAGGTTTCAAAAGAGAATTTTATGTTGAAATTGTGCGCTCGCATCTTAGGCGGTCCCATTTTTATACAAGTAATGCTTCGAACGCGTAAATTTGTTCGTAGAAGTGTTCTATCATAAAAACATCGTACAAAAACCATATTTCGCAAAAAAAAAGAACGAATGTAGAATTTTGCCCAATGCCGGTTCATCGAAATATTCTAAACTAGAACCTCATTTCGCTAGCGAAATGTTAAACACTTGACAAAAATTAAAACGCAAAAATACTTCCTTCAGTGGGTTATTTCGTGAATAATATATTGCAAAGAACACAGCTTCAATAAGTCTTATAAGCCGAGTAGTGTTTGGTTTTTGTTAACTTGAGGTTTTATTGACTGATCAGGCATACCCCGTGTTATTGTGTGAGAGCTCACACAAAGCTGAGCAACTGTGTTGTTTTGTGCCGTGAGTGAAATGTTCCGCATTTGCTTGCAAAAAATACACTCTTTTCGCATGGCGTTTTAAACAAGAAAACGAAATCGAAGGCGAAAATAAAAAGTGTCATGCACACGTTCATATCAAGTTCTACCAAATTCCCAAGTTTCGTGGCCCTAGGGCCCGTGGTGCCAGTGGAGGAAATGACATAGGGAATACAATCACTGTCAAGAAAAAAATAGATACCAACGGCTGCTCGCACAAATTCAAAAACCCCTTGCAAGCCAAAGGTTTGTCAAGTGTTAAATAGAAAAATTAAGCCCCGGTCGGAGAAAATATTTTCGAGAAAATAATAAAAAGAAATAAGTCGCCCGGCCGGTTAAATTTTTCAGAAATTGGGTTAAGAAACAAGGCTATTCTTGTTCCTGACCTCATTCTGAATTTATTCGCTCCGTATCTGTTCATCATATTTTTATTATCGCTGAAAGAAGTAAATATTGTTCTGCTGTTTTGATTTATTTATGTTTTTAAATGTCTGGCGATCAGTGAGAATGGCTCTATTCTTCCCTCTTACTTGGTAACTCAAGCCTTGAATTTTTACCATTCTAGAATTCGTGCGCAGCACAGAAGCCACCGAGTACCTACTCAATTCGAACTTCCATTTTATTCCCAGCAGTTCACTTTAAAACACTATGAAATAATAATGTATATTTTGTGGCTGGACGAGAAAATACACAAAGGTGTATTTAATAGTGGTTTTAATTTTGTGATTTTAGGATTACAGAAACAAGCGAAAGAAATTTATACCCGTGAAATTAGAGAATGAGAAATCTGGAACGAAACATCAACGGTCGCTAGATGTCGCTGCGCCGGTCGACCCACCAACCTTCGGCTCGTTACCGACGGTTCTGCCGCATGTTCCGCAGATCGACATACCGGAACCTCGGGTCAACGTGACACCCCTACGCACCATTGACCCAATGCCAGAACCGCATCTGAATACGGAATTCCCCGACTACAGTAACTCGGTGAATTCGAATACCCTAGTCTTTTCTTCATCATTTTCACCGACGTTCGTCAAGCGAGAGGAATACCAGTGCAACACCTGTTCAAAGACATTTCGGAGCAAAGAAGGCTGGAAGATCCATATGGAGCGACACGAGGGCAAGAGCCGCTACCAGTGCCCGCACTGTAACCGAGGCTTTATGGCACAGACGCACCTCAAGGCACACATCTCGGAGCATACCAACGAGCTACCGTGGCCGTGCGAGACTTGCGGCCAGAAGTTCAAGTATTTGTTTACGCTCAAGAAACACCGCACCGACTTTCACCAGCAGTAAGGTGGCTGTGCGCGTTCACACCACTCCACCCCCCCCCCCCCGCCCAAAAAATCGCTATATTTTCATTGAACCTTCCTTTCTTCATTCTGGCCGTTATTTAGTCTGACGAAACAAGAGAAAGGGGGCACTGAGAGGAAGTTATTGTCAACATTTATGACAATTATGAAACATATTGCTGTAAGCAGTGGGTTTAAAGCCATAATGTAGTTTCGCTTTAAAATGTGGAGTATTTGCTAATGGGGGAAGTGCTTTTAAAAAAAAATCGCTATTTTTTTAAACTAAATAGGCCGAATATTGTAATGTGTAGCTATCTCGTGGGTTATAGTGCTGCATAGGGTATTAGACATACATTAATGGTCAGTCTATAGCATAAAAACAATACGTAGCGTAAAAGTTCTTGCACAAATTATTGATAGTTGAAAGAGGACATGCGTTTGCATTTTAGCAGCCACAGGTCTTGGGTTTACAAGAACAAACAAACGTGCGATCAAATAAGGAACTTCGTGCTGAAGAAACTTGTGAAATTTATTCATGGATATTTAAGCTTTTTAAGTCGAACCATATAAAGAAAGCACTGCACAATGAATACCAAATCTACGTAGTAACTGCATTATTGCCAGATTTTGCAAACTTTCTTTGCAAACCCACATGCAGCTCTGCTGAAATCCTATATAGTTCGAAGCAAAATACTTTTTACTTCCGGTTTTCGTCTATACATATTTTATCAATCTATTTTTTTTTCAAAGGTAAAATCAATATCGCTTTTGTATTTTGTCGATACTAAGATCGATTTGAGATTTTACGTTTTCATAGATGCGAACGTGTCACTGATAATTCATTTCCTGTGATATTTAGCACATAGATGACCTCTCCTAGTGAATAGGGGCACGTAATTTTCATTTTGACCTTGCTCGAACTTCAAGGCTGCCTACATAATAAAAACAAAAATTACTTGAATGGTCACCACCAAATTTAAGAAAATTCGACATTTCGGAAGCACAATCAGGTTGATTGTGGGATCGATCTTGAAATTTTTCACACACGAGAAATCGTAAAAAACTTTACGGATTTTCATAAGATTTTACACCACCAGAAATCACCCTAGGGACTGGTTTTCGGTTGAATTAAATTTTTCTTGGATTTATATCCTCAGATAGTTGTTGACACGATAAAAAAAAACTGCTTGGATCGACCATCACCAAAATTTAGACACAGCTTAATCATTTTAAAAGCAAGCTTGGATTTTATTTTGGGTTTCGATCTGAGTAATAAAATGACCCGCCATCTTGTCCATAATATTCAATATTGTTGGAATCCAGGCCTCGTCTTCTTCAGCAGTGAAGGACTATTATTATTATTTAATTAAGACTGTAAGTCAAAACTAGACTCTAGTGAATGTGAATAAGCTAAAAATCATAGACGTTTGAAGTTTGAACACTGTTGGTAGAAGCTGTTTGCTTGATCTATATTTACTTCCAACACGCGCTGAATTTTTGCATCTAGCGGTATTTTTTGCCAGTGGTGTAAATTGTATACATACGATAATGACATATGCGACTTTAAAACTTGCTACTTTTTAGGCACAGCCTGTTCAAGATGTAACGGTGCTCTTGCAAATCATACCCAAGTATTACTGAAAAATTTTCTGTGTATAATTAGGGAGAGAAAAAAAATCCCGTCATAATATTATATAATGTGTAAGCCACGTGCTGTTTTTGAAGCTGCGCATTTAAGGTTTTGTACTTATTTGTGTACCGATGTCATTTTAGAATTCGTGCTGATTAGCATTAAAAATACTATTATCAGTGTCAGTTTCTTTGTCGTGGGTTCTGTGTTTAATAGACGTGTTTGTTTCTGTTTCATAAGTAGTCACATGGAGTCCAAACAAAAATCAATAAAGGAAGTCTTGGTAATTGTGACGAAAGCCTGGTTTATACTAGTAGTCGGACCCTTCCATTGATCTTTTTTGTACAGTGGTTTCGTAATAGCTTTGTGCTGCGATTGGCAAAAAGGTGGCTTCGTTATTTGTGTCATGTTGTCCCAGGTTTGTTTGGCTATTTTGTACGCGACGGTGTATGCAACGAGTCGGCAAGCACAAACGCATTCATAGCTTTTCCCGCATCGAAAACGGCACGCTACCATTTTTTAGTTACAAAATAACCAAGTAATTAAAATAGCATAGACGAGTTAAGGTATTCTAAATATAAGGGTGTAAAAATCATGAACAATAAACAAAGTCGGCATTCGTGTGTTGGCTGTATTGCAATCTTCACTCCGATTTTCTCGCGATCGTGAGATTTTATCATTTTTAACCCTTCTGACATTTCTGTTTGCTTATGTTCCCGCTCTTAATTCAAACACGAAACTAAACAATGAGTGACCGTTCGACAACCCGAAACTAAGACTGTAGATTAAAATTATGTAGCTACAAAATTAAACATGCTAATTTTCATTCAACCTTGCTGTATGCAAAAAAAATATGGTTGTGAGAACTGTTTATTCGATGTTTCGTCAGCAGATATTGTCAGACTGCGTTACGAAAAAAAAAAAAATAGGTTCTATTTTTCGATGCTGTAGAAAGTAACATATAATACCAATATGAAGCATTATAACCTCTTCAAATAAATTGTATGATTAAGTCTGGGAGTATGATATTCCAAAAACAAAATGTGATGGTTGGCAACCAAAGATCTGACTGTTTTGAGGTGATACTTAGTCATATTTTGTTTCTTGCATTGTGTTTTTTTTTATAGAATTTTTGCGTGTGGATATTCCAGCCAGCGGGTCTGGTGAGTCCTTATTGAGAAGGGTATGCGATGAGGAGTCAGACATTTCATTAGTATATTGTAAGAGGAATACTAAGATATGCATATGTTGTGGTATGGTTAAGCCTGTTTGGGTACTACATACGCATAGGGCCTCCAATGTCAATGTTCTCGTTGCAGGAAAACTGGGAAATGTATTATACCTTCGTTAACCTTTCGAGATTTTACGTGATTTTTTGAACGAAAATGCACGAGAAACGTCAGAAAAGCTGGCATTTTTCCAAGACTGATAAATTTAAATGAAAAAAAAAAAAAAAACCGCGTGAGATTTTTTTTCGATTTTGTTTAAAAAAGTTAGGATATTTGCGGATATAAAAGCTGCCTTCCCCGTCTAGCTTCCTAACCTATCAATCAGTGTTAGATGCCCCCTCCCCCTTTTCCGAATAGGAAAGAGCTCGTGAGAGCGTTTTTTCTCTTTAAGGTCTATTTGTCATATTTTTGATAAAGCCACGTGGGTTTAAACTGTTTAGCAGTATCACTTCCGTGATGATGTAATATCCTGTATCAGCGTTTATGGAAAAATACAGAGGATGTGAAATTCCTCGTTCAAAAACTGCGTTTTTTTTTCTTTTTCTTTTTTTTTTTCTTTCTCTTTTTGGCATTTAGCTGTGTGCGCTTTGCAAGTGTTCGCGAGTATTTTTAGCATTTGCGTGATGTTTGTGCCAAGTTTCTAAAGGGCGTTTCCAGAAATTATCTTCTAGTTGACAGACTCTCCCCAGCGTGGTTGAGTAAGGTTAGGGAAGGGGTGGGGTGGCAAATTGTCAACGCCTGCTCCCTTTATTCCAAAAGACCCCCAGGGGGCCACTGAGGTACTAACTGGTTACCATACGTGGCCATGACTTTTTGAAACAACCCCTAAACGCGGATTGTTAAACTAGAAATAATACCCCCTCTTAAACCAAACACTGAGTCGCATTCTGAAAGGACACCTGTTTTTGTGGGTAACACGGAGTACTGAATGAAAATTACCCCCACCTCCTTTTAACGAAACTGGCACACCACGGGGTTCGCATCTGAGCTCAAAATTACCTTCCCCCCTTTTTTTTGACACGCATGCCAACACATATGATATCAAGTGCCCCCCCCCCCCCCGGAGGGAAAGACCACGATCTTTGTTAGAGCAGGGTTAAAATCAACAACATCGATATGAGGTGATGGTATTCATGGATAGAAGAAGCCCAAATTTGGTTTACCTCTCCTCCTCCCCTCCCCCCTCCTGTACCTCGGCCACCCCTCCACACAAACGCAGACGAAAAGTTATGATAAAGATTGTTATGTTTTAATGTTAGAATTAAAATTGAATGTTTTCGCCGTCCCTCTTTTGGCGGAGGATGTGTTGTTGGGTTGTTTTATGTCCGCCATTCTTATGCACGCGATGGTTCAATCATCTGACATGCCAGTTAATGACTTCGTTTTCAGAAACGGTTCTTTATTTGAAAAAAAAAAGGCTTGGTATTGATTGATTTTGATTCGGAAAAAGAACCAGCTGTGAAATAGACGACTAGAAGATTTATGCAGAGGTGGACGATTGGGAAAGGGGGGGGGGGTGGGGGGGGTGTGGGGGGGGGCAGAGTAGATGAATTTGTGGTGGGTCACAGCCCAAGTCAGTGTGAACATTTTGTTGGACTGTTTTGTACGCCGAATTGCTATCTGATTTGTTTCTAGTTACAGAGCACATATCAACAGCTTGTATTATTTTTTTTTATGTTCCGTTTTTAAAATAGTGGTGCAAAATAGAAAGTCTCTATGCTTAACATTACTTGTGTTTTTATAATAATAAAGAAGAAAGTCGTGGGTGAATAACCAAGAAGATGTTCAGCAGCAGGCGTAGCGCTTCAGATTTCGGGAGATGTTCTTACATCAAATGTAGAAGTAAATAACGGGAATTTGTTATGATTTATTCAATATCTGCTATATCTATTGTAAATATAAAATATACAAACCTGATGCTTTAAATTGACCTGCGATTGTTTGTTGATTTGTATAGTGCCTGGGAGGCAAATTGTGGCTTCTCTCAAAGATATGTAGAAAAAAAGAACTATGTTAGCATCCTTGTGTAAATTTTGAGAAAGAAGATGCCAAGCTTGAGATTGTGTATTATCGGGCCGTTTGTGTTGCGCCTCGTGACATATTCGGTGTAGCATTTTTGTGATGAGTCGTCTGGGCGTTGGTGCTGCTTCGTGTGTAATCTCTATTGCGTCACATTTCTCTTATTACGACGCGGATATGATTGAAGATTTGCGACAGTAAACAGAAAAAAAAAAAGAAAATAAAATAAAACATGTCTGGCTGGTGTGGGGAGCGGGAAGGGGGATGGGTTCAGTCTAGGTCATATCACCAGTAAGGAACCATCCATAAATTTGGCGTAAGCACAGCGTGAACAGCGTATGGGCAGCCCCAGATCACCCACCCCCTTTCTGGGCATACATACTTAACGGATGGCGCTTTTGGTATTATTGTGTATCCCCGACCAAGAGGAGACATGTAGTGGTTGTATGTTCTGCGTGTATGCGTGCGTTCGTCAGTCTGTTTTGAACAAAATGTTGTGTGCAGGATATCTCGAGAGCGAGAAGTCAGATTAATTTTAAAAAGGGTCTGTTTATTCCTTTGGTATGTTGGACGGTTCTGTCAACTTTTGACGCACGCTACGTTATTAGGGAAGGCGCATGATATCGTTAAGTAAAATTTTGTGTGCGAAACTTCTCAGCCGCTGAACATCGGAGAAAGTTCAAAGTGGGTGGGGGTGTTGCCCGGTAGGTCCGTAATACTCTGTCAGATTGTGTCGCGAGTAGAACGAACGTGTGCTGCAGTTCTACCTGTTTGTAACAGTAAAATCTGTTTGTAGTGACCACCTTCCACATTGGGATGAAAAGACGTGCGTACAGTAAAACTGCTGTTTTGACCAACACCGAAACTCCGATAGAAAGAACATACAATAAAACATGTTTTAGCGAGCACCTTTCAGATTCGGATAAAAAGACATACAGTAAAACCTGTTATAGTGACCACCTTCCAAGCCCAGGAAAAAAGTACAGTAAAATCTGGTCGTAGTGACCTCCATCCGGACGCGGAAAAAAAAGACGTACAGTAAAACCCCATTTAGTGACGACCTTCCAGGTTTGGATAAAAAGACGTACCGTAAACCTGTCTATAGTGACCTTCTGCCACACCGAGATCAAACATCTGAACCTGGACTTGTAAAGAAAAAGAGGAGATACCCACAAGTCGAGTTACGTACTCCAAACCCCCCCCCCCCCCCCTCCCCCGCCCGCATTCCTTCCACACCCTTCAAAATTTGGATAAAGGTGATACGCAACCCGACTTCTGGGCACATGAGATTCATTTATATAAGGGTGAAAGGCCGCATTATTCTGAAAATGGTACTAACTTGTTCAAATAAAACTTTGTGGAAAGAACTGTCGAGAGAAATGTGGAAGGGCTGTCGGGAGAAAAATTTAATACGATATTATTTAAAATAAGAACTCTGAAGCAAATAAGAAATAAGACATTTTCTGGTGGGCTGTTCCGGACTGGACCACCGATAAATTGAATGGCACAAAAATCGATTTTTTTTATTATTTCATCAATTTGTGTTGCAGACTATATAAAGAACTTACTTTCTTGCCATAAATAGAAAAATATGAAAAAATACAAATAGATTGAAATTACAAATACAGTAAATTCTTAAAAATTTTAAATTTCAATAGGTATTTCAATAGTGAACTACCGACTTTTTAATAAACAATCAAATGTAAAGTCAATTTTTCAATATTTATATTTTCCTTTCACCAAAAGATAAGAATTTGCATTGTTCAACTTATTTTCATCCTTTTGTGTAAGAAAAAAAGGAAGCATTATTGATTTGTGTGACAGTCTAATTATCGGTAGTCTATTCCAGAATGGCCTACCAAATAATATCTGGTTTCTTATTTGCTTCAGAATTCTTATCTTAAATAATACGATGTTGTTTGATTTTGTTTATAAGAACAAAAAAGTAACGGCGGGCTAATAAAAAGGTTTTTGATATGTTTGACGTGATTATATGTGTAGAAATGAATCTTTTTTTTTATTTCAGCAAAAAAAAAAAAAAAAAAAAAAAAAAAAAATGGTTATTGGGGAACTAGAAGTTTAGTCCGGGACACAGTTGTTTTTGTTAACAAAAGCGAGAAGCTAAGTAGATGGTGTTTGAAAGTGTGATATAAGCCTGTACTCTTGTGTTTTGTGTGCACTGGCTGCTCTGGTTCCAGAGGTGCGCTTCGTTGAGTATTTGTATTCGAGTGTTTGTGGTCGACAAGAAGCGCACCCCAAGTGCATTGTGGGTATTTGCTCACATTATATAAACCTGCTATAAATACTGTGAAGAATTTTTTTTCTGTATAATATAAATGATATTGATGTATTTATGTTATCAGTGTGAGTGAATGTACTCCCGTTTTAGTATTACGACGGTCGTCAGATATGCAATATATGTAGACTTAGCTGCATTTTGTTTTCTCTTGAGAAATCTCATCGCCGTAAAATGTGATGGTTGTCCCCTTTTACACAGTGTACAAACGTAACTTACAAGGCAATAATCTCTCTGTATGTGTGTGGCGTGTTCTCAGTGTGTGGTGTCGGGGCTTTTCGTTGTATGTCACTTGTTCCTAGCTCACTCCAGTAAGAAGTAGATTTTTTTTTTTCTGTGAAGTCGTGACCATTGCCGCAAAAATTCATGCTTTCTTTAGAAACCTGAAAACGCGACAGTTTTTGGTGCGATTGTGGGGGTAGCAATATGATGTCTGAAGCCTTGGTCACCGTGGCGACGGATGGGCAAATTATTCTGCAATATTTTATTGAAGTGAAGCAAAATGTCGCGGATTGGATACCGCGCTAGTGGGATTATAGTTTAAATGTAATTTGATTTTGAGAATGTATTACCTGACCAGGTAGATTCTGTGTACTGGCGCTTGTGTACTTGTATACTTATGGTGTACCCCTATCGTTTGTAGTATTTCATGGAAGTATTGTGCGTTGGGATGAAAGCTTTAGCAACATGATAGCAATATAACGACGATTAAAATGCTAGTTTGTGTGTGTGTTTTCTATTTTTTTCGCTAATATAACGCTTCTTGTAGCGTTTTCACTAGCTGCCTGGCACTCGCTGTGCCATTTGGATCTCTCAAAATCTCGCACTGCAAAAGTCATTGGGGTGGGGGGTATGCTTCATGTTTTCAGTATTTGGTTTGTATTTTTATGTTCGTTTTCAATAGAGATGTATATGTATCGTGTGTATAGGACAGTAAGCAGTCACTGGTACAATAATGCACCCATGCTTGTTTTTCTTCAGATTTGCAGTTGTGAAATTTTTAAGATAGTGATCATATTTGAATAGACAAGAACTTCGTTCAATTATGTGAAGGACTTTGTATCGATATGTTTTATCACAAATTTCTTTAAACTTAAAGGGTATTTGGGATTGAACAAGCCATGATTTCAAAACAGACATAAACACCAAAATTTTTGGGGTTATTTTCAAGTTATCACTTTTTAAAGATCTGTGGTGGCTAAATTTTCAGTAGCCATTCTGAAACGTGGATATTTTTTAATTCCAAAATACATTTCTTGCAAATTTATGGCAAGTGGTAGAATCCTTAAAGTGAAGGAAACGAGTGAAAGGCGAAAGGCTGAGAATCAATAACGACGGGTGATGCAGAAAACGGGCATCAAGAGAGACAGAAGAAAGAAGTGGATGAATGAAGAAGGGAAAGGTGCAGTGGGGTGAGGGAAGGAAAAACAAAGGAATCAGTAATATATTCGTAGGAATCATAACACCCGTCTGTGATCTTATCCCCATTCCAAAGTGCAAGGAAAAAGCGTTCGTGTTCATTTTACAACTATGTGTACATACTTACATATAAAGGTCGCCGTCTAGTATAAAAAACTACTGCATCAGTGTTATATATATTCACGGTTCAGCTGCTATTTTTGATAGATATAAACATAATCTTTTCTTTTTGCTTTAATCATATTTGTTTTTTTTTCTCAAGTGGGCTGATTATTAATCAAGCACTTTAAAAGTGTAGGTTTATACTGGATCTATTTGTAAACATTTTGAAGAAACTGCAATTGAAAATTGTAAAAGTGCAGAGTCATTAGTGAATTTACAGATTTTAATATTTTATCTCAAATTTAAACCTTTGATGTTGGAAAGTCCTGTGTTCATTTTCCGTTATATTTGGTTATATACATTCGAGAATTACTTTTCACTCGCGCATAATATTTCAAGCCTGCTTGCATTCCAATAAAAGTTTTTTGCACAAATTTTTGTTTTATTTTCAAGAACATCGTAAGCTCTTCTGCACTAGTGCGGCCGCTGGGCAGGAGATTATGAATTCGGGTTTGTTCGTTTGTCAGCACTATAGACTATAGTGCAGGGGATCATGAATTATTTCTCCCCGATAGAAGGGGGACATATGGGGATTGTACGTTCTGTGCATGTGTGTGATCTCTCAAAAACGGAAAGTTCGATTGATCTTAAACTCAGTCTGTCTATTGATTTTGGTAGGTGACACGGTTCTGTCAACTGCGACGCTTTTTATGTTATTAAGGAAGGCCTTGATGTCATTACGTAAAACAGCTAAAAAAAATACACTCGGTGGGATTGTTGCCTCGTAGGTCCGCAAGAGTCTAACGAATTCTGTCACGAGTAGAACGAACGAGTACGGTATATGACGCGAGCACGTAAAATATGTTTATATATTGAACAAAATCCTGTGTGCAAACTATCTCGATAACGGAAAGGTGTATAGACTTCAAACTTTGTATGGCTATTCCTTGGGGTCACTTTGAGAGCTCTATGAACTTGACACGAGTGTCGAAATCAAGGAAGGCGTATAACATCAATACGTAAAAACCTTGTGTCAAATTTCTCTCCTGATAAACATCGGAAAAAATTCAAAACCTATCGGCATGGTTGCTTGGTAGGTCCTTAACATTCTGTCAAATTTTGTCTGTAGTAGAACGAGCGAGCATGGCATATTATGCCATAACGTAATGTATGTATCTGTCTTGAACACGATATTGTGTTCGAAATAACTCTGTAACGAAAAATCTTACCGACTTCAAACCTTGTATGTGTATTCCTCGGGTCAGTCGGACGGGCCTTCGCAACTTTTGACGCGTGTGTCGAAACTTGAGACAGGTGCATGGCGTCATTATGTGAAAATCTTATTTGCACGATTTCTCGGCCGCTGAACGCAGGAGATTTTCCAGATTTGATGGGATTGTTGGTTGGGAAGATTTTGCCCTGACTGAAACAAGGGATTACTGCACTTGACGTCGTTACGTGAAACTCAGTGCTGCTAGTACGTTTTTTTTAAAAAAAAAAGTATATTTTCACCGAAAAAAAAGTATTCAAAAGTTGAAAAAAAAGTATTAAACAAGTTCGTCCAAGGACAAAGTCCCAGCTTACGAAAAGAAATAAGACCCAATTCCAGCGTGCATGGCTATGGGAATTTTCCTGAAAAATTGGGCTTCAAAAGATGAGACGGCAAAGAGCTAGCCCAATAATTAATTTAGCACCGGACCAGAACATAGACCGATGAATGCATACAAAGATTTCTTTCCCAGAAAAATGGGAAACAGATTTTTTGTATCTCTGGTAGACTGGATAGTCTGCTATAGATACCTTCAAACAACACTGGCATTTCGGACCAGTGCGCATATTTATGTAACTTGCCTTGATGCGCGGTTCTTATTCAGATAAGTGCGCATGTTTATTTAATTTTGCGTAGATGCGCGGCTCCCATTTTGGAACGGTGCACATGTTTATTTAACTTGCCTTGATGTGCGGTTCGCATTTCTGACGAGCGCCAATGTTTTTTTTTTTTTTTTACCTTTTGTGAATGTGCGGTTCTTATTTCGGATCAGTGCGCACGTTTTTTTAACCTTGTCCTGATGTGCGGTTCTTATTTCGGATCGATGCGCATGTTTATTTACCTTGTGTTGATGTGCGGTTCTTATTTCGGATCAGTGCG
Organism: Protula sp. h YS-2021; assembly: GCA_949752745.1. NCBI lineage: Eukaryota > Metazoa > Annelida > Polychaeta > Sabellida > Serpulidae > Protula > Protula sp. h YS-2021. The sequence continues at coordinate 33,277,340 of OX457024.1, read as the reverse complement.
CATGTTTATTTACCTTGCGTCGATGCGCGATTCTTATTCCAGACCAATACGCATGTTTATTGTACTTGCGTCGATAAGCGGTACTTATTTTGGACAAGTGCACAAGTTTCCATACGTTGCCTTCATGCGCGGTTCGCATTTCGGACCAGTTTGCATGTTTATTTAACTTGCGTTGATGCACGGTGCTTATTTTGGACGTGTGCCTATGTTTATTTAACTTGCGTTGTTGAGCAGTTCGAATTTTGGATCATTACGCATGTTTATTTAACTTGCATTAATGCGCGGTTCGTATTTCGGACCAGTGCGCATGTTTATTTAACTTGCGTTGATGCGTGGTGCTTATTTTAGACCACTGCAAATGTTTATTTAACTTACGTTGGCGCTTGGTTCGCATTTCGAACGACTGCGTATGTTTATTTAACGTGCGTCGATGCGCGGTTCTTATTTCAGGCCAATGCGCATATTTCTTTAACTTGAGTTGATGCGCGGTTCTTATTCTGGACCAGTGCGCATGTTTATTTAAGTTGCGTTGATGCGCAGTTCTCATTTTGAATAGTGCGCATGTATCTAAGTTGCGTTAATGGGCAGTTCGCATTTCGAAATAGTGCGCCTGTTTATTTAACTTGCGTTGATGCAAGGTGCTTATTTTGGTCCAGTGTGCTTGCTTATTTAGCTTGTGTTGCTGTGCGGTTCGCATTTCGGACCAGCGAACGTTTTTTTTTAACTTGTGTTGATGCGTGGTTCGCATTTTGGACCATTGCACATATTTATTTAAATTGTGTTGATGATCGGTACTTATTTTGGACCGGTGCAAATGTTTATTTAACTTACGCTTATGTGCGGTGCGCAATTCGGACCAGTGTGCATGTCTATTCAACTTGCGTCGATTCATGGTTCTTTCTTCTAGCACTGCGCATGTTTATTTAACTTGCGTTGATGCGCGGTTCTCATTTCAGACCACTGCGCATGTCTATTCAACTTGCGTCGATGCGTGGTTCTTTTTTTTCGGACAAGTGTGCATGTTTGTTTAACTTGCGTTGATGTGCGGTGCTTATTTTGGACCGGACCGCATGTTTATCTAACTTCCGTCGATGCGCGGTTCGCATTTCAGGCCATTGCCCATGTTTATTTAACTTCTGTTGATGCGTGGTTCTCATTTCAGACCAGTGCGCATATTTATTTAACTTGCGTTGATGCGCGGTTCGCATTTCGGACCACTGCGCATGTTTATTTAATTTTCCTCGATGTGCGGTTCGCTTTTAGGACCAGTGCGCATGTTTCTTTAGGCTGCGTTGATGCGCGGTTCGCATTTCAGACCACTGCGCATGTCTATTCAACTTACGTCGAAGCGTAGTTCTTTTTTTCGGACCATTGCGCATGTTTATTTAACCTGCGTTGATGCGCGGTGCTTATTTTGGACCAGTTCGCATCTTTATTTATCTTCCGTCGATGCGCAGTTCACATTTCGGACCAATGCGCATGTTTATATAACTTGCATGGATGCGGAGTACTTACTTTGGACTACTGCGAATGTCTATTTAACTTGCGTCGATGTGCAGTTGTTAAATCTGACTACTGCGCAAGTTCATTTAACTTGCGTTTATGCCCTGTAGGAGGACATTCATTTAATTTTTTTTTTTTTAACTCCGAAAAAAATTCAAAAGTTTTCCAATTCACTAAAAAAGCACAAGCCGTATGCATGACCCCCTAGAGACGGCTCATATCGAAAATAAATGAAATCTGATAAAAACTGTAGGAGGAAATGCATTTTGATTTTTTTTCTTCAAAAATTCTCTCATCGACTGAAAAAGACAGGCCATATTCACGACACCCTAAGCATGCCTCAGCCCCAAAATAAATGATGTTTGATCAAAACTGCCGGAGAAAATGCATTTTGAGGTATTTTCATCAAAAATTCCCCCCGAAATCAAAAATTCCCAAGTCGAGTCAAATAGCACAAGTCGTATGCGAGGCCTACCTAAGGATGCCTCATGGCAAAAAAATAAATGAAATCGGGTCAAAAACGTAAGAGGAGATACATTTTAAAATTTCTTCAAAAATTCGCCAAAAATTCAAAAATCACCCGATTTTCCTCAAAATTTCAAAAAAATACAGAAATTGTCGGATCGACATGAAAGCGCAAGTCGTGTTCTCAACCCCTTAGGGATGCCTCAAACCAAAAAAAAAAACAAAACAAAAAACAAAAAAAAAAAAAAAAAAAACAAAAAAAAAAAAAACTGCAGGGGGAAATGCAATTGGAAGTTTTTTTCTTCAAAAACTCCCTAAAAATACAAAAATTGCCCGATCGACTAAAAAGCACAAGCCGTATCCACTCACACGAAAAATAAATGACATCGAATAAAAATTGTATGGGTAGATGCATTTTGAATTATTTTCGAAATTTTTGCTTCAAAAATTCCCCAAAACTACAAACTAAAAAAGCACAAGCCGTATGCACGACCCTTTAGGGGTGCCTCATGCCAAAAATAAATGACATCGGGTCAAAAACGTAAGAGGAGATACATTTTAAAATTTCTTCAAAAATTCGCCAAAAATTCAAAAATCACCCGATCGACTAAAAAAGCACAAGCCGTATGCAAGACCGCTTAGGAAATCCTCACACCAAAAATAAATGACATCGAATCAAAATTGTAGGAGAAGATGCATTTTTTTCAAAATTTTTGCTTCAAAAAATCCCCAAAAATACAAAAATTGTCCGATCGACTAAAAAAGCACAAGCCGTATGCACGACCCTTTAGGGGTGCCTCATACCAAAAATAAATGACATCGGGTCAAAAATGTAGGAGGAGATACATTTTTAATTTTTTTCTTTAAAAATTCGCCAAAAATTCAAAGATCACCCGATCAACTAGAAAAGCACAAGCCGTATGCACGACCCCTTAGGGATGCCTCACACCAAAAATAAATGACATCGGATTAAAATTGTAGGAGAAGATGCATTTTGAAACAAAGTTTACAGCGAACTAACTAACTAACTAACTAACTAACGGACGCCACCCGCAAACCGATAGGAATACCCCAGCTTACGTGTAAAACGCATTACTAGCTTTATGAAAGTACTTCAATGTTAACTTATCGAGTAAAATTACTTATTACTTCGACACAATCTTGTTTTGTCCGAGTCAAATTTTCCTGAAGCAACAACTTCTGGTTGGTCCAGTCCGTGGTTTTGTCCCTAAGCAGGTGAGTCCACCCAGTGCGCATGTTTATTTAACTTGTGTTAATATGCGGCTCTTCTATGGACCAGTGCAAAAATAACATTTTTTTCCAATTTTTCTGAAGCAACAACTTCTGGTTGGTCCAGTCCGTGGTTTTGTCCCTAAGCAGGTGAGTTCACCCAGTGCGCATGTTTATTTAACTTGTGTTAATATGCGGCTCTTCTTTGGACCAGTGCGCATGTTTATTCAACTTGCATTGATGCCCGGTTCGCAGTTCAGACCAGTGTGCATGTTTATTCAGCGTATGTTGATGCACAATTTGCATTTCGGACCAGTGTACATGTTTATTAACTTGCGTCGATGCCCGGTTCGCATTTCGGACAAGTTTGCATGTCTATTCAACTTGCGTTGATGAGTGGTCCGCATTTCGGACTAGTGCGAATGATTACTTGTGTTGATGCGCGGTTTGCATTTCGGACCAATGCGCATGTTTATTCAACTTGCGTTGATGCGCAGTTCTTATTTCAGACCAATGCGCATGTCTGTTTAACTTGCGATGATGCGCAGTTCTTATTTTGGACCAGTGCGTATGTTGCTTACGGTTGCGTTGATTAGAGGTTCGCATTTCGGACCAGTGCACATGTTTATTTAACTTGCGTTGATGTGCGGTTCGCATTTCGAACCACTGCGCATGTTTATTTAACTTGCATTGATATGCGGTTCGCAATTCGGGCCAGTGCGCATGTTTATTTCATTTGCGTTGATGCGCGGTGCTTATTTTGGACCAGTGCCTATATTTACTTGAATTCCGTCGATGCCCGGTTCCTATTTCGGACTAGTGCGCATGTTTATTCAACTTGCGTCGATGCGCGGCTCTTATTTCAGACCAGTGCGCATGTTTATTTAACTTGCGTTGCTACGGGGTTCGCATTTCGGACCGCTGCGCATGTTTATGTACCTTGCGTCCATGCGCGGTTGTTATTTCGGACTAGTGCGCAAGTTCATTTAACTTGCGTCGATGCGCTGTAGGAGGAGTTTCATTTTTTTTATAATTCCGAAAAAAAATTAAAAATTTTCCATTTCACTCAAAAAGCACAAGACCTATGCATGACCCCCTAGAGACGGCTCATACCAAAAATAAATGAGATCTGATAAAAACTGTAGGACGAAATGCATCTTGAGTCTTTTTCTTCAAACATTTTCTGATCGACTCAAAAAGCACAAGCCGTATTCACGAACGCCTAAAGCATACCTCACACCTAAAATAAATGATATCGGATCAAAACTGTGGAAGAAGATGCATTTTGAGGTATTCTCTTCAAAAATTCGACCAAAATTAAAAATTTCCCAAACTGAGTAAAAAAGCACTAGCCTTATGCGTGACCCATCTAGAGATGCTTCACACCAAGAATAAATGAAATCCGATAAAAACTGTAGGGGGAAGTGTATTTTGAGGTTTTCTCTTCAAAAATTCCCCCCGAAATACAAAAATAGTCCGATCAAATTAAAAAGCACAAGTCGTATGCATGACCCACTTAAGAGGCCTCATACCAAAAATAAATGAAATCGGATAAAAAATTAAGGAAGGGCATTTTAAAGTTTTTTCTTCAAAAATTCCCCCAAAATACAAAAAAAATGATCCATCCACTAAAAAGTATAAGCCGTATGTAAGACCAACCTAGAATGCCTCATACCAAAAATAAATGAAATCGGACAAAAACTACAGGAGGACGGGCATTTTGAAGATTTTTCTTCAAAAATTCCCCCAAAAATACAATAACTGTCCGCTCCACTACAAAAGCGCAAATCATATGCATGACCCATCTAAGATGTTTCATACCAAAAATAAATGAAATCGGATAAAATCTGTAAATCATTTTGAAGCTTTTTTCTTCAAAAATTCTCCAAAAATACAAAAATTGTCCGATCGACTAAAAAAGTACGGATCGTATGCCGGACCCCTTAGGGGTGCTTCGTGCCAAAAATAAACGAAATTGGATCAAAACTGCAGGTGGAGATACATTTTAAATTTTTTTCTTCAAAATTTCCCCAAATATTAAAAATTATCTGATCGACTAGAATACTGAAAAGCAAAAGTCGTACGCACGATTCCTTAGGGAAACCTCATATCGAAAATAAATGATATGGGTTCGAAAATATAAGAGATGCATTTTGAATTATTTTTGAAAATTTTTCTTTAAAAATTCACCAAAATAAAAAAATTGTCTGACCGATTAAAAAAGCACAAGGAGTATGTATGATCCCCCAAGGGTGCCTCATACCAAAAATGAACGACATCGGATTAAAAATGCAGGTGGAGATACATTTTATAATTTTTTCTTCAAAAATTATCCTAAAAATTAGAAAATTATCCGATCGACTAGAAAAGCACAAGCCGTACGCACGATCCCTTAGGGAAACCTCAAGCTGAAAATAAATGATATCGGTTCACAAATGTAAGAGAAGATTAGCAGAAGATTATCCATCATGCCTCCATTCTTAAGCCAAGACAATTCAAACTACACAGTTTTCGCTACAGAGTAGCGAAAATTATACTTGGGGGCCACAAAAAATACGATTCTGAACTTTTCAAATTCTGGCGGTCAAGGTCACCGAGGTACCTCTTACATATCGTCTTTTAGACCCCAAAAGGGTCGAAAATAAGCTCGAAATCGCAACGTCTCGAACCGTTTACGAGATAATGGTCAACTTCCGTTTTTTGACATTAACCATGACCGAGGAGGTCAAGGTCACTGACATACCTCTCAAATCATGTCTTAAACCCAAAGGGTCAAAAATAAGCTAAAAATCGCTGTACCTCTAACTGTTTTCGAGATAATGGTCATCTTCCGGCTTCTGACCTTGACCGAGGTCAAGGTCACGGAGGTACCTCTTATATAACGTCTTTTAGGCCCAAAGGGTAGAAAATAAGCTAAAAATCGCTGTATCTTTAACCGTTTTCAAGATAATGGTCAACTTCCAGTTTTGACATTGACTATGACGGAGGTCAAAGTCACCGAGGCACCTCTTACATAACGTCTTTAAGCCCAAAGGGTCAAAAATAAACTCAAAATCGCTCTACCGTCTCCGAGATAATGAACAATCGTTCTCTAAAGTTAAGGTAAAAAAAAAAAAGAAAATGCGGATTTCACGAAGTCTCATGATCCTCTATATATGAGCCAAATTTCATATTCCTAGGTCAAATAGCGTAACCTAAAAAAAAAAAACAAACAAACAAAAGAATCGGAAAAAGAAGCAAATCCTTTAACAACTAGATTGGCCAGTGTTTTTGTTAAAACAAAAACGGATATGTCTCCCCCGCCCCCCAATCAGTCACGTGGAAAAATTCCTGCTTAAAATATAACATTGGCGAGCCCAAAAAATTGAAAAAATCGCCAAAAATACATTTTTACAGAAAATGAATGAAGAAAAACTTCACAGTAAACATTTCAACTACATATGGGTTCTTCTTGCCATGTTTCAGCCAAATAGAACAAACTTTTTCGGAGATATCGCAACAATATGGCTCAAAAATTAAAAATTCAAAAATTAAAAAAATCGCCAAAAATACATTTTCAATGGAAATGAAGAAAAACTTCGCAGTAAACATTTGCACTATAGGTGGGTTCTTCTTGCCACGTTTCAGCCTAATCCAACAAACCGTTTCGGAGATATCGCAACAATATGGCCAAAAAGTTAAAAATCAAAAATTTAAAAATTCGCCAAAAATACATTTTCAGCGGAAATGAAACCAAACTTCGCAGTAAACATTTGCACTATATGTGTTTTGTTCTTGCCAAGTTTCAGCCTAATCCAACAAATTGTTTCGGAGATATCGCAACAATATGGCCAAAAAAAGTTCAAATTAAAAAATTAAAAAATTCGCCAAAAATACATTTTTTGCGGAAATGAAAAACAACTTCGCAGTAAACATTTGCACTATATGTGTGTTGTCCTTGCCACGTTTCAGCCTAATCCAACAAACTGTTTTGGAGATATAGCCTGCCAAAGTGAAAAAAATTCGCAAAAACCCCCCTATGTTCAAAAATTTGCCAAAAATAGAATTTTTGAGGAAACGAAAAAAAAAAAATAACACGGGCATCATCTAGACATGTACCCCAATACGTATGTATGTTTTGAGAAAAATCAACTCATTAATTTCATAAGAACTCACTGCGGACAGACGGACGGACGGACATACGCACCAGAGCTACCATGTGGCAAAAATGGGGTACAGACAAAATGTTACGTATATTGATACGTTGTGGCATAAACCAGGTTTTACGTATTCTTCAGAAGCTGTGGCAAATAATCGCGGACAAATTCCGATTAAAAGACAGACATGTTTTGGCAGAAAATAATATAAACAAAAGCACGTGGAACCAAAAAATAGTTCCGGTTGTGCCACAACAAAGTACAGACGTAAACCTTGACTGAACACGGACATGACAGACAAATATGGTTAAAAACCATGACTGCAAACAGACCGCGAAAACTGATTTAAAACCAGGATTAATGCCACTTCCGGTTTCCGTCAAACAAAGCAGACATAAACCAGAACTAAAACGGACATGACAGACAAATGTGGTTAAAAATCATAACTGCAAACAGACAGCGCAAAAATTTGTTCTGCTGTTGCATTGTTCATTCCACTGGAAATAGTTTTTTTCAAGAAAGGGTAATTAAATCTCGTTTCTGTATATGCTTGATTTGGTGAATAAAGCTGATTAAAGATGTTTTTTATGTTAGTAACACTTTTTTGTGTTTTTTTTTTTTTTTTTTTTTTTTTTTTTTGTATCATTAACTCAGAGAAAGAAATATCTATAATCAGTTATAACCTTTATTTGCAAATAACACATATCGCATCCATTTAAGCTTCACAGTTTTATGTAAAACCAATTCTTACTTTAAACGTCAAGTATTTATTTTCAAGTGACTTTTCTTCCTAACTATACTGAGTGTATTATTTTCGAGCACCTTTTCTTCTTAACTACCTTGAGTGTTCTATTTGAAATCCCACACTCATTTTCATTTTAAACCACAGTGTTAGCCAGACAAGTTGCATTTCTCGAAAAAAAAGGCTTTACAGATGACGGTGCAAGCAGTTATAAATTCCCACTATGCAAAGCATGCTCCATCAAGTGACCACTCATCCGGTTGGCATAAAGATCGCACTACGTACTAACCACTCACCGTGGACATAAAGATCGCACCGTCAAGAGCACACATTGCATGCTCCATCAAGTGACCACTCATCCGATTGGCATAAAGATCGCACTACGCAGTGACCACTCACCGTGGACATAAAGATCGCACTGTCCAGAGCACACATTGCTAACAAGAAATTGCAACTGCTTGCAAGCCAACACATGCCAAAGTTCAAAACGTTAAAATGGAAAAGTAACTTGTCCGTATTACACACTGGATTAAAAAGGTTACATACTGGATTAAAAGGAAGACCACATTACAGGCACATTCAACGCTGAGCAATCATAAAGCTTAACTATACTGAGTGTATTATTTTCGAGCACCTTTTCTTCTTAACTACCTTGAGTGTTCTATTTGAAATCCCACACTCATTTTCATTTTAAACCACAGTGTTAGCCAGACAAGTTGCATTTCTCGAAAAAAAAGGCTTTACAGATGACGGTGCAAGCAGTTATAAATTCCCACTATGCAAAGCATGCTCCATCAAGTGACCACTCATCCGGTTGGCATAAAGATCGCACTACGTAGTAACCACTCACCGTGGACATAAAGATCGCACCGTCAAGAGCACACATTGCATGCTCCATCAAGTGACCACTCATCCGATTGGCATAAAGATCGCACTACGTAGTGACCACTCACCGTGGACATAAAGATCGCACTGTCCAGAGCACACATTGCTAACAAGAAATTGCAACTGCTTGCAAGCAAACACATGCCAAAGTTCAAAACGTTAAAATGGAAAAGTAACTTGTCCGTATTACACACTGGATTAAAAGGAAGACCACATTACAAGCACATGCAACGCTGAGCAATCATTAAGCATTTGGACATCTTCAAAATAAAGGCGACTTTTGCAAAGTACTCATCTTTTCAACTTGAAAAGACACACGGGGCAAATACACAGCCTCAGGCCACCACCTGTTCAGGTACGCAATGCGATTTTTGACATTTGTCCCACCCCACTGATTGTCCTGGTTTCCCTACCCAAAACATGCCAAAGTGTCGATGCCTTAGTCTTGACGACTACAGACACAACAGTTGCCCTATGGAAAAAAAATACATCCCATACTAATTTTGATTTTAAACCACAATGTTACACAGACAAGTTGCATTTCTCGGGAAAAAAAAAAGACTTTACAGATGACGGTGCAAGCAGTTATAAATTCCCACTATGCAAAGCATGCTCCATCAAGTGACCACTCATCCGGTTGGCATAAAGATCGCACTACGTACTAACCACTCACCGTGGACATAAAGATCGCACCGTCAAGAGCACACATTGCATGCTCCATCAAGTGACCACTCATCCGGTTGGCATAAAGATCGCACTACGTAGTGACCACTCACCGTGGACATAAAGATCGCACTGTCCAGAGCACACATTGCTAACAAGAAATTGCAACTGCTTGCAAGCAAACACATGCCAAAGTTCAAAACGTTAAAATGGAAAAGTAACTTGTCCGTATTACACACTGGATTAAAAGGAAGACCACATTACAAGCACATGCAACGCTGAGCAATCATTAAGCATTTGGACATCTTCAAAATAAAGGCGACTTTTGCAAAGTACTCATCTTTTCAACTTGAAAAGACACACGGGGCAAATACACAGCCTCAGGCCACCACCTGTTCAGGTACGCAATGCGATTTTTGACATTTGTCCCACCCCACTGATTGTCCTGGTTTCCCTACCCAAAACATGCCAAAGTGTCGATGCCTTAGTCTTGACGACTACAGACACAACAGTTGCCCTATGGAAAAAAAATACATCCCATACTAATTTTGATTTTAAACCACAATGTTACACAGACAAGTTGCATTTCTCGGGAAAAAAAAAAGACTTTACAGATGACGGTGCAAGCAGTTATAAATTCCCACTATGCAAAGCATGCTCCATCAAGTGACCACTCATCCGGTTGGCATAAAGATCGCACTACGTACTAACCACTCACCGTGGACATAAAGATCGCACCGTCAAGAGCACACATTGCATGCTCCATCAAGTGACCACTCATCCGATTGGCATAAAGATCGCACTACGTAGTGACCACTCACCGTGGACATAAAGATCGCACTGTCCAGAGCACACATTGCTAACAAGAAATTGCAACTGCTTGCAAGCAAACACATGCCAAAGTTCAAAACGTTAAAATGGAAAAGTAACTTGTCCGTATTACACACTGGATTAAAAGGAAGACCACATTACAAGCACATGCAACGCTGAGCAATCATTAAGCATTTGGACATCTTCAAAATAAAGGCGACTTTTGCAAAGTACTCATCTTTTCAACTTGAAAAGACACACGGGGCAAATACACAGCCTCAGGCCACCACCTGTTCAGGTACGCAATGCGATTTTTGACATTTGTCCCACCCCACTGATTGTCCTGGTTTCCCTACCCAAAACATGCCAAAGTGTCGATGCCTTAGTCTTGACGACTACAGACACAACAGTTTCCCTATGGAAAAAAAATACATCCCATACTAATTTTGATTTTAAACCACAATGTTACACAGACAAGTTGCATTTCTCGGGAAAAAAAAAAGACTTTACAGATGACGGTGCAAGCAGTTATAAATTCCCACTATGCAAAGCATGCTCCATCAAGTGACCACTCATCCGGTTGGCATAAAGATCGCACTACGTAGTAACCACTCACCGTGGACATAAAGATCGCACCGTCAAGAGCACACATTGCATGCTCCATCAAGTGACCACTCATCCGATTGGCATAAAGATCGCACTACGTAGTGACCACTCACCGTGGACATAAAGATCGCACTGTCCAGAGCACACATTGCTAACAAGAAATTGCAACTGCTTGCAAGCAAACACATGCCAAAGTTCAAAATGTTAAAATGGAAAAGTAACTTGTCCGTATTACACACTGGATTAAAAGGAAGACCACATTACAAGCACATGCAACGCTGAGCAATCATTAAGCATTTGGACATCTTCAAAATAAAGGCGACTTTTGCAAAGTACTCATCTTTTCAACTTGAAAAGACACACGGGGCAAATACACAGCCTCAGGCCACCACCTGTTCAGGTACGCAATGCGATTTTTGACATTTGTCCCACCCCACTGATTGTCCTGGTTTCCCTACCCAAAACATGCCAAAGTGTCGATGCCTTAGTCTTGACGACTACAGACACAACAGTTGCCCTATGGAAAAAAAATACATCCCATACTAATTTTGATTTTAAACCACAATGTTACACAGACAAGTTGCATTTCTCGGGAAAAAAAAAAAGACTTTACAGATGACGGTGCAAGCAGTTATAAATTCCCACTATGCAAAGCATGCTCCATCAAGTGACCACTCATCCGGTTGGCATAAAGATCGCACTACGTAGTAACCACTCACCGTGGACATAAAGATCGCACCGTCAAGAGCACACATTGCATGCTCCATCAAGTGACCACTCATCCGATTGGCATAAAGATCGCACTACGTAGTGACCACTCACCGTGGACATAAAGATCGCACTGTCCAGAGCACACATTGCTAACAAGAAATTGCAACTGCTTGCAAGCAAACACATGCCAAAGTTCAAAACGTTAAAATGGAAAAGTAACTTGTCCGTATTACACACTGGATTAAAAGGAAGACCACATTACAAGCACATGCAACGCTGAGCAATCATTAAGCATTTGGACATCTTCAAAATAAAGGCGACTTTTGCAAAGTACTCATCTTTTCAACTTGAAAAGACACACGGGGCAAATACACAGCCTCAGGCCACCACCTGTTCAGGTACGCAATGCGATTTTTGACATTTGTCCCACCCCACTGATTGTCCTGGTTTCCCTACCCAAAACATGCCAAAGTGTCGATGCCTTAGTCTTGACGACTACAGACACAACAGTTGCCCTATGGAAAAAAAATACATCCCATACTAATTTTGATTTTAAACCACAATGTTACACAGACAAGTTGCATTTCTCGGGAAAAAAAAAGACTTTACAGATGACGGTGCAAGCAGTTATAAATTCCCACTATGCAAAGCATGCTCCATCAAGTGACCACTCATCCGGTTGGCATAAAGATCGCACTACGTACTAACCACTCACCGTGGACATAAAGATCGCACCGTCAAGAGCACACATTGCATGCTCCATCAAGTGACCACTCATCCGATTGTCATAAAGATCGCACTACGTAGTGACCACTCACCGTGGACATAAAGATCGCACTGTCCAGAGCACACATTGCTAACAAGAAATTGCAACTGCTTGCAAGCAAACACATGCCAAAGTTCAAAACGTTAAAATGGAAAAGTAACTTGTCCGTATTACACACTGGATTAAAAGGAAGACCACATTACAAGCACATGCAACGCTGAGCAATCATTAAGCATTTGGACATCTTCAAAATAAAGGCGACTTTTGCAAAGTACTCATCTTTTCAACTTGAAAAGACACACGGGGCAAATACACAGCCTCAGGCCACCACCTGTTCAGGTACGCAATGCGATTTTTGACATTTGTCCCACCCCACTGATTGTCCTGGTTTCCCTACCCAAAACATGCCAAAGTGTCGATGCCTTAGTCTTGACGACTACAGACACAACAGTTGCCCTATGGAAAAAAAATACATCCCATACTAATTTTGATTTTAAACCACAATGTTACACAGACAAGTTGCATTTCTCGGGAAAAAAAAAGACTTTACAGATGACGGTGCAAGCAGTTATAAATTCCCACTATGCAAAGCATGCTCCATCAAGTGACCACTCATCCGGTTGGCATAAAGATCGCACTACGTAGTAACCACTCACCGTGGACAGAAAGATCGCACCGTCAAGAGCACACATTGCATGCTCCATCAAGTGACCACTCATCCGATTGGCATAAAGATCGCACTACGCAGTGACCACTCACCGTGGACATAAAGATCGCACTGTCCAGAGCACACATTGCTAACAAGAAATTGCAACTGCTTGCAAGCAAACACATGCCAAAGTTCAAAACGTTAAAATGGAAAAGTAACTTGTCCGTATTACACACTGGATTAAAAGGAAGACCACATTACAAGCACATGCAACGCTGAGCAATCATTAAGCATTTGGACATCTTCAAAATAAAGGCGACTTTTGCAAAGTACTCATCTTTTCAACTTGAAAAGACACACGGGGCAAATACACAGCCTCAGGCCACCACCTGTTCAGGTACGCAATGCGATTTTTGACATTTGTCCCACCCCACTGATTGTCCTGGTTTCCCTACCCAAAACATGCCAAAGTGTCGATGCCTTAGTCTTGACGACTACAGACACAACAGTTGCCCTATGGAATAAAAATACATCCCATACTAATTTTGATTTTAAACCACAATGTTACACAGACAAGTTGCATTTCTCGGGAAAAAAAAAAGACTTTACAGATGACGGTGCAAGCAGTTATAAATTCCCACTATGCAAAGCATGCTCCATCAAGTGACCACTCATCCGGTTGGCATAAAGATCGCACTACGTAGTAACCACTCACCGTGGACATAAAGATCGCACCGTCAAGAGCACACATTGCATGCTCCATCAAGTGACCACTCATCCGATTGGCATAAAGATCGCACTACGTAGTGACCACTCACCGTGGACATAAAGATCGCACTGTCCAGAGCACACATTGCTAACAAGAAATTGCAACTGCTTGCAAGCAAACACATGCCAAAGTTCAAAACGTTGAAATGGAAAAGTAACTTGTCCGTATTACACACTGGATTAAAACCAAAAAAACAGACAGGTATCTTTAATATTTTGTAGCTTTGGAGCCATGCCTCATCCATGAAATTTTTTTCTGAATTTTCTTAACGTTATAATTATGGAGAGTTCCACCCTTCCTTCTGCTTTCGTTCAGCCTTGACGCTATCTGAGAACAGTTTGGTGTCGTATCTTTTTGCAAATAGTCACTGAAGAGCTCTTGAAATTCCGCATTCTGTTCTGCTGAGAAGTATGTTCTTCTCTTGGACTTACGCATTTTCTGATGCTCTGCCAAAAAAGAAAAAAAAACATTTTATTATTTCTTTCTTGGGTTTCGTTATCGTTTTTTATTGAAAAGTAATAAAGATAAATGACTTGCTGTTTCTATTATGTGTTACAATTATTTTCCTGTCGACTTTTTTTATATGACCCAAGCCAGCCTTTTAATAACTGCACAATCAGTTAATAATGTGCATTTAAACGAAATCAATAAACGGACAATATCACAACCTATGCAGATTTCCATTTCGGCTTCCTCGCGTTCGAACATATCTGGGGCAAACCAGTCATTTTCATCGTCCTCAACGGGAGTTTCTGGTCTGTGCTGTGGATTCGGCTGTAGGGCATCGTCTTCTTCATCTATACCAAGGTCTTCCTCTCTTCGTCTGATCTCCTCTTCCTCACTGACTTTTACTATTTCTAACATAAAAAGGATGCAATTTAATCATGAATGTAATTTATCCTGCTACAGAGACCCACCATGTTTACCAAAATAGATATTTATATTTATTTTAATTTCTTTTTTAAAAACAAGCGGCAGCTATTGAAATTTATCTGCCTGTCCGTAATCTTGTTTCGATTAAAATTAAAGTGCTTACAGGCATAAATTGAACACGTTTCCATCCCTGTGGTATAAAAAAACTTACCAGCCATATCGATGTCATGCAAAGGCGTATTCATATACTTCTTCGTTAATCCCAAATCCTGTATCAGCAAAACCTTTGCCACTTCCAGCCTTTCAATTGACGGACTGAGCTGTCGGTAGAAAACCTTGTGGACCTCGGTGGTATGCCCCATGTGGTCAAGGAAATGCTCCAACTGCTGCTGTGTTAGGTCGAACGACTGAAACGCAATACAAATTAATATACTAAAACATGCATTTTATACCGAAACAGACCTTGAATTGGAGGAAATATGGTTTAGAAAACATATATTACAATTAAATATACACCACACTGAAATCTATACTGTAAATTAATTTTAATTAATTATTTGCACAGACAGGACACTATAATTACCTGAGTGAGAGTGGCAAAATATTTTCTCAAATTAGTGGACCTAATTCGTTCTGGGTACTGTAACTCGGCTTCTTTGGTGACGGTTGCCAATGCAGTGTAGCCACGAACCACTCCAAACGCTAATTAAAGTAGGATAAATTCATTGTTTTTAATAACAATAAAGATGTCTGTATTGTTTTCTGGTTTAAAATTCGATTACATACAGCCAGCAAACTTGCTTCGTTAAGCTTTTTTATTTAAAATCTATTTACTTACAGATAGAATTTTTTTCTTTTCACAATCTTTTTCTTTGAACGCGAATTACGTAGCACAAGATGTATATTCCACATTAAACTTGCCTCTCCGCGCAAAAAGATAAGGACTGTTGACACTGACGCCTACTTTTCTCCTATTCTGCACAATAAAGTGCAGCAACTTTGAACACAGTTGCGGAACAATGCACGGCACTGGTTTCGACCACTGAAAACACCAAAATAGAAACTATGGTAAAAAGAACATACATCTGTATGCTTTGTAATTTTAAATCAAATTAAAAGACTGATAAAGCCCACATTTCGTCCATCGCTAACTATAACCCAAATTATCTGTGCACTTTTCTTCAGTCAAACTAAATAAAAATTTCTATTTTGCTCCATATAATGGCGAAGTACAACACCTATATTACTGAGAAACTACAAACCTTTCCCCTGATTTCAATGACTTCATGTGTTCTTAGAATGTGTCGCTCACTCTGGGAAAGTTCCCCCATCAGGTCGTCGGAGATCTCGTCTATATCTTGTATTCTTTGCTCGTAACTGCTCAACCTAAAACATTTATTTTGAAATGCACAAGAAAATCCACAAACAATTACTTCTATTCCTTATTTACTTTATTTCATAACTTCACTATTTGCCCCTGTGATTTTAAAGCAAAGTAAAATGCAGATAAATGTCTCCCTTAACTGAATCCTAAATTCTCGGTATCATTCTCTGCCTTTAAAACCATATCAAATAAGACAAGTCCCACCTTTCTTCTAAGAGTTAAACGCAGCCACATTTTTATTCAGTTTACACCAAAAAAGAAATGATATAAAAATAAATAGTACTTACATTATGGCCTGGACTTCTCCGCACCGTCTTCTGTTGAAGGAAATCAGCTTGGCAATGACAAGAATGATGGCTCGGTGGTAGTTTCCGTACGTCACATCTTCGCAGTCGAAATTTGACATTTCTGTGTTCAGGTAGCTGGCCAGTTTTGTCACATCGGCAGGCAGAGGCAAGGGTTTTCTAATGTTTAACTTTCTGTTGAAGAGGCAGACTTTCGCGAGGTTTGATGACCATTTGATGTCCATTAGTTGTAAGAAATCTGTTGCATCTTGTCGACGTTGTGGTTTCTTATCTATTATTGCTTGGCTAAGCTTGATATTGGCGAGGCGCTTGAGATCATAACGCAGCTTTATGGCATTTGATGGAGCCTGGAACTTTTCGTCGTTGTTTTCGTCTTGGAGGGACACTTGCATGGCTCCCTTGCACACCGTCTTAAAATGCTCGGGTTTTACATAATATGAAAAATCTTCATCCTTTTCTTCTGTGTTAATCTCGTTCATCGCAACTAGGAGGCGAGATGCTAATCGCATAACTCCCGAAGTATAGTACTTTCGGTTTATCTTGTTACCAGCGTTCCGAATCATCCAATCATTTCCGAGCCCAACTATCAGAGGGTCTTGCTGGGCAATGACGGTTATCTTGTCAGCCTTCATAATTGGAAACACTTCTTTCTTCAGGAGGTTGCTTGCTTGCCCTTTTTTTGAGGTTCCAGCTAGTGCTCGAGCCTGGACCTGGAGTTCACCAATACTTGGAATGTAAGGTGTCACTTCGAAGCTAGTACAATTGTTGATGTGTCGCCGAAGATAACTAATTTTTAGCCACTCCATGCAGTATGCGCAAGGCCCGTACTGATGTATGTCGAACTCCACGTCACAGGTACATCTTCTTCCCAACAGAATTTCTCCCCTTCCCTTGTTGATTACTCGCAAATTATGCTCATGGTTTCCTCTTAGTCTAAGATTTTGATACATTATGTCCCGTTTACTTTTATTTTCTTCTTTGATAATTGACTCAATTTCAGGATTCCTTATATGTATGTTCGATCTGACATGAGTGGCGAAGCTGGTAAATAATTTGTCTGTGTCCCTCTGATCACACTCAAACGGACAAGCCTGTAAGGAGTTGCGAACGCGTTTCATCCTGGATTCACATGTGCCTGTGTCTTCCTTGGCAACGGCAGTGCAATATATTTCCGGGAATGTTTTATCATATACACGGTCTTTAACGTGCGTCGCTGGCCTACCACGACCTTTCATTTCAAAAGAGGTTCGTTTTTGTTGCTCTGTAATGTTTGACACTACTTTCGCAAAACTTGCAGATTGAGGGAACTCTTCGTCAGATAATTCTGTGGTAGAGGTTGAAGTTTGAAATACTTGATATGAGTGGTGCTTTTTTGGTTTGGATGATTTTCTTTTCTCTTTACTGCCTTTGTGTTGTGTGGGTGTCTGTGCTGTTTTCTTCCTTTTTATTTCCGGCGATGCCATCGTTACGATATCTGAAGATGTCCGCTTTTTACCGTATTTTTTTGACGTCCCAGCCTTTGGCACCCCCGTGTCAGACACTGAGTCTTCATCACTGTCATCCGAAAATGGACAAAATTGTGACCCCTCAGGATCAGAATCTCGCGTTTTCTGAGCCCCAGGACCCGTTTGAAATAGCTGATATGAGTGGTGCTTTTTCGATTTGGATAATTTTCTTTTCTCTTTACTGCCTTTGGGTTGTGTGGGTGTCTGTGCTGTTTTCTTCCTTTTTATTTCCGGCGATGCCATCGTTACGACATCTGAAGATGTCCGCTTTTTACCGTATTTTTTTGACGTCCCAGCCTTTGGCACCCCCGTGTCAGACACTGAGTCTTGATTATATATATATATATATATATATATATATATATATATAAGTATTTTTTTCATATTTTCAGAAAGAAACTGGGGCAGTCACAGCATCTCTGGACATGGCAGCAACAGTGCCACTGCTGTGACTGCCCCCGTTTCTTTCTGAAAATATGAAAAAAATACTTATATATATATATATAATCAAGCGTTTGCAATTGCTAGTGATCTGTATCGATTCTGATTTTTAACGAAACACAGTCACAGATAAATACCGTTTGAACCCTCATATATTACGTTTTCTCAATATTTTGCTGAGACTAAAAATCTGTATCTTTTACTTATTTTAAGCAGAAAAATAGACAGACAAATATCATTTCAATTCTCCTACTTTACGTTTCCACAATATACAATCAATTAAGTTTGCTACGCGGGGGCAGCAATTATCTGTATCATTTGCTGATTTTAAACCAAAGAATCACACAGATCTGATTTTAATACTAGTGTTTTTTTTATTTATTTATTTTTTTTGGGGGGGGGGGAAGTGGGGGGGGGGGGGCGCGGTAAACTAAAAGACCTGTTCAACTTGTAAATGCGGTTGCTGCACTTGTTCGTCTGACGTTTCCGGTTGCACCATTGACACTGTTGCGGCCTTGTCCGGAGATTCTTTGACTGCCACCGACTGCAACAAAGATATTAAGGTATTTCTTTATATATATATAAACATGTGCCGCCCTGCAAATATTAATCAGTTAACTGTATTACAAACGTACTGAAACACAACGAGAGAGAAGTATGAACTTAATATTTAATAATGCTTTCTTGGACATGCCACACCCTTCTTCAAAAATATATATCAGTAATAGCAATGTTATTTATTTTAATCCACAGCCACCAACGGACAGATTTAACTGGAAAAACCATACGTTTGGGAACATACGCACCTGTGCGACGAGTCGGCCCGCATTTAGCAAGTTCACTTTCACCCCAGTATTAGACATCTTAACAGGTTCGGGACGAGAGGAGTTTGCTGCCTTCTTTACACGCTTGGAAATTCTGCGTCCATATCTTTTGCTCTTCGGTGTGGTTTTTAGACGTTTATGGGGACTTTTTTGTTTCCATTCCTCTGCGGATTCTGTTAACGTATCTGAAGTATGCATACCAGTATCAGTTTGAGACTTTTTGAGTGCTTCTGTGGTTTTCCATTTTTTTCTCTGTCGGGTCATAAGGGGTGGAAAAGTAGCTTCTTGTCCTTTACTGGTGCTGGGCTTTTCTAGTGATTTACTCGCGGTGGGTTGAGCGGGGGGATTTATATCAAACCCCTTTGCAGCTGTGGCATAGTCGAATTTAAATGCAGCCACCGTTGACGAGGAAGACATGTTCTTTACTTTCCCTGCAAAAGGAACCAAAGTGTCAATTCGTGTTCTCCCCCATCTTCATCAATAACGCTCTAATCCTTATATAATACGTCACTGACGTCTCCGCGGGAAAACTACAGACAGATGTGAATAAAAATCGGAACTTATCACAAAAATGACTTCACATGCCGCGATTACGATAACAGCAACAGATGTTAAAACACACACACACATACACACACACAGGGCTTTACGCTATTTTTTCCCCCGACACCTTCCGGCACATTTTCAGCGATTGGATCTTGTTGCCTGCCCCCACCACCACTCTTGCATGTCCCACATTGTCTCTTCCGTAGGTCACCCCTTCCCCCCCCCCCCCCTTCATTAATAAACGCTCTAATGCTTATATAATATGTCACTGACGTCTTCGCGGGGAAAACTACAGACAGATGTGAATAAAAATCTGAACTTATCACAAAAATGACTTCACATGCCGCGATTACGATAACAGCAACAGATGTTTAAAAATAACACACACACACAATACACAGGGCTTTACGCTAATTTTTTTCGACACCTTCCGGCATTTTTGGTCACTGGATCTTGTTGCCTGCCCCCACCACCACTCTTACACCCCCCCCCCCCACATTTTGTCTCTTCCGTAGGTCACCCCTTACACCCCCCCCCCCTTCATTAATAAACACTCTAATGCTTATATAATACGTCACTGACGTCTTCGCGGGGAAAACTACAGACAAATGTGAATAAAAATCTTAACTTATTACAGAATAAAAGCCTAAAAAAAGACTTCACAAAGTTGAGTTGTCTTAACAATAAAACAAACCTCAAATCAATTTTAAAAAAAATTACCTAGGTTGACACGATATATCTCGTGGCTATTCGGGCCAAAGGCTTTCACCGTCTTTCGCCATGTACCTTGTGCTCTACGAAAAAAAAACAATGTACACGGCGATATTTTTTGCTTTCTTCAATTTTACAGTAAAGTTTATCACGTCTAGCTGTATTGTTTGTCAAAAGCTGTTTAATATTTGAAGGTTCCCATGAAATCAATCGATTGCCGATGCAGCATTAAGTGAGTAACATAAACAAGGAACTGAAAACGAAAACTCACGTTGTCCCGTCAGACCAAAACTTCACATGCACATCAAACAAGGTGACTTTAATAGCCTGCCCCGGCCACCACACTTTGTTCTGGATGAAGGCCCACACTGCGTCCCCTTCATTTATGTCCTCGACAGGCTTTACTGACATAATGCCTGTAAACAAAAAATACGAAAAAAACGGGTAAATCTCATCACTCTGCCACAAGTTCGACGTCCCAATAGTCCGAAAACCCAAAATTCTGAATGATGCTTTCTTGAAAGGACCATGACTTAGGAGATTCACTACTGCGAGGGTTCAATTATTAGATGTATCCGTCCCACGACCAAGTATTCTGGCGTTCCATGCACATTCGGACTTTTGGGCTTTCGGACTATTGGGACTTCGGACTTGTGCCACGTCAGACTACTGGGCAGTCCCCCATAAACAAAGACAAATGCGGCGCGTCGAGAGGGGTTTGCCGAAAAAATGCCGTCTTTATTTAACTCGTCATATCTCCGCTGAAAATGGGCCGATCTCTAAAAAAAAAAAACGCCTAGGCATCAACTTAAAACAAATTTCTATCCGTGTACAACATTTCGTGTTTCTAGGTCCCGTATATTCGAACGAGTTTGTGACCTCAAAACATCGCATTTTTCGCAGAAAAAACATTTGGCCAACAATAAATGATAATATCCCTCTTGACGTCAAGCGGGTAAAAAATAAAAATAATCGAGGGGGGGGGGATTACGCCGGAGGTTACGGTTTTATAAAAAATAATTCTGTTATACTTCAAAAGAATTATTTTGAAAAAAACTTTCTAAGATAAAATTATACATTCAGTGAAGAAACAAAAAAAATAAATGTTACCTCTTTAAAGTGTGAACAATATCCTTTAGTATCCCTTGTTTATAAGTAACTAAATTATTAACACCACAAGATATAATGCCAAAAGATAACTTTTTTAATCAGTCTTCACACTTGCTCAACCAAAAGAACAGTGACAACTGCAGTGGCAAAGCGTGGGAAAAAAGACCTCGCTGACGTTTACACAAAACTCAACCAATCACAGACGTTTCCCAATCAATACACAGTGCCTTGATCTAGCCGCAATAAAATCTGAGCCAATCCCAGCACAGACCTAAACTAGTGGCCTGGCCTTTGATGAAATCAAACCGTGAGAACATCGACAGACAATACTGGCTAAAAAGCAATATCACAACAACTTTTTTTTGACTTCATATGCGTCGATTACGATAACAGCAACAGAAAACACACACACACAGAGGGCTTTACGCTATTTTTTTTCGACACCTTCCGGCACATTTTCCGCAATTGGATCTTGTTGCCTACCTCCCCCCCCACTCTTACATGCCCCCCACACTTTGGTCTCTTCCGTAGGTCACCCCTTTCTCCCCAACCCCCCCCCCACCCCCCACCTTTATTAACAAAAAAAAATGACTAAAAATGGCTTCACATGCCGCGATTACGATAACAGCAACAGCAGCTAAAAAAAAAAAAACACACACACACAGAGGGCTTTACGCTAATTTTTTTCGACACCTTCCGGCACATTTTCGGCAATTGGATCTTGTTGCTTGCCCCCCCCCCCCCCACTCTTACATGCCCCCACACTTTAGTCTCTTCCGTAGGTCACCCCTTTCTCTCCCCCCCCCCCCCACCTTCATTAATAAACGCTCTAATGCTTATATTATAGGTCACTGACGTCTTCGCGGGGAAAACTACAGATAGATGTGAATAAAAATCTGAACTTATAAGAAAAAATGACTTCCCATGGCGCGATTATGATAACAGCAACAGATGTTTAAAAAATACACACAACACACACAATACTCAGGGCTTTATGCTAATTTTTTTTCAACACATTCCGGCACATTTTCGGCCACTGGATCTTGTTGCCTGTCCCCACCACCACTCTTACATGCCCCCACATATCTTCCGTAGGTCACCCCCTTCCCCCTCCCCACCTTCATTAATAAACGCTCTAATGCTTATATAATACGTCACAGACAAATGTGAATAAAAATCTGAACTTATTACAAAAAAAATATAAATGTATATAGCGTTACTTACCCCATACTGTACAATGCAATATCCTTACTATCTGCTCAAGACTTTTTCTTCGAGATATTATCCCATTTGACTCGCTCATTATTTCTTTGATTTTGCACTGCTTTTTTTTGAATTTTTAAATTGCCAAATGTGTTAGTGACATCTTTGAAGTTTACATATTTCTGAAAGTGTTCGTACAACGGATCTTTCTTGATAAACGCATCCGCTAAACGAGCCGGTTTTAAAGTTTTTTTTTTGCGTCTCGGCCCCACTCTCTGACATTTCTTCACAACTTTACAACCGGTGTCAGAAATCTGTGAAGTGTCATGTTCTGGGGTATTTTGTAGTGAAATATCATGCTGTGAACTTCTACAGCTATCGCTACATTGCTCATTAAGCCAGTTGACAACTCTTGCTTTATATCCAATGTTTTCTCCTCCAATACAGTTTTCTAAACGTTTGCGAGCAAGCTTCGCACTTGGACTATAATTATCGGCATTACACTTTCGCCGTTTTCTGTACTTCTTTCTTTCTTTGTTATTGTGCCTACCCATGTTTAAAACAGGTGTCAAAGACCACAAACAGCCCTAAATTTCATTTCACTAGATTTTACGCCAATTTATACGATCTCCCAATCAGTCAACACTTCTTTTCCTTCAATTTTCCCACATTCATCCAACTGTTCATTTTCTGACTTAGGTTTGACGCATTTTGACTTGGGTTTGAGCATCTCTCTTCTCCTCTTCAAATAAGCTTTTCTTCTCACTTTATCGTGGCGACCCATATTAAGCTATGTTGATCTTGCTTGAAAATTTGCTAAACGAGGACGGAACCAAGAACATAAAGAAATGATAGAAAAAAAACGGCAATAATCAACGTTTTTTTCTATCATTTCTTTATATCCTTATCCCAACTGAATTCAGCCGAAACACAAAAACTTTTCGACGAAAGTCAAAGTGCGATTTGGCTTATTACGGGTCTCACTCGTATAAGCCAAATCACACTTTGGGCGTTCCTAATAACAATGCGAAAAAATTCTGCGTTTCGAATAAAAGTAACCGGGTAAAAAATGAAAGAAATGATAGAGAGATTTCGCCTAAATGTCAAATTTCTCATGCACCAAAGAGTAGTCGGGTTTTTAACAACCCGTATACTATTTTAAAAATGTATTAAAAATTTTAACAAATAGTTTCAAGTTTCAATTTCTCTTATGTTCCGAATATGAACTGTTTGCGATATTTCTTCCATATCTTTCTACAATTTCTTTCATTTTTTTATCCGGCTCCCTCGCAGCCGAAATTCAAAATTCTTTCGCAAATTATTCGAAACACCCAAAGTGTGATTTGGCTTATAATAAGCAAAATAACAAGCAACTCAACAAAAAAATGTTTTACGTTAAAATTTCATGCTTGTTAAGGATAAATAAACAGCCCATAAAGGTCCTGTTGACAGTTCAGCGTAAGATTCCAAGCAACTCTCGTACTGACACCTACGGTGAATGCTAATTCCTTACAACAGCTGTTTAAAAGGTTTAAAACAGCCGAAAAGGCTGAATTTTTCAGATCTGCTTTGTAAAAAATATGAAGACTGAACTAAAAAGTGTATGCTTTATTAAAACAATAATTTTGTTGCTTTATTTGGCTCTCAATTCTTTAGGAAAGAATTTTCGATTTCTACTCAGACAGACAGTATTTCATGATCGTGTTAACAGCTTAAAAAGCTGTTTTTTTTTTTACTTTATTAGCACAAACTATGCAGAATAATGTTGTTAGACTTATGCCGTGGTAAAAAATACATACTTTATTGCATTATGCCTAATTTTTTCTCAAAAAGAAAGTGAGCGATAAAACAATGTTATTCCACCTCGATGTCAAACATTCCCAAATATTCAAATAATAACATATCCATCAAAGTTTATATTTCTGACAATACATTTTCTAAATCTTAAAAATATAATTACAGTGTTTATTTAGTTTATTAATCCTTTACAAGCATGAAAATTTGAACTTTAAAACTTTTGCGAACAAACAACACACGAGGTTCTTCCTAACACTCATCACACCGAGCTGCGCGCGCGCACACAAATAGTCCACAGTTTTCGCACTTTAAAACGACTATTTGCAAAGTAATAAATATTAAATAAAGTGTTTATTTGATATTTTGTTTATTTTAAAAATAGTTGGGAACATATTTATTTATATAATATGACTAATTGCCGTCTTGTAAGTTGACCTATTTTTTAGGAACCTATGGCGTGATATTTTTTTAACCGCCAAAACTTAACACAAGGCGGCATATCAAAGGAATTGAACATTTCGCGCAAGAATACATACACTTCATCGGGGCTTTCTGATTCGCTATCAAAACACGTGCTTTGGTGGTATTTTTTCTCAACACCAGGTGCCGCTCGTGCATTGCAAGGGTATTTAAAAATACAGACAGCAACCAGAAGCAATGACAGACAGACATTTTTGGACAAAATTCGGAAAACTTTTCTACATTACTCAGTGAACATCGGCGGTTTCAATTTTGATTTTCTGCCACATGGTTTTTTGCCACAACGCGATTTTGTGCCACATCGTATGGAAAATGCTGATGACTTCTGCCACAACGTAGCTCCTGTAAGAACGGACGGACAGACGGACAGACAGACAGACGGACACACCAAATGCTATATATGTCTCCCTTAGGGGGAGACATATAATAAACCACTCCGCAAACTGTTAAATAGGCTCTGGATTCGCTCGCTTCTATTACGTCATTAAATTTATTTCTGTCCACAAGCACTTTTGAACAATTACCCAGACCTCCTGTTTCCAAAAACTCATTCCTTTAGTTTCCAAAAATCTCATTCCCCACAAAAATGTACCATTGAAATAAGCTTCCGGAGTTGAAGGACGAAAGGATGTAGATTTAGTGAGGTGGTGGGGAGGGGGTGGTGTTCCAATGAAGAGCTTCATACATAAATATATGCATATAGGCTTCACAGATTATGGATGCGGTTACCATCGCAATTTTACGAATTTTAAAACGGAACCAGTACTTTAAATAAAAGCTGCATCGTATTTACACCAGCCCATCGTCGGGCGGCTCCAGTACATCAGTAGGATGCATCCGTCCTCTATGTATGTTATTTTTTTATTCAAAATGTTTATCTGCTGTTTTAGTCGTGTTGTTTTCAAAAATTTTGAATGTTTCCTAGCTAGTCCTCCCTTGATTTTTTTTCGTTTGCAGCTCGCCCAAAATTGGCTAAATGACGGCATTTTAATTTTTGGGAGCCATTTTCAAATCGCTTCCCTTCCCGAAGTTTTTATCGGATTATTTTCCGATTTTGAATGAACGTTCCCTTATAAGTCCTCTGTTTAAACTAGAGCCTCAGTAAGGCAGCATACCCCTGTGAAGCAGTAAAAGCATGAAAAAATTACAGGTAAAAATTAACGGTTTTTGACAGCTTTCCTCACGTGAATTTTTAGCAGATTTTCAAAATAACTTCAATTTAAATATTTATAGCACGCTTTGAATAATCTTTAAAACACACGCAAAATGTGCAAGGTTTCCTGAAACGCCACCGCATTTGATTTTTTTCTTAAATAGGCATTAACTACGGACCATACGTAAATCGCAACGTTAAAAAATAGTCCCATGTATTTCTGAAACAAACATCGAATGCAGAAATGTAAATACCACACAGTAACGGCCACACAAACATTGTCTCACGGCTAAGTTCAAGCCAAAAATTCACCATTTTTAACAATTTCCCACGACGTCAATTTTTGGCTGATTTTGACAATAATGCCACGTTGCACATCTTTAATATATAAATTGTCACCATGCAAGGTTTCAGGTTCCTATGACAATCGTTTCTATGAGAAGTCGGCCGGACAAAACATCGTCTCACGGCTACATTCAAGCCAAAAATTTACCATTTTTAACAATTTCCCACGACGTAAATTGTTGGCCGATTTCGACAATAATGCCACGTTGTACATCTTCAAGATATATATTTTCACATTGCAAGGTTTCAAGTTCCTATGACAATCACTTCTATGAGAAGTCGACCGGACAAAACATCGTCTCACGGCTAAGTTCAAGCCAAAAATTCACCATTTTCAACAATTTCCCACGACTTCAATTTGTGACCGAATTTGACAATAATGCCACGTTGGACATCTTCAATATATATATATATTTTCACCATACAAGGTTTCAAGTTCCTATGACATATCCTTCTATGCGAAGTCGGCCGGACAAAACTTAGTACTTTTTGTGGACAGACAGACGGACGGATGGACAGACGGACCAGCTCATAACTATATACCTCCATTTCACGGGGGATAAAAATATCTTTTCTGGTAATGTTGGCATTTTTATGCCGGGTTCCAAAAGGCTGCTGCTTCCACAGTTTTGATCGAACTGGTTTAAACTTTTGTACAGACATTCCCCCGGTGAGTCTCTCTTGAAACAAAATTACGGTTTGATACCTCTGGCACACTTTTCTAGTGCGACAGAAAGAGGGCTTAGCTGTTGTAATATCCCCATGTAAAAACTGATTAAAGAAACATTCAAAAGGTGGGGCAGGGGAGTTCGAATCAGGAAGAAATTACACAATTTTTCGTTTATTTTTCTTACGCTTTAGAGGTGACACTTCACATTCTGAAAATTCCACACACGAGGCTCACACCCCAGCTCATAAAGGCAACTGAACACGTTACATGAATCACTGACTATATTAACACTAATACCCAAGCTACTGTCGCTAACGCAACCATACTTCACCACCCAGTGGTTCAAGCCAATCAAAAACCCCACAGCTATCACACACTTCAGAAATAACCACTCCCAGACTACGCCGGCAAAAGTCGGGATCATCTGGAGATATGGAGGTAAAGCAGAACATCATGTCCGAATATCGTGTCTGCAGACATAACAAGTGAAACCTACAAATTCAAATGCAAAAATGTTATTGAATTATAGCGAATTCTGACAAAATCACCTCAAAAGCAACATTCAGCCAACAGATTAATGGTGGAGTCAAACAGAACTAAGGAATTCGTAGAACATAGCCGCGTCTTTTGTTCCGATAAAAATAACACGTCAAAGTCCAGAGGATCAGGATTATAGGTCGTCGGCGCCCTCGCATCCAGTCACCCCCTCCCCCTCCAGACGCCCAATAAAAAAGCCCCAGAGTATGCAGAAAAAATCTCACAACTCTTTCAAAATCATCTGAAACATTTTTACATAGAAATCGTACACGTATAAAATCGTGTACGATTGTGGATTTTCACTTGTTGTCACAACGGTGGCTTGATAAGTAGTGAAGTTTTGAAATTTGTTAATGAGTCCTGATGGTAACTGCAGACTTGCACTTAGTTCACTGGGACAAATCGTACTAAAGCAGATAAAGGCGTACAAAAACATATAAAAGCATGTTTTGGAAAAGCCGCAAGAACAACGAGTCACCAATTCGTACAAATGCAAAGAAATGCATACTTATGCCTACCAAAGCGTACTCATTCCAGCATTCCAGTAATGAATGTAAGATCGTATAAGATTTAGTATGCTTTGGTTTGCTTTTATTTCGTTTCGTGCGGGCGAATACTGAATTCATTTGAATGTTCCATGTGTGACACTTAGCAACCATTTCATATCGCCAGTTATCGGGGGAAGGGGCAGTACTCAAAAAAAAAAACTGTTTGCTTTCTTTGCGAGAAGTCTAACGATATGTTTAGCGACTCACTTGCTTTACTTTTTCATTTACAACTTTCACAGAATGACAAGATTGCCACGTCAAAGCTAACTTCAAGCGGACCCGGTCACTATAGGCTTCAAGGCATACATATTCACCAGATATCACGGGGGTTTGGTCTAGTCATCTCAATGCCAACTCAGCCCACTTTGGTCAATTCATCCCGCTTTTTTTCACACCAACTCAGCCCACCCTGAAAGTCAACTCTTCCCCCACCAACCAACTCCAACCCAGTACCGAAATTTTTGATCTCCACTTTTATGTATTCAGTTTCATACAATCACAAAAACCAAATTGGCCTGTGTTCTATTGTAGCAAATTGCAATTACACTCATATCTAGGGTACATAATCATTAATGAGCACTGACAGTATGAACAATGGGCGACACAGGGAGAAAGCTTTTAAACATGAATTGCACTTGAGCTTGGCAGCAATGACATATGATCTGCTTTTTCATCTTTTTTTAATTGCATAAAATCATCGGAACAATGCTTGCCTTTGTGACAAATTGCAATTGCGATGCGAGCACCAAAATATGTGATCTGCCGTTTTATGTTTTAAATTGCATAAAATCACAGGAACCATGTTTGCCTTTGTGGCAAATTCCAATTGCAATCAGAACGGTAGCAATTTAACTGGGCCCGGAGAAGGATTCACGAGATTTGATAAGCCGATATTTTTTGTAATTGTGATTTACCTGAGTTTATAGTGTTGAGTAAGCTTTGACAGGTGTTTGCTATCGGCTATTCCTAATACACCCACATACCTTGAGAAGTATAAATAGCCTTGATTTCGAGCTTAACACTGAACTCTGGATGGTAGCAGTGGTTAATGAAAAAGAATATATTTGTGCTCTGGATAAAAGACTGGATATTAATATGCCGTTGGATAAATGTATGTCGTACGATGAGTCCACCAGGCCTCGGTAGCAGGTTGTTAAATGCATAGTTGTTGGTAACTTGCTACACAGGGTATGTGCACTGGGAATTTCACAAAAAAGATTATCATCGTGCCAAACGAGGTAAGTTTTTTAATTGAGATATTAGGCGTTAATTTAATTTTGTTCAGATTGTACTTTTTGCGTTTTTAACTGCACCAAAAAAAAAAAAAAAAAAATTGGATCCTTGCATAGATTTAATAATCACTCAATAGCGATTGGCAATGAATGATTGCTTTGTGGCACTATGGCAGATGCCTCTTCTTACACAGCACAAACCAAAAACAATCCAGCATTATATAAAATACTATTAAACAATTTTATTTGGCGTTCAAAATTGGAAATTAACAAGCCATCATCGAGAGCACAGCCCCCATCCGGAAACGGCGATGAGTCGGTTTAAAATTAATGTAATATCCGATTGTGATAGTGTGAATAGTATAAAACGATTTGTTACAGCTCAACCTGGTGGGGACTCCGGTCGGGACGGAAACTTAAATCAAAGCCGACCTTGAGATATGGTGTCCGAAAGCAACAGATGTGTAAAATTTCAAAGTCTCACAGTGACCTTTGACCCAAGGTCACTCAAAGGTAATCAAGTCACGACCCTTCTCCACACAAGCCACATATGAACTTTGGTTGAAATCCGCCCAACTGATTTTGAGATATCGTGTCCACAAGAAAAGCTTTTCACACTTTACAATCAAGCTAAAAAATTTAAAAAATTCGCCAAATATCCAGCTTTTAACGAACCACCAAAAAAAAAAAAAATTGGCGGGCATCAAGCTACGACCACGGGGGTCAGCCCTGTAAACTATTAGACCAAATGGCCTACACATCTAAGAGGAACGAGAGGTAACGGACGGACAGACAGACAGAGCCCAATTCATAAGCCCCCCCCCCCCCCCACTTGGTTGTTCTAATAATATTTATATTTCTAATAATATTTTTCAGAACAAAGAGAGTTAGACTACTGCAGCACCAGTTGCTCTAAGTACCGACTGACAAGAAACAAAACTAAAAAATGGAAAAAGGTTGTGGTGATTAAAAAATGGTGCGTGACATATCGTGGTTGTCATTCTGAAAAGGGTTGTGGTGTGTAATAAGTGTTGAGTAGAATGCCATGCGCATAGACTGAGTTTATTTAATAAAGGCTTGTTTCAAATAGAAACATTTCTTATTATTTCTTATCATTTCTAAAGAAAAAAAACTTTAAAAAATTAATGTGGGTTGGTGAGATGAGATGACTTTCAGGGTGGGAAGAGTTGGCATTGGGATGAATTGACCCAAGACCGGTATAACACTATATGTTACGCACCGAATAACAACAATATAATAAAAAGAGATTAAATAAACTGCTTTAAAATCTTGAAGGTACTGAATACATCAACGTGGTATTATGACTTATACTTGAAAATCAATAACACAACGAGATTGTTTCGTCCTGTCGAGAAGTATAGGCCAAATAACAGAATCAAAAAGAAAACGTTCCAGTAAGGCCAGGAAGAAAAATGGCCTTTATCTCATTCCAGTTTAATGCCTTTTATGATTATATATATGTTTTATGATACATCCTATATGATTTAATGGTTTAACAAAATCTTTATACAAAATTCTATGATAACTTTTATCTGGAAGCGTTTGAAGAGTTTTTTGTATGAAAATGCAGGCGAAGGCGCAAGCACTAAAGTTTATTATCAATTTCCTTTTCTAAAAGGCCTTTTTCTGCCTTCCGGGTAAATCTTTGTTCCTTCAGAATTTTATACAACCGGCCGGTCTTCTTTTTTTTTACTCGAAATGTTTTAAACCGACTGCTTCGTGCGAACAAACACCCACGCAAAAAAACCTTTGTTGCTTTGTGAGTCTTACATAAGTGTAAAACATCATGACTTTGATATAATCAAGTGAAACATGACACAACTCAACCTGGCTAAAATTGACAAATACATACACATTATCCTCTTTGCACGTTTTAATAATTTTTCTCATTTTCATCTACAAAGCTAAAAAATTTTCAGTTCAGTTTGACCCTAAAACAATGTCGTCATTGTAATAAGCTGCGATGAGAAGCAAGCTTATTTTTTTCCCTCGTCTAAGTGCCTTCGCGTACTGCACCACCTTCCTCCAGCATCGCGGATCGTACAATTCTCCCATAAATGAATAAAATTTATGGAACATTTCTAATACACTATAATGCGTTTTCAATTTATATGTGCTTCGTGAATTTATCGCTCACCCTAAAGTAAAAAATACAGGTATAAATTTGACCAAATGGATTTAATTGCTAAAACAGCAATTGTACGTCACCATATTAACAAACGTAACACTGAATACTGCAACAAAATCTTGAAAGCTCAAGCAAATCGATCTATCAGCAATGAAAATTTTATCAAACTGTTAAATCGGTTACCACTTTATATAACTGAAGACAAAAAACTAATGAACACATAACACGGATGACTGGACAACTTTGAATGGAGTACTTACAAATATATTACAGCTATTTTATTTATTTGTTGTGGAAAATGTCCTGATTAAATCACTAACGATTAAGGCGATTCTACCTGCATCAGATCAACAATTCAGTTTTATGTACATATGGCCCCCTGCAGATCTCGCTTTATCCGTTGGTCAACATTTCATGTCACTAAAATCCTAATGCCTATAGCCCACGTATTGAAACGATTAAGAAGGAATTCGTTTCATATACATACAGTAACACCGCGGTAAGCGGACACCCCGAGATTAGGGTAAAGTCCACGCGGGCCGATTTCACAACTTAAGTCTAGACCTGACTTGGAGCAAACTCAGTCTAGACCGCGGTTAAGACTGGGTTTCAAACCACAGTGAATTTCACATCCTCGGTCTAGACCACATTGATATGTGATTTTCTATATCCCGAGTTGTCCATTTAAACCATGTCTAGACTGGGTTTGAAACCTGGTTTCAGAAAGTTGTGAAATCGGCTCCACATGTCTCCACTCACCCGTTATCTCAGTGTTACTGTACACGTCTGAAACTACCCAATATTTGCAACATGCACCACGTGTGTAACGGGATCTAAAAATAGATTGCCGAGATTCTTCTTATTTCAAAGCAGTCTTCTGTATTCAATCTAGTATATTTACAGGTGGACGAGTAGCCACAATTCATTACTACAGAAATATTCACAAATACCCAACATGACTTCACACTTAACAAGTGTTTTGACACGATTTTTTGTTTTCTCTCTCAAATTATTTACACACTTACAAAATGTTCAACGTGGCATGTTTTTTATCTGACTTGATTTATTCAGTACGACTGTTCATGAGGCAGTACTGTTCACATCTGAAAAGTCAGTATATCTCTATCACACTGTTATTACTGGAAAATGTTGTAATACTTCGTGAAAAACAAAACTCAGAATATTAGCAACTAAATACTCTCCAAATCAGTTCAAAATCCTTACTTAGACATCGAATGGGCTCTAACATATGACTCAGCCCGCCTAACAACTTCGAATTTTATTGATTTTATTGTTACTGAGTTATTACTACAGTGTTTACTTTTTCACGTAAATGTTATTAACTGTATATTTCTTGCAAAAATTTTCAGATCTTCTGCCCACAAAGATGAAATTTCACCACTCCACCCTACCCAAATGTCATTCTTGCCAAAGTTTTTTTTTTTCGACAGAACTGTAATCCTTTCGACGACTCATTTGCTCTCGGTGGGCTTAGACAAGCTCTCGTCACTCTTCTCCTCTTCCTCCTTAATGTTTTCGGGCTCGTTCGTTTTCGCCACTTCCAAATCGCTTTCGCTGCTCGTTGACTGCGAGCGCGAAGATTTGCCCAGATGGAAGATTTTCTTGATGGACTCGCCGCTGAAGTGACGCCTGCGCCCGCTGTCACCGGAAGCACGTCGCGCTCGATCGTCACCTACTCAAAATCAATAGCAATTTTCCATGCAAAATATGTGAATTTTCCATGAACACATATGTCGTGAAATTTTTCATGCAGAACATAATATATAGCCATTCTTTGAATTAATATTAATTCATTTTTTTCATAAACTAAATTACAGTCCCAAAAATCTCATCGCTGTCAACCAATCAAAGCACGATTTGTAATTTTCCAGATAGAGTCAAATAATCTAGGTCAGCTTGGATCACGTAACAAGCTTTATAAGATAAGTAATTGACATTCAACTACCGTGACATCCATGGACAGTGAATAGGCAAGGCAAATGAATGCCATAGATATAGATAAAAAAAATATTGAATAAATGCTTTCAGTTCTGACAAGTGCACAAAAAGATGTAGGCTGGGAAAATAATTTCGCTCTCTACCCCAGTTGACTTCACTGGATACTGAAAATGTGATTACAATTATGCAAATGCGAATCTTCCCATCCGACTGAGCGCCACTGATATTGTATTCAATCGGTTTTAAATTAAGAACATGGAATATGATCGAACAATATTTTCAATAGATTCGACCAACAAATTCGATTTCTTTTAGATACGACCTGGCCACTTTTTTTTCTTTTTTTATTTGCGATTTCAGTAACCAGGCCATGGGATGAAAAACAAGGTTATTACTCCCTCGCCTTAACCGTATCCTTTTGAATTCTCTTAGTGTGACATATAAAAAAACGAAGAGAAACCGATTTCACAGCACAGCTTCTACAGGTATGATGTGTTTATAGCAGTGGGAAAATACGTGGGATAAATGTTAAAATAAAGAAACGATTATGTTTTTATGTGACATATCTTAGAATCTAGGAACCGTCATAGACCGTAATCTGCTTATTTCAAGGGTTATTGAACTAAATAATAGGTGATTATTAAATAAGAGCGGTGTGAGGCGCTATATCCAAATGTCGATTATTATGTTGATTATTTTTTATATACAGTACATTATATATTGAGGCCCTCATACTATGGTTCTGTTTTCAGCCAATATACACGCTAGGTACAAATTATCATCATGACCTTCACAATTCACCGATTCGGTACACATATGTTACCACTGTCCCTTCAATAGCTTTCAGGTTGTGGAACACATCTTGATGTTTGTGAAATGTGAAAGCCCACTTTTAACAATGAATAATTCCAGCTGACAAGCTTGAAGTGAAGTTGAAATTTGGTGCTACAAGTTTCGCCAGACGGACAATTTCAACACTTATTTTAATTTGCACAGATATGTGAGGTTGATATACTCAGGGATCGTTCTCGGGCTCGCTGAAATCGACGGAAAATTTTGAGCCGGAAAACTTGTGATATTTTCGACGCGAAGACAACCACAGCCAAAGCATAGCAAGAACTGCAGTGTGTTAATTCGCCAGCGCCGAAGGCACGAGCCCGCAAAAATTTACATCTGACAACTCAAAATCTCCACAACAGTATCTGCAAGTACCGAACCACCCCACTCCACCCCCATCCCACAAAAAAAAGTGAAAAAAAAATTATTGTAGAACTCAGTTGTTTTCGAGGACAACAAATTTCGGCTCAAAATCGACGGAAAAAAACGATCCTTGTATACTGTATCAAACAAATATACACCAGGCCCTACCGTAACAACTAGAGTGGCCAGTTCAAAACAACATCAGTGTACCAAAACATATAAAACATTTCATCTTAATCAGCCAGCCACTGCCGTTTCGTTGTTGTGAACAAAAACAAATGCTTGGCAGACAAACCCCACCCTTCCTCCCCCTTCTGTTCCACTGCTTGCTCCCGTCCGTTTAGCAAGTTCCATTTTGACAATTTTGCACCATTTCAAAATTACAGAACTTCTTAAGACTTTCAAAATTATAAAACCTATACCTTACATAATAATTATTACATATGCATATCTGATGTGCCCCAAAGTCGGACTTCGTCACCCCTTTATGCTATTTCTGAAAGTGGAAGGTACGTAACCTGAGTTGTGGGTATCTTAATACTAAATTTCTATATACGTGCAGCAATGTGGAATGTGGTCGCTCTAAGCTGGGCTTATTCACGCCTTTTTTTTATATCTGGGTCTAGCATGTGGTCGCTGCAAACAGGAGGCATTTTGGTGCCAAAATTGTGAGCTGCTTGTCACAGCACAAGACAGCAGATGGCCCACTTGGAAGTAAAAAATACCACAAACAATGCTACGTAAGGTTTCATAATTGTTCCCTATGCAGGGTTGACATTTCGCGGTCGCCCGTGGCGACCAACTTTTGGCTCGGGCGACTAACTTTTTTCTTAATATTTTCAAGTAAATACTGTTGATTATCTTAAACACCATTTTGTTGTGTTTTTCATGTGAGGCGGGCTAGACAAATTTTGCAAAAATTGCGCCGGGCGACTAACATTTGTGCCGGGCGACTAACTTTTTAGAAAATTTTACGAAGTCTCAACCCTACATATATGGAACAGCTTACCAGCCAAGCAAAAAAAAAAAAAAAAAGAAAAAAAAAAAAAAGAACTTGGCTGGGGAGCGGGTGGGGGATTGGGGAACTAGCAATGTCCTATCTATTTGTCAATTACCAATAACACGCATCTCTCCAAGAGCGGATAAATAAGTGAACGGAACAATAAGTAAGTACACAGAAAATTCTGTGTCCTGCTATGTCCAGCCAGTCGCGGCAACTAATGCAACTTATCGACACATCAACCCCCTTCCCCCAAACCCCACTTGCTGACCTCGAAAAGGTTCCGCATAGCAGAAGAGGGCGAGGCGCCAGTTTGTAACTACGTTTTGACGTCACACGATGCCAAACGATGTCCAATATGCGGTCAACTACAATAGCAACCGTCAATCCAACCCAATGCATAATCCCACCAAGTTCGGAGCTGATCGGACTTGTCGTTAGACAGTTATACCGTGCTAACACAGTATAGTGTTCACAACACCTTTTGACGTCATATTGCGAATACAACATCAACCTTCCAACCCACCCAAAGCATATTCGTACCAAGTTTGAAGCAGTGCAGACGTTTCGTTCTGAAGTTATAATGATGACGCATTTTTCATCTTTTGATGTCATGCGTTGTCCAATATGCGTCAGATACAATAACAACCGGCAGTTCTGGTTTACAACAGACACACACACTACAGGGTGTAGGACATTTGACCAACCGAAACTTGACCAACCGAAATTAGACCAACTGAAATTTGACCAACCGCAATTTGACCAACCTCTCAATGAAAAAACGGACATTTGACCAACTTCATAATTTATTGTTTTTCGTACCACTTATCAGTTAAACATTAGCAATCACAAATGTTCCGACAAAAGCAACATTTAAACAGTTATAACACTACAAGTAAAAGTACTGTCCAAATGTACCGGGATGGTAGTAATCTCATATCCTCGCAAAACTTCACATAAAACACCACCTGAGATGACACTAAAGCTTCCGCCAGGTCTGGGTTTGTTTGTATAACGCCTTGTATAACGCCGGATTACGGAGATTAACGGGGCACGTGGAACTCAACCTTATGACACTCATTGACAGCGAGAGGATTACCACAACATCTCTTTGATGCGAATGAGCACTTCTTTGAAATTAATTTTTCTTACGAAACCTCGAACTCCTAGATTTACAAGGTTATGTATATCTAAAACTGAGAGTTGGTCAAATGTCAGTTTTTCCATTAAGCGGTTGGTCAAATTGCAGTTGGTCAAATTTCTGTTGGTCAAATTGTGGTTGGTCAAATTGCGGTTGGTCAAATTGTATGCACCCCCACACTACATACGCAGACACCCTCACACAGAAAGTACAAAAACAAATTGTTTCCCCTCTTCGGTGAAAACACAATAGACCCCATTTCGGTAAAACGTGAGTCAGACAACCTTCCCAACCCCGTGTTATTTTCAAAAGCTATGTTTAGAACGCATGAACTTATCAATCCGACTGGCTATTACTTTAGATAGCAGCAAAGCATAAAACTAGAGCTGCGACTTTTTGACGACGCATGTAATAAAATGATTTTAGCTTTTTATGAGGTTATTCAGACACTGCCTTCCATATTTACCTATGACCTACCAAAAGTTTTTTTTTTACCTTCTGTAAACAAAAACAACATCAAACGTCCAATTAATTCGAGATATACAAGAACGAACCTTTAATTAGTTTTATTATCTTCCATATTGAAGCCCCCCCCCCCAAATAAAATGGTAACACTAACTCGAGACGTCAGTGAATTAACCCATGATGGTAATAAAACTGTTTACATATAGGACAAAGTACACATTCTCGAATATCCTGAAGCAAAGCTTACAAACAACACAGCACGTATAATACCAGACCCTGTGAATTGTCGGTGTTTTCTGTTGATATAAAAAAATCAAAACGCTGTACATAAATACCAATCGGCCCCCCTCCTTAAAAAAAAAGTTAGCAGCTCACCTGACTGTTTGCGGCTCCTGCTGCGGCAGACGATAACTGGGCAGTGGGCGTGGTGCACGAGGTAGTCGCTCACGCTGCCCAGGATGGTCCTGCGCACGCGTCCCATGCCCCGCGTCCCTACGCAGATCATGGCGGCCAGCTCCTCCTCCGCGATGCGGCAGATGACCTCCCCGGGCTTGCCTGTAGCCGTCCGCAGTACGCCTTTGATCTGTGTCAAAGTAAATGATTTTTTAATTTTTATTTTAGTTATTAATTTTGACTTAAATATACACGAGTGGTCGCGGCATAACTTCATAATCTGTGTCTCAGGGACTCAAGAGGCATCAAAATTTGCGCATCTCTCGAAAATTTTGTGTCTATTTGCTAGACGTGAAGGCAGTAGCCTTGCAAAGGAGCCGCTACGAAGTAGGCTATTGGTATCAAATTTGAAAGCCACTCAACCCAAGATGGCAGAGCTGTAGCGATTACAAATTCCTGCTATGGAGTTCTGCCACTCCGCCAATAATATGAACATTGCTAGAGAAATGTCCCCTCCCCGCTACCTGCCCCCCTCCCCTCCACCAAAAACCAAAATCTTTGTGTAATGAGCAGCAAATTTCCTTCGACACTATTAATCATTTTTCTGTTTTATATGAATTTTTCTGAGTGCACTTGTAGTTTCAGCAGAGAGCGTAGTTCATTTTTTTTACACGATTCAGGCTTGAGAGAAAATGCTGTACATAATGTCGGGAACGACTGATCTGAGCTCACTGTTAATAGTTCATCAGTACTTGGTGAATACCACAGCATTTTGTAAAGTTCAGCATATTTCTTTAGCGAAATCTCACAGGGAGCTACAGAGGAAGAATTTTGCTCTATTTCTAGCAGATGAAACGCATCTTTTTTTTGATATTCTGTCATTCACTTAACACACTCAGTCCAGTAATTGTTATCATCCAAAGCACATGGAAGCGAACGATATGAGATCTTGACAGTTATGTGGCAGTGCACACCAACAAAAGGGTTACCGAACATACCAAACAATTTTATTGGCCAGATGTGTTTGTAAATAGAAAACAAATGTTTCTCCACGACACTCCCCCCCCCCCCCCCCCTCCGTTTCTACTGCTAGTCCCTGGTTCTGTTAAATTTTTCTTTTGAGAATTTAGTACTGTTTCAGAATCACACATAAGAATCACGTATTTTCATTCGGGTCTTGAAGGTGAGCTGGACGCTACAAAAATGTTTTCCGGTACGTCTTTTTTACCCGTATCTGGAAGGTGGTTGTTACATCACCAAATTCTCTACTTCACTGGTGACATTTACGCGCGAAAATGGTGAGCTGTTTGTTATAGCTGGTGGCATATTCACAAAGTGAACAATACTTCCAGGTACTACAAACAATGCAACATCAGGTTACATAACTGCTCCCATATCTGGTACAGTTTGGTAAGCAAGTGAAAACGACTTCAATGCCTATTTTTATTCATAAAATGCTGTGTCATGTTATGTCCAGCCTGCCGCGAAAATTGATGTTCTTGTTAACGAAGGTACCAACCACCCCCCTGCCCCGCCCATCAAACCCCAAACCCAACTCGCTCACCGGAACGGCTCTGCAGCGATGACGTTTTGGCGTCCTATGACGTCATGCGTTCTTCGCTTACAGTTCTATTACAATTCCCACCGGTATAAACCTACTAAGTTTGAAGTTGATCCGACGTATCGTTCATGATTTATCGTGTTAACACAATACAGAACAGACAACACAATATACAACAGACAACATACACTACATACACACACACGGAATGCATAAAAATAAAATATTTCCAGTCTACGGGGGAACACACACAAAACCAAATTACACCACAAGGGAGTGCAATAAACGTCTGAGTAAAACCACTCTTAATGACCACCTTGCAGACCCGGATAAAAAAGATGTACCGTAAACCTCTGTGTAGTGAGCACCTTCCACACCCAGCTAAAACAGCTATGCTTGAACTTCTATGCGCAAGAATGTCCAGTGACATTGTGAGAAGCCGAGACCTAGTGAATCAAGTATCAATAGGTTTGTATTGTCGCCAAAAAGTGGTAGTCATATTTTAAAAACCGATTACTGAAAATTTTTCAAAGACCGGAATTTCCCTAATCTCTTGGGGATTTCAGACAAGTAAATTTCAGAGACCCTAACGTTAGACTAAGGCTAATTTGAGGAGAATCGCCATTTGGTCAATTTTTGGCGTCTTGCCAATCCGATCAAAACTGGTGAAGAAACATTTGGAAAACTGGCTACCAAAATTATCAAATGCCCCCCCCCCCCTTCCCCAATGTGGCCAATTTTTGGCGGATTGCCAAAATTTGAAAGGAATCCAATCAAAAGTAAAGGAGAAGTACTTAAAGAAAAGTTTACATATGCACACAAGAACACACGTACATACAGACGGCGGATGCCCCTCTACTGATGTGAGACAAGAGCAGTCTGACGAAGTTGGTCGTCTAAAACTGAACTGAGATACGCTCAAGCCAAGATTCGTGAAGGGGTTGTTGGGGGAAACATTTGTTTTTTGTTCACAAAAAAGGCAAAAGCTGGCTAATAAAAGTGTTTCACATGTTCGGGTCAACTGCTCCTGGTGAACAACGGCCGCTCTAGTTTTGTTTATTTTTGACATTGAATTGTGAATATGACTGCAGAAATCAATGTTTTATTTGAGTAAGTTTATCACGACACCAGGCCGTATTGACCCTTAACATACCTTACTCTTTTGAGATCGAGATTTAAGTAAATTCAGGGTTCGCGCTGGGTTCTCAGGAAAGTGAGTCAAAAAGGAAAGTGTGACTCAGTTGGGTCCAGAAAACTGAGTCACAACATCCTGCAACGACACCTCTACCCCCCCCCCCGATCCCCACCCATCCCATATCCCCGATCCCACCCATCCCATAGCCCCTCCCCCCCGATCCCCACCCATTGCATACCCCCTCCCCCAAACGGCGCTCTTTTTTATAAGAACACACCTTGAACTTGATTATTTATTTAACGTTGAAACATTTGAACGCTTTAAAACAAAAGTAATTGTCATGCCTACTATGAACACAATTATGCAATGTCTGTGCTATAAGTTGGCTGAAAAAAATCCGAAATTAAATAGTGCGCTACAGAAAAAATGGGATTCCAATTATGACTAATTAGAATGATAAAACAGATTACGATTTCATTGACAAATAATTCGTTTTAAACGGGTCCATAGCTAATCTAGCTAATCTAACGAAAAAGTGGTGTGTATAATTTTGACACTGAGCTGACTTTTTCACTGCAAAAATATTTTAATTAATTTTATTACAATTTGTTTTCTTGTCAAGGTGTGACTCGATGGGTTTTAAAAATGTGAGTCACAGTGACTCGATGGGTTCCGAAAAAGTGAGTCATTTCGTAAAAAATGCCCAAAACGTGGACAAAAACCCCGCCAACGCGAACCCTGATTAAATACAATCCCCTTTCCCATCAATAATCTACATGTGCCCAAGTTTTTAACTCATTCCACCCCCCCCCCCCCACCTCCTCTAACCAAAGGTACAAAGCAGAGCTGTTATTCTGAGAGTAAGGAGCAGAATGTATCATTCTTTCTTTTAATGATTAAGCACTGAAAACTTACAACAGTAGCGAGACTAACGTATTTGCCAGCTGACATACATGCATCTCCCCACAGACCAATCCACTGCCACTTGGTCAAATAATTCCGCTGCTTAAACACTCTTTGAGATCATTGGATCAAGTGCAAGAGAAAACAGAACTTCTATTTCGACTATTTACAGCATTCTTTTAGGTATGATTGTTTTAACGTAATTTTCTTTCAAATTTCTAACACTGTGCATTCACACATTTCTTAGTAAAAAAATATACATTTTGGCCAAACACAAAACATCCAAAGTAAGTGTTGCCATATGTGAAAAACATCAAAGTGCTCGTGAAAAAAAACTTTTTTTAAATTAAGCAAAAAAGTCGCTCTGATGAAAATTTCTCTTGAGTGAGTCCTGTTACGGAAAGCGTGTGTTAGTGTTGTAGCTATAAGTAAAGTTGAGATGAAAAAGTTTATCGGACAGTTGTCGCTAAAAATAAAGCTGAAATCTAAGACTCTAGATATCCACACACAATCAAGCCCACCGGCCGGTGTGTCTGTTGGAGGGGGGAGATGGGGGTGGGGTGGGAGTACCTGCTTTTCTTTTAAGACGGCTTTCATTTTCTGTTCGAGTTCTTTCACCCTGGCCTCTTCCTCTTTCCACATAGATGCCAGCACGCCCGGTGACATATGCAAGCTCCCTGAAATACGCCGTGAATGGAAAAAAAAACAACATAGTGCTATGACCAGTTAGTGAACGGGGGTCTGTTAGAGAATAACCACAAAGTAACGAAAGAGAGTGGGTAGGAGTGAGGCCAGATGCAACCGCCGCCTGCTTGCACACCCACCTGTGGACAGCACGTACCTGCTTCTCTTGCAAGATAGCATTCGCTCTCTCCTCCACGGGGCTTCCTAAAATACGCAAAGCACGCAATCAGGACGCACGAGGAGCGAAACAAATTTGTTTCTAGGCAAACAATCAGCTGAGCGAATGAAGGTGGTGACGTGAACTCAGTTAACTGGCTTCGGAGTGGCGCTGGGACCAATCGGAAAAAAAATGACCACGGTAACTTTTACGCATCCTAGATTTTAGGCAGACATCGTAAAAAGCTAAAACGCCATAGCTTCAACAAAAAAAATATGATGTCGTTATAACGAACAATACTGTACACATTTCAATGCGATTTACCACTTTGATTTCCATGAATCTACAATTTCCGAGACGTCAGCATCGGCCTTGAGATGGATGTGGGAACAGTCATAACCCAAAGTTGTGACAATTTATTTTAGACTTCAGCACTTCTCCCTTTAAGCGAGAGTAAAAACACAAGAAGACATAGAACATTTCCGATCAGAGCAAATCAGCGTCGATTCTCAGCACTTCTTTCGAGATTCACTAAATTTTACGGCGATATGGAAAGGGACGGTTTGGAATGGGATATGGGACTGTAATACATTATATATTCGATAACTCGGAATTCAATAAGTCGTAACATTCAATTCTGTAACTAGAACTGTTTCCTTGGTTCCACATAGTATCATTTGACAACTAAAAAGATTCCATAATGCGAACTATTTTGGTTCGACTGAAGTTTAAATTAACTACTTTTCTTCCTTTCCTTCAAGGTAACAACAAAGACCCCCCTCCCCCCCCCCCCCGCACATTTGAACGGTTACTGCTGAGGAATTTTTAGGCGGAACAACAGCATTCGCAGAAAACCTGAAACATCATATCCGGTACTGAAGTTGAGACGGATATAAATAAAGTGTATTCCTCACTCTTCCACATTCCAAAACAGCACATCAAAATAACGCATATAACATATGGTATAACCTTGTAAAAAGACACGTCACACGTCACTACAACTAATAGTGTGCAGGAGGAAAAAGAGATACCCGAGACCAGAAATCTGTCGCCGTCACTTATCCGCGGCGTGTCGTCATAGCTAATGTCCGAGCTCCAGGTGTATTTTACTTGTATTATGTAGTATATAGTCCGTTGCACCTACCCATCGTAGAAGGAGGATGTGAAACATTCTCGGCCACACAATCAACAAATAACAAGGCACCTACATTATCATCCGGTATTGAGATGCAGAAGATTGATAATAACGACTCACTTGCTTCGTTGAGCTTCGGTTCGGGCAGTTCTATGACGTGAACAAACACGAGACGGTTGCCAGGGCGATGCACCTTCTCCAGGTACCCTGCAAGAAAAAAAAAATAATAACAAGTTATCAGTGAAACTGATGAATGTCCCCCGCCACGAACTATGGTCGAATCGAAATATAATGCGACGCCGCACAACTTCAATATATATTTTTACTGTAGCAACAATCAAAAGCCAGGATTGAATAGCAGCTGAGATATCGCGTGCACAAAGTTGCATTGTAGGCAACAGAAATACTAAAACATTGCCTATTTTCAACAAGTCGCCATTTCGTCGTTTTTTGATCGAATCGAAAAATAATGGGACGTCGCACAACCTCAATATATATATTTTCAATGTAGCAAAAATCAAAAGCCAGGGTTGAATAGCAGCTGAGATATCGCGTGCACAAAGTTGCATTGTAGGCAACAGAAATACTAAATCATTGCTTATTTTCAACATGTCGCCATTTCGTCGTTTTTTGGTCGAATTGAAAAAATAATGCAACGTCGCACAGCTTCAATATATATATTTTCACTGTAGTAAAAATCAAAAGCCAGGGTTGAATAGCGGCTGAGATATCGTGTGCACAAACTTGCACTGCAGGCAACAGAAATAGTAA
The DNA here is from genome assembly GCA_949752745.1 of Protula sp. h YS-2021. Lineage (NCBI taxonomy): Eukaryota > Metazoa > Annelida > Polychaeta > Sabellida > Serpulidae > Protula > Protula sp. h YS-2021. The sequence goes on along the minus strand of OX457024.1, from coordinate 33,233,088 downwards.
ACCATTGCCTATTTCAACAAGTCGCCATTTCGTCATTTTTTGGTCGAATCGAAAAACAATGCGACGTCGCACAACCACAATATATATATTTTCATTGTAGCCAAAATCAAAAGCCAGGATTGAATAGTGGCTGAGATATCGCACGCACAAAGTTGCATTGTAGGCAACAGAAATACTAACATTGCCTATTTTCAACAAGTCGGAATTTCGTCTTTTTTGGTCGAATCGAAAAATAATGCGACGTCGAACAACTTCAATATATATATTTAAATATTTTCACTGTAGCAAAAATGAAAAGCCAGGGTTGAACAGCGGCTGAGATATCGCGCGCACAAATTTGTGCTTGCAAGTGTCGCCAGACTGACGGACAGACCGAATACTGTAGTCCCCCGCTCCGCGCTATGCGGCGGCGGGGGACTAACAAACAAACAGAAGACAAGCAAAATCCTGGACTGGCTTTTCTTCAATGAAATTAAGTCATAGAACTGAACCTGAAGTTGCGCAGAAAGAAAAGTTGCAGAAATTCTGTTAATGCACAGCACCCGCCCCCCCCCCCACTCTCCACAAACGAGTCGACCAACACGGAGCATACTTACAGTTAACCGCCTGCACGGACTGCTCCGATCCATCCAGGGCTATCACAACGTTCTGTTCGCCAGGCTTCAGAGTCGAGGCTGTCGACTGTGACGTCGGTCGCGTACGGCTGTCGGGCGTATCCTCAGCCTTCTTATCCTCGCCCATCTTTGGCGGACTTTTCTTCGCGTCAGCTGGTGTGGTGAACACGCTATCGTCTTCAATCTGTGAGGAGAATGAACAATCAATGTGGAGAATTAATGAACAAATAAAGGCGTGTGATATAACACAGGAAATTGGTGGGCGCAGGAGTAAATAAAAAAGTGAAAATCAATGTTTTTTACTGTTATAAATGACGATCTGTTGTGAGTAAAGACCAGGAAGACTGACATATGGAACAAGCGATTCATGAGCCATGCTGTGGGAACACCGGGTAAGCACTAAGCCTTTATGCTGCAGCAATTCAGGGCTTCACATTTACAACTGCCCGACCCGCTAGGGTAGATAAAATGTCAAGGTCGGCTAGGCCAACACCTGGAAGGGGACTTTCTTGTGCAGGAAGAGAGAGATAGAAGGCTGATGCACGGGATGAAGAGATAGCAGAAAAAACTACCAGTATTTTCCGTGACAGCCTTTCACAAAGTTTTACTATTCCCTAATTATCGCCCATTTTGGTCAATTTGACCACTTCCAAATGACCAAATCTGACCAGAAGTACCAAACGGCACATCTACAGGTCAAGACCTTTCATTTGAGCCTATTCTCAATGCTCTACGACTAACAGAACCGAAGATACAGCGTGTACAAGCGTATTTGCCTAAAACCCCAATCATCGCCCATTTTGGTCAATTTGACCACTTCCGGATGACCGAATCTGACCAAAAGTACCAAAAGGCATATTTACAGGTCGAGACCTTTTATTTGAGCCTATTCTCAATGTTGTACGACTAATAGAACCGAAGATACAGCGGGTACAAGCATATTTCCCTAAAACGCCAATTATCGCCAATTTCGGTCAATTTGACCACTTCCGGATAGCCGAATCTGACCAAAAGTGCCAAAAGGCACATCTGCAGGTCGAGACCTTTAATTTGAGCCTATTCTCAATGTTCTACGACAACTAGAACCGGAGATATGGCGTGTACAAAAAAAGCGATGACGGACAGACACCCCAACCTTAGGACCCAAACCGAAGGGCTGGGCCTAATAAACGCGATTAGTGATATCATGCAAATCACAAAACCACTTCTTCTAAAAACAACAAGTAAGTATTTGTGAAACACACGCAGGCCCCAACCGCCCCCCCAAATTCATAGGGGTATAAAGCGATGACTGACAGACGGACGACAGACACCCCAAACCTTTAGGCCCCAGTCCGAAGGGTTGGGGCCTAATTATGGCGCACAGGTTTTATGGTCAGATAACAATTTTTTACTGAGAAAAATATGTGTGTTCTTGAGATCAGGATACCGAATCCCTCATTATCGCCGACAACAAAAACAAATCCACAGTTGCAAAATCACGCTTTACTCTGGTTTGGGAGTTTCTCTGAGGTCGAAAATAATGCGTCAGGGTACTTCTCAGTGTGCTTTTAAAGAACAAGTGGATTTTTGGCCAATTTGGCCAAGATCACGTGACCAAATTTGGCCAAAATGGCCAAAAGGCACATCTACAAGTCGAGAACTTTCGAATGAGCCCAACATCAAGTCTCTAGGCCTCTGCGTTCTCGAGATATCGCCTGTACAAACACAAGTCGATTTTTGCGTTTTTTTGGCCAATTTGGCCAAGATCACGTGACCGAATTCGGCCAAAATGTTTTTCAAATGAGCCCAACATCAAGTCTCTAGGCCTCTGCGTTCTCGAGATATCACTTGTACAAAAAAGCGATGACGGACAGACAGACACCCCAAGTCTATAGGCCCCATCCCTGTAGGGTTGGGGCCTAAAAAAGAAACACTGAATGATGCTACATTAAACAATGAAAAAATTCATTATTTTCGATCTTAGCAGTAATACTGAACACCGTCCTTTTCTTTCTGGGATCCCGCGGGACCCCAGGGTCAAATTCCAGGGGTCCCGAGTCGATTATAAGGGGTCGCCGGAACGCCATGAACTTTATGCCCTGTTTAAGACATTTTAAGTGATATAAATGCATTTTATGTGCCCAAAAATCGGGTTAGTCGGGTCCTCTTTGTCCAATTTTTCATGGGGTTGGGGTGCATAGGTTGACTTTTGACTATCTCAATCCTTTTTTTTTTTCACACAAGTTCATGTATAGGTGTTTTATCTGGGTCTAGAAGGTGCAGTCAGGTACGCCTTTTTATCTTGGTCTGGATGGTCGCCACTAAGGAGGTTCACTGTACGTCTTTTTTGTTCGGTTCTGGATAATGGTCACAACGAGCAGGTTTTACTGTACGTCCTTTTTATCCTTCTTTTGATGTTGGTCATTACAACAGTTTTACTATACGTACTTTTATCCGTGTGTCGAAGGTAGTCAAAACAAGCAGATTTTACCCTACGTCTTTTTATCCGACTCTCGAAGGTAGTCACTATTTCCCGATTTAATCAGGACCTTGACGATGGTAGTTGGTAAAAGAGAAAAGCAACAAGAGGGGGGAGGAATGGATAATATATCAGGCATCTAAAACACACAGTTACAGATTATGAATAGTAACCTTAACCTTAATATGTTGTAAAATATAAACTTATGGCCGTGGACGATTTTGATGGTCATAATGACACTTTTGGCAATGGCTTGGGCATATTTAGTTTCAATATCATTCTTAGCTGCTCCTGGGGTAGAGTTCTCATAACTTGAGCAAGTACCCGCCAGTGAATTAGCATGGATACACATTTCACTTCGTTAGCCTTACGAAGATTGAACTTGGACTTTCAAAAACTTGGCAAAGATATGAATTATTTCCGTGTCACGTTCTTTACAGGTCGAGACCTTTCATTTGAGCCTAACATCAGTGCTCTACGTGTAATGGAACTGGAGATATAGCGTGTACAAACATATTTCTCTAAAACCCCAATTATCCACATTTTTGTACATTTGACCACTTCCGGATGAGCAAATCTGATCAAAATTACCAAAAGGAACATGTACAGGTCGAGACCTTTCATTCGAGCCTAACATCAATGCTCTACGTCTAATGGAACCGAAGATATAGCGTGCACAACCTGATTTTCCTAAAAACCCCAATTATTGCCCATTTGGTCCCTTTTTTCCACTTCCGGATGAACAAATCTGACAAAAATGTACAAAAGGCACATCTACAGGTCGAGCCCTTTCATTTGAACCTAACATCAAATAGAACCGTTGAGATAGCGTGCACAAGCGTAATTTCCAAAAGAACTCCAATTATCGCCTATTTTGGTCATCAATGCTCCTTTCATTTAACCTAACTATCAATGCTCTACGACCAATAGAGCCGGACATATGGCGTGTACAAAAAAAGCGATGACGGACAGACGGGCGGACTGACGGACACCCCAAACCTACAGGCCCCAATCCGAAGGGTTGGGGCCTAAAAATAACCCCAGGTCGCACAACTGCAACATATGTTATTACGTACTTCCCACAAAAAATCGCGAGTACAAAAGTGGGGGAATCGTGCCCCAACAAACAATAAATTTGGTCAAGTTTGAAGTTTCAGTTTCGTCAATTTTCGGTCAAATTCAAAAATAACACCAGGCCGCACAACTCTAGGGTGCAACATAACTAAAATTTTATTCTCGCTAACTTGGCGAGTGACTTCGTTTCATACTCGCCAGTTTGGCGAGTCACTACATTTTATACTCGCCGAACATAAATCATACAAAATAAAAACTTATTAAAATTCAGGTTTATTTTGTTTTGTGTTTTTATTGTGTTTAATTCAGCGTAAATTACTTATCAGCGCATTTATCAATTAAACCTCAACATAATCAGCGACAAATGCGGCCCTTTGCAAGCCGATTTAAATATACCACTGCACTTTTTCGTTTTTTTTTTTTTTGTTTGGTCAAAGATAATAAATGCCAAAGATAATAAAAAATTCGGTCAACAAAAACTACACATAAAGTTTAACGAAAAATCATGGAGAAAAATTATAGTTCAACATGATATCAAACATTTAAATCATAAAGAGTGTTTCAGTTTTTTATCTAAGTATTTTTTTTGTCGTAAACTATTTGTATTGATGATCACTGAAACCTATTGAAAATAAGCTAAAGTCAAATTTTTTGAGTTTGTACACATTCTCAAATGTTTGAGCGTTGACTAATCCAGTCTCACGTAAAAACCGGTGAACATGTGCTTCAGACAACTCATTATCCGCCTCTTCGAAGTTCTTTGTCCTTCCGTTTTCTGGTCGTTTTCGTCCGAATCGCTGTCAGCATCTGACACGGGCGATTTTCTGTTGTTCGTGAGCGATTCTGCGATTAACGGACTGCAACCAAAACTGAACAGCACTCTTCGGACTGTAGTCTGCTACATTTTCCGACAACAACGAAATGACAAGTCTGTCGTTCAGATTTTCCGAACCCATTCGGGCTCTGAACTTGGTCTTGGTTCGCTTCAAGAGTGAAAACCCACGTTCGTTCTCTTCGCTGCTCGCGGGTAAAGATAGTATCAAATCGATAAGTCTAAGAACGCGTGGACAGTCGTCAGTGTAGGACTCGTACACATCTTTGTTGCAATGGCTTTATTTTCTCTTTATCTTCGCTTGTTGAGTGATGTTCTTCGCTGCTAGACGCGCTGTGTGGGTAACATTTTTAGTTGTTTTATTTCTCGACCTTCTATCCTTTGTTCCAGATGAGGAAGGTTGCTCGGAGTTTTCGTCCAGACGCGGACGTTTAGCGACAAATTTATCCATATTCAGTCCTTTTGTATAGATTTTGCATTCTGTTATGTATCCTTACTTTCATAAATGGAACAAAAAGAATGGTCACAGCGATTGTTTTATAAATAGGATTAAGTGCAGGAAATGCGCTGTGTGAAATTTACATGTTAAGTGATGTATAAAGTAAAGTCAAAGGAAATATAGTCAGGCTGAGTTACCGCCAATATTGATAAATTTTCATAATAAACTTAAATTTATACTCGCCAAACCAGTTTTGCGTAAAAATCATACTCGCCAGTTTGGCGAGTGTGATTTGATTCATACTCGCCAACCCAAATTTTCACTCGCCATGGCGAGTTGGCGAGTGCTTATGTTGCACCCTGCAACTCCAACACATAGTTGCTTCCCATAAAAAATCAAAAGCCTGCGGTGAAACGTGAGGGAGTAATCGCGCGTGCAAAAGTTTGGGCACTGGTGGGGGACAGACGGAAGGACAGACGGACAACAAGCGTTTATAAGTCCCCCGCTCCGCGCGTCCCGCGGCGGCGGGGAACTAATAATTACACCGTGTTTGAAGTCGATCCGATTTTCCGCTATCGAGAAATTTTACCCAATGACGTCATATGCCGTTTTCTTTCGTTCTACTTGGAGCATATTTGACAGCATCTTTCGGACTAAGCACCATTCCTACCAAGTTTCAAGCTTCTCCGATGTTCAGCGGATGAGAAATGTACATATATAACATTTTAACGTGATGACGTCATACGCCTTTCATAATTTCGCTACACCAGCCAAAAGTTGACAGAACACCTGCGACTGACCCAAAGAACACCCACACGAAATTTCAAGTCCATACGACTTTCTTGTACACAAGCCCTTGTCTAAAGTATATGTATACTTTCACGTGATGGCGTCACACAATGTGGACTCCTGCGATTTATAAATAACAGGAATTCGTAGTTCATATGTTTTAATTGCAATCGACATACAGACTAGATGACAAGGGTGTAAATGTACTTCAAAACCTGTGATTGTAAGATGACAGCACAGGACACGGCAGAAGCTCTGATTGCATTTGAGATCAAAGCTCGTCAGATAATATGACTGCAGTTATGTACCTTTTATACCTTTATAATCAGTTATCATAAAATAACGATTACAGAATACCGGAGGCTGCTTACAAGTTCAAATATAATTGTTTAAGTGGGGGGGGGGGGGGGGGGGGGGGGGTTAGGTCCTCTCCATATGGGGGATGGGGGGGGTGGGGGGTTGGCATGGGGGTTATGTGCGCGGGGGGTTCGGTCCTGGGGGGTTTGGCGGGGGGGGGGGGGTTCTGTCCGGAACCCCATGCAGTGGTCCCACCAAGTTTCAACTTTCTTCAATGTTCAGCGGCTGTGAAATGTAACATACAAAATTTTAACGTTATGATGTCATGGGCGGCACTCGTTCGTTGTACTCGCGACAAAATTTGACAGAACCTCTCAGCTCTAACAAGTAACAATCCAACCAAGTTCAAACTTTCTCCGATTTTCAGCGGCTGAGAAATCTTACATACAAAATTTTAATAATAACGTCATACAACTTCCTTAATAAGGTACCCTTCTTCGAAAGTTGACAGAACCGTCCGAATTATCCAAGGAATGAAAAGCTCTAGTTTGAAGCCTTCCCGCCTTTTTTTCTTGAGATATTGTGCACACATTTTGTTCACAACAGACTGACACACACACACACACAGCACGTACAAACACTTTGTCTCCCCTTGGTCGAGGAGACACAATTCTACTCGAAAGGACAACGTGATTTTAAAAATATTATGTTTTGCCAAGTTTTTTTTTTCATTTCGCCTTTGAGAAAGACATTCTCGTTTACGAGTATGTACGCCCAATCACACTTTTGGCGTTTCGAATAAAATGCGCAAGAATTTTGCATTTTGACTGCACGGGGAACCGGGTAAAAGAAATGAAAAAAAAAAAAAAACTGACAGGAGAAATATCGCAAAAAAGCTCATACTCGTAACGAAAAGAAATTGAAACTAAAAAACTATCTGTTAATACTCTTAATAGATTTTTAAAATAATATATAGGTTGCTAAAAAAAATTCAATTGCTCTTTGGCGAAGTCTCTCTGCCATTTTCACCCGGTTAGTTTGTGATCAAAACATACAATTTTGTGCTTTTTATTCAGTACTCGTTCACCAGACCCCAGTGCCTCAGGTTAGTTTTTCTTGCAGCTAGCTCGTACGCCCAAAGTGTGATTTATCTTATAAAGCCAGATCACACTTTGGGCGTTCCCAATAAAAATGCGCAAACATTCTGCGTTTCGAATAAAAATAAAAGTAAACAATGAAAGAAATGACAGAGAGATTTCGCCTAAATGTGAAATTTATCTTGCACCAAAGAGCAATCGGTTCACTCGCAGTCAAAATCTAAAATTCTTGCGCCTTTTTTATACACCAAATCACATATTGGATGTTTCGAATAAAGTGCGCAAGAATTTTGAATTTCGACTGCTAAGGAACCGGGTAAAAATAATGAAAGAAATGTTAGAAAAATTAGGAAGAACAAAAACAGCCCCTACTCGGAACATAAAAGTAATTGAAACTAATTGTTAATACTTTTAATTATTTTTTAAAATAGCAGACGGGTTGTTAAAAACTCGATTGCTCTCCAGTGGAAGAGAAATTGGACATTTAGTCGAAATCTCTATATCATTTCTTTCATTTTTACCCGGTTATTTTATTCAAAATTCAGAATTTCTGCGCATTTTCGTTGGGAACGCATAAAGTGTGATTTGGCTTATTCGAAACACTTAAGTGTAATTTGGCTCATAAAAGTCGGAGATGGTTCCATTTTATCATGGACATACACGGCCCATTAGTCATTTGTCAAATCTTACCCCATTGGTTTCTTTTTTGCTTTCTTTCTCTGACATTATCTATTTTATGAAGCTAAAAATTTCAAAAACACAAATAAAGTGACACCAGCGTGCTTTGTTTATTTTTATCGAAAGCGTTGTTGTCCAACAGCCAATCTCTACGGCGTTTCGGTCGTTGTGTATAACACCTTTTTACTTCGCAGACCCACTGAAATTTTCAGGAAAAAAAGTACTTATAAAGAAAGGAAGTACTTTTTGAAATATCCATCTGCTTTAAGTTTATACCAAACACGTAGATTCCATCAGAGGTCAGCTGTTTTATCACAACGTTATGGCAATTTATCTTGTATCAATATTTTATTGCCAAAAAGATTGCGGATTTTATCCCGTTTTTTTTTCCCGTTGATATCGCTAATTCTTTCCAGGCCTTAACGAGGTTGAAAAGCGATAACAGTATTACTGAAGAGCCAATAAAAGACTTTCTTCTATTTTGATATCTTTATTAATTTATTTAATATAACGCATTGTGCTTCATTAACAGTAACTTAATAATGATTTGAAAACAACAACATTATGAACAAAAAAAACGGAGAAAGTGCATACATAATCTTGCCTTGTCACAGTTTGTCAGTTGTTTGTCAAAATTTGTCAATTTAATTGTCAGTTTGACAAGTTTGACATTGTCAGGTCTTGACGAGTTTCTGACCAATGGCTCGTGAGAAACACTTCTTTCTAATTTGTCAGAAACTTGACACAAATTTGTCCAGTATTGCGTCGCCATGACGTCACATCCATTTAAAAACAACTGTAAACACGTGGAAATTTCAAATTTCTAATTGCAAAGAACATCACTAGAAAATTTACATTAATACGTCTCAAGTGCACTCATCGTATTCTCTGCATGTTTTGAAATAAGTTGTGATGTTAATTTACTGCAATACGTATCCCTTGGATTGAAAGTGTCAAAGGTAAATCAAGCCAGCAGAGTAAATGGCTAGCTGAATACATAGATGTCAACACAAGGAAGAGAAAAGTAGCAAAAAAAACCCATGTGAGGAAGACTTTTACGAATTGGTGAACAATGCCATATTTGGCAAAACCATGGAGAATCTGATGAAACGAATTGATAGTAGAATTGATTCACAACGAGAAACGTTTAAAAAATGGTGGTTGCTAAGCCTACATTAGTAGGGGAAAACAAGGGTTCTGGACCAAGGTTCTGGACCAGGAAGTGACGTCATTTTACCCCCCACCTCCCTAGGCGAGCAACATTCTATCAAGTCAGCAGGCTTAGTTACACACAGCAATTTGATCACATGCAAAATCGGTGTGCTACAGGACAGGTGGCAAAAATCAAGACCCCCCCCTAGCCGGCAGTCGGGACAGATCCCCCTCCCCAGCCGGCAGTCGAGACAGACCCTATGGTTATAAAGTGGGGACCACCCCCCCCCCCCCTAGCCGGCATTCGGGACAGACCGCCCCTAGCCGGCAGTTGGGACAGATCCCCCCATGTGGCAGTCGAGACAGACCTTATGGTTATAGATTGAGGAGCCCCCCCCCCCCCGGTAGCTCGCATATACTGTGAGGACACCTGCTTGTATGCAGTAGTATATAAATGGAGGTTACAGACTACATTTCTCAAAACAAGCGGCAAGATGTCTACAAGTCGTACAGTTACAGTGATGCGGAACGGAAAGGCAGTGACGCTGACAACAGAATGTTACAAGTGTTGGGTGTGAGTAGGATAAAAGTGGGGCTCCGAAAACAGGAAGCGACGTTATAATGACGTCAGGAGGTGTTTTCGGAGCCCCATGGGGTTCCGAAAACAGTGACGTCATATTGACGTCATATGGTTGTCATATGGTTGTCATATGGTTGTCATATGGTTACCATATGGTTGCCATATGGACGTCATAATGACGTCAGGAGGTGTTTTCGGAGCCCCATGGGGTTCCGAAAACAGTGACGTCATATTGACGTCATATTGACGTCATATGGACGTGTTATTGACGTGATATGGAGATCATATGGAGATCATATGGAGATCATATGGAGGTCATATTGAGGTCATATGAACGTCATATGAACGTCATAATGACGTAATATGGAGAGTGGGCGGCCATTCAAACGGGCGGCCATTCAAACGACCATTCAAACGGGCGGCCTTTCAAACAACCATCCAACGGCAGACGGACAGATGAGACACCTCCCCAAACGTACAAGTTCTCCATTTTATAAATAGAGAACTCATAGCTACATGGTTAGAGCTCACCTATAAAGCCCCCCTTAAAGTCAAAAGGGTGTATAAAAAAGGGGTATAAAAAATAGTCCCCTTTTTTTTCTTTTTTTTTAAAGCATTTCCCACACTCTCATGCATACACATACATACTAACACCATGACACGATTAGCGCTTATTTCGTATTAGTGGATGGCCCTTAGAAGGGCCGGCAGGTTTTTGCTGCCAGACTTAGAAAAATTCGACGATGTCTTGGACTGGCCTTGCGCAGTATGTTAATTGCTGGCTGTTGAAAACGTAATGATCCGTTTTCAGTCCGCAGGTGAAGCATGCAGTCGTGTATTCATCAGCAAGCGCCGTCATGTGAGTCCAAATTGCAGCGCAGTAAATACATGATTGATGGCCGCAATCCACAGCAATAACGCGATCAGGACTGAGCATGCAGCCGCATGAGATACATATGTCGAGGTCTTGCTGGAGGAAGAATCTTCCCCATGCTGGATACTCTTCCTCCTCAAGTCTTGATGGTATCGATTCCCCCAGCATGGTGCATCGGAAGTAAGCCTCGACGTAATGTCCCTGCTCAATATTTTCCAACCGCTTTCCCAGCGTCACCCTCCGGTTAAAAAAGACCGGAACACAGAGGACCTTGGCGTTGGCAGGGTTCGGCAGCATCTGGTAGAAAAATCTCTCAGGCTGGAACGCTGGCGGCACCATCGGCACTTGCACCTCCCTGACTTCCCTCACCGTGAGAACATCGTTTAACGCATAGAAGAGCTCTATAGCCGTGAGAGATGAAAGCGGTTGTGAGCCTGCACTGAAATGGCTACCACTTATATACCACTTAAAGCAAGGACCCCCCCCCCCTAGGCAGCGGATATGAAGCAAGGACCCCCCCCCCGCAGCAGATATGAAGCAAGGACCCCCCCTAGGCAGCGGATATGAAGCAAGGACCCCCCTGGGCAGCGGATATGAAGCAAGGACCCCCCCAGTCAGCATATAATGCGAGGATGGTCGCTAGTAGTATATAAAGGTGGGTTACAGCTGCATTATCCAACACAAGCAGCAAGATGTCGACAAGTCGTAAAATCACAGTGATGCGAAACGGCAAGGCAGTGACGCTAACGACTGAGTGTTATAAGTGTTGGGTATGGTTGGAGTACCCAGGTCAACCACACAACTGCCCGGTGCACCACAATGCACCACGACATTACTGCTGCAAAACTTGCGGTGGACTGCTCTGGTACAAGTTTACTGCGAGATTGCCAGGACCGGAGCCATGCACGGACTGCTGGTGGTGCGGTGCGATGCTGAAAAATTTGGCTACCTTAACTTCCATCCGTTCAAGTGTGCACGAAGACCGTTCTCCATGGAACAATTTTACAGATATCAGTGTGATTGCGGAAATCCGACTTGTTGGTGAAGAGCCAACTCACTAACATCTTTCGGCCCTTCTAAGGGCCATCCTCTGCTGTGAAATGAAAACGCAAATTCTGTCTATGTATGAGTGTGTATAAAAGGGGTATGTCTGAGATTACATTTCAGCATTTCAGTTTCAGCAGTTGACGGAACAACAACCAGCTATGATGAAAAGTGAAGAGCATGGGAAAGGAGTAAAGAGACAAAGGATGGAAGAAGATGACATTTGGCCATACGGTCAAGTTCAGTGTATGGAATGCAATGTGAAATTTCCATCTATGGATACTTATGAGACACACACATGCAGTAGAGCTAAGATGAAAGGAGCAAAGAGACAAAAGATGGAAGAAGATGACATTTGGCCATACGGTCAAGTTCAGTGTTTGGAATGCAATGTAAAATTTCCATCTATGGATACTTATGAGGCACATGCATGCATACCAGCTGAGATGGACAATGTGTCTCATGAAGAACATGTTTCAAAGAAACAAAAGACAGGACAAGTAGGGAGAGGTAGAAGGCTGCTTAGTCTTGGTGAAAACGCGCAGGAAAAACGGTTTGAATCTGAGGATGGATCAGATTTACTGCTTGAAATGCGACAGCAAGAGAACCGTATCAAGGCACATTTGTTGGAGACCTTAAACCATGGAATGAAATGGTACATTGTCGTGCATGCACGTTTCAAGAAACTGACAGCAAATGATGAAGGTGTTATTGTAGAACAAGTGGATAATGCATTTATCAGCAGTCCAACATATGCAGCATACAATCCAGCGGATATTGAGAAGGACTTGCCAGAAGCCTATAAAGAATTATTTACCAAGTTTGACGAACATGAGCGACAAGGCTCTGGCTGGGTATTGGATCACATACTGTACATTGAAGTACATACAGCTACGTTGGTTCCTCTAGAAGCGAGTAGTTATATTCCACTATCGAAGAAAGTGAAGAAAACAGAAGGTGTGATAAACATTAAGAATGATGATAACAAGTGTTTCTTATGGTCAGTATTGGCTTACCTTCCCCCTCATGGCAACAATCCAAATCGCGTGAATCATTACAAGCCATTTGAGAAGGAATTAAAGGTAGAGGGTATGACATTTCCGACACCAATTACTGACATTCCAAAGTTTGAAAAGGAGAACGATGTAGCCATCAACGTGTTTGGATATGAACAAGATGTACTTGTTCCAATACAACTTAGTCGAAACGTCAGTGTGAGAGAAATCAACTTACTTCTGATTAGCAATGACAACACGAGGCATTACTGCCTCATCAAGAATTTTAGCAGACTTATGTCTTATCGATCAAAGCATAAGGGTACATATTTTTATTGTTTCAACTGTCTTCACGGGTTTGTACGACAAGATCTTTTAGATAAACATCGTGAAGTGTGTGGCAAGAATGGAGCACAACGTTTATCATTTCCCAAGGAACCCTTCATCAAGTTTAAGAATGTGGCTAAACAGCAGCGAGCACCTTTTGTGATTTATGCCGACTTTGAATGTTTCACGCAAAAGCATGAAGAAGGAGACAAGTATCAACATCATCGTCCAAACAGCTTTGCCTATGTGGTTGTGAGCCAGTACGACACACGTGCACCAGTTGTGTATCGAGGAGACAATGCTGTGAAAGTCTTTTTAGACCATATGGTGAATGAACGTGATCGTATTGTACGTGGTTTAGAGCGGCCAAAGGAAATGGTGATGACTCGTGAAGACAAAGAGAATTTCAAAAACGCTGTTGATTGCTACATTTGTCATGAACCTCTAGGAGCAGATCGTGTGAGAGATCATGACCATATCAATGGCAAATATCGTGGAGCAGCACACAATGAATGCAACTTACAATTCCGACTTAGAAAAGATCAGCAAGGGAATAAAGATTCTTTTATCATTCCCGTGTTTTTCCACAATTTGCGAGGCTATGACAGTCACCTAATCATGGAGGAAATTGGGAACTTCAAAGGTGAAACGATTACAGTCATTCCCAACACCATTGAGAAATATATTGCATTCACCATGAGCAATCTGAAATTTACAGACAACTTTCAGTTCATGAGTACCTCTCTACAGAAGTTGGTATCCAACCTTGCAGCAGAAGGGAAAGATAACTTCTACAACATGACCTCTCACATTCATGATAGTGACCAACAAGATTTGTTGTTGAGAAAGGGAGTGTACCCCTACGATTATGTGGACGAACCATCCAAGTTTGCTGAAACACAGCTGCCATCAAAGGACAAGTTTTATAGTCAGCTTAGCGAAGAGGACATTAGCGATGAGGATTATGCGCATGCACAGAAGGTGTGGGATACATTCAACTGTACCACATTTGGTGAATACCACGACCTGTACCTGAAATCAGATGTGTTATTACTAGCTGACGTGTTTGAAAATTTTCGTCAAGTATGCCTCAACACATATGAATTGGATCCTGCTCACTACTATACAGCACCAGGACTGTCGTGGGGTGCAATGTTGAAAGCGACAAAGGTGAAGTTGGAATTGATCAATGACATTGACATGTATCAAATGGTTGAGCAAGGCATACGCGGAGGAATATCTGTGATCACACACAAAGCGAATAATCCCTACGTAGCAGATTACAATTCTGAGATACCAAGCAACTATCTGATGTACCTCGACGCAAACAACTTGTATGGCTGGGCCATGTCACAAAGCATGCCGCAAAGAGGATTTATGTGGGTGAGCGAGCCAGAATCCCTCCACTTCATGGATGTAGCTGAAGATGACGACATTGGATTCATTTTGGAAGTGGATTTAGAATATCCAAATTCAATCCATGAGCATCATAATCACTATCCAGTGGCTTCAGAACGGAAATGTGTCAAAGTTGGAGAATTGTCAGAGCACAGTCAGAAGCTGCGGAAAGATCTAAACATGAAAGAGAAACCCAGTGAAAAGCTCATTCCTAACTTGTCTGACAAGAAGAAATATGTACTTCATTACAGGAATTTACAACAGTACGTCTCACTAGGGTTGAAAGTCACTAAAGTTCATCGCGCCATCATGTTTGAACAGAGCAAATGGTTGGCAAAATACATTACCTTGAACACGGAAAAGAGAAAATTGGCCAAGAACCCATTTGAGAAAGACTTCTTCAAACTGATGAACAACTCGGTGTTTGGCAAAACCATGGAAAATGTGAGAAAGCGAATCAATGTTGAACTTGTTCACAAGGAAAAGCGGTTCAAGAAACTTGTAGCCAAACCTTCTTTCCACAAATTCAAAATTTTCAACGAAGATTTGACCGCGGTACATTTGCGCAAAGTGGATTTGCTTCTGGATAAACCCATTCAAGTTGGCTTCACCATTCTTGACCTCAGCAAAGTGCTTATGTTCAACTTTCATTACAACTACATCATGGTCAAGTATCCCAATGCCAAGTTGTTGTTCAGCGACACCGACAGTCTATGTTACGACATAGAAACGGAAGATATCTACAAGGATATGCAGCAAGATGCTAACCTGTTCGACACAAGTGACTATCCGCCAGATCATTTCCTACATTTCAACGTGAACAAAAAAGTGCTTGGGAAAATGAAAGATGAGACGGCAGGCGTCCCCATTGAAGAGTTTGTTGGACTCAGACCGAAAATGTACAGTTTATTGTGTGGTGGGAAAGAAAAACATACAGCTAAATGCATCACTCGAGCTTGTCAAAGACGTATTAAACATGCGCAGTATAGAGACAGCTTGTTCAACCAAACTCAAACGATGGCTACAGGACACATTATTCGAAGTCATAGTCACCAGCTTTTCTCGGAGAAGATTAGGAAGGTAGCCCTCTCCCCATATGACGACAAGCGATATGTGCTGAATGATGCCTATTCCACTTTAGCGCATGGACATTACAAGGCTGTGGTATAAAAGGGGGAGGTCCTCCAATGGAAGAGTTATTTGAGGTGTGAACATTGAAGCGTTAACATGGAATGTGAAAGTCGTAAGAGATCTACAACTGATATGGATACTCTTGCAGATACAGTTAAAGACTTAAAAGTGAAAAATCCCACCACTACCATCAAGAAATTGAAAGTGGAGACGGCACCAACACCACAGTCGTGGGATGGAATGCTTTCTCTAGGAAATGGAAAGTAGATCAAGATTATGAAACAAAGCAATGAAGGTGTGGTAAACATTCGCAAGTACCTGAGAGATGAGGGAACTGGAAAAAACCGTCCAACGAAAAAGGGAATTTTGCTGACAATACCTGAATGGAAAATGCTGAAGAAGCAAGTGAAAGAAGTGGATAAAAGGCTTCGCAGACAAGAAGACAGCTCATAACAAGGTAAAAACATGAATGCACTCATGCTGAACGGTGGTGCTTACCTTACTGTAAATGATAGGAATGAAGTGATACTAGGTTCTCAGATAAGTTATCATCGGTTTAAACCTGAAGTGTGGAAAGACTTTAAAAACATACCACTTGAACCTGGGTTTAAACGTAGACTTGAAAATAAAGTGGAAGTGACGGTAGCTGAATATGATTCTAACATACGTGTAGAAATCTGTAGAAATCTTTTACAGGATTATCCAGAGGATTATAAGGGAGTTGTGCCAGATACACCATATACAGATTTGATCCTCTTTGATATCAAGAACTGGCGCGCAGTCTTACGATTCCTAGAAGCTATACAACATCCACTCTTCACCATCTTGCGAGCATAAAAACGTCATTGCAGACAAGGAGACAGCTCATAGTTCATCTGACTGTTGAACGAGATGGAAGACTTTTTATCGGAATATGAACCTATTTCACATGGATTCTCATATCTGAGAAACTTATGTGATGACATTGTGCTAAGACATTTTGGAAAGTATATCATTCTATCAACTGACGAACAATCTGTGTTGAAAGACCATCTAGAGAAGTTCAGAATACCTTTCTCCTAATACTCTCAGAGGATTTAGAAGTGCGTGTGACTGAGAACTGCCTAGACGTGTTTGTACAATTTCGTCAATATGACGAGCCTACAGAACGCTACGACTACATCACCCTCAACACAGTGGAATGGTACGCTCTGTTGCAAGCATTGGATTGGAAAGAACCTAACGCTTGAATTCAAAGAGGAAGGAGTGCAACTCATGCGAGGCACCAAGTCCATTGAGCTGACGCATCCCATGTGTGTTATGGTGATGGACATTGACATGAATGATCATGGATATGAACTGAAACTGTCTGAACATGAAGATGTTAAAATAATAAAGTTTGGTAATGGACAGTGTTATGCTAGTTTTCATAGCATTTACAAACGTGGATGTAATGTCTATGATACATATATTAATTTAGATTGGTATGAATGGCATGTGTTTATTGATGTATTGAATGTATTTGTAAAATAAAAATTTAATGTAAAATAATTGTTAAAATGTAAATAATGTATAACACAATAAAAAAGAATGTTGTATAAAACTGTCTTGTTTATTTACAATATTCATAATACAATTCACAATTACCAACAACTTAACTAATACAACTTAACTAATACATCAATAAAATAATGGTTTATACTGTCTATATACAAAATCCTTTACAACAAAATCACCATCACTTCTTCTTAATACATCAATGATTTCAAAAGGACTATGTCCTCGAGCTCTTTGAATTATATAATACACACAATAAAATCCACATGTAGATGATATCGGTGTTTGTAATGGAACTAAATTATAAATGAAATTAAACTTTAAAAACTTATTCAAACGACTGTCTATAGGTAAAAGTCCATAAGAGTCAAAATATTCTGCAGGGTCTTCGTCATAATATACTGCCACCCAATGCTCTCCTGGCTCATCATGATCGTCTGTGTTGATGACATAGGCACCGTGTTGTAAAGATGGTAACTGGTCCATGGCAAACACACCTTGAAACAAGTCTTTTGTCGTGGCATCATGGGATAGGATGGCTTCTATCTGCTTCGTGTTCATGACTGGTAGTCGAATTGAATGCTACGATTTGCACTTATTTCAACAATGTTATCAAATTCAGCATACACTATAACATTGACTGTATTTTGCAAGGCACCAGCAAAATTCATTTCTAGTCTCAAATTCCCATATTTGATAAGGGCATAATGATCAGCACCATCATAATCAGGTGTTAAGTCAAAAGAAAACAAAGAATAATCTCTAGGCCAATCTTCCCGTTTGATAATGGAACTTTTCTCACCATCCAATCTATCAAAAGATTTGTAAAGAGTTTCAAAAGCATCAAGATATTTGTCTTGATTTATATCAAGCTTGAGAGGTTTGGATAGGACTGGTTCACCATCAGAGTAAAGCTGCATAAAGTTAAGATTAAAATGTTCAAAATTGTATGGATTTCTCAATACTGTTCCAGCAAAGGATTCATTATGAACCATTCCAATGACAATACGTTTTGGTAATTGGCCTAGAAAGATGCTATCTTTCACAAAAGATTGGAAAAGCTAAAACTTAACATTCTTTTCTATTAACAATAAACTTAGCAGGACTTTTCATCAATGCATCTGCATGTCCCAACTGAATACCTGGACTAACCCTCACTTTGCGAATGGTTAAAAACGCTTCTCTCACTTCTACTTTAAAACCATTATTTGCAGCCATTAATACATATCCATCTTTTTGTCTGTGTAAACGTAATTTCATACTAACACCATTGGGAAGATAACGATCCTGCTCAAACAAATCTACCCTTAAACCACCTGTAAGCATAAACTCACGGCTTAGACGTGTATACAAATAGCGATTATGTAAACCATTATTTCCTGTTTCAGCTATATCACCACCTTCAATATTTACATGAAAACCTGATACATATCTTTCATGATTAGGTCTTTTCACCTCATGAGTATTCATTGACCCGGCAGTATCTTTAAAGATGAGACGCATAGAGCGCTCAGAATTGAGACTTTCTTCCGAGTCATGAATGAGATGAGATATGATGCTGGTATAACCATGGGTATTGTTACTATGTGATATCAAACGATCATTTAGAAATAATTCAATATTGGACCATAACCCATTAAACAAATCATTGATACATGACACGTTATCATCTACACCCCACAGTGTTCCATCAGCCTTGACAATGCGACATACAATATGGAGTTTACTGTTCTTTAAATCTAGATATTCTTCTGTACTCGCAGGAATGTAGAATTCTATTGGAGCACCCTCTCTAATGGTAGTCATTGGTTGATAGTCTACATTATAACTTTTTTCTACAGCAGTTTGCGTTGGTGGTATGTGAAACCATTCTAATGGAGAAAGGCTACATTCACAAGAATGATTATGAATTAAAGAAATGATTAAAAAATATCTTTCTTATGTTTTTTTGATGTTATCCGTTTAGCTGCCTTTCGCCTTCTGACACGTTTTGCTCGTTTCGGTCTCTTTTGTCCTCGTAACCCACCACCAAACATACGTTGTGCTACTCGACCTGTAACATCTTTCGCAATATCTTTTGCAGCCCTTTTAAGATGTGGTGCAACGATTTTAGCCACTGTCTTAAGCAGTGGAATAGCTTTTCGAGCCAATGATCCCAGTATTGAACCAATACCATCTCCATATTGTATTCGCGCTCCTTTAAATCCTGGTAATTCTCCACCCACTTGGCGAAGAAAATGGTTGCGATATATAGATGGATTGTGTGTGTATGCTTTCATAATGCTTTTGGTCGAAAATGAAGTTTACAGATCACCTTTCCAGTTTGAAATGGAACATTATAGCCTGTGTCGTCCTTAATATTCATTTCTATCACGTCAAATTTGGATGTGTTTACAGGAACATAATGAGGTTCTCCATAAGTTTTCATGATAATGTCTCCATCATGTCCTTGTATTCCAACAGAACGTAGCAAAGGGACATAATAATCACCAACAACTTGTGGCTCACAAATACTACAGTACACATAAAGTGTATAAAATCCCTGTTTCACACCAGCTTTATGTTCAGCTGTGCACGTTTCAGTATACCATTGATCTGGGATAAATCCTAAAATCTCAGCTAATCCAGTGGAGAATGATACTTCAAAGCCATAATTTAGAAATAATTTTATCATACTTTATCTGAATAGCTTCTTTAAGGTCATCTTTCATAGAATTAGTTGCTTCTTTATTGACTGCCTGACATATCTCTTGTATGGATCTGTAGTAACCATAAGGAATATTGATTGTGTCAAGAGCAACATTATTCACTGGTTGTTGTCGATACTGAATAGAATAGTCCATTCCATGCCTCATGGTTGTCCATGTATGTGGATATTGAATTTCAACTAAGGCCACTTCATATTTTCCGTTCAGATAGATAGTTCGAGGCATACGAATTTGATAATTTGAAGTCTTGTTGTTGGGATAATAGTTCATACTAGCATTGCTGGGTAAAGTAATGTAAAAACTTGTTGACTCCATGGTAGCTAAATCGTTTATGTGATGTAGATAGACTAGATGTGTATATACATTACTTCATGTTTGACACTCTTCATCCTCACTTTCTACATTGCTGTCTACATTATTGTCTAAATTGCTATCTACATGATCTAAATTGGTATCTACTACTTCTCCCTGACAACAAGCACTAACACACCTAATTTTTACAGGAATAATATTTTTATTTCCATTTTCTTTACAACAACAACACCATAACTCTTTAATCCATGTTAAAAAGTTTCCCATCCTTCTGGAAAAAATCTTTGTTGACGTTGTTGTTGCTCTTTTGTAATATCTTCACGAGTTTTCTTTTTGCCAAAAACAGTTTTTGGAATATTAGCGTCTACAATTTCCTCAATAAACTGCTTCCAACCACGCGGTGGTTCTCGTCGTTCTTTTCTTTTTGTAGCAACCAATGCTTCTTTCAACAAATGAATAATGTTAGAATTTGTAATGACAGTACCTGTTTTTAAAACAAGTTCATTTTTATCTGTCCATCTCGTACCATATTTCTTAAGTTCTGCCAGAAGTTGTGTTAGTTTTATATGATAAATAGGTTAAAAATGGTTTAGAAACTGTTGGGACTTTTCTGATTTTTCTGCATTAGATGCTGTAACAGACTTTTTTCGCTGTTGTTGTGATTGAATTGTTCGCAAATGACGTCCAAGCACTTGAGACATTTCTATTGCTTTTTCACGAGTTCGTTTCCCACGTAAAAGTTTATTCACTTTCGTTTTGATTTCAACATCCTTTCCCTTCTTTTCTAACAACATTTTATATTCATATTCAGGAATGAGAACCATTTTCAAAGTATGTTTCATTTAACAGCAACTGAGCTAACAAGGGTAATGCAAATTTAGCAATAGCTCCAATAAATCCTCCTTTCTGATTAACCAACTTCTTTTTTCTTCGAAGTGATATCTTCTTATTTGCCAGTGTACGTAGGGTATGACGTTCACGCTTGAATAACTTATACCTTTTTGAGCTTAAGGGTAAATGTCCCCGCAATATATTCAAACAAATTTCAAACAAGCTAGTTAATTCCTCCTTAGTAGCTTGTTGTAGTAAGGATTTACGTCGTTTAGGCCCGCTGCGTGCGAGCAAGTGAAGGAAAGGTTGATTCGCTTGAATACGTTTAGACATCTTGGCTGCGAATGGTTAAATGACTTGGTTCTTGTTCATACGCTACCTTATCAACATATACGTAATGTGTATCTTTTGGTAAAATGCCTGTGCGAATACGTAGTTGATCATTTGTCTTCGGCTTCAAATCAATGAATAAATAGCCATGAGGTTTGCTGGTAGCATCTTGATAGGCTTCTATGAGAAATTGAGATTTTCCAGGATACATTTGTCGCGCTAATGTACTTATTTGTTGACTGTCTCTAGGATTTTTAAACAGAATGATGTAATGTGTATTCAAACTAATATTACGCATTTCTCTACCATGATGAAACAAATTATGCACAATAAAAATAATGCTTAGATTTTGATGACTGCTGCCAACACTAAAGAGACGTGTCATGCGTTCATCACTATGGCATTTGGTCATTAAGTCATCAATGATGAGTAAATTTGGTTTTTTCGGGTTAAAACGCTCTTCAATGTTATCTGGAATACCTTGGTAAAATTCCACACCTTTCATTCCCTTATACAAAGGATGATCTGCTGCATAGAGCCATTAAATGGTTTTTGGAGAGGGTTTAATTAACTTTTGTTCTAGAATTTCTCTAACTAGAGAAGTTTTACCACTGCCTGTAGGTCCAGAGACCAAACACGTGAATGGATGCTTCATTTTCGAATATCTGTTTCTTTCACCCAACTGTTAAACTTCTTTGGCCAACCTAACCACTTCACAAATAATTCTTTAACACCTCGTCTTTTTCGTGTTTTCAAGACCTTTTCAATTCTGTAGACTGATTCAATATCTTTTGTCACTTTCTGCAGTTCTTCTTCATAAAAATGTCCATCAATATCTTCATCCAAAAGTCTTTCACACGATACAAGTGTATTCCTTGCTTCTTACAACGATGTGTGATAATGAATACTTCTTGCGTCCACTTTATATGATAATCCCGTTGAAATACATATTTCATGTGAGAAATGCGAACCTGATCACCAATTTTAAATTTATAGGGTTTTTTCTTCTTTGGTTTTAATTTCAATTTGTCTACATACATATACTTCCACACTTTCGATTCTATGTCTTTACGAATATCTGCAGGAGCATACTTATTAGGGAGGGAGCCATGAGGTCTATGGTTATAATTATATACTAAGTCTGGAAGGATGTCCATATATCGATACGTTTGATTATGAAGGAAATATCGATACATCATTCCCTTTAGAGTACGAATGACTCTCTCAGCAAAGTTGGCTTTGGTTTCATTCTTTGTCGTATAGGCATGTATTCCCTCCTTCTTCAAAAATGCTTTCACCCATCTGTTTTTAAATTCAGTTCCTTTATCTGACCTTAGAGTTCGTGGTCTTCGTTGTGTTTCTTGAAAAATCTTTTGAAAGGCTTCTATGACGCTGGAATGTGATTTATTAGGCATTGGCTGCACCCATAAATATTTGGAAAACACATCAATGACAACCAATAAAAAGTGGGTATCATTATAGGAAGCTATGTTTCCCATGTCAGCTAAATCAATATCCCACATGTCATCAATTCCACGTGTAATGACACGTTGCCTTTTAAACCTGTATTTTACAGGTTGTAGTAAACTGAAGGCATCTTGATCCTGTAACCATTTCTTCACTTGTGAATGAGTGACTGGTTGATCATGTTTTTTTTAATATGTGATAAAGTTTGTAAGGACCAGCAAATGCCCCGGGTTGACCAGGTTTAAAGTAAATATTGGTTAAGTAGTCTTTCCACGTCGACATGTTAACACTAAATGATCAACACTTGTTAACATATCTTGCATTTTATTTTATCAACGCATCTAACATTTTATCAACATATCTTAAATTTTATTTTTATCAACATGTCTTACAAATCAAGTATTGATACAATGGTGTGAATAATTGGAGTACATTGATCTTCAATGTATATTTACCAGCTACTTAATTCATCAAATGTGATAGTATCTACACCATATTTTTCACAACGTTGATTTGCATTATCTAACACTTTATCTAAATGAATGTAATATTTAGCTTCATTCCAATATGTATAGACACATGTAGAATGACACATATGTTCTGAACACTCTTCATTTTTGACAAGCAGGACATACTAAACATGCAAACTTTTTTACAGCTAATAACATTTTTTCACAATATGTTTTTTTGCACAATATATTGTCTCAATGTAATGTCCACCATTATACTGCAATGTAGATTAACCACTCTCTCACTTCATCAAACAGTCTTGGATCAAATCGAGCGAAGTGATATGCTGCTTCCACATCAAACTCCTCAGCTCCAATAATGTTTGAAAACATACACTCTTTGATGAAATCCTCGCGTAAGTTTGGTACGTTCAACGTGGAATGAGCAAGTTCCCAATAAATGTCAAAGTGCTGCAGTTGTTGTTGAATAGATCCAAAACGTGCCAGTTCACTTATCATGTAGTCCACATACTTGTCCATGAAACACGTTTCTACATCCATCTTTGACATGTCCATATAACACGTCTGCACACTATGGCGGCTGGTAAGCAAATGACTCTCAGTCTTACTCCGCAGAAACAGTTAGTAAGCCGCACTTGTTGCAGAAGTTGTCTGGTTCACACAACTTGCAATTGTACTTGTGGCAGTGACAATCATAATCCTCAGCATATCCGTAAGCACCGCAATATTCACAGGTAAGTCCAAGTTGATTTTGCACATCCATATTCTCCAATTGAACTTCAGCCAGTCTTTTCTTAGATAACTTTGACACTTTCATCCGATTGTCCTTTTGCAGCTTGATAGGAGTTTTCTTGCCATGACATTCCGTACATGGCAATAAGGTTGAGTTAATGCTATCCATCTCCTGAAGCAATGTCTCCCATTCACCATCATTCATGTTGATGTAATACTTGTATTCTTTCCCTTCTAACAGTGATGCTTGCACAAAACTCACATAGCGCATATCCAAGTATGAAATGACTTCAAGCCACTTCGTTTGCGTTAAGTACAGTTTGAAGCCAATGTCGCGTAATCTTGCTAAGTTCAGGCACACAATCTTCCACAAGGATGGTGATAAAGCAAGCCATCTCTCTCCACGTTTGATTCGAATAAATAATCCAAATTGTCCATGCTCCACAGTAATGGTTAAGTTTGCACTAATTTTAAAGCTGCTTGTCTTCTCCATGGCTGCGCGTTGAATGATGACTGCACTTGACACCTCACTCCTTTTATATGGACATTACATGTATGTTTTCATGAGATGCTTGCAAAATCGCGGAGTGATCTCGTTGAAACCATCCAGAAAGGCTGTTGGCAAACCATCTGTCAAAGATTGTCTCATAACAATCACTAAAAAGTCTCCTCGTTTGCGACTCCCAATTATCCATTGAAAGAGCATTGGCATGGTGAAATGTCCTTTTTCATAGAGGTAAGCCATCATATCATACACCTTAATACGTTCTTCAAGGTACTTGAAGCCATGTAGCATGACCTTTGCACATTTGGAATCGCGATCCTCATCAACACACTTTGGCGTCGGTAGAGATAAAGTCTTAAAAAGTTCCTCATTAAGACTTCGAATAAGTTGAACGAAACGTCGGGTCATGGCTTCGGAGAACTGCGGCTCTGACGCGGGAAGATGCTCTATGTTTCCTTCTAGCATGTAGATAAGCTGAATGACAGTGTTCACTTCTTCCGTTAGGTACATGTATGTGTGCTGATCGAAAAAGCCTTCTTCACATAAACACCATAAAATGTTGCAATCGATCAGAGGAATCACTGCTTGAAAGTTTCGTTTCAACAGCGTGACGTCTTCCTCAGTAACAGGAATAGTTTTGCTCAATTCGAATTTAGATTTGAGCTGCTTGTCATCGTCGTCGCTGTCATCATCGTCGTTGTCGTCATTGTTGTCATTGTCGTCGTCATCGCTTGACATGACCACTTCTTCCTCCTCAAGATGCTCTAGATGAGCCTGTAACTTTGTACTAAGTGGCTTGGCGCTACCATTTACAAGCGCATTGGCAACCCAGAACGGATAGTCAGATCCCTCGGGATTGGGCATTGCTTGCTGTACTGGCTGTACTTCTTCAGGCCTAGTTTGCTGTACTGTAGACACGTCTGACGGAGCCCCTAATGCTTCCTCCAAGGCTTTTTCAGCTTCTGCTAGTGTACTTAGGAAGGCAGCAGTCTCCTCTGCAGTTAAAACTGCATCTGTAAAAGCCATTGTTTCATTGCTGAACAGGCTATCAATTTCCATGTTGCTAGCCGTTGCTGCTTTTCGAGACGTCTCCATGATGGGTTGGCAATGCAATGGCCATAGTGGTGTCGACCCGACGTTTTTATACTACTGAGCCGTGAGCCCAGCGGCTAAATAGTTGGTGAGCCAGGGGGGGGGGGGTCCTTGCTTCAGGTCGTCTGACTAGGGGGGGGGGGGGTCCTTGCTTCAGGTCGACTGACTAGGGGGGGTCCTTGCTTCAGGTCGACTGACCAGGGGGGGAGGTCCTATATAATAGCCGCCTCGCACTGTATGCAGTCAGTCTGCCTTTGATCATTGAAGGAGTAACAGCTAAAAATGCCACACAAAGATGAATTTTTCTCGCCAGAGCTTCGGGCTCGCTACTTCTTGTCACAGAAGGATGTAGATCTCTGGGAAGATATCTATATAGAATATCAAACATTTCTATTTCGGCAGTGGAGGAATTTTCTCAGGAACAGACCTGAAGAAGAGTTCAACCGGTTTGGCAGGGCGGCGGAGGAACGATACAAGCGCCGGAGGGAGAGTTTGCTCGACAGGAGCCAGGACCCACCGCCCTGCCAGGAAGAAAGGCCAGCCAGGACCACAGCAGCGACAACCACGACGACGGCGACCCCTGCCAAGGCGACTCCTGCTGCAGCCACGACGTCGACGCTGACGACTCCGCCGATAGCGATTCCAACGGCAGCTGATGTCACTGTCTTGAAGGATCCGGCGGAAGAAGTTGTAGTCAAACGGCGAAATCTTCCTAGCGCCACAGTTACCAAGCCGGAGACAGTGACACCAGCTCCTGAGGAAGAGCTAGCAACCGCTGTCGCCAGTATAACGGACCTCACGCAGGTGGACTTCAGCCTCATGCAGTCGCCCTCCGATAATGACTGCACCGTGGAACTGGTTGACGTGAAACAGGAGGATGGCTCTTCCAAAAAGTCAACCCTCCAGGATATCGTAGAGTTTTTGGATACGGCGGATAATGTGCAGTTTTGCAGCTTCTGCCATTTTGGATTACCGGCAGGAGTCCACGAACAGACATGCCCAGATGCGTTAAAGCCGGAGTACCATTATTGTAACGTTCTGGGTAGAGGTTTCAGGACACACAGGGCCGCGGTAGCAGCGCATAGGAGGAGGGCTGGCTGTAGGGAGGATGACGGCAGCGGCAGAGGCGGAGACGGCGACGACGCCAAGGCGAAATGGTAGGGGAAGCGGCGGCAGGGGAAGCGAAAGGAAGTGGACCGGCGGAGAAAGCAGAAAATACCTCCACGGCCGCTTTTTAGCGGCCACCCATTATTACAAAATGTACGCTCATCGTGTCATGTTGTTAGTATGTATGTGTATGCATGAGAGTGTGGGAAATGCTAAAAAAGGGGTCTATAAATCATTGATTTATACCCCCCATCTGTCCGTCTGACCGTCTGAAAAAGCTAAACAAATTGCTGCCTGGGTTAAAAATACCCTGGCATGAGAAATGAAACGCTAAATCTGTCCGTCTGCCCGTCTGAAAAAGCTAAACCAATTGCTGTCTGGGTTAAAAATACTCAGGCTTGAGAAATAAACGCTAAATCTGTCCGTCTGACCGTCTGATGTGTTATGTGTGTGTGGAGAGAGAGATTAAAAAATAAAAAAAATGATTGCCTGTCTAACCGTCTGAGAAAGCTAAACAAATTGCTGCCTGGGTTAAAAATACTCAGGCATGAGAAATAAACGCTTAATCTGTCCGTCTGACCGTCTGATGTGTTATGGGTGTGTGGAGAGAGAGATTTAAAAAAAAAATGATTGCCTGTCTGACCGTCTGAGAAAGCTAAACAAATTGCTGCCTGGGTTAAAAATACTCAGGCATGAGAAATAAACGCTAAATCTGTCCGTCTGACCGTCTGATGTGGTGTTATGTGTGTTTGGAGAGAGAGAGATACAAAAATAAAAAAAAGACCGCCCTTTTATCCGGATGTCCTTTTATCCGGGTGCCCTTTTATCCGGGTGTCCTTTTATCCGGTTGCCGTAGGTGTTCTGTGTGTACGCAGTGAGAAAGTTTAAAAAAAAAGAGTTGTTGTTGCCTGTATATACCGTAATGGGTAGAGAGCTCTCTGGGTTAAAAATGGCGTCTCTTAAGACGGCGTTGCTCACGTTTAATTGCTTCTACGGCAATCCATTAGTGAAGGTATGGGGTGAGAAAGCCGAAAAAAGACTGTTTCTTTGCCTCCAGCTGCCGTGTGGAGAGAGATAAAAAAAATTAAAAAAAACATGACTGTCTGGGTGTCCGTATGTCTGGGTGTCCGTGTCTGGGTGTCCGTGGGTCTGGGTGTCCGTTTGTTCGGTTGCTGTAGGTGTTCTGTGTGTGTGTACGCAGTGAGAAAGCTTAAAAAAGAGTTATTGTTGCCTGTATATATCGTGATGGAGAGAGCTCTCTGGGTTAAAAATGGTGTCTCTTTAGCGTGAGAAAGCCAGAAAAAGTCTTTTTGTTTAGAGCGTGGGAAAGCCGAAAAAAGAGTTGTTGTTGCCTGTATATGCGTGGGAGAGAGAGAGAGCTCTCACGGTTAAAAATGGTGTCCTTATTTAGGTCACTTCTAATTGCTGCTACGGCAATCCATTAGCGTGAGAAAGCAGAAAGAAAGACTGTTCGTTTGTCCCCGGCCGCCGTGTGGAGAGAGAGGGTTAAAAATTAAAAAAAAACATGACTGTCTGGGTGTCCGTGTGTCTGGGTGTCCGTGTCTGGGTGTCCGTGTGTCTGGGTGTCCGTTTGTTCGGTTGCTGTAGGTGTTATGTGTATGTACGCAGTGAGAAAGCTTAAAAAAAAGAGTTGTTGTTGCCTGTATATATCGTGATGGAGAGAGCTCTGGGTTAAAAATGATGTCTCTTAAGGAAAAGAGTGCTCATTTTTTAATTGCTGCTACGGCAATCCATTAGTGAAGTTGTGTGGGGCGAGAAAGCCGAAAAGACTGTCGTGTGGAGAGAGGTAAAAAATAACCAAAAAAAGACTGTCCGTTTGTCCGAGTGTCCGTTTGTCCGGGTAGTCCGTTTGTCCGGGTGTCCGTTTGTCCGACTGACCCATTACCAGTCTGGTCTGGCGTGTGTTTGGAGAGAGAAAGCTAAAAAAAAGAGTTGTCATTGCTTGTATACATAGAGTGACCTATGGTGCGGCTGGCAACGGCAGGTCTGAAAGTTGACTGGTGGTGGTGGTGGTGGTGGTGGGGGGGAGTGCTCGAGTGCTCGGGTACTCGAGTGCTCAAGTGCTCGGGTGCTCAAGTGCTCGAGTGCCATTTTGTCTGGGTGCCATTTTGTTCGGGCGCCATTTTGTCTGGGTGCCATTTTGTTCGGGCGCCATTTTGTTCGGGCGCCAAAAAAAAAAAGGGGACTATTTTTTATACCCCCTTTTTTATACCCCCTTTTGATTTTAAGGGGGGCTTTATAGGTGAGCTCTAACCATGTAGCTATGAGTTCTCTATTTATAAAATGGAGAACTTGTACGTTTGGGGAGGTGTCTCATCTGTCCGTCTGCCGTTGGATGGTTGTTTGAATGGCCGCCCGTTTGAATGGTCGTTTGAATGGCCACCCGTTTGAATGGCCGCCCACTCTCCATATTACGTCATTATGACGTTCATATGACGTTCATATGACCTCCATATGACCTCCATATGATCTCCATATGATCTCCATATCACGTCAATAACACGTCCATATGACGTCAATATGACGTCAATATGACGTCAATATGACGTCACTGTTTTCGGAACCCCATGGGGCTCCGAAAACACCTCCTGACGTCATTATGACGTCCATATGGCAACAATATGGTAACCATATGACAACCATATGACAACCATATGACAACCATATGACGTCAATATGACGTCAATATGACGTCACTGTTTTCGGAACCCCATGGGGCTCCGAAAACACCTCCTGACGTCATTATAACGTCACTTCCGGTTTTCGGAGCCCCACTTTTATCCTACTGGTGTGGTTAGAATATCCAGGACAACACCACAACTGCCCGGTACACCACAATGCACTGTTGCGAAACCTGTTGAAGTTTGCTATGGTAGAAGTTTACTGCAAGATTACCTGGACCAGAGCCATGCACAGACTGCTGGTGGTGCGGTGTGACGCTGAAAAACTTTGGGTATTATAATTTTCATCCTTTCAAGTGCTCCAGAAGACCTTTCACGATGGAGCAGTTTTACAGATACCAGTGTAGTTGCGGAAACCCGACCTGTTGGTGAAGAGTCAACTTACTAACATCTTTCGACCTTTTTAAGAGCCATCATCTGTTATGAAATGAAACGCAAATTCTGTATATGTATGAGTGTGTATAAAGGGGATGTCTGAGATTACATCACAGCATTTCAGTTTCAGCAGTTGACGTGACAACAACAACAATGACATCTAATTCAGACACATCAGTCTTCTGCCATGATTGTAATGCAACATTTCAATCTCTGGAAGTGTTTGTAGCGCATACATGCAAACCAGCTATGATGAAACGTGCTCATGAAGAGCTTGTTGAGCATGTTGAAGCTAGACCTGATCCGGTCCTCTGCTGTGGATGTGTTAAGATATTTCCATCTATGGATACGTTTGAGACGCATGCATGCATACCAGCTGAGATGGAAAATGTATCTCATGAAGAACAACCTACAAAGAAGCAAAAGACAGGACAAGTAGGCAGAGGCAGAAGAGTGAGTCTTGGTGAAAACGCACAGGTAAGACGGTTTGAGTATGAAGATGGATCGGATTTACTGCTTGAAATGCGACAAGAGAACCGGATCAAGAGACATTTGCTAGAAACGTTAAACCATGGCATGAAATGGTATATTGTGGTGCATGCACGCTTCAAGAAACTGACGGCGAATGCAGAAGGCGTTATGGTAGAACAAGTGGATAATGCCTTCATCAGTAGTCCAACATATGTAGCATACAATCCAGCGGATATTGAGAAGGACTTGCCAGAAGCCTATAAAGAATTGTTTACCAAGTTTGATGAACATGAGCGACAAAGTTCTGGCTGGGTGTTGGATAACATATTGTATATTGAAGTGCATACAGCTACGTCAACGCCACAAGAAGCGAATAGTTTTATTCCACTACCGAAGAAAGTAAAGAATACAAAGGCTGTATTAAACATTCAGAATGATGATAACAAGTGCTTCTTATGGTCTGTATTGGCTCACCTTCACCCTCATGAGAACAACTCACATCGCGTGAAGCATTACACACCATTTGAGAATGAATTAAAGGTGGAAGGCATGACATTTCCCACACCGATTACGGACATTCCAAAATTTGAAAAGGAGAATGATGTGTCTATCAATGTGTTTGGATATGAACAAGATGTAGTTGTTCCGATACAACTGAGCCGAAACATCAGCGCGAGAGAAATCAACTTGCTTTTGATTAGCAATGACAAGAAAAGGCATTACTGTCTCATCAAGAATTTCAGCAGACTTATGGCTTATCGATCAAAGTGCAAGAATGCAGCATTTTATTGTTTCAACTGTCTTCACGGGTTTATGCGTCAACATCTTTTAGACGAGCATCGTGACGTGTGTGGCAAGCATGGAGCACAGCGTTTATCATTCCCCCAAGGAACCCTTCATCAAGTTTAAGAATGTAGCCAAACAACAGCGAGCACCTTTTGTGATTTATGCAGACTTTGAATGTTTCACGAAAAAGCAGGAAGGAGACAAGTATCAGCATCATCGTCCAAACAGCTTCGCCTATGTCGTTGTCAGCCAATATGATACACGTGCCCCAGTCCTATATCGAGGAGATAATGCCGTGAAAGTCTTTTTAGACCATATGGTGAATGAGCGTGATCGTATTGTATATGGTTTACAACAGCCAAAGGAAATGGTCATGACTCGTGAAGACAAAGTGGATTTCAGGAACGCTGTTGATTGCTACATTTGTCATGAGCCTCTAGGAGCAGCTCGTGTGAGAGATCATGACCATATCAATGGCAAATACCGCGGAGCTGCACATAATGAATGCAATTTGCAACTCCGACTTAGAAAGGATAAGCAGGGGGATAAAGATTCTTTTATCATTCCTGTGTTTTTCCACAATTTACGAGGCTATGACAGCCATTTGATCATGGAGGAAATTGGAAAATTTAAAAATGAAAGGATTACAGTCATTACCAACACCATTGAGAAATATATTGCATTCACCATGAGCAATCTAAAATTTACAGACAGCTTTCAGTTCATCAGTACCTCTCTACAGAAGTTGGTATCCAACCTTGCGGCAGAAGGGAAAGATAACTTCTACAACATGACCTCTCACATTCGCGATAGCAACCAACAAGATTTGCTGCTGAGAAAGGGAGTGTATCCCTACGATTACGTGGACGAACCATCCAAGTTTGCTGAAACATAACTGCCGTCCAAGGACAAGTTTTATAGTCAGCTTAGCGAAGAGAACATTAGCGATGAGGATTATGCACATGCTCAGAAGGTGTGGGAGACATTCAACTGTACCACATTTGGTGAATACCACGACCTGTACCTGAAATCAGATTTTCTACTGCTAGCTGACGTGTTTGAAAATTTTCGTCAAGTGTGTCTCAACACGTATGAATTGGATCCTGCTCACTACTATACAGCACCAGGACTGTCGTGTGATGCTATGTTAAAAGCGACAAAGGTGAAGTTGGAATTGATCAATGACATTGACATGTACCAAATGGTTGAGCAAGGCATATGTGGAGGAATATCTGTGATCATGCACAAGTATGCGAAAGCAAATAATCTCTACGTAGCAGATTACAATTCTGAGTTACCAAACAACTACCTGATGTACCTCGACGCAAACAACTTGTATGGCTGGGCCATGTCACAAAGCATGCCACAAAGAGGATTTATGTGGGTGAGCGAGCCAGAATGCGTCGACTTCATGGATGTAGCAGAAGATGACGACATTGGATTCATTTTGGAAGTGGATTTAGAATACCCAAATTCAATCCATGATCGTCATAATCACTACCCAGTGGCTCCAGAACGGAAATGTGTCAAATTTGGAGAATTGTCAGAGTACAGTCAGAAGCTACTGGAAGATCTGAACATGAAAGGCAAACCCAGTGAAAAGCTCATTCCTAACTTGTCTAACAAGAAGAAATATGCACTTCATTATAGGAATTTACAACAGTACGTCTCACTGGGGTTGAAAGTCACCAAAGTACATCGCGCCATCATGGTTGAACAGAGCAAATGGCTAGCAAAATACATTACCCTGAACACAGAAAAGAGAAAATTGGCTAAGAACCCATTTGAGAAAGACTTCTTCAAACTGATGAACAACTCAGTGTTTGGCAAAACCATGGAAATGTGAGAAAGCGAATCAATGTTGAACTGGTTCACAAGGAAAAGCGGTTCAAGAAACTTGTAGCCAAACCTTCTTTCCACAAATTCAAAATTTTCAACGAAGATTTGACCGCGGTACATTTGCGCAAAGTGGATTTGCTTCTGGATAAACCCATTCAAGTTGGCTTCACCATTCTCGACCTCAGCAAAGTGCTTATGTTCAACTTTCATTACAACTACATCATGGTCAAGTATCCCAATGCCACGTTGTTGTTCAGCGACACCGACAGTCTATGTTACGACATAGAAACGGAAGATATCTACAAGGATATGCAGCAAGATGCTGACCTGTTCGACACAAGTGACTATCCGCCAGATCATTTCCTACATTCCAACGTGAACAAGAAAGTGCTTGGGAAAATGAAAGATGAGACGGCGGGCA
Organism: Protula sp. h YS-2021; assembly: GCA_949752745.1. Taxonomy (NCBI): domain Eukaryota; kingdom Metazoa; phylum Annelida; class Polychaeta; order Sabellida; family Serpulidae; genus Protula; species Protula sp. h YS-2021. The sequence continues at coordinate 33,199,622 of OX457024.1, read as the reverse complement.
TTCCCATTGAAGAGTTTTTGACTTCGACCGAAAATGTACAGTATGATGTATGGTGGGAAAGAAAAATATACAGCTAAAGGCATCACTCGAGCTTGCCAAAGACGCATTAAGCATGTGCAGTATAGAGACAGTTTGTTCAAGAAAACTCAAACGATGAATACAGGACACATTATTCGAAGTCATGGTCACCAGCTTTTCTCAGAGAAGATGAGGAAAGTAGCCCTCTCCCCATATGACGACAAGCGATATGTGCTGAATGATGCCTATTCCACCTTAGCGCATGGACATTACAAGGCTGTGGTATAAAAAGGGGAGGTCCTCCAATGTAAGAGTTATTTGAGGTGTGAACACTGAAGAGTGAACATGGAACTTGGAAGTCGTAAGAGGTCTACAACTGATATGGATACTCTGGCAGATACAGTCAAAGACTTAAAAGTGAAAAATCCTACCACTACCATCAAATTGAAAGTGGAGACGGCACCAACACCACAGTCGTGGGATGGAATGCTTTCTCTAGGCAATGGAAAGTATATCAAGGTTATGAAACAAAGCAATGGAGGAGTGGTGAACATTCGCAAATACCTCAGAGATGAGGGGACTGGAAGAAACCGTCATACGAAAAAGGGTATCTTGCTGACAATACCTGAATGGAAAATGTTGAAGAAGCAGGTGAAAGAAGTGGATAAAAGGCTTCGCAGACAAGAAGACAGCGCATAACAAGGTAAAAAACATGAATGCACTTATGTTTAACGATGGTGCTTACCTTACTGTAAATGAGAGGAATGAAGTGATGATAGGTTCTCGAATAAGTTCTAATTATCGGTTTAAAGCTGAAGTATGGAAAGACTTTCAAAACATACCGCTTGAAGCTGGGTTTGAACGTAGACTTGAAAATAAAGTTGAAGTGATGGTGACTGAGCATGATTCTAACATACGCGTGAGATTCTGGAGAAATCTTTTACAGGATTATCCAGAGGATTATAAGGGAGTTGTGCCAGATACTCCATATTCAGATTTGATTTACTTTGATATCAAGAAGTGGCGCGCAGTCTTACGATTCCTACAAGCTATACAACATCCGCTGTTCTCCATCATCCGAGCATAAAAACGTCTTTGCAGAGAAGGAGACAGCTCATAGTTGATCTGACTGTTGAACGAGATGGAAGACTATTTGTTGGATTATAATCCCATAACACATGGATTCTCATATATGAGAAACTTATGTGATGACATTGTGCTAAAACATTTTGGAAAGTATATCATTCTATCGCCTGATGAACAATCTGTGTTGAAAGAACATCTAGAGAAGTTGAGGATACCTGGCTTTCTCCTAATATTCTCAAATGAATTAGAAGTGCGTGTGACTGAGAACTGCCTAGACGTGTTTGTACAATTTCGTCAATATGGCGAGATTACAGAATGCTACGACAACATCACCCTCAACACAGTGGAATGGTACGCTCTGTTACAAGCATTGGATTGGAAAGAACCTGACGCTTGAATTCAAAGAGGAAGGAGTGCAACTCATGCGGGGCACCAAGTCCATTGAGCTGACACATCCCATGTGTGTTATGGTGATGGACATTGACATAAATGAAGATGGATATGAACTGAAACTGTCTGAACACGAAGATGTTAAAATAATAAAGTTTGATAATGGACAGTGTTATGTGAGCTTTCATGGCATTTACAAACGTAAATGTAATGTCTATGATACATATACTAATTTAGATTGGTATTGTGAAGGATCAGGATTTATCGTTAAACTCTAACCTGCTGCTGTGTTGGTGTTGCGCCGGATGTGTTGTTGTTTACGTACAGCAGCTGCGGCGATCGTCACGCACGTACGTCGTTTCGTTACGTACGTGTGTGCGTTACGATCGTCGTTACGATCGAGATTCGAAAATAAAAGAAAGATAGTTTGGCCTTGGATCCTGCAGTGTTTAGACGTGTTTTTGAACTTAAGTTTATAACTTAGGTTTGTCCGTCTGAGCCGGGGGACCCGCTAAACTCAGCCGTTACACCAATATTTCACATTGGTGGCAGCGGCTATTATTTGCTTTTTGAGCTAAGTTTTGTGCATTTCAGCTGATTTTAAGTCCGGAATTTGACATTTTGGACTTCAAAAAAAAAAAAAAAAAAAAAAAAAACTGATACATGGAGCTCCGTAGTGGTACGAAGCTTCCGCCTCGATCTAGAGCTCGCTCTCTAGATAATTTACAATGTTTTGACAGATGTCAAAACAGTACGAATAATGCTGGTGATTTTTCACCAAATTACCTGATTTTGGTACATCCTTGGTGAACAGTCACCAAGATATACGTCCTAAGGATCCGACAAGACTCTTAGGGGCAGTTGGGGGTATATTCTTACCTTCTAATACGGAAGATTTAAATCAAAATAAAACTTTTGATTTACCTCAATCTTTCATGTATTCTCGTTTAGAGAATACAAGGCGAAATCCTCTTGCGGAGCGGCTGCCTTACCCTCCGAATTTGGACAGGCGCCAGCCTAATCATAATCGGGGTAATAATATCTCCGATAATGTTGTTGTTTTTACTGCTGGTAACGATTTTGTCACAGATCTTTCTGATCAAAATCAAGTTGTCAATTCGAATGTTAACAATCGTTCTTTCTGGTCACATGACTCAGGTCATGACCTTAGACAACTAGCGGCACCACCGCGGTGTGAATTATTTTCTAATGCAGAAAGTTACGCAAATTCTCATTTTCCAGATGATAATTTCGTAGACAATAGGGAAGAAAGTATGTATGATCTTTCCAAATCTAAAAAGGAGTTTTCTAGAGTTGTCAACAGGGTTGATAACCCCTATAGAAATACTATGGGGACTGGTACGCCGATGATCTCAGGTGTATAAGCTAAGTTGTCAAAACCGTAGCACAGCACTGGAATCGCCCAGAATACCCGTAATTCATCTGAATTACATAACGTGGGGACCAAAAACAGCATTCCAGTTATATCTGAGAATCGTTTTCCTCAACCTGGTGGGTTCAACAGAACTTATCACCTGTATCCTCAACAGTCCAAAACTGTTGAAAATCATGGCACCTTTCAGTGTTATAATACCCCTAGGATATGTTCTGTTTCTGAACAATCTAGATATGATTGCAATAATTACAATCATAGTGTTTTCGGTAACATCTCTCCCTCAAGAGTTGCACCGATGACATCAGTTGTACCACCAATTTATAGTGATCAGAATATTTGTTATTCTGACAATCAACCGATGGGTTTTAATCCTAGTATAAGGGTAAATCCATCGATTTGGCAAAGCGAAACTCCAAGCTTTGCTAAAAATCTGAACTATCAGAGATATGAAAATCAGACTAGATCCGATTTTCATGATTTGCCTGTTAACCTAAACAGCCAATTGACTTGACTACGAGTAGAGCTCATACCCCGCGAGCTCCACAATATGTTCGTAACAACGATCATAGAATGAGGATTAAAGCTCCTTCATTCAATGGCCAATATAGTGAATGGCCCTATTTTAAGCGTCTTTTCGAAGAAGCCGCTCTTCTGAATAATTGGAACGAGCAAGAAAGAAAGTACCATTTGCTTTCAAATTTGCATGATGAGACTAAAACCTTCATCATATCTTTAGAGCGTCAGCTCAATATTATGACCTTTGGTCAATTGTTCAATAGTATGGAACAAAGGTTCAGCACAGCTGATAACAGTCACCATTTCCAGTCTTTGTTAGAAGGAAAAACATGGAAATTTGGTGACAATTTGCGTACTTATCTGGATGAAGTGCGCAGATTGGTCTCTCTGGCCTACCCAGAGGTGCCCATCCAGGACCAACAACAAACGTTGGTTAGGAGACATTTCATAAATGGTCTCCAAGACTATCAGTTAAAACAATATCTGATGGTCAATCCACCTGTTACTGTGGAAAACGCTATGCAATACGCAGGGCGATATGTGGCTGCAAAGACAGCATTGTCTAAGAATAGACAATTCTATTCGAAAGACAAAGTTAGAATGGTCCGCCCAGCTGAGGTTAATTCTGACGACGAGGAAGATGAAGAGTACTTCTTCGAGGAAGACGAAATTAATTTCGTCAAGGGAAAGTATGTTCCCAAATCCAAAGATAAATCTAACTTTAAAAAGTTAGATCCTGGAACAGTTAAATGTTTTAACTATGGAGGGATTGGTCATTTTAGGAGCAAATGTCCAAGTCCTCCTTTAAACTCGAACAAGTCTTCTTCGACAGGCACGAAGGAGACGAAGGAAGAGAGAGGGGAAATAAAGACATAGCTCCTCCAGTGAAGCCTGAAAGGGTTCTTGATAGTAAAGAACCACAGTCTGAGTTTAAAGCAGTAACAGCTTTGAATTTAGAAAATGATGGAACATGTCAAGTTTTTAATATTGAAAATCCATTGTATTCTTCTGTATTTTCATTGAGTCAGTACGCTGATATTGTTTTTACCGACAGTGTTCTGCATTTGATTGATTTTAAACAGGAGAATTTTGATAGTTTTTGGATTTGATAGTCTAAAATATCAGGATATTTTCTCTAAAGGAGAAGATGACATGGGTCGCACAAATGTGGTAGAGCACAAAATTGTTACTAAAACAGAGGTGCCTATCAAACAGCGTCCCAGACCTCTTCCACCTAAGCAAAATGAAGAGGTTGAGAGGCAAATTCAGCTTCTCTTGAAGTCAGGAATGATTTCAATTTCGGACAGCGCTTGGTCTAGTCCCATAGTGTGTGTTCGAAAGAAAGACGGAAGTCTAAGGATGTGTTGTGATTATCGTAAGGTAAACGATATTAAAGTCAAGGATGCACATCCTATTCCGCCGATTGATCAGTCAATTGATGCACTCTCGGGAGCAAAATTCTTTTGTTCTCTTGACTTGGTTTCGGGGTATTTCCAAGTTCCTATGGAAAACGAATCCAAGTTAAAGACGGCGTTTTGCACCCGTAGTGGTCTCTATCACTGGAATGTGATGAGTTTTGGGTTAACCAACGCTCCAGCTACATTTCGATATTCTGACGATATTCTTAACTATGGATCTACCGTACAAGAAGTCTTAAATAGACTGGAGTTATTATTTATACGGCTAAGAGCTGCAGGACTTAAACTCAAGCCTAAGAAGTGTTTAAAACAGAGATTCTTTATTTGGGCTACACCATTAGTAATAATGGTGTACATACGGATCCTACTAAGATTCAAGCGGTTAGGGATTTTCCTAAGCCAAATGATGCACAAGGCATCCGAAGGTTTTTGGGCTTAACCAATTACTATCGCAAGTTCATTAAGGACTACGCGAAAATTGCCTTTCCCTTGAACAGGCAATTAGACAAGAAAGGAAAGAAACCTGATTTCAACTGGACAGTAGAGTGTGATAAAGCATTCGAGCTGTTAAAGGCAAAGTTGATTTCAGCTCCGATTTTGTCTTTGCCTAAAGCTGAAGGTGAATATGTTCTTGATACTGACAGCAGTGCTGAAGGCCTCGGAGGAGTACTTCAGCAGAAGCAAGATGGGCAATTAGCTGTTATTGCATACACTTCAAAAGCGTTGAGCAAAGCTGAACGCAATTACTGTGTTAGCAGACAGGAGTTACTGTCTATTGTCTATCACATTTTGCATTGGCGATGCTATCTTTGGGGACAACACTTCACTGTGAGGACCGATCATGCATCCTTGCGGTATTTGTTGTCGTTTAAAGATCCTACTGGACAATTAGCTCGTTGGCTTGATGCTTTGTTAGAATATGATTTTGACATCCAAGCCCGGCCTGGCAGGAAAAACGGCAATGCCGATTCGTTGAGCAGGATTCCTTGTAGAGGCAAGCGCTGTCTATGTGAATACTCCTGTTCAGATCCAACTCTTGAAGAATTTCAGGAGAATCCTTGTCCTTTGAGAATAGCTCAGGATGAGGAATGCTCGGAGATGTCTTGTGATGATGTGTCTCCGAATGCTGTCTATGCCTGTGACGTAGGTGAGTCCGATGAAGAGGACAATACAGAGGAATCTGTTCAAGAAAGTGAAGATATCCCCTTTCCCTGGACAAAAGATTCAATGAAGAAGGCTCAAAGGTCTGATCCAGTGCTTTCTTAAGTACTTATCTGGCTAAATCAGGACAAAATATTTGCCATCTGGGAAAAGATGTAAAATCTTTGGTAGCTTCCTGGAATAGTTTGATGGTAAAAGATGGTCTTTTATTTCGTAGAAATATTGACCGTTTGAAGGGAGAATTTTACCAGCTTCTTATCCCTGAAATTTGCCAGTCAAAACTACTGCGCCAGTACCATGATTCTATAACTGGTGGTCATCTTGGAATACACAAGACTTATGCAAAGATTCAGGCTAAATATTTTTGGCCTGGAATGCGTAAAGCAATTGAACTTTACGTAAAAACTTGTGTTTCCTTTCAGAGGAAGAAAAGTCCTCCCAAATCGTACTGCGCTCCGTTGCAAAGGTATGTAATGGGCGTACCATTTGAGCGAGTCTCACTGGATGTCATGGGACCTTTGCTAGAAACTAGCAGACATAACATTTATGTCTTGGTTGTCTCTGACATGTTTTCTAGGTGGGTTGAGGCGTATGCAATGCCTGACCAAACCACGGAAACAATAGTCAATGTTTTGGTGAAAGAGTGTATCTCAAGATTCGGTTGTCCTTCGGAATTGCATTCTGATCGCGGGACACAATTTTAATCAAAGATTTTTCGATCACTATGCAATTTGCTTGGTATTGAAAAATCATTCACAGTGGCCAGACATCCTGAAGCAAATGCTGTTTTAATCACACTCTACAGCAAATGCTGGCTACAGCCATTGATGAGAATGTGTGGGAGTGGGATGAACTTCTTCCATTTCTCACGATGGCGTTTAGGAGTTGTAAAAACAGTTCAACTGGTTTTACACCAAACTTCCTTATATTTGGAAGGGAAGTTTCGTTACCGGTGGAGTCTTTCTCACCGGATACTCCTGACAAACAGGAATTTAACATACCCGAGTATGTTCAACATATTCGGATAATGTTAAAGAAGTCACATAGAGTAGCTATGGAACATCTACAGAAAGCTGTAGAGTACCAGGAAAGAAGTTACTTGAATAGGCTTCGACCGCACAGATATCAGTTAAAGGATGCTGTGTGGTATTGGCGACCTGTCATCAAGCGAGGACAGTGTCCAAAGCTTTTGAGTTTCTGGAAGGGTCCATATTTTATAGTAGAAATCCTTTCAGATGTGGTGTATCGTATTCAACAGAAAGCTAAATCAAGTTCTTTGGTGGTACACCATAATCATCTAAAGCCTTGCTATGTGCGAGAGCCTTTAGATACTCATTGGCTAGACAATTGTATAGCCAAATTCTCCAAGAAAAGGGAGGAAAAGTACACCAAACATACAGGAATCTTTAGGGATTCCCAAAGAAACGACCCCTATTGAAAGGCCAAGGAGAACCAGAAAGTCTCCAGACTTCTATGGGGATCGAATTGCTGACCCTGAGTTAGCAACAGCAGGGCTGAAATAGTTTGTGATGCCCCTGTGGGCTGGGGAGAAGAATAAGTTCACTGCCGCGTCTGGCATGATCGTAAGAGGCGATTAAATGACGAATTCATCGAGACATTTGGGCATCTTTGCTCAAATTTTCACGAGAAATGGGTGTATAAATCCAAGCTAAGCATCTATGTATATAATGTTTAGCTAATCTTGGATTTTTCAAGATAAAGGAATTGAGAAATTAGATATCTGGTTAAAGTAATTGCTGTTAATTTGATATAGGCCTGAAAATAGAAAAGGGCTCATTTTCAACAATTTTCTGACTGTTTCGGCTGGATAAATAGTCTTGCACGGCAAATATCTAGTGAAATGCGATGAAAGTATTGAAAATAAAACACAAATTGGTATTTTTGTAGCGCTAAAAGTCAAGTTTACTTTAATGTTGATATTATTTATGGAAGTAGATTGAAAATTTAACGCAAAGACGGTTTAAAATAAAACTGTCTATTCAATATGAATAGTTTTTCATATATTTTATGCATTCTGAATAAGTAATATAAGCAAATCAAGTGACTACTTACCTTGTAAATTATTTGATCTGTTGATGTCGGACAGTAAATGTTTGAATTTCAGCGATTCTATTTGAAATTTAGCCGTAAAATGAATTTTTCGGGATAGTTTTCGGTAATATGATTATTTATCTTTATTAATTGATTCAGAATTGAAGCCAAAATAGTTTGGAATTACCCAGCATAACACATTTTCGGTGAAATTCATTGATGTTATGGGTTACCCCAGGGATCTGTTATAGGTCCAATCTCAGAAATTGATTTAACTAGTCTAATAGACTGACATGTTTTCTACAGTTAAAACAACATTTCTAGAAATTATTCATGCATAAACAATCTTTATAAAACACTATATATTGATTTGGACTACGTAACTTAACCTGCGAAAAACTTTCGAGAAACTTTAATTCATATGTGCAAAGTCTTGAAAATTAATCAAATTTATAATTTTTCATTATGATATAAATTTTTCTTTTCAATTCCCTCAATTGTATGACGAAATACAAATGTTTTAAACACATCCTAACTTATTTAGTTTTTACCTTGATATTAATATTTCGTGCACTTTTCGGTTATGGTTACAGCCATTATTTGCATAGTCAACTCACTGTTTGCTTACATGTTGCGTATCAATCTTATATCGCTACAGATCATTTTAAAAATATTAGTTATGCAAATTTAACGTTAAAAGTGTGTAAACGGATCGAAAATATACGTTCTGTATATTAAAACTAAGTTAGATAAAAATTTAATAATTTACGGAATCAACGTAAACGAGATACTCGGTGGCAATTCTAGCGTCTTTGTTTCGTACCCTCCACGTAGCCGTTTAAAAACACGAATTACGTTCAAAGTAGCTTTTATTTATTGCTATTCGTTATTTGAAAATGTTTTAATATAATTTTTAGAAATATAAAAACAATTTTCAACAAGATCTAAATCGTTACTTTGGGATAAACTACGAGACTCTCTGGAAGTGAACAATTTTACGTAACAGCCAGGAGGCAAGGTGTTTTGGAAGGCATGTTCAACAACGAATATTTAGAAATGGATAATTTTTTAGTAAATAAGGAGAAATATAGAAGTAAATTATAAATTTGGGTATAACAATGATAGCTCTTGGGATAGGTATTGATTTACCAACCCCTGGGCACTGTCATCATCTAATAAGTGTTTATATTGTAGAAGTTATGCGTTGAAATCTACAAAATGTTATAATGGATTATTATTTAAACTTCGATCCATCTAAATCAACAAAATTAGCAAGGAATCCAACAAAAGAAGTTAAATATATATGAACGAAGTGTTTTTGCATGAATTTACTCATTTATTGAGTAATGTCGAACTTGTGATTTGTCTGGAGCTGAGTTTGACGTGAGTATATTTGATTTTTATTGAATAAACCGTAATTCCCGGATGTTGTGTAGCCTATGACGTTCGTGACGTTTGTGCGCACTCTGTACGAGTATATAAGTTCGCGCAGTTCGCATGTTCGATAGTCGTCTGCTCTTAAGTGTCGGCTCTACGGGTTTTCTAGAAAACTCGTACATTCCGTAGTGTCTAAATGGCTTCAAACACAAGTCAAAATAGAAACATTGTGGAAAAAGCACCGAAGGGTCACATTTATGTGTATAAATGTGGCTTTTGTGGATTTACTAGGAGTAAATCCGCAGCTAGCCGAGTGGCTGTCGAAATGCACATACAAGAAGTGCAGAACGCCCTAGTCAAATATTTTGACTTTGTCGCTGTGGGTGACAATCAAGGTTGTTCTCCAGCTGAGTGTGCACCTAAGCCAGTGACTTCTATAGTCACAAAAGCAACAGCCGTTGCACCTGCGAAGACAGGTACCCCTGCAGCAATCCATTTGTCAGCAGGCCGCTTTACAGCCTGCACCTCAACCTCCCTTTCAGCAGGCCCCTCTACAGCCTGCACCTCTGCAGCTTGTGCCAGTGCAGGGACCGAGAGGACAGATTTTCTTCTCCCTTTCCACGGTGACTCCGTTTCAGCCTTTGACAGCGCCAGTGCCGTCACGGTCGGAAACGCCGATGAGTTACAGCTCCGCTGTAGCCCATAGTCCTCCTGGGCTTGAATTGCCTAAGGAGCCAGGGGTTCATCCGTCGAGGACAATTGCATTGCCAAAGGAGCCAGAGGTTCATCCGTCGAAGACAGTTGCTAGTCCGCCAGGTTTTTCTAAACCTGGTCCGGTGACAAATTCTACACCCAAAACTGTAGAAAAAGTATCTAATAAAATGGATATTAAACCTGCGACAGTTTCAGTAGGGACTGCCGCAAAACAGAAGCGACCTAATCCTTCTGAGGCTCCTTCTCCTAAAAAGGCGAAGAAGCCTGCTGCTTACCTGACATGTTTAACAAGACAGAGGCATTTTCCGAACACGTTTGATGGCAAACGTAGTTTGGAATGTCACAGATTTGAGGCGCATGCTAAGAAGCATGTGGCTCTAATCTGTGAGGTGTGCAAATGCCATTTTGCCACACCAACTGCGTTTCAAACGCATGTCGCAAGGCGACACTTGGATGAGATTAAATCTCATCAAATGCCTGGCCCTGAAGAGGAAGTTTCTTCTTTGGTCCAGGCAAGACTAGTTGGGTATACACTTATACCCTTCTGTCGCAGGTGCAATTATGCACATTTTAACCGGAGCGTTTGGGTTGCTGGTGTTCTAGTGGACGGCCTGTTCCAGGACGCCCGCAGGACTGCCTTAGTCCAAACATTTGGACACCGCCCAACGTGGGGAATACTGTCCTCTTTCCGAAAAGGACAATTCCCTCAGATTGGGAACTCCAGGGTGTAGGAGTGCCTTTCACTCCTATGCCATTTGCTGAAGATACAGCTCCAGCCGTGTCTACAACAAAAGTTGTCTCTACGGAGACAACGAAGGTACTTAATTCCCTGCAGTCTGTCTCCTTGTCTTCTCCGTAAGATAAGAGGGAGATTGCACCTATGGAATTAGGTGCGGGGGATGCAGGCATCTCCAGTTCTCGAAGCGGGTCTGTTTCCGAGAGCACAGCTGCATATGCAGCATCAGCGCCATCTATTGACGCACCTGCATGCGATATTTTGAGGTATGCAAGCGTGGAGGACCCATTAGCCCTCAATGCAATTCCTCTTCATCCTGGTAAATCCTGGGGCGATCAGTTTGAAGAGGAAGATGCAAGGAACTCGTCTTTGCAATCTTCTGTGTTGCAGAAATTGGAGGCTTTGTTAGAGTCTCCAAAGTCAAAGACTTCGGAGAGTTCTCTGAAATCTGGTGTCTCGGAGATTTCAACGAAATCTCCAGAGGCAAAAGCTAAAAAAAAAAGAAAAGAAAGGAAAAAAGGCCTAATGAGTAATTGTAGAGAACAGTTGCTCTAAATATTTGTAAAACCTATCAGACACGCTAGGAACTGGCAATTTTATTTTCTTTATTTATTCCGCCAGTGTGTCAATTTTTTATTTATTTTATTTGTAATAAAATTTGCGCTTTCCAGTGCATATTACAGTATAGCGTAAGTAGATGACTGGTAACTGAGCGGCAGCTAACTGGGGCGCCAGTGCGAGCCGTTATAGAACATATTCCTATTCTGAAGATTCGTGCATCGTGGTACAGCTCATCGCGAAACCGGAACCTGACCATCTTTACCGGGGATTCGTTGCACAGTGACAATAGCCGGAACCTGTTAACATAGTAAAATCAAGTGTCGTTCCTTGGATACCAGAGCAGAGCTGCGTACTCGCCGGAACCAGTGAATGCGGGGGGTAGAGATAGGACGCCCCCTCGTGCAGAAAATGGACGAGCACAGGAAGTTTTCGTTGATTTTACTTTAAGATGACCGTAGAACTGTAGTTGGTATAGTGGACTCCGGGACTGGGATGTGTTCTCGCCGGAACCAGTGAATGCGGGGAGTAGATCAAAGAAATATTTATATAAAATTTGAAGTCGATAGAACTTTCCATTATTGAGATATTTTGCACACAAGATCTTGTTCAAAATATATACATATTCTGCGTGATGACGTCATACGCAGCATTCGTTCGTTCTACTCGCAAAGAAAATCTACAGAGTCTTTCGGACCAACAAAGCAACAATTCCACCAAGTTTCAACTTTCTCCGATGTTCAGCGGCTGAAAAATTTCGCACACAAGATTTTTACGTAATGAAGTCATACGCTTGCCCTAATCACGTGACATGCGTCAAAAGTTGATAGAACCGTTCGACCTTACCAAGAAATAATTTGATCAAGTTTGAAGTCGATCCGACGTTTTGTTCTTGAGATATCTTGCATACAACACTTTGTTCACAACAGACTGACACAGACACACACACACAGACACACACACACATACACACACACAGAACGTACAAACACTATATGTCTCCCCTTGGTCGGGGAGACATAATTATTGAGAACAACAATTTAACATATTTACAGTTATTGAGAATAAAAAATATATTATGCTTGTAATCTGCTCACTCACAACAACTTAAATTGGTATCGGTATCATAAAGGTTATAACCTTGGTTGTAAATGCTATGAAAATTCTAAAATTACATAAATATTAGCTTCAAATGAAGTTTGATTGGAATTCAACAATGGAGCATAACATAAGAGCGCTAATTACGGCATTATATAAATAAAAGTTATATTTAGATTTAATCGTAACTGTCTATATCGTAAAACTTGAAGGTTTGATAGGATAGGATATTTGGCGATTTATATATCAGGATATTTTAAACATTTGTTAAGTTATCGTAAAATCGGAAATAAACCACCGCTCTCTCATGGCTCCCTAATCTCCAGAGATGGAAGAGCTCTGTTACCGGAACTAACATAACATTGGTCAAGACCAATCCCTTTCACATCAACATGGTTTGGTTTAAATTTAAACTTTTCATAGTGTTTATCATAGTCCACATATTAGACGTAAAGTCAATACTGTTTGAACCACATATCAATTGTACATATCTAAGCTAAGTTTCAAGTTCTTGTCAAAAATTATACACTTGACTTCAATGTTCTGCATTGAGCCTGATGAAACCATAGCGTTCGATAAGCTCGCCATACTGTTGAAACTGTTCACAGCATTCACCGTCATGTTCAGTGACTTTCACTTTAATTTCTTTTGACACTTGTAAATGAAATCCTAGTATATTGATAAAAATTCAAAACAATTCTTCACCACGGCTCGATCTTTAGGGGATAGCAAAATGAAAATTCCACAGTAACAGATCGTCAGTTTATAAATGTGATTCAGAGGTAGTTGCATGTTTGAGTTCATGATGACCACTGATTAGGTTTTTGCTAAATGTCGCAGAATTTATGCCCATCACTCTGCTGAAGCACGTGGCCCACTGACATCTCTTGCTTTCTCAGCATTTGCCACTCTTTTAATGATAACAAAATTCCCTTCTTGGTAGGATATAACCTCTCAGAAACATGATCTGTGATACATTCACGAATGTTAACCGTCTCTTGCTGTTTCTATTTCACCAGTTTAGTATATTTTTCTCCATTGATAGATATCATAATCGGTAAATCATCCAGATTCATATTTTTCTTAGACTTTGCAGTGCAACAGCATTAAGCTCAGGTCCTTTCCCTGCTTAGGTGTTCGTTTGGCTTGTGTTTGGCTCTGCTCTTAAGCTCCATTTTCCGCTTTTAACCCGGTGGCATGGCTGCAAGCGAGCTGTCATCTCTTTTAATCTTTTTAAACTGTGGATGCTTTTGAGGCTGTTGCCTCAGCTGTTGCTGTGGCTTGGTCTCAGATTTTGTTGGACGCATTCTTAGACTTTGCTGTAGGCATTGTCTTAAACTTTGCTGTACGTATAATCTCAGACTTTGCTGTAGGCATAACTGTAGATGCCAGTTGCTTTTCACTCACTGCAGACATATTCACTCTTCGACAGTTGGTACGTAATGATTGGTATGCCTGAGGGTGGGGGCCTTTTAACTCGTGCATTCGTCGGTTCCACTATGAGCTGACGTGGTGTAACCATCGTCCAACACACAGCGCTTGTCACCAAATGATTACAGACCAACCTTCACAATCTTCTCTGAAAAAAGTGATGTCTATGTCTTTGAATGATGTTTTACACGACATATGATTGCTCTTCCCTCAATAAACTGTTCTTGTACTGAGCATGTGTCTATCGTCTCTGACAGGCGCGTGTAATGCTCTTGACTGTACGTTTCTCTTTTCCATTATACAGTAACCTGCACAGGTTACTGTATAATGGAAAAGAGAAACGTACAGTCAAGAGCATTACACGCGCCTGTCAGAGACGATAGACACATGCTCAGTACAAGAACAGTTTATTGAGGGAAGAGCAATCATATGTCGTGTAAAACATCATTCAAAGACATAGACATCACTTTTTTCAGAGAAGATTGTGAAGGTTGGTCTGTAATCATTTGGTGACAAGCGCTGTGTGTTGGACGATGGTTACACCACGTCAGCTCATAGTGGAACCGACGAATGCACGAGTTAAAAGGCCCCCACCCTCAGGCATACCAATCATTACGTACCAACTGTCGAAGAGTGAATATGTCTGCAGTGAGTGAAAAGCAACTGGCATCTACAGTTATGCCTACAGCAAAGTCTGAGATTATACGTACAGCAAAGTTTAAGACAATGCCTACAGCAAAGTCTAAGAATGCGTCCAACAAAATCTGAGACCAAGCCACAGCAACAGCTGAGGCAACAGCCTCAAAAGCATCCACAGTTTAAAAAGATTAAAAGAGATGACAGCTCGCTTGCAGCCATGCCACCGGGTTAAAAGCGGAAAATGGAGCTTAAGAGCAGAGCCAAACACAAGCCAAACGAACACCTAAGCAGGGAAAGGACCTGAGCTTAATGCTGTTGCACTGCAAAGTCTAAGAAAAATATGAATCTGGATGATTTACCGATTATGATATCTATCAATGGAGAAAAATATACTAAACTGGTGAAATAGAAACAGCAAGAGACGGTTAACATTCGTGAATGTATCACAGATCATGTTTCTGAGAGGTTATATCCTACCAAGAAGGGAATTTTGTTATCATTAAAAGAGTGGCAAATGCTGAGAAAGCAAGAGATGTCAGTGGGCCACGTGCTTCAGCAGAGTGATGGGCATAAATTCTGCGACATTTAGCAAAAACCTAATCAGTGGTCATCATGAACTCAAACATGCAACTACCTCTGAATCACATTTATAAACTGACGATCTGTTACTGTGGAATTTTCATTTTGCTATCCCCTAAAGATCGAGCCGTGGTGAAGAATTGTTTTGAATTTTTATCAATATACTAGGATTTCATTTACAAGTGTCAAAAGAAATTAAAGTGAAAGTCACTGAACATGACGGTGAATGCTGTGAACAGTTTCAACAGTATGGCGAGCTTATCGAACGCTATGGTTTCATCAGGCTCAATGCAGAACATTGAAGTCAAGTGTATAATTTTTGACAAGAACTTGAAACTTAGCTTAGATATGTACAATTGATATGTGGTTCAAACAGTATTGACTTTACGTCTAATATGTGGACTATGATAAACACTATGAAAAGTTTAAATTTAAACCAAACCATGTTGATGTGAAAGGGATTGGTCTTGACCAATGTTATGTTAGTTCCGGTAACAGAGCTCTTCCATCTCTGGAGATTAGGGAGCCATGAGAGAGCGGTGGTTTATTTCCGATTTTACGATAACTTAACAAATGTTTAAAATATCCTGATATATAAATCGCCAAATATCCTATCCTATCAAACCTTCAAGTTTTACGATATAGACAGTTACGATTAAATCTAAATATAACTTTTATTTATATAATGCCGTAATTAGCGCTCTTATGTTATGCTCCATTGTTGAATTCCAATCAAACTTCATTTGAAGCTAATATTTATGTAATTTTAGAATTTTCATAGCATTTACAACCAAGGTTATAACCTTTATGATACCGATACCAATTTAAGTTGTTGTGAGTGAGCAGATTACAAGCATAATATATTTTTTATTCTCAATAACTGTAAATATGTTAAATTGTTGTTCTCAATAATTATGTCTCCCCGACCAAGGGGAGACATATAGTGTTTGTACGTTCTGTGTGTGTGTATGTGTGTGTGTGTCTGTGTGTGTGTGTCTGTGTCAGTCTGTTGTGAACAAAGTGTTGTATGCAAGATATCTCAAGAACAAAACGTCGGATCGACTTCAAACTTGATCAAATTATTTCTTGGTAAGGTCGAACGGTTCTATCAACTTTTGACGCATGTCACGTGATTAGGGCAAGCGTATGACTTCATTACGTAAAAATCTTGTGTGCGAAATTTTTCAGCCGCTGAACATCGGAGAAAGTTGAAACTTGGTGGAATTGTTGCTTTGTTGGTCCGAAAGACTCTGTAGATTTTCTTTGCGAGTAGAACGAACGAATGCTGCGTATGACGTCATCACGCAGAATATGTATATATTTTGAACAAGATCTTGTGTGCAAAATATCTCAATAATGGAAAGTTCTATCGACTTCAAATTTTATATAAATATTTCTTTGATTAGTCGGCGGGTTCTATCAATTTTTAGCGCATGTCAGATGATTAAGGCAGGCGTATGACGTCATTACGTAAAAATCTTGTGTGCAAAATTTCTCAGCCGCTGAACATCGGAGAAAGTTAAAACTTGGTAGGACTGTTGCTTGGTTGGTCCAAAAGACCCTATATATTTTTTTCGCGAGTAGAACGAACGAATGCGGTGTATGACGTCATCACGTAAAATATGTATATATTATAAACAAGGTCTTGTGTGCAAAATATCTCGATAACGAAAAGTTCTATCGACTTCAAATTTTATACAGATATTCTTTGGGTCAGTTGGATGGTTCTGTCAACTTTTTACGCATGTCACTTGATTAGGGCAGGTGCATGATGTCATTACGTAAAAATCTTATGTGCCAAATTTCTCAGCTGCTAAACATCGGAGAAAGTTGAAACTTGGTAGGATTGTTGCTTGTTAGGTCCGAAAGACTCTACAGAATTTTTTTGCGAGTAGAACGAAAGAATGCGGCGTATGACGTCATCACGTAAAATATGTTTTATTTTATAAACAAGGTCTTGTGTGCAAAATATCTCGATAACGGAAAGTCCCATCGACTTCAAATTTTATATGAATATTCCTTGGGTCAGCCGGACTGTTCCATCAATTTTTGGCGTGTCACGTGATTAGGGCGGGTGTATGACGTCATTGCGTAAAAAACTTGTGTGCGAAATTTCTCAGCTGCTGGACGCCAGAGAAAACTGAAACTTTGGATTATTGCTTGGTAGGTCCGAAAGAAACTCTAAATATTTTTCACGAGTGGGACGAATGAAAGCGGCGTATTACGTCATCGCGTAAAATGTGTATATTTTGAACCAGATCTTTTATG
Source organism: Protula sp. h YS-2021 (assembly GCA_949752745.1). Lineage (NCBI taxonomy): Eukaryota > Metazoa > Annelida > Polychaeta > Sabellida > Serpulidae > Protula > Protula sp. h YS-2021. Next base: position 33,182,185 of record OX457024.1, on the reverse strand, counting down.
CATAATATCTCGATAACGGAAAGTCATATCGACTTAAAATTTTATATGGATATTCCTTGGTTCAGTCAGACGACTGTTTCAACTTTTGACAGGTAAAAAGTTATCTGTTCTTAAGCAAAATATCTCGACATCGGAAAGTCGGATCGACTTTAAATTTGGTGTAGTTATTCCTCGGATAGGTCACACGGTTTTATTAAACATTATTGAACTCGTATAGAAAATCAAGAAAGGTGCATAACGTCAACAGCCTCCCCCCCACCCCTACCTCCCCATTTTTGGCTGCTTTGTTATCTATGCATGGGTGTTAACTGCGCTGGGGATTTCGGAAGATTTTCCCGAAGATTCTCTAGTGTTCCTGCATTCTTTAGAAAGCTTCAAAACAGTAACAGCATTATTGTCGGTCCATTGCTATTTGTTATTGCCTGAAATTGAGCTTTTTATGCATTTCTCATCTGTTGTTGTTACGTAACATGCCACTCAGTCAGGGGTCAGTGTCAGTTGCGGTGCATGAGAGAGTCGTTATCTACGAGGTCATGGAATGCTATTGTCGTATTATAGCTCTAAGCAGCTCTAGCTATTGATTTTTTTTCGCCGCATACTTAATTAGGCTGCCAGTTATGAAGAATGCCTTCCTAGTGCTATTTGGCCGATGGGAATGTGCGAAGACAAGGTAGTCTATCATGGCTATAACTACACTTAGGGTACAGACTGTTACCGTTGCCTTGGGTAAAACTGTTAGAGTTGTGTTTATAGTCGGACCTACAGTAAATAGCTGGGGGGGTGGGGGGGGGGGGGGAGCGTGTGGAGGATGATGGTTAGCAAAAAAAATCCCGACCACCATCAAGACCCGGATAAAAAGATGTAAGGTAAGAACCGTTTGTCGTGACCCCTTCCACATTCAGGTTAAAAGACGTACGGTAAAACCTGCCTGTCTTGACCACCTTCCAGACCCGGATAAAAATGTAACGTGCAGTAAAACTGCTATAGTGACCAACTTCAGATCTGGATAAGAGGGGCCTACAGTAAAACCCGTTTTACCGACCACCTTTCAGACTCCAATGAAAAAAGATGCTCATTTATATCTGTTTTAGTGACCACCATCTGTTTGGTTTATTTAAAGATTTTTACAATGAATGAAGGTTATGTTTGCAGAAATGAATATTTTGTTTCAGTTTGGGGGGGGGGAGGGGGGGGGGGGTCATGGGTTTAGTCGGGGAGACATTTGTTTTTGTTCACAAAAACAAGAAACTTAAGTAGGTATCGATTGAAAGTGTGTAATATAAGCCTGCACTCTTATGTTTTGTGTGCACTGGCCGCTCTAGTTGTAAATATGTGTGACTTATTATGTAAAAAATGTGATTTTTTTTCAACTTTTATTTTTTTTCTTTAAACAATACTTAACTGTAGTACATAACAATGTATAGTATATGATATATGGTTTACGAGTCAGTTAACACCTCGCCAGGGACCCTCCATTCAAATGAAAAGTTTACGAGTGAATGAACGCCTCGCCAGGGACCTCAGTATCTCATTAGAATGTTATGACATTGGTGTGAAATTAGTAGGGTGATGTAGCAGTAACCATTTAACACACAGAGACAGTAATTATACCGTGAATAAAAAAGTGCAACTCACATTTCAGTAGTTCTGAAAATTCAAAGAAAAAACGTGTTTATCAAATTGTGAAACAAACAGCACTCTTCAGAAGTGTGCATTCTTATTGTATCACTCTTGAAAATTCCTAATGGTTCCATTATGCATCCATATAATAGAATATATTCTATTTACCAATAATGTGCTCTTAACAGAAAATTTGGAAATAACCATTCTTCAATCCGACTATCCGACCGTAGAGCTACACTGTTAGTTCCACAACTGAACATGTTGCAGCTGGTTTGTAGTTATGAAGTTATACGTTCACGGTTCAACTATGAAACATGTTGCAGCTGCTCAGTAATTATGCAAAGCGAAATATTGAAAAATGTTCTTGTTCAGACATCGCAATGTTTTTTTTTGTTTATAAACGTTTCTTCAAACACAGCATAGAAACTGTCTACCATTTATGAGAAACACTGCAAAGTTTTAATATAAACCTCAATTTTAATACCTTCTAAATTGAAATAATCATAAAATTATATCATTGGAATTGGAAAGAATTTAATTTTGCTCAGTGAAACAATGGTTATCTTTTATGTATGATTATACCTCACTTGTCCTTTAAAGTTTTTTAACTTACGAGTTCTTTGTGTGTTTACAAACAGCCCTTTTTAGAGTTTTCATGTGTTAAGGCAACATCATCTGGAACCTGTTTTTGTTGTCTTTGAAACGGTGTAATATTCTAGTGGATAAGTATATATTTTGAGAACTATAAGCGTTTATTTAGGCATATTTTCCTCTTAGTCTATACAGCGATGTCAAAACTAGGGAAAAAAGGCTAGTGAAATTAGTAGCAAATTATGTGACTGATATTAGAAGCATATTCTGCGTTGATGTTTTGTGTTATGAAAAAAGGGTTCAGCTCTCGAAAATATGCTCAAAGTGTGAAGCCAATTACATCGCTTCTTTAAATCGCTTCTCCTTTTACAAGTCTTTTCATTGCTTCTTAGAACAATGTGTGACAATGAACCCTTCTTATGTCCATTTTATATCGTAATTCCTTTGAAATACAGATTTCATGTATAAAATGCGAACATGTTGATCAATGTTAAACTTGTAAGTTTTGGCTTTTTTGTTGCTTTAATTTATCAACATATAGATGTTTCCAAACTTTAGATTGGATCTTCTTGATAATGTCTTCCGGTGATTGTGCATTTGGTAAGGATCCGTGAGGTCAATTATAATTGTAGGCTAAGTGTTATAAAATATCTGTTAGCGATACGTTTGTCGATGTAGACAAATAGCGAAACATCATTCCTTTCAGCAAACTTGACTTTCGTCTCATGTTTTGGTAGTATATGCATGAATGCCTTCTTTCTTTAGAAACTGCGTTATCTATCTGCTCTTAAATTCTATTCCATTATCTGGCCTCATTGCTCTAGGCCTTCTTGTTGTTTCTTGAAAAATATTTTGGGTTTTGTTTGGGAGAGTTTGTATCCACAAGTGTTTTGAAAAGTCATCTATGACGATTAGTAGAAAGTGATTATCTTCATTATATGCTGCAAAATTGGCTGCATCCGCCAAGCCCACATCCCACATATCATCAATGTGATGCAGTGATGCGTTGTCTTTTAAATTTGTGTTACAGTGGATGAAGTAAACTAAAAACAGCTTGATATTGCAACAAATTTTTCACTTCGGAAGATGCCACAGAATGTTTGTTTATTTCACTAATTTGTGCAATTTATTAGATCCTGCAAATGCTCCAGGGATTCCAGGTTCAAAGTACGTATTGGTTACGTATTCTTTCCACGCTGTAATCTTAACTCGACATAAAACCAATCAATCACATAATAAAACTTTGATTAACATGTAAATATGAATAACTTAACTAATATTGTAATAATCCAGAGAAAACAGTTAAAAGGTTATGTTGTGCACTACAATTCATGCATATAAACTTTACTGTTCTTCAAGTTTAATCCACTCTTGAGTTCTTTTGATGTATACTTTAATGTACTTCTCTGATTAAACATACATAGCTAGCTTTTTAACAGCTTTCCCATTACATTCTTTCCAGGATACCATGGAGATGATAATTGTTTGACACCACCTCCCGACCAGGTGTCATAAGTTGCTTCAACTGAGATCTTATCTCTACATTCTTTTAATTTTTTTCGAAATCAGACACATTGATTTAATTTTACATATAAAACGTCACACATTAGCAAGATATTGACAAACTGCAATTACGAATTTGACAAATACATGACAAGAAAATGACAAGCCCGTGACAAAGACAAAGTTTTGATAAATTTACATTGTTGGGTTAGGCGTCGTCAGGTTGATGAGTTTATTGTCGTCAAGCAATTTGAATACGTTTTGACGAACTTGTGACAAATTGACTGTTTTAACTGACAAGTTTCTGACAAATTATTGTCATGACGAATTCCTCACAAGGCATAAACTGACAAATCAGTGGCAGATTTGCGTTGACAAATTTATGATTGGAATTTGTTGAATTGGGCATCGTCAAATGGACAAGGCAAATTAGTCAGCCTCTTGTCATTTCAACAACCTTTTTGACAAATTCTTGACAATGGCATATTATGTGTGTAAGATACTGCAAGACAATATAAGAGAATACAAAGCGCAAAATATTATTAATATCTATCTAGATAAAACTAGTACAGCAATGATGACACATTTCAAGACAGTTTACTGCCGAACTAAATTTGACTGTTAATAATTTCATTAATAAATCAGAGTTGCCATTAAGGCCAACAACCTCAAGAAAGCTCAGACGATTTATTCAACAAACAAATTAACTTAAATAGTTATTTTGCAATTGGTACTTTTTTATGACCATTAAAATCTCCAATAAAATGTCACGGCTTTTTCATAGACCCAGCTCTTATTCCTCGAGAATTAAGACGTCTTTATCAAAGGACAGACCCAGACTTAGAACACCCGAAATTTAATATTCTATTAGACATAAAGGGATTAGGAAATGTGACATCAGGGGATAAAATATTATGTGAGGGACTACTGACCCCATTAGAATGTAAACGTGCTTTGGATGGTATAGCAAAAGTCCAGAGGCCGATGGTTTAAATTCTGACTTTGGCAAAACTTTTTGGCCATGGAAAACATTTTAGTTGAAACATTAATATTCGCCGGGTCAAGGCAGAGAATCATCACATTTTCACAAAACGCAATAAAGATTATTAAAAACTGGAGACCAGTTTAGCTTCCAGATGTAGACAACAAAATGTTTACTAAATCACCAGCTATAAGAGTACTAAAATTGCCCAATATTACACCCGAAAATCAAAGTAGTTTCCATAAAGAATGTTTCGTATTAAAAATGTTCAATTGGTGCAAGATGTCATAAATAAATTAAATATTCAATGAAGAACAGGGCTTACTTTGATGTTAGATTTAAAAAAGCAGTTGATACTGTTGAATTGTGTTATATCCATAAAGTGTAGAAAATTTTAATTATGGTAAGACTTTTCGAAACTGGGTATCTATCTGTTACAAGAATATAGAGTACCACTATTTGCAATGGATATTCCAGTGATTGGTTTGATATTAATCTAGGTGCCAGACAGGGTGCCCATTGTCAACAACCTTATTTACATTTTGTGTTGAACCATTAGCACAGTTAATTAGAAATTAAGAAAATTTTTCCAGTTTATGTTTTGGTGATGTTGAGTATAAGATCTCTCTGTCTGCAAATGACGCAACTTATTTGCCGAATGATATTAATTAATTCAATAGTGTTTGTGATAACAAAGTGGTTCTCAAGATTTGATTTGAGAGTAAATATTGAAAAATCGATGCTGTTTTATAAGTCTATGGAGATTTACGACTTAACGGTTAGCGGTTAACTAAGAAGGAAGCTTGAATATTATAGGAATTGAAGTAGGCGTTGATGTTGAAATATACTCAGGTTAATATTATAGACAAAACAAAAAATAGTCACACGCGTAAACATAAAGAGTCAGAGATGTCTAGATATTAAGGAAGGCAAGTATAGCCGAAACTATGGAAATGTCTAATCTCATTTATAGTCTGAGCAATACTATTTGCACGGCGATAATGATTTTGTCAAGTGCACTTTGATAGATAGGTTTATTTGGACTAATAAAACAAATAAGATTAAACATCACACACAAATAGGAAACTTTGATGATTGGGTATAAGTACCCCGGATTTTGATGTGATGAAAAAATTGTTGAGATCGGCTTGGTTATCAAGACTGCCGGACCAATGCGTAAACAGTGTTATATACATAGCGAAATTGAAAAATATGGGGGCTGTTTTTTTACTGAATTATACAATCAAACTGAGTATGGGGACGTTTTGTAGAGCAATAAGCACGCAGTTATAAATATTAAATCTCTATATACTAAGCCTTGGCATATGAAAGAAATAGTTTACATTAAAGACGTATTAGACAGAGAGAACAAGTTTTTCTCTTCATCGGATTTCCAGAAGAAGTACGACTTCAAATTGGCAAATGACTTAAGAACACGGATAAGAAAAGATTTTTAACAGAAGACTATGTAGTCGACCGTAGTGGCCCCTTTTTAAAATAAAGAATTTTATACTAAATGTAAGGATAGCTAAATCTAAAGATTATTGTTATATTTAAATGAAGAAAATTATAGAACTTCTGGCAAGTCTCACCTTTTGGGCGCAAGAACTACTTTATGAGTGTGCTTGTAGTTTTCAAAGTATGCCTTGTTTTATAAAGATAATAAAAGAAACACAGTTATTGGTAAGGCAGTTTAAATTAATTCACAACCTTATAGCTAAAAACAAAAGAAAATAGTTTAGAATATTGTGGTTAATACAACTCAGTTTTGTAGCATTCAGCATTCTTTAATTCACTTTTCTGGGATTGTAAAGCCACTCGAGAAATAATCAATGGATGCCTGAGGCTGTTGAACCTGCAATCGTTCGACATTTGAGATTTTCTACTTGGGAAGAATAGCTTACCCGAAAATAATATCTCGCTTTTACCAGTTTCGATTTCACATGTACTTCAGGAGAACAACGTTATCAAAAATGCTAAGATTATATATCTGAGAAATTTAAAGTTTGAAATGTTGCAAGAACAATTTATTTGGTGTGTTCCTTTTAAAAGAGGACAATGAAACTTGTGTTCCCTCAGAAACATTGCAACTCATTTAATATTGATTGAATTATTTTCCTTTATTAAAGCTATTACATACTTGTTTGTACGCATATAAATGGTAAATATCCTTGAGTGTTACGACCCCACAGCGCATACGTGAATATGGTGGTGCTAAATAGAATTTTCCTAAAACAAAAGAGACTCTAATCCTTTTGTCAACTTTCCTTCATATTATCTTCAGATAAGCTAAGTGATCCTTATATCACACACACATACACACACACCCTCACATGCACACACGCACACACATACACACACACACACACACACACACACATATATATATATATATATATATATATATATATATATATATATATATATATATATATATATATATATATATATAAAGCATGAGTAAACATCAAACCTCGTAGTTAAAAAGAAAACAAATAGAAAACCGCAAGAAGCCAAAAATCATTGTTGTGTTGACTCATTGTAAGTATTTAGTGATAAGAACAACCTGTAAGAATTGAAATGTAAAAACATGTTTTAAAATCTGTTACATTTAATGTTTCATACATACAAATCTATTGACAACTAGCCCATAAAAATGGAATATACTTAATGCTTGAAAATTTTGCTGTGTGGCGGATTTGCTGTGTTCAATGAATTCTTCAATAAATTGCCATTATTTAAGCCAAAAGAGAAAATTCTAAGGCAAACTCAATGGCTTTAAATGGTGACAATTAATTGAAGACTTCAACACATTTCATTTTATTTCAAAACCAGGATAAAAGAAGTCCTAAGCTTTTAAGTTTTGCTTCAGTTCTATATATATATATATATATATATATATATATATATATATATATATATATATATATATATATATATATATATATATATATATATATATATATATATATATATATTATATATATATATATCAGCATATCAGAAACTTGTAGCTTTGATTTATTACTGTACAAATCGAATAATGGCGTAATAGCTATATCTCTTCATAACAAATGCGGAATCTTGTGTCAGAGTAATTGGTATTTATTGACTTATTTCATTTCCAGTCCACTGATTTTTTGCACTCAATATTACTATACATGTACAATCGCATTCTCCACTCTTCCAGTATTTAAATTCCACTCTTGAGACACGGACAAAGACATCCAAATCCGTTTTTAATGTGCATCACAGTAGTGAGACTCAGCCATATATTACGCTGTTCTATTATTTAAGTCAAAGTAGTATCGGTGCGACTGAAACTTCTAACAAATATCAAATTTAAACATTTTACAACTGGAGAAGAAATTGTGAACTGAACTTAAACAAACATTGAGGTTTGGACTGATTTGTAAGATCTCTTTCTGCTCTACACGTGTGGTATCATCTTGTGTGGGCTGCGAAAGGCTTTTCGAACTGTTGTGCGATTTTATAATTAAATGTGTTGGATGGATTAAACACTGGTTAGAGACTGTATGCACATGCACAAGCATTTACAGACATGGCGGAGGGGTTTTGATTGCACCGACGTACTGTCTCGATAAGTTTTCCACATGTAGCGAGTACTTGGTAACAGTTAAATATCGCGAATAATATATCGGATTTTTTTATAGTAAGGGGTATGTGAGAAGTAGAAGCTGCAACCACAAACTGAAAACAAAGTGTGATAGAATATTTTATCTCTGTTTGGGCTTTTTTCGGTCTATTGTATAGAAGTTCATTGAAATTTAATTCCTTTTGGCATTGGTTTGTTATATTCTTTTATTTTCGAAGAAGATTTAGAAGTTTTAGAAAGTTTTGTGCCCTTTATCGACAATACATGGGAACAGCTTGTAACACGTGGCGCATTCTGAAACGTCGAACTCGTCACCAAAGCAAAAGAAAGCAAAGAAAGCAAAACAAATTGAGAGCATAATAGTTCTTTTTTCATAGACTATAGCTTTATTTTATTTTCTAAGCAGGAATTCTTTAGAAAAAGCATATCGTTTTATCTTTAATAGCAATAATGTGAATATATGAAATGCGCAGAAATGGTTCCACTGCTTCATATATAGAGGCTCTGGCGTGGTTGTCTGAACTCTGCTTGTGGAGGGGCACGAACGTTATTCAAGTAAGTGCGTTATAAACTTGAACAATTTTTTAAAAAGATTTTTAATGATTGCGTGTTTTTGCTCTTTGATTAAGTGTATAATACAAATGGCAAAGTGTATTTTTATATAAAAAATTAAAATATAAGCACTTAAGCACACAAACAATCATCCTTAATATTTGATAGAGCGCTGCAAAATTATCTGATTAAGTGCCGTTATAGAATTATCTGGGGATATGTATGCACAATATAGAAGAGTACAAGTTGAATATTATCAATTGCATTCAAATTTTCTTATTCAGCGCTACACTATGGTATATTGCATCAAATCAGTGGCTTTACAAAGTCCGTGAAAATGACTAAAGCCACTGGTTCACTTAGTGAAATTTGTTGGCACTTGAAACGTCAGTGACTTTACAACTTCATTTTAAGCCTTAAAAGTTTGACTGATTCACTGAAATGCATCTGAGTAGAACAGAGTTAGCTTTCTTGATTATTCGGTTTCATGGAATGCTATTTGGTTTTTGTAGTTGTTTTAGTGGGAAATTGCATACATTTTTATGTAATATATGTAAAGTCGTTTATCGCTATGGATGTTTTTGGGGATGTGGTGCTATTAATGTGACCTTGTGAAATAACAATGGATGTTTCTTTGTCAATGTCTGCAATCGTATCATGCCCAATTCTAATGGTATGATTTGGCCTTACTGAACCTGCACTAGTTATTTAGAACCAGTGGCTTATTATATGTAAAGTCGTTTATCGCTATGGATGTTTTTGGGGATGTGGTGCTATTAATGTGACCTTGTGAAATAACAATGGATGTTTCTTTGTCAATGTCTGCAATCGTATCATGCCCAATTCTAATGGTATGATATGGCCTTACTGAACCTGCACTAGTTATTCCTGAGTAATCAATTTTATGTTCAATGGGAGACTTTATACTGTGGTAATAGTAAGTTATGCTTCAATAATTTCACTTATAAATATATAATAATCCTATTTTGGAGCTTGGTCGTGAAGTGAAAGACAATGTTGATATAATTCAGCAGTAAATCTTCCTCTCGTTTTCAGCACCCGTTGAATAAAATTCAAATATCATTCAACTAAAATTGTTGCCTGAATTATATGACCTTTCCTGATAATCCCACCACACCAGAGTATGTTTCTTAAGGAAAAAACTGATACTATCACATCCCAGAGTACAAGAACAATTGCTTAAGAAATTACCAGCTGTGGGCAGAAAAGTAATGACAAGTACAAAGCAACGCAATACAATCGCATCTAGAATACTTAAATGGGCCCGCATTAAACAGGTAAACCCAAACACTTATTAAACAAAAAACAACACGGACAGTTGCAATTCCGCATGGTTACATCATAGTCCACAGTAATTAATTGAGTTAAAATGGTTTTTGAATTGTTGAAAGACCAAATTAATGTCACAGCTTATTGTTTTATACACAATAAACTATGAGCAACCAAACAACTAAATCAAAATCAATTCAGTGAATCTGTCAAAATGTGAAGGCTTAAACTTTATAAAGCCACAAAAATTTTAATGGCTTTACAATGTCACTGAGTGAATCAGTGGCTTTACAAGGCCATTAAAATTTTCAGACTTTGTAAAATCGCCGACTTGATACATGATATTATATAACACAATGCTCAATAAGAAAATTAATGATATTCAACTCATGTCATGTCCCTAGATTAAATTTTAGTGGATATGTAAAGTTACTGAGTTGACACATTCACTGTAACACATTTATAGCTTGTTTTATATTAAATCAGAGGATTGCATATATTACGATATGGGAGTGAGGCAAGTGATATTACTGGTGTGCATTGCTTTGGCATGTAAGTGGACTTTGTTTTCTTGCAACAGCAACGCAAAATATATGTTACAGTATGAATTTCCAATGTTTCATGTAGAAGTTTCTTAATATTTTTAAATTTAGAACGACGCTTGAATAGTATTTAGTGACAGAGTTATACGTTACAGATATTTACACAACTTAGAACTCTACAAGGAACTTGTCTGCTATTAATGCCTTGCAAAAGCATTAAAACAACATAAGTGATCTTTATGGGGTATTAAAGCATCAAAGGCACTAGATGTAGCAGAGTACATGTAAACTTTGCGTAGAGTCCATTAATCCTTTGTGTCAAGCTACTTGTCAGTTTTTAGCACGTAATTACATTGCAAACTCTAAATGTTATACAAGAACATCGTAATACACACCATGAAACTATAAGCCCTGCCTTCTTAAAAAAATTAACAAACCCTATTTGAAATATTACAAGCACCCAGTGCCACTTGAAACTAACAAACACCCTTGTGTCATGTGAATTCATTTCCAACCATGTGTCATGTTCAGGTTTAGCAGGGAAGTGATAAATATTATGAATTTTCACAATAATTAATATACAATGATAACACAATTTGAGTCAACAGTCCAGTGCTAAGCAATTAATATAATTTAAAATCGGTCAGTTACTGCACAATACATGCGTCCTTTGGGATTCGTTTGAGGGGAAGTTGTAGCTCTGTACTGTCCTGATAATACATCAAACGGTTGATAATGAAGGACGAAGTGTGCGCTCTACAAGGCTAATTGTCCCAAATTACACCCTACTGCAACAAAATTAGAACTTTTCTCAAAATTGCCTTAAAAATTTATTCTGATTATCCGACTTCTTCAGAATGTTGACAATAATTATGATCTTCCCTGCTTTATATTTCTTTATAAGCCTAAACGAATTTAGCATTGCTTACATCGTTTCCTAAACACAAGGTGTACTTTTCTGAAAAAGTATAAATACATTGAATGCTTTTACGAATGACACAGTTCACCTCGGCACACCGAGGTTCTTGAATGAAAGACCTTTAGGCAGCCTGAGTTGCTGTTGCTCTTAGCACGGAAAACCGATTGTGAGAAATATTGCTCAACCCCCGGTTGGCTGGGTGAACAAAATGTCATGGTATCCTAAGCATCTCAGCAAACTGATATATAGCACCACAGCACTGTGTGCAAGTGCAAACATACCCTGTGTCATGTGATACTTAAAATACTGCAACCACATTCTGCCTTGATGCTTGCAGATAGAACAGCCACATATGATGCAGTCGATGCAGTGACGTGCTCAAAGTGTAAGTTAGAAGATATAGAGAAGTCATGAGATTAAAAAAAGTATAAAGCTGTGCAAAATAACTTCAAACACATTGTATATTGATAACATCACTATGGTATTCGGATTAAGGGTTTTCTAAGTAGATTGACACAACATACTCTATACTCAAGCATGGAACATTTTTACATCATTTGAAGGAATCTGATCTGACTAGTGCAATTCCGTCATACCCCTCGATTCATCAATTATATTATAGGAATGCGTCATTCTTGTTTTTGTCAGAAACTACCGAACATGCTAGCATCCCCGCATATAGTAAATGCTTATCAGTGTAGTTTACTAATATTACCTCCCAAAGACAGCACACAAGAACCTATTTAAATTACTTTAAACCATGACGTGACTTTTTAAATGTTTTTACAAAGAACTAGAGCGTGTGCTGATTTTAACCACCACATATTCTCAGCATGATTGTTTGTTTTTTAGTTCCAACTTACTTTGTGTCTAAAAATACGAACGGAAAGATGATTAGCGTAGAGAGCTCCAACGCGGGTAACATCAGTTCTAGCGGACACAAGTTCATTATCAAAGAACCTGGTACTGTTTTATCTATTCACTTTCTCATTAATGTGAACACGCAAGTTGGGAAAAAGTTACTTGATTGATTTGTGTATTATTACATTTGTGGATTCAGGATGGTTAGCATTAGAATGACCAAGTTAGGCAGATATTTTGTACCATGTCTAGATGGCCCACCTCAGTTTTTGTTAGAAATTTATTTACATTTTGTATGCAAAAATGGGAATTGGAATTTTGCTATTGACGCCCATTATATGGTAAAGCCAACAGCACAATCGGCTTTTTACCTGTCTGCTACCGACAAAGATTGAATAAATATGTGTTATACTTTATCTTTGCCCTTAGGTTGTACAGTAAATATCTCGACAATGATACTTATCTCCCAAGTTTCGGGAATACTCACCTCCACAAATGCTATTAAGATGCTTCCACATAATAATTACTGATTTGGGTTTCCTTAACTCACATAAAAATTGAACATAAAAAGAACACGCGAAGAATGGTCCGTTTATTTGATATAAGATTGTTGCGATATAACATCACGTAATCATTATAATATATTCATATCAGTAAATATTTTAACGGTTTATCACATCGGGTTTTCGACGATTATGGAAGTCGACGTGGCAAAAACCCGGGTTTATAAAAAATGGCGTCCATACCATATAAACACAGGTCATATGACTACCAGCAAAAATCGACCAACCTGCCATTTTTATTTACTTTCTCTTGGCCGGAGGCGGGGCTGTAGAATTTGCAGCCATTTTTCACAGAGGTAGTCTTCTATCCGCGGTTGCTTGAATAAGCGGATGGAGCGGAAACCGCCAACTACCGACTTACTAGGGTTTTGGGAGAGTGACATATAGGCGTAGTAAAAATATTAATTATTAATCACATCACCATCTAGACTGTGACAATCATTAGGACTAGTGAACATCGCTCTGTTCAAATTGTGTCATTGGGTGACATAAAGTATGCATGAAGTCAATTTTCATGAATAACTGGCGAACTTCTGAATATCCAATACTTAATGTCCTGATTTTAAAAGCAACAAACCATTACCGTTATTAGGCTTAAATTTTCTGTGGGCGTTAACACTACTATGTGTTTTGTGAATCTGTCTGTTATTCGACGTCTGCATATTTCTGAAATATATTTAACATTACGTCAGAGACTTTCATTTAATGCTAAAAATATTGGGATTTATGCAACTAAAATCAACTGGCATCTGCATATCGTACAATAGTACGTACGTTGAGTAGGCAGTGACTAAAACCGAATTACAACCAGATTGAATGCTGCGGAAGTGATTTTGGCGGATAGAATCATCGTTTATCCAGCGTCTATTCAATGTTATGTGAAAGACGTTGATCTATGGTTGCAACCAATCCAAACCGGATTACCTTCAGATTCAATCTGTTCTGGTACTGACGCAACCTCAAATCGGCGTTTCAGTGACGTCGGAATATTTAATGGGATAAGTCAAAAGCTGTATTGCGTATAGATTTGGTGTAACTTGCAACCTGGCAAACTTTTCAGATTTTTTCACAGAATTCTGAATTTTGACAGTTTTAGAATCGGTTTTTCGCTACTCAGTGGCAGAAATGTTCTTGTTTTCCAAATAACTTTATTTCTCATCCCTGTTTAAGTTTATTCATCAGACAAAATTATTATTTACACTCTGCATATAATTGTGCTTCTCAGATTGAGTTAATAGGTGTTTGAATTCTAAATGTACTGAAGCAATTGTTTAATTTTGATATCATGTAAAGCATGAGGAACATGAGCAACATTGTCTTTTGCTTTTGTTTACGCATTTAAAAAATTAATCAGTCCTGCAAATGTGTAAGACAGCAAGCGTTCATTTCAATGTGTTAAAATAACTTTCACCATTTGAAGGACTCACAAAGGCAGCTAATACCATTTCTTTGGAATCATTTACTAAACCCGGCTATTTCCTACGGCACGCTGATTACATCCTTCTTTTAGAAAATTATGAGACTCTTCAGAATCCGGGTAAGACAGGATGTTTTATAGAAAATTTATTCTGCTCAAGGTGAACAACGAGGAATTACTAAAGTTATGAAGAAAAAAGTATTTAAACAAAAGATCCAAAAATAGATCATTGACACTCTCCAGAAGCATCTAAGCAGCAGAACATTGAGTTCGAGCAAAAAAATGGGAATTTTATAAACATGTTTTATTATCAATACACTGCACACATAATACATAACTGGAAAAGGGCTTGCAAATGTCGAATTAGTAGTTCATGTACTGATTTACATAGTTATTATTGGACTAATTTAAACAATTCATTAGAAAAAAGTATCATGTTTGGTTGTTTATTGTTTCTGTAGGGCCGTTTGCAGAAGATGCGACTTTTAAAAAGCACGAAGACAAATGGTTTTATGGCTCACTCGCCTTGGAAGCTGTGAATTTAGCAAATTACTTCCTCTGTAACACCCAAGCCACAAGTGTAAAGATTGTCAGTTTCACAAACACGACTTCGTACAAGGAACAGGCCAGCTGGTATGGTATGTGCTTTAGCAATGGGCTTAAAGGTACACAAATTGTAAAAATAAGCAGCATCTAGATAATGTAAAACCTCTATCTGATCCAGGTCATCACAGCTTCCGTTTGACTCCAATAGTTTTCGATGGTTTTACCCTAATTCTTTAGCGTCATAAAGTCCCTGTTCAGGCCTCACATATCATGACATCATCTAATTTGGGAGGCCCAAAGAAAGAAACTATTGACTTCTTTAAAGAAAAGAAACTTTTCTTAAAGTAAGAAAATACCAAAGCCCCATGAGATATTTTCTAATAAAAGCTTTCCGAGATATATATTGCGACATTAGTTTGCTTGTCCATGAAAATGACAATAGAACATAGTGCTTCAAATATTGTCACAGGATATTATTCATCGCTAAGCCTAATTTTGTAAAATTTGTTGATATTAGTGCAGTTAGCGCTGATTTTAAACGAAATTCATGATAGTCATTGTAAAAATGACATTCCTTGATAGACTAAAAATCACACGCTGGGCTTTAAAATAAGGCTTATTCTATGCATAGCCTTCCTATCCCATTACATGTGCATTTCATTTCATATATATCCCATTCCAGGCATACTCCATTCCATACATATTCCATTACATATGTTCTTCATTCCGTTCATATCCCATTCCCTGTATACTCTATTCCCTTCATATCTCATGCATTACATATTTAACTCCTTAGATATAGCTTCCTGCATAAATTATACACCAGGCATATCAGAAATCCTATAGCACTTGGACAAAATATGCGGTATACAATAGAATCTGTCAATATGTCATGTAACCGTGCATGGTATGTAGCTTGAGCATTCTACATTTATGGTTAATCCCAGCCTCATTCTCATGAACATTCAAACATTAAGTTTGCGAAAATTCAGGAAGGTAATGGGTGGAAAGATCTTTATGTCTAGCTAACTATACTGTGTGAGTAATTGCCTGCATATTAGAGTTGAGAGGTAAAATTAGAATCATTCATAATTTGGATTAATTTTTCCCGAATTAGATTTGCTTATTAAATAAATATAAAATGATAAAATTTACTAATTTATTGATATATTTTATTTTCATTGATTGGATACTTAACCTTGTCTATAATTTTTGTATAACCGTCGTTTCCTTAATAATTTAGCTTTAATCTCACCTGTCCCTATATCTAATGACTCTTATTCTAAAAACCTGGACATCGATCTTTCAAAAGAGTATTGAATATTTCTTTTTCTTCATAGACGTCGATCTTTCAAAAGAATATTCATAATTTTAGTATCGTTAGTTTGTGTTGTTCTCACATCTAATGGTAACATAAAAGTTTCCTCGTTGCCATTGCCATTATTTCAGAAAGCTTTCAAAACAATCATTAGTTTACACCCACATGAAAAATGTGGTGTTAGAAAGCATCTACGAGTCGATTGCTCCTATTGCTTTCTAAGTATAGTTTCTATGTTATTCTTTCAGTTCGTGTGGCTCCGACTAGCAACTAAACAAGGTAATAATAGAAATTCATCCCTGTCAAAATTTTGAAGTTGGTATGATCGAAGGTCAAGCTTCTTTCGTATCTCCAATGAATGCCTCGACTGCTTTCAATATTTCTTCAATCAACAACGCTTTGGTAGTTACATTACGTACTTATCAATGTTATTACCAAAAAGCATTTTCACTCACTCAAAGGATAGAACTTCCTTTATATTAACAACGGATTTATTGAGGTTCCTTTAGGTATGACACTCTGTTGGTCGTAGGAATACACTTTAAGAGATCATGACATATTACCCACTAAACCTAAAGAAATCGTAACAGGTTGAATGCAGATTTTTTTCAAAGACCTAAGCTTAGCTTTTGTTTTATAATTTCAGTTAGAGATGCGCCGATTGAAAACGGACAAATAGGTAAATTAACAACATTACAACAGTCCCATTTTGGAATCATACGAATATATAATATTCTAGAACTTTAGAAATATCGATTACAATTTATGCACCAAATTAACAATTACAGATTGAAACCTAAAGGACATATATTACGGCCAATTTTGGTATTTTATTTATTTTTGTGGCCCATCAACAGTTTGTTCTATGTCCTTGATTTATGTATGGAAACTGTAGGAAAAAACACGTGTATGTGTAATAAGTGGACTTTTCGTAATAAAGGTAGAGTGGAAATAATTCTTTTGTAATCTGAACTGACTGCAAACCTATGAGTAGTTCTGGCTGTATTTTTACGAACACTAAGTAATTTGATAAAGAACTTAAGTGACAAGTGAACAGTATTCTCTCAATTACCAAAGTAATACGGTGGAGTAAAAGTTGTGCTATCAAATTACAAATACTGGTGTTGCATGATGAAACTAGTAAAAGTTAATTCTGTCTAAACTGTGCCTGCTTTATAATTTCAGTGATACAGCCTGTTGATGATGAAGGTAAATATGCAAAACCTAACATTAGTCTTAAAACAAAAAGAACTAAAGTGCCACTTGCTTCAAAAGGCAAAGGCATAACGAATATGAAAAGATGCTCCATTTCAACTAAGTAAAGTTTCTAAAGAAGATACCCATTAACATTTTACCATTTACTGAGTAGTTTTCGCTTTGAATTTTTTGAACGAGCCTAAATGTCATTTATTTATGGTTTGTGTTGACCTCTTTTTTATTGCTCTCTAGAAGAATGTGATTGATGGAGAAAAACATAAAGATTTTCTGCAATTTCTCATTATGGACAAAACATCTGCAAAATAGTGGTTTTGCAAATTCCCTTTCATAATCTACAACCTAGAGAAATGTATGACACGAATGTTACAAGCTAAAAAGAGCAGTTTAAGCTCGCTTTTCCATTTCGAACTGGAATAGACTTTCTTGTGATTATGCATTCATTCTCACTTTTCATTCACTTTTCATGTTACAGTGAATAAAAAGCACGCATAAAAATGATACTTATTTTAATATAGATCCAGAGTTAAATTTATTTTTCCTATTTTCTATTACATGATTGTGTAAAATCACTGAAAATTATCATGGATTAAATTTATTCATCACCTTATATACGCGTTTTATTGAATTTAAAGGAGCAAACAGGTTTTACAATGTATTTAACTGAAATGAATTAAAGGCAATCTAACTGCGAGTGGAAATATAATACAACTATCACTTTAAAATATCAATTTCCAGTGTTTTGTGCAAGCACAGCTGAATTTTCAAAGGAATCGATATATTTCAAGCTCTTCTCCGCTATCAACCCTTGCTAACATCATCTCCCTCCATCTTCTCACGAGATGGTAGCCCAACCTAATCGCAAAGATCGACCTGAGAATAGGTATAGTAATCTCTTTTTACTTTTTTCTTTTCACAAATATGATCGTGGAACCAAGTCCCCGTAGTTAACTATGTGACCAAGCAGTTGTAATACTGAGAGGTGCTTGGTCACTCACCAAGATCATACATTTGAAAATTCATTTAATGAACAACCATGAATTAGCTATCGTCAAACGAAGTACTCGTACAAGACAGGTTGACGCACTATGATGCTCTCTTTTGGTATACTACCTCAATGAACACACTACAATGCGCTCATCGCAAGTCACAGACCAGAGAAGAAGAGCACTCGTACACGACAGATGACGCACTATCATGTGCTCATTCAGAAAACAACCAGATGTTATTAGTTACACAATGAACGCACTATAACGTGCTTATGCACGATTTCGGTTACTAGTTAAGTGAACTGGGTTAGTCTAGGTAATTTTTATCCTGGTCTGGAAGGTCGTCACTAAGGAGGTTTACTGTACGTCTTTTTTGTTCGGTTCCGGATGATGGTCACTACGAGCAGGTTTTACTGTACGTCTCTTTTATCCTTGTTTCGACTTTGGTCATTACAAGTTTTACTGTACGTACTTTATTATCCGGGTGTTAAAGGTGGTCAAAAGAAGCAGGTTTTATCCGAATCTCGAAGGTAGTCACTATAAAAGGCTTTTATTTCCTTCTTTTATCGGGACCTTGAAGATGGTAGTTACAAATAGTTTTTTTCCCTTATTTGGTGATTACCGAGTCGTTTCTTGAGCTAAAATACGCCCTTTTTTTCTAGAATGATTTCAAACTGGTACAAGTTTCGTAGAAAGGTTTCGGAATCTGAAAGGAAAAATGTTGTTTGTAAAGGAAAAGCAGATCAAAACTAGAGCAGTGTGCATTGCCCACATATTCCCCACAGGCCCCCATCAGTTATGCTGAATGTTCAACCGGTCCATTTTCCTTGAAATACCCTTATACTGAAATTCCATCTGGTCCATTTTCCTAGAACGAACCTGGCCCATTTACAATACCAATCTGTGTTTGTTTCCATAGAAGCTACATACCAAGTTTCATTAAAATCCTTGCAGCAGTTTTTAAGTTATTGTGTTAACAAGCTCACACAATAGCCAATCAAGAGCTGAAATTTTCGAAGTCCAGCTGGTCCATTTTCCTTAGACGAACTTGGCCCATTTACAATACCGATCTGTGTTTGTTTCCATAGAAGGTACATACCAAGTTTCATTAAAATCCTTGCAGGAGTTTTTAAGTTATCGTGTTAACTAGCTCTTGATGACAGACCGACGGATCGACCGACAGAACGACACACGGTCGGTCGCATTTACAATACCAATCTGTGTTTGTTCCCATAGCAGCTACATACCAAGTTTCATTAAAATCCTTGCAGCAGGTTTTAAGTTATAGTGTTAACAAACTCTTGATGACAGACCGACCGACAGACCGACACACGGTCGATAGCATCTATTCCCTGTGAAATCTAACATACAAAATTTTAACGTGATGATGTCATGGGCTGCACTCGTTCGTTGTACTCGCGACAAAATTTGACAGCACCTCTCAGTTCTAACAAGTAGCTACCCAAACACGTTCAAACCTTCTTCGATTTTCAGCAGCTGAGAAATCTTACATACAAGATTTTAATAATAACGTCATACAACTTACCTAATAACGTACCCTTCGTCGGAAGTTGGCCGAAACGTCCGAATTACCCAAGGAACAGGGTTGGCAAGATTTGACCGACCAGATTTGGCCGGCCAGATTTGCCCGGCAATTGCCGACAAGGCAAAATTTCTTAAAGTGGCCCAATCTGGCCACATCTGACAGAATCTGGTTTTTTCGCCCAATTTTTTTGGGCATCATTTGTTAATTTAATTTTAATATTTATTTTTCTTGAAATGTAGTAAAACTAATTTTATTAACCCAAGCACGCGTTTATTTACATAAATAATGCACTTTCCTATAAATTCAATAGCACATCGCAATTTTTTGTTAAATTCTGGTTAACAATTTGTGGCTAATAAGTCTAATCCCCAGTTCTATCTAATACTAAGGAACATGTATTTCACTTTATTTCTAATATTACTTGGCACTAAAATCACTCCCCATCCATACTAAAGCATATCGATATAATAACAAACGTATATTGTCCAGTTCATTTACAACTACCAATCTACTTCATTGTTGCTTCTAAGAAATCTATCTATAACACACAACCATTTTGGCTGCTTTCTGGATTCTGCTTCGTATTTGCCATATTTGCATTCGTATCTGTAATCGTTGATCTGTACAATGAATGTCTGCACAGATGTTCACGTTATATACTAACCTGTAGATTTACTCATTTGGAGTTGTTGTTCGGAGTAATAAATTTGAGTAGTAATTTGGAATAGTTGCATCACCGGTAATTACATCTCTTTGTATGTGGCTTCACGGCAAAAAATCCCCTCGAGGATTCTTAATCTCCGGTTGAATACAGTGTTTTGATGTTTAGTAATCAGAAGTTTAACTGAATACATTTTTATTATAATATGCCTATCAAAGTTAAAAACCCCGTTTCCCCAATTATAAAAAAAACTTGGCGATAATTCAGGATTTTAGATTTTGCCAGATTTGGCCAGATTTCCCGGCAATTGCCCGATTTGGCCACAGACCAGGCAAAATCTAGATTTGGCCGCTTTTTGTCAAGGAATGAAAAGCTCTAGTTTGAAGCCTTTCCGACTTTTTGTTCTCGAAATATTTTGCACACGTTTTGTTCACAACAGACTGACACATACACACACGTACACATACACAGAACATACAAACACTTTGTCTCCCCTTGGTCGAGGAGACACAATTCTACTCGAAAAGAAAACGTGATTTTAAAAATATTATGTTTTGCCAAGTTTTTTATATTTCGCCTTTGAGAAAGAGATTCTCGTTTACAAGTATGCACGCCCAATCACACTTTTGGCGTTTCGAATAAAATGCGCAAGAAGTTTGCCTTTTGACTGCACGGGGAACCGGGTAAAAAAATGAAAAAAAAACTGTCAGGAGAAATATCGCAGAAAAGGCTCATACTCGGAACAAAAAGAAATTAAAACTTAGAAACTATCTGTTAAGACTCGTAATAGATTTTTAAAATAACATTTAGGTTGCTAAAAAATCAATTGTTCTTTGGTGAAATCTCTCTGTCTTTTTCACCCGGTTAGTTTGTGATGAAAACAGAGAATTTTGTGCTTTTTATTCGGTACTCGTTCACCAGACCGCAGTGCTTCAGGTTAGTGTTTCTTGAAGCTAACTCGTACGCCCAAAGTGTGATTTATCTTATAAAACCAGATCACACTTTGGTCGTTCCCAATAAAAATGCGCAAACATTCTGCGTTTCGAATAAAAATAATAAGGTACAAGTAAGTATTTGTGAAACACGAGTAGGCCCCAACCGCCTCCAAATTCAAAGGGGTATAAGGCGATGACGGACAGACGGACACCCCAAACCTTGGGGTAGGGGCCTAAAAATGAAAGAAATGAGAGATTTCGCCTAAATGTGAAATTTTTCTTGCGCCAAAGAGCAATCGAGTTTTTAACAAATTCTTGCACATTTTTATACACCAAATCACATGTTGGATGCTTCGAATAAAGTGCGTAAGAATTTTGAATTTCGACTGCGAGGGGACCGAGTAAAAATAATGAGAGAAATGATAGAAAAATATAGAAGAAATATAGCAAAAATAGCTCATACTCGGAACATAAAAGAAATTGAAACTAACTGTTAAACATTTTAATTATTTGTAAAAATAGCAGACGGGTTGTTAAAAACGCGATTGCTCTCTAGTGCAAGAGAAATTTGACATTTAGTCGAAATGTCTCTATCATTTCTTTCATTTTTACCCGGTTATTTTTATTCGAAATTCAGAATTTTTGCGCATTTTTATTGGGAACGCCCAAAGTGTGATTTGGCTTATTCGAAACACTTAAGTGTAATTTGGCTCATTAAAGTCAGAGATGGTTCCATTTTATCATGGACATACACGGCCCATTGATCATTTGTCAAATCTTACCCCATTGGTTTCATTTTTGCCTTCTTTCTCTGACATTATCTATTTTATGAAGCTAACAATTTCAAAAACATAAATAAAGTGAGACAAGCGTGCGTTGTTTATTTTTATAGACAGCGTTGTTGTCCAACAGCCAATCTCTACTTCGTTTCGGTCGTTTTGTATAACACCTTTTTACTTCGCAGAATCCACTAAAAATTTCAAGAAAATAGTACTTATAAAGAAAGGAAGTACTTTTTGAAATGTCCATCCGCTTTAAGTTTATACCAAACACGAAAATTCCATCAGAGGTCAGCTGTTTTATCACAACGTTATTGGCAATTTATGTTGTATCAATATTTTATTGCCAAAAAGATTGCGGATTTTATCGCGTTTTTTCCCGTTGATATCGCTAATTCTTTCCAGGCCTTAACGAGGTTGAAAAGCGATAACAGTATTACTGAATAGCCAGTGAAAGAGTTTCTTCTATTTTTATATCTTTTATTAATATATTTAATTTTACGCATTGTTCTGCATTAACAGCAACTTTATAATCATTTGAAAACAACAATATTAAGAACAAAAAGCGGAGAAAGCACATACATAATCTTGCCTTGTCACAGTTTGTCAGTGGTTTGTCAAAAATTGTCAATTCAATTGTCAGTTGGACAAGTTTGGCATCGTCAGGTCTTGACGAGTTTCTGACCAATGCCTCGTTACATCATGAAAAACACTTCTTTCTAATTTATCAGAAACTTGACACAAATTTTTCAAGTATTTGGTCGCCATGACGTCACATCCATTTAAAAACAACTGTAAACACGTGGAAATTTCAAATTTCTTAATTGCAAAGAACATCACTAGAAAATTCACATTATCACGTCTTAAAATATGATTAATGGACAGACCATAATGTAAGTGCACCCATCATATTCTCTGCATGTTTTGAAATAAGTTGTGATGTTAACTTAAAGCAATACATATCCCTTGGATTGAAAGTGTCAAAGGTAAATCAAGCCAGCAGAGTAAATGGCTAGCTAAATACATAGATGTCAACACAGGGAAGAGAAAAGTAGCAAAAAACCCATTTGAGAAAGGCTTTTACAAACTGAAGAACAATGCCATATTTCACAAAACCATGGAAAATGTGAGGAAACGAATCGAAGTAGAATTGTTTCACAACGAGAAACGTTTAAAAATGGTGGTTGCTAAGCCTTCATTTCGCAAGTACCACATTTTCAGTGAGGATTTGACAGCAGTATTCTGCCTCAAATCAGTTCTAATTTGAACAAGCCCATTCATATTGGGTTTACTATTCTGGATCTCAGCAAAACCTTCAGGTATAATTATCACTACAATAACATGAAGACGAAGTATCCAGAGGTAAAACTGCTGTTCAGTGACACAGGCAGGTTTTGCTATGACATACCAACCAGAGGCATTCACATAGATATGCAACAGAATAGTCATCGGTTTGATACATGTGATTATGCAAAAGATCATTTCAAGAAATTATGTTGAAAAAAAAAAACGAAAGATGAAACTGTGGGAGTACCTGTTAAGAAGTTGGTAGGACTTCGACTGAAGATGTACAGGTTACTGTATAATGGAAAAGAGAAACGTACAGTCAAGAGCATTACACGCGCCTGTCAGAGACGATAGACACATGCTCAGTACAAGAACAGTTTATTGAGGAAAGAGCAATCATATGTCGTGTAAAACATCATTCAAAGACATAGACATCACTTTTTTTCAGAGAAGATTGTGAAGGTTGGTCTGTAATCATTTGGTGACAAGCGCTGTGTGTTAGACGATGGTTACACCACGTCAGCTCATAGTGCAACTCATGAATGCATGAGTTAAAAGGCCCCCACCCTAGGCATCGCAATCATTATGTATCAAACTGTTGAAGAGTGAATATGTCTGCAGTGAGTGAAAAGCAACTGACATCTACGGTTATGCCTACAGCAAAGTCTGAGATAATGCCTACAGCAAAGTTTAAGACAATGCGTACAACAAAGTCTGAGACCAAGCCACTGCAACAGCTGAGGCAACAGCCTCAAAAGCATCCACAATTTAAAAAAATTAAAAGAGATGACAGCTAGCTTGCAGCCATGCCACCGGCTAAAAAGCGGAAAATGGCGCTTTAGGGCAGAGCCAAACACAGAATTTATGAAAAGTAAAGCCAAACGGACACCTAAGCAGGGGAAGGACCTGAGCTTAATGCTGTTGCACAGCAAAGTCTAAGAGAAAGATGAATCTGGATGATTTCCCGATTATGATGTCGATCAATGGAGAAAATATACTAAACTGGTGAAATACCAACAGCAAGAGACGGTTAACCTTCGTGAATGTATCAAAGATCATGTTTCTGAGAGGTTATATCCTACCAAGAAGGGAATTTTGTTATCATTAAAAGAGTGGCAAATGCTGAGAAAGCAAGAGATGTCAGTGGGCCACGTGCTTCAGCAGAGTGATGAGCATAAATTCTGCGAAATTTAGCAAAAAACTAATCAGTGGTCATCATGAACTCAAACATGCAACTACCTCTGAATCACATTTATAAACTGACGATCTGTTATTCTGGCACTTTCATTTTGCTATCTCCTAAAGATCGAGCCGTGGTGAAGGATTGTTTTGAATATTTATCAGTGCCAGGATTTCCTCTACAAGTGTCAAAAGATCTTAAAGTGAAAGTCACTGAACATAACGGTGAATTCCGTGAACAGTTTCAACAGGATAGCGAGCTTATCGAACGCTATAGTTTCATCAGGCTCAATGCAGAACATCGAAGTCAAGTGTATGATGTTTGACAAGAACTTGAAACTTAGCTTGGATATGTACAATTGATATGTGGTTCAAACAGTATTGACTTTACGCCTTATATCTTGACTATGATAAACACTATGAAAAGTTTAAATTTAAATTGACACCATCAAACCATGTTGATGTGAAAGTGATTGGTCTGGATCAATGTTATGTTAGTTCTGTTAACAGAGCTCTTCCATCTCTGGAGATTAGGGAGCCATGAGAGAGCGGTGGTTTATTTCCGATTTTACGATAACTAAACGTCCGGTGTAAACAAATGTTTAAAATATTCTGACATATAAATCGCCAAATATCCTATCCTATCAAACCTTCAAGTTTTACGATATAAACAGTTAGGATTAAATCTAAATATAACTTTTATTTATATAATGCTGTAATTAGCGCGCTTATGTTATGCACCATTGTTGAATTCCAATCAAACTTCATATGAAGCTAATATTTATTTAATTTAGAATTTTCACAGCATTTACAACCCAGGTGATAACATTTATGATACCGATACCAATTTAAGTTGTTGTGAGTGAGCTAGTATGCTACATATTACTAGCATAATATATTTTCTTATTTTCAATAATTGTAAATATGTTAAATTCTGGTTCTCAATAATTGTAAATATGTGTGACTTATTATGTGAAAAATGTGATTTTTTTTTTCAACTTTTATTTTTCTCTTCAAACAATACTTAACTATAATACGTCACAATGTATGGTATATGATATATGGTTTACGAGTGAGTTAACACCTCGCCAGGGAAACTCCATTTAAATGAAAAGTTTACGAGTGAATGAACGCCTCGCCGGGGACCTCAGTGAGTCATTAGAATGTTGACATTGGTGTGACATTATTACGGTGATGTAGCAGTAACCATTTAACACACAGAGACAGTAATTATACTGTGAATTAAAAAAAGTGCAACTCACATTTTAGTAGTTCTGAAAATTCAAAGAAAAAAAACGTGTTTATTAATTTGTGGGAACAAACAGCACTCTTCAGAAGTTTGCAGTGTTATTGTATCACGCGTTAAAAATTCCTAATGGTTCCATTATGCATCCATATAATAGAATATATTATATTTACCAATAATGTGCTCTTAACAGAAAACGTGAAATTTGGAATTAACCATTCTTCTATCCGACTATCCAACCGTAGAGCTACACTGTCAATTCCACAACTGAACATGTTGTAGCTTGTTTGTAGTTATGAAGTTATTCGTTCACGGTACAACTATTAAACCTGTTGCAGCTGCTCAGTAATTATGCAAAGCGAAATAATGAACAATGTTCTTGTTGAGACATCGTACTGTTTTTGTTGTTTATAAACATTTCTTCAAACACAGCATATAAACTGTCTACCATTTATGAGAAACACGGCCAGGTTTTAAAATAAAGCTCATTTTTAATACCTTATAAAATGAAATAATCATAAAATTATATTATTGGAATGGCAAAGAATTTAATTTTGCTCAGTGAAACAATGGTTATCTTTTGTGTATTATTATACCTCACTTGTCCCTTAAAGTTTTTTTAATTTACGAGTTCTTTGTGTGTTTACAAACAGCCCTTTTTACAGAGTTTTCATGTGTTAAGGCAACATCATCTGTAAGCCGTTTTTGTTGTCTTTGCAACGGCGTAATTTTCTAGTGAATAAGTATATATTTGTGAGAACTATAAGCGTTAATTTGGACATATTTTCCTCTTAGCCTGTACAAATACTGCTCTTGGATGTAGTGACCATAGCAACCACTCTTTACAAAGCTGCAAAAATACAGTCAAATAGCACTATGTTGTTTTGTAACAGTGTGCAGCGCTGAAGTAACAAGAAGGGAAATAATTCGGATAAAAATATTGAAAACGTTGCTTTCGAAACTAGTCAATTTCTTTGAAAAGCACGATCCTGTTATGCGTGAACTGTGACATCTGCAGTAATAGAGCGATGTCAAAACTAGGGAAAAAAGACCAGTGAAATTAGTAGCAAATTATGTGAATGATATTAGAAGCATATTCCGCGTTGATGTTTTTTGTATGAAAAGAGGGTTCACTCCTCGAAAATATGCTCAAAGTGTGATGCCAAAATGATATGAATTAAATCGCTTCTACTTTTATAAGTCTTTTCATTGCTTCTTAGAACGATGTGTGACAATAAATCCTTCTTATATGTCCATTTTATATCGTAATTTCTTTGATATACAGATTTCATGTATAAAATGCGAACATGTTGACCAATGTTCAACTTGTAAGTTTTAGCTTTTTTGTTGATTTTAATTTATCAACACACATATGTTTCCAAACTTTAGATTGAATCTTCTTGGTAATGTCCACCGGTGATAATGCATTTGGTAAGGATCCATGATTTCTATGATTATAATTGTAGGCTAAGTCTTATAAAATATCTGTATACCGATACGTTTGCCGATGTAGAAAAATAGCGATACATCATTCCTTCCAGCAAAGTTGACTTTCGTCTCACTTTTGGTAGTATATGCATGAATGCCTTCTTTCTTTAGAAACTGCTTTACCTATCTGTTCTTAAATTCTATTGCATTATCTGACCTCAGTGTTCTAGGCCTTCTTGTTGTTTCTTGAAAAATCATTTGGCCGGCTTGAATGACACTCGTATGAATTTTGTTTGGGAGAATTTGTATCCACAAGTGTTTGGAAAAGTCATCTATGACGATTAGTAGAAAGTGATTATCTTCATTATATGCTGCAAAATTGGCTGCATCTACCTGGCCCACATCCCGCATATCATCAATGTGATGCAGTGATGCGTTGTCTTTTAAATTTGTGTTACAGTTGATGAAGTAAATTTTTCACTTCGGAATATGCCACAGGATGTTTGTTTGTTTCAGTAATTTGTACAATTTATTAGATCCTGAAAATACTGAGGGATTCCAGGTTTAAAGTACGTATTGGTTAAGTATTCTTTCTACGCTGTAATCTCAACTCGAAAGAAAACCAATCAATCACATAATAAAACTTTTATTAAGATGTAAGTATGAATAACTTAACTAATATTGTAATAATTCAGAGAAAACAGCTGAAAGGTTATGTTGTGCACTACAGTTCATGCATATAAACTTAACTGTTCTTCAAGTTTAATCCACTCTTGAGTTCTTTTGATGTATACTTTAATGTACTCCTCTGATTAAACATACATAGCTAGCTTTTTAACAGCTTTCCTATTACATTCTTTCCAGGATATCATGGAGAAGATAATTGTTTGACACCACCTCTCCACCAGGTGTCATAAGTTGCTTCAACTGAGATCTTATTTCTACATTTTGTTAACTTTTTTCGAAATAAGACACATTGATTTAATTTTACATATAGAACGTCACACATTTTGCTTACCTTCACCGTATGTCATTAGGAACATGGCTTTATCACTTTAGCTGTGTGTTTCGGTTCATATCCATTTCTGTATAAAGCAATAGCTAAAACAATGTCTTGACGGTTATGAAAAACTGCTTTCTCATATTGGTATAAAGCTTCATTCGATGTGAATGTATGTCCATATTTTTTTAGTTTTGTTGAAAACATGTTTGAAAGAAAATCCTTATAACCACCAAATAATAAAACATTCTCCATGTTGTACGGTCGCATTTCTTGTAGCAAGTCAGATCCATTTTTAGGTTTGGAAATTTCCTGTTCTGTATGTCCACTAAGACCTATTCTTCTGCCTCTACCGACTTGTTCGTATTTGGCTTCCTTTAAAATTTATGTCACCTCTTCTATTATTTTCTTCCTTTGTTCACTTTGAAACAACTCACGTAAGATTAAATTGTCTATAAAGAAAAAAAACATTGTTGCATTCTATGTTAAAAACATTGTTGCATTGCCTTCAACATTTAAATGACTGAGTTTTTAAACAATGCTAAAAGGTTTGATATCTTACCTTTAAAACAAAACTGTTAACTTGACATATTTTCCGTTTCTTCTCTGTTACATAAAATAGAAGTCATCATGTTATCACACTTCCAATGTCCTACACCAAGAGTGATGAAGTTCTAGCCTTCAGTATGCTTATCATGCTGTTGGAACTGTGTACAGCGTTCACCACCAGGTTCAACAACTTTATACTCAGATCCGATACTTGCAGCTGAAATTCTGCTGAACACTATTGTGAAAAAATGTTTGAAATCGGCTCAGTTGTTTTGAAGTTATGCGCTGCTGAAGTTATCATGTCTGTCTCAATACTAAAGAAAAATGCTCTGAAAATAATATGCAAAAATCTTAAATTCGGTTAATTTAACATATCTGTTTACATTTATGAATGGTCTAGAAATCAGCAAAAGTTTCTGCCCGTAACTGCGGTAAGAGAATAAAAATAACACTTTTCTCATTCCAGTTGAACAGCTGTTAGCTGTCACTTGTCAAGTATTGAACTATGAAAGCAGCGCTACGGTCACATTTTGCATACATAGCTTACAGGGATAGATGTGACAATAAACACGTTTCTTAACGCTTAGTTTTGCAAGAAAGATCAGCCACTAAGAAAACCTTAGTTTTTTTAGGACCACCAACTTGTGTGAAATAAGTGTAAAATGTTGACTGCTGATGTATGAATTATAAAAATGTATTGTCGAGAAGAACAAAAAACAGAATTTTCTACAGCTGAGATCTAGAAAGCTCTGTCACAGATCTAGAATGTCACAAGTGCATTTAATACACTTTTTTAACAGCAAAGCTAAATCCTGAATTGAATTTCAGTGTACTAGATGTTTAACGCAGAACCACGACGGAAGTAAAATGCGAATCCTTTCCATTATTCACAATTTTTTTACATTGTGGGGTAATATACTAAAATTAGAAATTCCCCATGTTTAGGGGTCTTTCTGTTATCCAAAGGCGAAACAATGAAAACTGCTCAGAATGTTGTGAAACGAAAAAAATGCTAAAATTAGAAATTCGTACATTGGTGGGGGGGGGGGGCCGTTGAACCAAAGGTAAAAAAATGAAAAATGGTCATAAACGTCTTCAACGGAAAGATATGCTAGAATTAGAAATTAACACCTGGGGGTTCAAAGATCAAAGATGGAAAATGCTCAGAATGGTCTGAAACGAAAAATATGCTGAAATTAGAAATTCTCACCTTGGGATAGGTTGGGTATCAAAAGGTAAAACACGAAAAGTGCCTGAAACGATAAAGTATGCTAAAATTAGAAATTTCAACCTTTGATTAGGGTCCAATCTTTAAAAAAAATAAAAACTGCCCATGATGGTTTAAAAAAATATCCTAACATTAATTCCAAAAAGGCGTTTGAATCAAAAGGTTAACAACTAAAAATTCTCAGAAATGTGTGAAACAAAAAACATGCTAAACTAAGAAATTCCCAGATGGGGGCGGGATCGGGTGGACCAAAGGTTAAAAAATGAAAAATACTAAGAAAAAATATCCTAAAATTATAAAATCCCACCAGGGGAGATGCCAAAGTTTAAAAAAAAAAACAACTCAGAATTGTCTGAAAGGAAAAATATGCTAAAAAGATAAATTCTCACCTTGGGGTGGGGATGTCCAAAGGTAAAAAACCGAAAAATACCCCGAATGGTCTCAAACGATAAAATATGCTAAAATTAAAATTTCCCACCTGGGATTGGGGTCCAAATTAAAAAAAATGAAAACTGCTCATGATGGCCTGTAACGGAAAAAATGCTAATATTAGAAATTCCCATCTGGAGGGTGAGGGGGGTGCAAAGATTAAAAAATGAAAAATACTCAGAATCGTCTGAAACGAAAAAAATGTTCTAAAATCAGAAATTACCATTGGATGAGGGGCGGAGTCCAAAGGTTAAAAAATGAAAATTGCTCAGTATCGTCTGAAAGGAAAACATATCCTAAAATTACAAATTCCCAAGAGGGGTTTGGGTCCACAATTAAAACAATACTCAGAATTATCTTTAAGGAAAAAATATGCTAAAAGTAGAATTATCCCCTTTGGGGGGAGGAGGGGGTCAGTCCAAAAGTGAAAAAAAAAATAAAAAAATGCTCAGAATTGTGTGAAAAAGGGGGTGGATTAAAGGTTAAAAAATGAAAAATACTCAGCACTCACTGAAACGAAAAATAAGCTAAACTTAGAAAATTCCACAAGGGGAGATACCAAAGGTAAAAAAATGAGAAATGCTCAGAATGGTCTGAAACAAAAAATATGCTAAACTTAGGAATTCCCACCTGGGGCCGCGGGGACGGGTAGTGGACCAAAGGTTAAAAAGGCCTTGCGATACTTCGGTCTCCGAATTCAATCTTTTAAAGAAGTTGCATCGAAAATCAAATATCGAAATGTGTAACAAGCCTCGAACGTACAAAATCATTTATTCGTACTTCATCAAATTGTCAAATTGCAGCATTTAAATTTTTTGGCGTTAGTTTTCAAACACTTCCGTTTTTTATCGGATTGCTTTTAATTTTTTAAATTTATTTATTTTTAAATTTTTTCGAACCACTTCTCAAAATGTTTCTTCTCAATAATTTTAATCAGTTCGCCTTCAGTTTTAGTCCGAATGGCTCTCAGATGAGTGTTTCTTTAAAAAATACGTGTTGGGTGCTTGAATACTTGTCTAAATATTGGTGCAATGAAACCTCAGTTACGAAGGATGCCTATTCTAATCTTATTTATTTATTTAGTTTTTGCTTTTTCAGCCCATGTAAGCACACTTTAGGTACGAGCCCATAAAGTGAAAGTCGTAAAGGGGTTAGTGTTGTGTTGAAATTTGATGGAAGTGGGGGTGGGTGTGGGGGAGGAGACGGTTATACAAAAATAATGAAATAGGGAATTGGAGATGTAGCGACCACATTTCAGATCCGGATAAAAAGACTACGGTAAAACCCATTACTAGCGATAATCTTCAAGATCTGGATGAAAAGACGAAGAGTAAAACCTGTTCTTAGCGACTCTTAAAAAATTAGATAAAAAGACAAACAGGAAAACCTAGATGAAAAAGACTAACAGTAAAATCTTTGTAGTAACCACCTTCCAAACCCGGATAAAAAGACGTATAGTAGCACTCTCCACATGGCTAAACTTGTGCCCAGACGTATGTACAAATTAAGATACCGACAAGTCAGGTTACGTAGCTCCCGCATCCCCTTACCCTTGAATAAGATTACATAAGTTTCTGAAATAGTACAAAATTGTCGAAGTAAATTTTTGTAAAAAGGAGAGGCAAGCGGCGAAAAAGGATGGCGGGAGAGGTGGAAGGGGATGGACAAACATTTGTTTTTGTTACCAAAACAAATGGCAATTTTCTGCCTAATAAAAGTGTTTGGCATGACCGAGTATTATGGTGTAGGTGTGCACCTGCCACTGTAGTATGATTAAATATTAATGTTTTGAGCTGGTAACAATGTCCCTGAACATTCTTATCATACTTGAGTAACAAGAACTTGGCCAGCCACAATGTCCGTAGACAATGGTGTTAGCTTAAATGTTTTCAAGTCGTAATGATTTTGTCTAATATTCTTATTTGGATTGGTCGTTAATCATGCTCTTGTCAAAGATATTTTGACGAATTTGTAGCAAGATATTGACAAACTGCAATTACGAATTTGACAAATACATAACAAGAAAATAACAAGCCCGTGACAAAGACAAAGTTTTGATAAATTTACATTGTTGGCTTAGGCGTCGTCAGGTTGATGAGTTTATTGTCGTCAAGCAATGTGAGGGCGTTTTGACGAACTTGTGACAAATTGACAAGTTTTAACTGACAAGTTTCTGACAAATTATTGACGAATTATTGTCATGACGAATTCGTCACAAGCTATAAACTGACAAATCAGTGGCAAATTTATAACAAAGCGTTGACAAATTTATGATTGGAATTTTTTGAATTGGGCGTCGTCAAATGGACAAGGCAAATTAGGCAGCCTCTTGTCAGTTAACAACTTTTTGATAAATTCTTGACAAAGGCATATTATGTGTGTAAGATACTGCAAGACAATATGAGAGAATACAAAGCGCAAAATATTCTTTGTATCTATCTAGATAAAACTTGTACAGTAATGATGACACATTTCAAGACAGTTTACTGCCGAACTAAATTTGACTGTTAATAATTTCATTAATAAATAAGAGTTGCCATTAAGGCCAATAACCTCAAGAAAGCTCAGACGATTTATTCAACAAACAAATTTAACTTAAATATATACTTTTTTATGACCATTAAAATCTCCAATAAAATGTCACGGCTTTTATAGACCCAGCTCTTATTCCTCGAGAATTAAGACGTTTTTGTACCAACCTTATTTAACGACAGACCCAGACTTAGAACACCTGGAATTTAATATTCTATTAGACATAAAGGGATTAGGAAATGTGACATCTGGGGATAACAAATTATGTGAGGGACTACTGACCGCTTTAGAATGTAAGCGTGTTTTGGATCGCATGGCAAAAGTCCGGAGGCCGACGGTTTAAATCCTACTTTTGCACAACGTTTTGGCCATGGGAAACATTTTAGTTGAAATATTAAACTTCGCCGGGTCAAGGCAGAGAATCATCACACTTTTACAAAAACGCAATAAAGATTATTAAAAACTGGAGACCAGTTTAGCTTCCAAATGTAGACTACAAATTTTTTGCTAAATTACCAGCTATAAGAGTACTAAAAGTGCCCAAGATTATACACGAAAATCAAAGAAGTTTCGTTAAAGGACGTCTCGTATTGAAAAATGTTCAATTGGTGCAAGATGTCATAAATAAATTAAATATTCAACGAAAAACCTCAGAGATTCCTCTGCCCTTAACAATGGATTCAATTGGTCTAGGGTATCCCAATACCTACTGCTTTCTTTGATGTTAGATTTAAAAAAGCATTTGATACTGTTGAATTATGTTATATCCATAAAGTGTAGAAAATTTTAATTATATTAAGACTTTTCGAAACTGGGTATCTATCTGTTACAAGAATTTACAGTACCGCTATTTGCTATGGTTATTCCAGTGATTTGTTTGATATTAATCTCGGCGCCAGACAGGGTGCCCATTGTCAACAACCTTATCTACAGTGTGTGTTAACCATTAGCACAGTTAATTAGAAATGAAGAAAATTTTTCCAGTTTATGTTTTGGTGATGTTGAGTATTAGATCTCTCTGTCTTCAAATGACGCAACTTATTTGCCAAATGATATTAATTCAATTAATATAGTGTTTGTGATTACAAAGTGGTTCTCAAGATTTGATTTGAGAGTAAATATTGAAAAATCGATGCTGTTTTATAGGTCTATGGAGAGTTATGACTTAACGGTTAACGGTTAACTTAGAAGGAAGCTTGAATATTATAGGAATTGAAGTAGGTGTTTATGTTGAAATATACTCACTTTAATATTATAGACAAAACAAAAAATAGTCACACGCGTGAAAATAAGGAGTCAGGGATGTCTAGATATTAATGAAGGCAAGTATAGCCGAAACTATGGGAATGTCTAATCTCATTTATAGTCTGAGCAATACTATTTGCAAGGATAATGAGTTTGTCAAGTGCACTTTGATAAATAGATTTATTTGGTCTAATAAAACAAATAAGATTGAACATCACACACAAATAGGAAATTTTGATGATGGGGTATAAGAGTCCCGGATTCAGTTGTGATGAAAAAATTGGTTGAGATCGGCTTGGTTACCAAGACTGCCGGACCAATGCGTAAACAGTGTTATATACATAGTGAAATTGACAAATATAGGGGTTTACAATTAATTTTGCGATCAACTTTTGATTTGAAATATATACATCTTTCTTCTTATTATATACAGAAAAGCTTTAGTTTATTTTACTGAATTATACCATCAAAATGAGTATGGGGACGTTTTGTAGAGCAATAAGGGCGCAGTTATAAATATTAAATCTCTATATATTAAGCCTTGGCATATGAAAAAAATAGTTTACATTAATGATGTATTAGGCAGAGCGAACAAGTTTTTCTCTTCATCGGATTTCCAGAAGAGGTACGACTTGAAGTTAGATATTCTATTCTATAACGGTGTAAAACTTAAAATTGGCAAATGCCTTAAGAATATGGATAACAAAACATTTTTAACAGAAGACTATGCAGTCGACTGTAGTGGCCCCTTGTTGAAAATAAAGAATTTTATACTAAATGTAGGGATAGCTAAATCTAAAGATTATTGTTATATTTTAATGAAGAAAATTATAAAAGTTCTGGCAAGTCTCGCCTTTTTAGCGCAAGAACTACTTTATGAGTGTGCTTGTAGTTTTCAAAGTATTCCTTGTTTTATAAAGATAATAAAAGAAACACAATTATTGGCAAGGCAGTTTAAATTAATCCACAACCTTATAGCTAAAAACAAAAGACAATAGTTTAGAATATTGTGGTTACATCTCAGTTTTGAAATAATAAATAGATGCCTAAGGCTGTTGAAGCTGCAATCGTTGAGATTGAGATTTTCTACTTGGAAAGAATAGCTTACCCGAAAATAATATCTCGCTTTTACCAGTTTCGATTTCACATGTACTTCAGGAGAACAACGTTATCAAAAATGCTAAGATATGGATTATAGCTCTGAGAAATTTAAAGTATGAAATGTTGCAAGAAAAATGGGCTTTATTTAGTGTGTTCCTTTTGAAAGAGGACAATGAAACTTGTGTTTCCTCGGAAACATTGCAACTCATTTAATATTGATTGAATAATTTTCCTTTATTAAAGCTATTACATACTTGTTTGTACGCATATAAATTGTAAATATCCCTGAGTGTTACGACCCCACAGCGCATACTTGAATGTGGTCGTGCTAAATAGAATTTTCCTAAAACAAAAGAGACTCTTATCCTTTTGTCAACTTTCCTTCATATTATCTTCAGATAAGCTAAGTGATCCTTGTATCACATACACATACACACACACCCTTACATGCACACACTCACTCTTGCCCTCCCTGCGAAGCGGGCCATCCGGTGAACTGGGTCACAGTGTAAGTTTTTTTATTACTGGGTTTGGATCAAAGTTTGGTATTGGGAAACCTCTCCCGATTTTTTTTAACGCGTTATAGCACTTGAGCGCAAAAAAGCTTAAAAGGAAAAAAGTTGAAGTAAAATCCTGCATCCTGCGAACTCGAAATATAGTTTTAAGTGTTTAGTAACTGGTTTAAGCATCATTTCATGTGAAATGGAAACTGGTACGAGGACGCTATGACTCATTTGCATATGTATCAAAACAATTGTTTCTTTGTAAACAAAAGAGTTAACACAAACCAGTATTAGTGAAAGAAACCGGTGAAATGAAACCAAGCAAGTAAACCATCATTAAAAGTTTATTTAAAAACATTAGAGCATTTATTTATTTATTTAAAATGGCTTTGATTTTGGTACAAAAATAATTACATAATCTTCGAAACCAGTGAAATGAAACGACCATTAAAAGTTTGTTTAAAGCATTTGCCAGTTTATTGTTTTAAATGACATATACACATAAAAATAAATTAATTGAAGATTATTTGACGTTAAATCTCAAATAATCTCAAATCTCAAAGTAAAAACCTGAAAACTCTTTCCCAAAAAAGAAATAAAATTTACAAACATCTTTTTTTCTTTTTAAACACTGAACACAATTGCTGAAAACTGAACAGTAATAGAACTTCCTGTTCAATAATTTTTTGTTTAACAATAGTACTTTTTCTTTAACAGTAGAAATCCTTGTTTAACAATAGAAGCTCTTGATCAACAGTATAGAACTTCTGTATTACGTAAATGTTAGCGGTCGCTAACAACCTAAACAGGTTGCACATCAGGTCAAGTAGAAACCTGAACCTTGCCATATTGTATTTATTTCTGTCCTTCAAATACAGTCTTTTAACACGGGTAACGTGCTAAACCCATGTTACAACCAAGTTCCAAAGAATCTAAATGCTTCGTAAACTTTTGAGTGAAATTACCAAAAATGAAAATAATATCAAGTTAGCAAGTTCCTACTTAAGGATTTAAAAAAGACTTCGAAAACAACCTACACGTCCGCACCAGGCCAATTATAAACTCGTGCCCATGCGTGTTACCTTATCACTTTTCAACTGCAAGGCAAACAAACCAATAATGAAGGCGGAATATAAAGTTATGAAACGATAACAATTTATGAGTCAAGTCAAATAGAAACCTATGCAAATACGAGTCGGAAAGCAACACAAAATTCATAAACCAAATGTTCGCATAAGGGGTCAAGTAGAAACTTGGCATCTTATTTTTTTTTATATCAAATGCAATCTCTTAAAACAGACATGTGATAAACCGATATTACGACCAAACAGTTCTAGCAAATCTCCAAGGTTAACGGTCGAGCGTACTGAACATTAATGAAAGCAGAAAAAATCACTACTTAAGCTTTTATTTCTATTACTTTTAAATACACAGTCATTTCGTGTTACACTATACGCATATTACAACAGTCTCCGTGCTTCTTCAACTGTAGTGCTGCATGACCATCACAGAAAGCCAAAATAAATGAACACGTTACAAAACAATCACTATTTACGAGCCCAGTCTTGTAGGAACATGAGCATGGTTGCAAATTTCTATATCTACACTGTAAGTTTGAAAAGATCCAAAAATATCTCCATATAAATACCAGTGGCAATACAAGAAAAAACATTCCAGTGAGAACTTGACAACAACCGAAACAGCCCCGTCAGGTCAAGTAAAAACCCTCATACGTGCCAGATTTTCGCTATATTCTTTTCATGTCACACCAGAGAAATACCAGTAGCAAGCAAAATATATCAGAAATCGATAACAATCTAAATCTTCGCATCAGGTAAAATAGAAACTTGAACCTATGTATAGTTTTTTTCTGTCTGTCAATAATTTGAACAAGATCCAAATACAGTTAATTATATTATTTGTTTAAAGACACTCCCGACCCTTAGCGGGGTACATTGTGTTCATATATGCGAATCAGTGACTAAAACAGATCCCAAAATATTTAATACAAGTACCAGTAGCAACGCAAGCAAAGGCATTCAAGCGAGAACTCGACGACAACCAAAACTGCCCCCGTCAGGTCAATTAGAAACCCTCACATATGCCAGTCTTTTATTTAGATTCTTTCCATTTCACGCGATAAAAAGAATACGCCAAGTCCATACCATGAGCAGTAGTTTTAACAGATCTATTTTTTCAACTGCGGTGCGACGTAAACGCTTAGAAAACAAACAAAAACTGATTATATGACAGGTTATTTCCTATTCCACCGGGACAGATATCGCACCCAAAACAGTCAAGCAAGACCTAAAGCAATTATGAAAACAAAGGTAAAATATATTAAGACACAGCGGGAAAGCTGCAGTGACATTAAACCAGGAACTGATCTTGTGTGAAAGCTTTGCCTAAAACGCGTTTTTTCTTTCATCCATTAATTATATAAACAATGATTACAGTAATGCGACTAGGGTTGACAAATCTCGATCATTTGTTAACTTTAGAAATGAGGTTTTGTATTTCTACGGATAAATACTTAACCATTCGCCGTGTTTTAGGTAAAACAGAAAAAAACTAAACTACGCGTGTGCAGACCCCACCTATGACCCGCTAAGGAACCCTACTATATAAAGCGTTCAGCAAACGGAAGGAAAAGTACGGATGAACACAATGTCCTTTAAAAAACCCAAAAGCAAGTCACTTCAGTCAAATATTTGCGAAAGAAACACACCATCAGACAAGAAAGCAAGCAAGAACATGTAAATGGGAAGAACTCAGAATCAACCAAAACATTCTCCCAAGGTGAAGTTGAAACCAACTGATATTTATCTTTTATCTGTCAAAGCTTCTCCTTTGCCTGAACCAGAAACCAGCATTTAAATGTGTGGTGATATTACACATATATGCCAGCCAAACCAGTCAATGAAGACCTAAAGGAACCACCAAAATAAAGCAGATGGAATCACACACAGCGTGAATATGGTACTTACTTACATTAAACTAGGAACTGGTGTTATGTAAAAGCTAATTCTCTAAAAATCGTCTTTTTTCTTTCAATTTTTAAAGATATAATTAATAATGGCACCTATTTTTCTACCTATTTTTCCCTCATGACCTGCTAAGGAACCCTACCATGAAAAGCGTTCAGCAAAAGGAAGGAAAAGTACGGATGAACACAATGTCCTTCAAAAAACCTAAAAGCAAGTCACTTCAGTGACAAGTCAAACATTTGTGAAACACTATCACTGACATGAAAGCAAGCAAGAACAGTTAAATGGGAACTCTAAAACAACCAAAGCATTTTCCTGAGGTGAAGTTGAAACCCTCCGATATTTGACAGTTTTATTTTATCTTACAGAAATTTTTCTTTTGATCTACCCATGAACCAGTATTTTAACAATGCCAGGATTTTTGAGCATATAGCAAAAGGAATGGCTTACAATAATAATATTAAGAATTTAGTATTCTGAAAATGAAGGCCAATCAATGGTGGAAGAGCAGCCAGAGCAAGGCAATGAAGCCGAATAAGTGTATTTCAACACCGTCATTCCAGCCAAAACTGCTAAGAAAGATCTATTCAAGTGATTCAAGTAGAAACCTATGCTTTTTGAGAAGGTTGATATTTCTGCTACAATCATCAGAAGAAAAGGGGAAAGAACCAGACATAAAACACATTACATGTCTTATCATTGAACCAGGAACTGCCTCAATATTACTGGTACAATGTTTTGAACGGGTCCATTTTCTTTGTCTTCTGCCTTTTACACATATTCGCCAAATTGCATTTCACACGGACGTTATCGCGATGTTTCAATACCTGGTGTTTCTTGTAGAGGGCTTTCTGCATGTCTTTGAATCATGGTAGAACTTGTTTCTGTATGAATTTCTTCAACTGCCGATGCACCGCTGCTTTCTCTTCAAGCTGCCACGATCTGCGCTTAGCTGATGCAAGAAAAGGAGATACATACTTTTAACGATTTTTGGATAATTTAGTTTAACAACACACATATCTAATCATTGAGATGAAAGATTAGTACAAAATAAGATACACGGCCACTTCATACAGGTTCCCAGTTGACGCAACAAAATCATTTTCGTTGTCAAATACAGCTTCAAATATAGTCAGACGGTATGAAATTATTTGAACATAAATATCAGATCTGTTACAAAGTATTCATACGTGTTCTTATACCGGATTTCACGCCTTTTCATTTCTTTGTGATCAGAGGATGGCCATCGTCTTCTGCTGAACTGTCACTGCTTTGAACTTCTGCCTTCTTTTGCTTGTCTTCGTGTTTTTCTATACACGGAGCTAAAACACGACACTAACGTGTAGAGTTAGGCCTTCAAAGTATCGTACGTGGCATTTAAACTCGCTTGTACATTTTAAAAAACATCAACTGGAAGGTCTTATTTTACTTATAGCATACACTGCAATAACATACACTGCAATAAACTTAGGCTTTTATTTCTTTCAAGTGACCAGGAACTTTCCGTGTCTTCTTTTTGCCCATCTTCCTCATCTGATTTTTCAACCATTGCAAAATGTTCTCTGGCTGGCGAGGTTGCAGTAAAGGATTCTGAGCCATTTCTTGTGTAATCCGAAGCATGCCTTGAAGCTCATGTTTTTCTTGTTCACTTTTGAAGGCTTCACGCATCACCTCACATTCAGTTTCTGTGAACTGCACCACTCTGTCTCTTTCGGGATTGACCAGGTCTTCCTGTTCTTCCAAGAGTTGTATATCATCTGAGCACAAACAAAATGACACTTGTACACATTATAGGTAGATTAAAATCTCAAAACACAAGATTAAGCCTCCCACATAACATGTATCGCAATTAAAACCTTTATACTACAATTAAATGTGAAATGCGATCTCCAAACACACTTTTATTTTCAGAACACCAAGTGTAAGTGTTTACAAAGAGCACAAAATAAACGTGAAGAAAGATCATGTTTTACCTTCAGTATCTGCTTCCGCGTCAACGTCGATGATCTCCTCAAAGATTGGATCTTCAGGCATCTTCGTGTAGGACTGGTCCGAGTAGTAGAGAGCTTGACTTACCGCTGTTAATGGCCATTAGTACCTGCGCAACTTTGCATTTTTCTGCAATGCCAACTGGCAGGCGGTAGTAATCTCGATGGACACGCAAATCATGACCCATAAACTTTGCAAGCATGTCATGATCCAGGCTGTCGATGTTGAGAACTTGCGACATTGAGGCCAGATGCTTACGCAATTTCGTGGAGCTAAAAGCGGCGAGTCTGGACACTTGGGGATTCTTTGGCAACATCTTTTATAGCAAGATGACCAGGATACGGAGTGGCGTGGTTGCCGATACGCGCAAAAACGAAGGGGCGCGACTCTGCAACGTATCGTTCCCGCAAAATGATCATTCTGTTGATGTTTTCCACCAAATTGTTTTTTAATAAGATTGATATGTTGCGGGCACGCTTGCCCAGGAATTCAACGCGTTTAAGTCCCGCCACCAAAGTCCTTTCAAAATCCTGCATTCCAGCTAAAAATCCGGATGTGGCGCTGTGTCACTCGCAACCCATTTTTGAACATTTCAATTCTCTCCACCTCTCCACTCCTTTTTCCATTGAACATTGTCTTTATTTTAGCCAAATTATATTTCACCATTTCTTTGTAAGCGATATCGTCTGTTCTGTCCTTTATGCGTTGCAGTGCGTCACAGATTTCGTGAAACTTTACTATATCCTTGAACAGAGGAAGGATGCGTTCCTTGTTGAACTGTCTTACATTCAAGGCATACTTTACACGTTTCGAAAGCAATATATAGTTGCTGTCCATCAAAGAAATGAAGGCAATGACCTTCTGGGTTGCGTCAAAATCCAGTTAAGCAGGCGGAGGAATGGCACTTCGCAGCTTGTCGCAAATAGCCATCCATCTTCATGATTATAGAAGG
Organism: Protula sp. h YS-2021; assembly: GCA_949752745.1. NCBI lineage: Eukaryota > Metazoa > Annelida > Polychaeta > Sabellida > Serpulidae > Protula > Protula sp. h YS-2021. The sequence goes on along the minus strand of OX457024.1, from coordinate 33,140,082 downwards.
AGTTCTGAATTCGTTTGTTTCGCTGGATTCTTGTGATTCGCGTACAGCAGTCATCAGGCACTCAAAATTTAGGGAGTTGATGACATCTTGTATTTGTTGTATTCGATCGGGAAATCTCTTTCTGCAATTGACCAATAACTTTGTCAATTCGCGAGCAGGCTGCGAAACCATACTTTCCCAAACGGTGAAATGGTCGTATTTCAGGACATTGAATTCCACGACTTGCTTAATAAGTGTGTCATTTTTATGACATCTAATACAAAGTCCTGCTTCATACCAGATATAAGCCTTGCAACTTGTTTATTGCCAGTCGGTACATCGGTAATTCTGGCACGCGCGTCTGCTACAACTCTCCTTCGCTTCTCAGGGTTTACTTCACCTGTTTTTTTTGTATCGGTATAGTCACACACGTTTTGATGGCGCCATAGTTATTCCTTTGTGTACATCGCTCCGCAAAATTGACTTTACTTTAACTGGAAACTGGGAACTTCACTTCAATAAAACATAGTTGGTTTGAAACACATGGTATTTTTAAAGCACATTATTCTTATTATAAATGGCAGTGCACTTAAAATACCTTTAGTTTCAAATTGAGGTGCTTCTGTAGTGTCAGAGGCTGAAAGGATTGCAGGTGGTCGAACTATCGTGTGTGGTAAATCGGCCTGGAAAAGCTTTCTCGGAGTTAACAATCTGTCTATAGCTGTCAGGTCTATGCTGAATACAGGGTCCGCAAAAAGTACATTTATGGAAGTACTGCACTGACTGCTATTATTACGTAACAGTGCTATAATTAGGCTTTGCGAAAACTAATGTTTCAAATTTACCGCTTACTTATAATTCTACTCATTCCATAACGTGACATGCATTGTAGGTGCACAAGTTCTCATTAAACATGACTGTGTATAATACTTTACAATTCGTTCATACAAGTGGCTAACAATTTAACATACCACTGGTTTCATCATCATGAAAGTCGTGTTGGATATTTACACCTTCCGGATTCAGTGTGTCCAGTAACTAGAATTGCCACGCCGTCTCTGACAGTACTCACACTCGTAATTTGCAGGTCACTACTGGTACCAGGCCTGCTAATTTCTTCATGCGCCACAGGATGGAGGGGTTCCTTCTTCACCTGAACCAAGTCTTGACGAAATGGAATTTTTTCCTCAAATAAAAATTCCACAGAGCTACCACTGTCCGTTAAGGACTGCACATCTTCATTTTTACGGGTGTTTGTGCCTGCGATTCACGTGGACTGGGAACTTCATCACGACCATCCTCTTCAACGGCTGCACTTTCACCGCGTGCATACTCATCGCCTCCACCATGTGTGTGTAATTCACGTGAAGTGGAAACCACATCACCATCACCCTCTTCAACGACTGCAGCTTTACCGTGTGGAGTGACAACCACACCATAGCCACCCTCTTCAACGACTGCAGATTCACCGTGAGGAGTGGGAGCGACAAAACCGCCACCCTTTTCAACATCTACAGCTTCACCGCGTGCATCCTCATCGCCTCCACCAAGTGTGTGTGATTCGCATGAAATGGGAACCATATTACCATCAAGCTCTTCAACGACTGCAGCTTCACGGCGTGGAGTGGGAGCCACACCACAGCCAACCTTTTCAACGACTGCAGATCCACCGTGTGGAGTGGGAACCACATCACCGCCACCCTCTTCAACGACCACAGCGTCACCGCATGGAGTGGAAATTACACCTCCAGACCCTTCGACAACCACGACTGCGGCTTCACCGCAATTATCTTGTTCACCTGCGTCAAGTGGGTTTAATTATATAAATAACAAATTGTGCGGAATACATACATTAAGTTCTGACATTTGTTAACACTCCGTACATATTTTCAGTTTAGGAGGATTTTTATTATTATTTCTATGAATACTTTTTAAAAAGAAAAGTTCAAAATCCCATGCACTGTGCAGTAAATTCTATTCCATATGGAAAAAAGCTTCACCATTATCAGCGGACGCTGTTGTGACTGTGGATGGCACTGCAAGTTTATGTTCAGTTACAGCTGTTGAAAAAAACATGACCTACATATACTTGTTGGAGTAGTAATTGTGTGTTAGTCAGATTTCTAAGATCATTGTTCTCTTTTTCTTTGGGGGGTTGTTGGCATGATAAAACTTGCCAAAGCTCCAGACGGAGAACCGTGTACGCTATACATTTTACAAATCAACTGCCAAATATGACCCACCATTATTTTCATTACCTTTCAAGGCATCTGCCAAATGCGATTGATCCCGTCGCAGAACTGCCTTATTGGCTTCTGAACAACATCTCAAATACTCTTTTATTTGTCTCTTATTGTAGTTGTCTATTGAGAAAAAAGTTATAAAGGTGCATATGATTGATCACACTACACGTACTTACAGCCTTTGTTCAAATTTCATTGCTACACGACATAATACACACAAGAATGTACCACGAAATAGTATACAAGGTTTAAATTAGCAGGCTATCTTCCTTCTAATTCACGCAATAGATAACCGAAAACATTACATATAACACAGCACAGAACAGGATAAAACAAAGAACAGTTTTGAACACATTTTCAAATAAAACAACGGGTGAAACCGTCAACTGAGAACTTGCTTTAGTTCATGAATCTTAACTTGCATGGAAACTGGTATCCAAGGGAAGTTAAGAACTAGTTGGTGTCAAACTAATTTCATTAAAAAACACCATGCATTCAAACTTTAAAAGGAAGCCTCTGGGACACTATTGTATTTTTTCCTTTCTACATGCAAACTTTGGTAAACTTCTTAATTAGCTGATCAATTACCAATATCAGTTCAGGAAGTTCAGGGAAAGGTTTAACTTTCCTAAAATTGCGCAGCGTCTCCAGTCTAGAAATTTATGTTATGTTATTCAATTGCGAACCATATTTTCAACAGATTTGTTTAATATCTGAGAAAAGTATATAAATTTTCTAATGGCATGTTTTGTATGCATTAATCTTATGCTTCTTACACTATCGCTTCAAAGAACACTCAGTGTATCACAGAGAAGATCATATTTTATCAACTGGTTATGTAGAAAGAAGGAAAAGTAACCGGAAGTTCAATTACGTGAACTTCCACAACTACTAACTTGAATGTATTGGGTGTATCGGAAATAAAAAATGTAAATTCACTCGTATCTTTTGAAGCCAACGAATGTGTACATTATGGCCTTTTCTCCTTCTATCAACAATTCCACCTGGCATGGCCACCATTTGTTTCTGAACAGCACAAGAACAACATCCCCTGGTCTGTATTTAGACAGAGGAATAGCTGGTTCTTGCGGCCTTTCATTCCTCTCTCGTCTCGACAACTTCCACCCCTTCTTTCTTGGCATCTGACAATACAAATGAACGTGCCTATGACGTTGTAATGGCCTAGTTTGTGGATATCTTTAGATTTCTTTTTAAACGCGGTATAAAAATGAAGAAAACAAGGATTTATACACCCATACAAAACTCTGCATTGAGGAAGAACCTTGAGTTTTCAACGACTTGTATTTCGACTTGCAAGAATCAATCAGATGTTTTAGGAAAAGACGCACCTGACCTCAACCCATGCAAACAACGTTTACGCTATTCTTCAAGTGTCTGTGCCACAGATACATACAGGGCCAGTTAAAAACTGTGTGCATAGAATCGCAAAAAACCGTCAAACATATAAAACATAAACACTGTGTTGAGAAAGAACCTACACTGATCCTGTGTATCATAACCCTACAACGGAGACATTTCATAGCATTTAAAAAACGTTTGATTTGTTTATTGGTCTATCAGGCGATTTAGGAACCTGCAAAAAGCATTGTATTATCCGTGGTGCGAGGGGGCGAGGGGTGGCGCACTTTGTCAATAGAGTTGTAAAATAATAAACTATGAAAATTATTATGTCAGTACTTAACGCTCGTTTTAACAATCGGATGGCCACGAGTACTACACTTTATTCACTAAAAAGCACAGGGTTCGTAGCAAGACGTGTGCATGGAAACACTTAATACATGTGAGATACACACTAATTCGACATCCCAACATTCGCAATCTAGTTTTAGAGCCTCAAATAATCAGCGTTCGCGATGTACCAACAGATAATGGCAACTCCCCTAACGTTACAGGTCAAACAAGAACCTTCGGCAAAATACACTTAATTCACTGCTAAACACTGCTTTGAAATAAACAAAATGATTTAACAAACTGTCTGTGGAGTGAGAACCTAACTTTACCACCAACTTCTTTCGGAAACATTTGCACAAAAATATATTAGAAGCGAAAACCTATAAAAGAAGCGTATTGAAATAAACTTTTTACCCAAGTTAACTTGAACTATGCGGAATGCGAACCAGACGATTTACTTGCATCGGCCATTTTAAAAATAACTTGCAACAAACCCAATTAATCTGTGGACAAATTTTACCCAAGTTAAACACTTTTGACAATCGCTAAAAAATCTGTGGCAGTACGCAGATTTTTTTAAAATGAACAACACAGCAGTCATTCAATGATTATAAACATACACAATGTTTTAAAATTATTGTTATACATATTATTATTATACGCATTTATAATGCGCATACAATGGATTTAACACTAAGCGCAACAATAGCTAAAATACAAGTAATTACATACTTACTGAATAAAAGAATCACAACTTAAAAATTATGCATAACAGAAGAATCAATGACTAGAAAAGTGTTTGTTTACTGAATGAAATTTTGAATACTTTCACAAATTTGTTAAAAAAGAAATGTCTCACATCAAATACTTAGAATTATAGTGACTAGATTGGCATATCAAGGAACTACTTATAGTATGCTAGTCTAAAAGATGAGTTTATAATAATTTCTTGAAGACTAAAATATCCTTTTCGATTCGTACTTCAAAAGGCAACGAGTTCCATAATCTCGAGGCTGCATTTTGAAATGCCCTGTCACCAGAGCGCTGGTTAGTCCTATTTCTGAACGAGTAGTCTGTGGTCAGACGACCTGAGACGACGAGCTGAATCGTAAGGTGTAAGTATCTCTCTAATGTATACTGGTGCTTGATCGTTTTTATGCGTAATTAATGCAACTTTAAACATGGTGCGTTGTTCAATCGGTATCCGTTGTAGCCGCCCAAGAAGACATTTCGGGAGATAAATCAACAAATTGTTACAGTAGTCCAAGCGACTGATAATCAAAGGGTGGACTAGTGTCTTTGTAGCATGTTCCGTTAATCTGGACCTGACGTCTCGAATCCATCGATGATAGTAATAGCATATGCGAAAGACTGCGAATGAGTTCACATGCGCTTCCATACTGAGAGATGAATCAATCATTACACCAAATGCACGTGCAGTATCAGAGCGCGGAACACATTCACTGTCCAAGCACAACTGATCGACCTCGATGAATTGCTCATTATACTTGCTTGCAATAATTAGAAACTCGGTTTTTTCTTTATTCAATTTAAGTTTATTAGCACTCACCCAGGCTCCAATATCGGTAATCATACCTTTAGCCTCGATAAGCCTCTCTCCAATCCCGAATCATCTGCATAGAAATGATGCACTATTTCTCGAGCCTTGATGAGCGGACCGAGAGGTTTGGTGTATTGAGAGTAACCTTTGGGGCCTATTTTGGATCCTTGTGGAAGTGCGCATTCTAAATAAATAGCGTCAGATCGAACACTACCACTCTTGACCCGATCGCATAAATAGGATGACATCCAGCCTAATGCATAGCCCTCGACACCGAAAAAGCGCTGTAACCGCCGAAGATTAATATCATGGACTACGGTGTCGAAGGCGGCGGACAAGTCCAAAAATACCAGGTAGACTGCCTGTTTGTTATCAAGCTGGACCAGTAGGTTATTGAAGAGGCGAATTAGAGCTGTCTCTGTACTATGATACTTTCTGTCAGCAGATTGGAATTTCTCATCTAACTTGAAAATTTCTAAGTGGTGCACTAGTTGCTGGCGGATAACTTCTATTATTTTGGAGACAAAGGCCAAATTTGACACAGGCCGATAATTTTTAGGAATTGCTTCGAGCCCGGGTTATTTTAGAAGGGGTTGGATCAAAGCTTCTTTAAAGTGAGTTGGAAATGTGGACGTAGATATTGACAGATTTACAAAGTTATGATTGGGAGTAACTCATCTATACATTTCCTCAATAAACATGCAGGGATAGAGTCAGTGTCACATGACTTGGGGGCTGATTCCATTATAATTTTGTGTTTGTCATCCATACTGAGTTCGCGGAAATGACATAAAGGGGTTCCTTGAAAAGGACAGTCAAACATGAAAGGATCAAGATCGTCATACTCAAATGTGGCTCTGGTATTGTCAATTTTGGATTTAAAGTAATCATTGAAATTGTTTGCTAGGGCAGCAGGAGAGTCTGTGTCGGGTAATGGATTTTGTGCATAATTCCATGGACCGTTTTGTACAGCTGCTTTTGGTGAGATTAGGTCACAATAATACAATGAACTAGTCGTATCAGCCAGTTTCCTGTAACTTTCTCGTAATGCAAAGTACTTGGATCTATCCACATCATAATGCGTTTTGTTCAGTTTTCGTTCAGCTGCTCGCATCCGAGACAGCGCAGCACGAGTTTAATCATTTTGCCACGGCTCACTCTCACTACGTGTGGTCTTTGACTTACGATGAAAAAGTGGCGCGTGTTTGTTAAGAAAGGTACGTAGTTCATTGTTATAACTAGAAACCAACAAATCAAGGTCCATTTGTTCAAAATTTGAAAACATTTCAGTTTGCTTAATGACCTCCCTAAAATTTTGCACATCAATTTTGTTTATACGGCCGTATGACGAAAGTGTTATTGGCTTTTGTTGATTAAAAGCTGGATATCAAAGTAAACCAAACATAGATCAGTGACGAGATTCGCCACAACAGGGATTGTTGGCGAAAGATTATCTACTCGTCTTGTGAGGATGTGATCTAAAATATGACCACGTTGATGAGTATACTGTGTTACATGTTGCCTCAAGCCAAAAGCGTTTAAAATTTCACGGTAGTCACTCGTCAGTTTGTTCGACTGACAGTCCCAATGAATATTTATGTCACCACAAACTACTATAGGACACGAATTTTCAAGCAGTTCAGTAAATTCGGATAAGAAAACGCTTGACGAAGATGATGGTGCTCTATAAACACATATGACACGTAAGGTCTTACTTTTGGTCGTCAAGGAAACTAAAATGTGTTCGAACGAACTGTATGTTTTACTACATAGTCGTTTCGGCTTAAGATTGTCTGTACAAATTATACCAACTCCACCACCTTGTGCACCATTACGATCTTTTCTAAGAAATGTGAAGCCGTTCGGGGGTGAAATCAAGAGGCACAAAGGTATCGTCATTATTAAGCCACGTTTCAGTTATGCAAGAAATGTATATGTTATTGTCTATTATTACTGGCTTGACTAGAGTTCTGAAAATCCTGATATATCACCCATCAAGGAAAATGAGATAATAGTTTCATATTTCGAAATACATCTCTTGTCAACTAATTGTAATAGGAATTCACTGTTTCTTTATAAAAATTAAATCTTACCTTACAACACCTGTGTTTCCAAAAACTTTAAAAATATCCTGACTTTTCACAACACTACGTGATGACGGCTTGCAAAGTGGCATGTGACGCTGCGACGCCTTCCCACAATGCCCAGGTATCTAATTAGCATATCAGGTGAGATTTTATTTTATAAGAACATAATACTTATCATAAAACTTTTAACAAATATTATCACATTTCAGCTACAGTTTTCAAGAAAAGATGAATAAAGCATTATTTGAATACACCAATCGCAAAGAAAGCCAGAAAATAGGCGCTATATTTCAAGTCCAAGGTGACATAAAGTGATGGGGCGAATCAGTTAGAAAATTCGGCGAAATGATACACAGATGAATATCACCCCATTTAATACCATGGGAAAATAACAGCTCTGATTCAAAGGCAGCAGTAGTCTGATATCATCACAGGCCTATTAGGTGATTTGAGAGCTTACTGATGTCACGACAGGGCCTTTGAAGAATACATTTGTGATTGATTTATTTACTGGCCTATTAGGTGATCTGAGAACTTACAGAAAGCAATATTATTAACAGGGATGGAGGATGGGAGGGGGTGGAGGGAGAGAAGGAGCATTTTGTTAATACAGTTGCAAAATAAACTGAAAAAAATACAGTTTATGCCAGTACTCATTGCTCGTCTTCAGAATTAGATCTCCACGAGTATTTACACTTTGCCCATTAAAAACAGAGCTCGTACTTAACATGGCAAACAAGTACAAAGCGTAAAAAAAGTGAAACACGAAACAGGGTCTATTTCTGCATTTGTTGCAACGGCCTGGTTGTGTGATACAAAAACAACAATGGTGTCCGAGATCATAAAAGGGCCTTGGAAGAATGCATTTCGTGTTTGATTTATTTATTCGTATATTAAGTGATTTAAGAACTTATTGAAATCAAAACTTAAAATTTATAAAACTGAACACAGAAATAAGAACCTGTTACCTTGTAAGTTCTGTATAAAATTAAGTTTCTTACACTAATCCTGCGTATCATAACTCGGCGACGGAGACATTTCATAGCATGTAAAAGCCAAAAAACGGTTGGTTTGTTTATCGCTCTATCAGGTGATTTAGGATTCTACAGAAAGCATTATTATTATTATCCGTGGTTTCACTAGAAAAAACACAGGGTTCGTGCTTAACATTACTGATAAGTACAAAGGGTGAAAAAAACAAACACGAAACCACTTTTGCATGTGCCTCCGAGTTCATGCTTTACATTACTGATAAGCAAAAATGATCTTGGTAAACAGACAACAGTAGATTCCAAATATAAACACATACAAAATGTCTGATATATTTACTTGGCATTTAGCCAAGTAAGAACCTAATGAAAGCGAAACGCGGGATGGGTAGCTTTATATATATATATATATATATATATATATATATATATATATATATATATATATATATATATATATATATATATATATATATATATATATATATATATATATATATAAATATATAAATGTTATCAGCATATATGATATCAGCATATCAGAAACTTGTAGCTTTGATTTATTACTGTACAAAACCGAATATATGGCGCAATAGCTATATCTCTTCATAATCTTGCGACACAAACAAAGACTTCCAAATCCGTTTTTAATGTGCATCACAAGAGTAGACACTCAGCCATATATTCCGCTGTTCCATTATTTAAGTCAAAGTAGTAACAATGAAACTGAAACTTTTAAAAAATATCTAATTTAAACATTTTATAACTGGAGAAGAAATTGTGAACTGAACTTAAACAAACCTTGACATTTGGACTGATTTGCAAGATCTCTTTCTACTCTACACGTGTGGTATCATCTTCTGTGGTCTGTGAAAGGCTTTTCGAACGGTTCTGCGATTTTATAATTAAATGTGTTGGATGGATTTCTATTAAACACAACACTGGTTAGAGACTGCATGCACATACGCAAGCATTTGCAGTCATTGTGGAGGGGTTTCGACTCTACTGACGTACTGTTTCGATAAGGTTTCCACATGTAGTGAGTACTTGGTAACAGTTAAATATCGCGAATAATATATCGAGTTTTTTATAGCAAGGGGTATGTGAGAAGTAGTAGCTGCAACTACAAACTGAAAACAAAGTCTGATAGAATATTTTATCTTTGTTTGGGCTCTTTTTCTGTCTATTGTATAGAAGATCATTGAAAGTTAATTCCTTTTAGCATTGTTTTGTTATATTCTTTTAATTTCGAAGAAGATTTAGAAGTTTTAGAAAGTTTTGTGTCCTTTATTGACAATACATAGGAACAGCTTGTAACACGTGGCGCATTCTGAACCGTCGAACTCGTCACCAAAGCAAAAGAAAGTAAAGAAAGCGAAACAAATTGAGAGCATAATAATTCTTTTTTTTCATAGACTATAGCTTTGTTTATTTTCTAAGCAGGAAATCTTTAGAAAAAGCATATCGTTTTATATTTAATAGCAATCAAAAACACAGTTTTCTTTTATGTGAAATGAATACGGAGGCATTGCTGTGAATATATGAAATGCGCAGAAATGGTTCCACTGCTTCATATATAGAGGCTCTGGCGTGGTTTTCTGAACTCTGCTTGTGGACGGGCGCGATCGTTATTCAAGTAAGTGCGTTATAAACTTGAACAATTTTTTAAAAAGATATTTAATGATTGCGTGTTTTTGCTCTTTGATTAAGTGTATAATACAAATGGCAAAGTGTATTTTTATATAAAAATTAAAATATAGGCACTTAAGCACACAAACAATCATCCTTAATCTTTGACAGAGCGCTGCAAAATTATCTGATTAAGTGCCGTTATAGAATTATCTGGGGATATGTATGCACAATACAGACGAGTACAAGTTGAATATTATCAATTGCATTCAAAATTGTCTTATTCAGCGCTACATTATGGTATACTGCATCAAATCAGTGACTTTACAAAGTCCGTGAAAATGACTAAAGCCACTGGTTCACTTAGTTAATTTGTTGGCACTTGAAACGTCAGTGACTTTACAACTTCATTTTAAGCCTCAAAAGTTTGACTGATTCACTGAAATGCATCTGAGTAGAACAGAGTTAGCTTTCTTGATTATTCGGTGTCATGTAATGCTATTTGGTTTTTGTAGTTGTTTTAGTGGGAAATTGCATCCATTTTTATGTAATATATGTAAAGACGTTTATCGCTATGGATGGTTTTGGGGATGTGGTGGTATTAATGTGACCATTGTGAAATAACAATGGATGTTTCTTCGTCAATGTCTGCAATCGTATCATGCCCAATTCTAATGGTATGATTTGGCCTTTGTGAAGCTGCACTAGTTATTCCTGAGTAATCAATTTTATGGTCAATGGGAGACTTTATACTGTGGTGATAGTAAGTTAGGTTTCAATAATTTCACTTATAAATATATAATAATCCTATTTTGGAGCTTGGTCGTGAAGTGAAAGACACTTCCTTTCGTTTTCAGCATCCGTTAAATAAAATTCAAATATCATTCGACTAAAATTCTTGGCTGAATTATATGTCTTTTCCTGATAATCCCACCACACCAGAGTATGTTTCTTAAGGAAAAACTAATACTATCACATCCCAGAGTAGAAGAACAATTGATCAAAAAATAACCAGCTGTGTGCAGAAAAGTAATGACAAGTACAAAGCAGCGCAATATAAACAGGTAAACCCAAACACCTATTAAACACAAAACGACACGGACAGTTGCAATTCCGCATGGTTATATCATTGTCCAGAGTAATTAATTGAGTTTAAATGGTTTTTGAATTTTTGAAAGACCAAATTAATGTCGCTAAATATAGCTTATTGTTTTATACACAATAAACTATAAGCAACCAAACAACTAAATCAAAATCAATTCAGTGAATCTGTCAAACTGTGAAATCTTAAGTCAGTAACTTTATGAAGCCACAAAAATTTTAGTGACTTTACAATGTCACTGAGTGAATCAGTGGCTTTACAAGGTCATTAAAATTTCCAGGGAATTTGTAAAATCGCCGACTTGATACATTATATTTTATATAACACAATGCTCAATAAGAAAATTTTGCATGTGATTAATGATATTCAACTCGTAATAAAATATGTTATGCGTCATGTCCCTAGATTAAATTTTAGTGACTTTGTAAAGTCACTGAGTTGACAGATTCACTGTAACACATTTATAGCTTGTTTTATATTTAATCAGAGGATTCCATATATTACGATATGGGAATGAGGCAAGTGATATTGCTGGTGTGCATTGCTTTGGCATGTAAGTGGACTTTGCTTTCTTGCAATGGCAACGCAAAATATATGTTACAATATGAATTTCCAATATTTCCTGTAGAAGTTTCTTAGTATTTAAATTTAGAATGACGCTTGAATAGTATTTAGTGACAGAGTGATACGTTACAGATATTTAGCCACAATTTAGAACTCTACAAAGAACTTGTCTGCTATTAATGCCTTGCAAAAGCATTAAAACAACATAAGTGATCTTTATGGGTTATTAAAGCATCATATGCACTAGATGTAGCAGAGTACACGTAAACTATTCGTAGAATCCATTAACCCTTTGTGTCAAGCTACTTGTCAGTTTTTAGCACGTAATTACATTGCAAACATCGTAATACAAACCATGAAACTATAAGTCCTGCCTTCTTAAAAAAATTAACAAACCCTATTAGAAATATTACAAGCACCCAGTGCCACTTGAAACTAACAAAGACCCTTGTTTCATGTGCATTCATTTCCAACCATGTGTCATGTTCCAGTTTAGCAGGGAAATGATAAATATTATGGATTTTGACTTTAATTCACAATAATTAATGTACAATGATAACACAATTTGAGTCAACAGTCCAGTGCTAAGCATTTAATTTATTTTAAAATTTATTTTAAAATATGTTACTGCACAATACATTCGCCTTTGGCACTCATTTTTGTGGAAGTTGTAGCTCTGTGCTGCCCTGATAATACATCCCACGGTGGACAATGAAGGACGAAGTGTGCGCTCTACAAGGCTAATTCTCCCAAATTACACCCTACTGCCACAGAATTAAAACTGTTCTCAAAAGAGCCTGAAAAATTTATTCTGATTATCCGACTTCTTCAGAATGTTGACAATAATTATGATCTTCTCTGCTTTATATTTCTTAATAAGCCTAAATGAATTAAGCATTGCTTACATCGCTTCCTAAACACAAGGTGTACTTTTCTGAAAAAAGAATAAATACATTGAATGCTTTTACGAATGACACAGTTCACATCGGCACACCGAGGTTCTTGAATGAAAGACCTTGAGGCAGCCTGAGTTGCTGTTGCCCTTAGCACGGAAAACCGATTGTGAGAAATGTTGCTCACCCACCGGTTGGCTTGGGTCAACAAAATGTCTTGGTATCCTAAGCATCTCAGCAAACTGATATATAGCACCACAGCACTGTGTGCAAGTGCAAACGTACCCTGTGTCATGTGATACTTAAAATACTGCAACCACATTCTGACTTGATCCTTGCAGATAGAACAGCCAAATATGATGCAGTCGATGCAGTGACGTGCTCAAAGTGTAAGTTAGAAGATATAGAGAAGTCATGAGATTAAAAAAAAGTATAAAGCTGTGCAAAATAACTTCAAACACATTGTATATTGATAACATTACTATGGTATCCCGATTAAGGGTTTTCTAAGTAGATTGATACAACATACTCTATACTCAAGCATGGAACATTTTTACATCATTTTAAGGAATCGGATCTGACTAGTGCAATTCCGTCATACTCCTCGATTCATCAATTATATTATAGGAATACGTCTTTCTTATTTTTCTCAGAAACTACAGAACATGCTAGCATCCCCGCATATAGTAAAGATTACCAGCTAACTGTCTTGTCTTGAATCGCTTATAAGTGTAGATTTACTAATGTTACCTCCCCCCCAAAGACAGCACACAAGAACCTATTTAAATTACTTTAAACCGTGACGTGATTTTTTAAATGTTTTTACAAAGAATTAGAGTGTGTGCTGATTTTAACCACCTCACATTCTCAGCATGATTGTTTGTTTTTTAGTTCCAACTTACTTTGTGTCTAAAAATACGAACGGAAAGATGATTGGCGTAGAGAGCTCCAACGCGGGTAACATCAGTTTTAACGGACACAAGTTCATTATCAAAGAGCCTGGTACTGTTTTATCTATTCACTTTCTCATTAATGTGAACGCGCAAGTTGGGAAAAAGTTACTTGATTGATTTGTGTATTATTACATTTGTGGATTCAGGATGGTTAGCATTAGAATGACCAAGTTGGGCAGATATTTTGTACCATGCCTAGATGGCCCACCTCAGTTTTTGTTAGAAATTTATTTACATTTTGTATGCAAAAATGGACATTGGAATTTTTGCCATTGACGCCCATTATATGGTAAAGCCAACAGTACAATCGGCTTTTGACCTGTCTGCTTCCGACAAAGATTGAATAAATATGTGTTGTACTTTATTTTTGCCCTTAGGTTGTACAGCAAATATTTCGACAATGATGCTTATCTCACAAGTTTCGGGAATACACACCTCCACAAATGCTATTAAGATGCTTCCACATTATAATTGCTGATTTGGGCTTCCTTAACTCACATAAAAATTGACCATAAAAAGATTGTAGCGATATAACATCACATAATGTTTATGATGTCATTATAATATATTCATATCAGTAAATATTTTAACGGCTTATCAACATCGGGTTTCCGATGATTATGGAAGTCGACGTGGCAAAAACCCGGGTTTATCAAAAATGGCGTCCATACCATATAATCACAGGCCATATGACTACCAGCAAAAATCGACAAACCTGCCATTTTTATTTACTTTCTCTTGGCCGGAGGCTGGGATGTGGAATTTGCAGCCATTTTTCACAGAGGTAGTCTTCTATCCGCAGTTGCTTGAAAAAGCCGATAGAGCGGTAACTCCGCCATTCAAGTTCACAAAGTCTACCTACCGACTTACTAGGGCTTTGGGAGAGTGACATATAGGCGTAGTAAATATATCAATTATTAATCACATCACCATCTAGACTGTGACAATCATTAGGAATAGTGAACATCGCTCTGTTCCCATTGTGTCAGTGGGTGACATAAAGTATGCATGAAGTCAATTTTCATGAATAACTGGCGAACTTCTGAATATCCAATACTTAATGTCCTGATTTTAAAAGCAACCAACTATTACCGTTATTAGGCTTAAATTTTCTGTGGGCGTTAACACGACTATGTGTTCTGTGATTCGAACGTCTGTTATTCGACGTCTGCATATTTCTGAAATATATGTAACATTACGTCAGAGACTTTCACTTAATGCTAAAAATATTGGGTTTTACCCAACTAAAATCAACTCGCATCTGCATATCGTACAATAGTACGTACGTTGAGTGGGCAGTGACTAAAACCGAATTACAACCAGATTGAATGCTGCGGAAGTGATTTTGGCGGGTAGAATCATCGTTTATCCAGCGTCTATTCAATGTTATGTGAAAGACGTTGATCTATGGTTGCAACCAATCCAAACCGGATTACCTTCAGATTCAATCTGTTCTGGTACTGACGCAACCTCAAATCGGCGTTTCAGTGACGTCGGAATATTTAATGGGATAAGTCAAAAGCTGTGTTGCGTATAGACTTGGTATAACTGGCAACATGGCAAACTTTTCAGATTTTTTCACAGAATTCTGAATTTTGACAGTTTTAGAATCGTTTTTTTCGCTACTCAGTGGCAGAAATGTTCTTGTTTTCTAAATAACTTTATTTTTCATCCATGTTTAAGTTTATTCATCAGACAAAATTATTATTTACACTCTACATATAATTGTGCTTCTCAGATTCAGTTAATATGTGTTTTAATTCTAAATGTACTGAAGCAATTGTTTAATTTTGATATTATGTAAAGCATGAGGAACATGAGCAACATTGTCTTTTGCGTTTGTTTACGCATTTGATAAAATTAATGAGTCCTGCAAATGCGAGCGCTCATTTCAATGTGTAAAAATAACTTTCACCATTTGAAGGACTCACAAAGGCAGCTAATACCATTTCTTTGGAATCATTTACTAAACCCGGCTATTTCCTACGGCACGCTGATTACCTTCTTCGTTTGGAAAATTATGAGACTCTTCAAAATCCGGGTAAGAAAGGATGTTTTATAGAAATTTTATTCTGCTC
Organism: Protula sp. h YS-2021; assembly: GCA_949752745.1. NCBI lineage: Eukaryota > Metazoa > Annelida > Polychaeta > Sabellida > Serpulidae > Protula > Protula sp. h YS-2021. The sequence continues at coordinate 33,124,312 of OX457024.1, read as the reverse complement.
GAGGTGAAAAACGAGGCATTATTGAAGTTATCAAGGAAAAGTATTTAAACAAAAGATCCAAACATAGATCAGTGACACTCTCCAGAAGCATTTAAGCAGCAGAAAGTAGCGATAAAACATTGAATTCGAGTAAAAAATGGGAATTTTATAAACATTTTTTATTATCAATACACTGCACACATAAGACATAACTGGAAAAGGGCTTGCAAATGTCGAATTAGTAGTTCATGTACTGATTTACATAGTTATTATAGGACTAATTTAAACAATTCATTAGAAAAAAGTATCCTGTTTGGTTGTTTATTGTTTCTGTAGGACCGTTTGCAGAAGATGCGACTTTTAAAAAGCACGAAGGTTTTATGGCTCACTCGCCTTGGAAGCTGTGAATTTAGCAAATTACTTCCTCTGTAACACCCAAGCCTCAGGTGTAAAGATTGTCAGTTTCACAAACACGACTTCGTACAAGGAACAGGCCAGCTGGTATGGTATGTGCTTTAGCAATTGACTTAAGAGTGCACAAATTGTAAACCATAAGCAGCATCTAGATAATGTAAACCCTCTATCTGATCCATGTTATAACAGCTTCCGTTTGACTCCAATAGTTTTCGATGGTTTTACCCTAATTCTTTAGCGTCATAAAGTCCCTGTTCACGCCTCACATATCATGGTATCATCAAATTTGGGAAACCCAAAGAAAGAAACTATTGTCTTCTTTAAGTAAAAGAAACTTTTCTTAAAGTAAGAAAATACCAAAGCCCCAGGAGATATTTTCTAATAAAACCTTTCCAAGAAAATATATTGCCACATCAGTTTGCTTGTCCATGAAAATGACAATAGAACATAGTGCTTCAAATATTATCAGAGGATATTATTTATCGCTAAGCCTAATTTTGTAAAATAAGTTTGAGCTCTGGCATTACAAGTGAAAATATAGGAGTTGTTGATATTAGGGCAGTTAGCGCTGATTTTAAACGAAATTCATGATAGTCATTGCAAAAATGACCTTCCTTGATAGACTAAAAATCACACGCTGGGCTTTAAAATAAGGCTTATTCTATGCATGGCCTACCTATCCCATTACATGTGTATCTCATTTCATATATATCCCATTCCAGGCATACTCCATTCCATTCATATTCCATTACGTATGTTCTTCATTTCGTTCATATCCCATTCCCTGTATACTCTATTCCCTTCATATCTCATGTACTACATATTTAACTCCTTAGATATACCTTCCTGCATAAATTATACACCAGGACAAAATATGCGGTATACAACAGAATCTGTCAATACGTCATGTAACCGTGTATGGTATGTAGCTTGAGTATTCTACATTTATGGTTAATCCCAACATCACCCTCATGAACATTCAAACATTGAGTTTGCGAAAATTCAGGAAGGTAAGGGGTGAAAAGATCTTCATGTCTAGCTAACTATACTGTGTGAGTAATTGCCTGCATATTGGAGATGAAAGGTAAAATTAGAATTATTCATAATTTGGATTAATTTTTCCCGAATTAGATTTGTTTTATTAAATAAATATAAACTGATAAAATTTACTTATTATTGATATATTTTATTTTCATTAATTGGATGCTTAACGTTGTCTATAATTTTTAAATAACCGTCGTGTCCTTAATAATTTAGCTTTAATCTCACCTGTCCCTATATCTGATGACTCTTATTCTCTAAACACCTAGACATCGATCTTTCAAAAGAGTTTTGAATATTTCTTTTTCTTCATAGACGTCGATCTTTCAAAAGAATATTCATAATTTTAGTATCGTTAGTTAGTGTTATTCTCACATCTAATGGTAACATAAAAGTTTCCTCGTTACCCTTGCCATTATTTCAGAAAGCTTTTAAAACAATCATTAGTTTATCAACCATACACCCACATGAAAAATGTGGTGTTAGAAAGCATCTACGAGTCGATTGCTCCTATTGCTTTCTAAGTATAGTTTCTATGTTATTCTTTCAGTTCGTGTGGCTCCAACTAGCAACTAAACAAGGTAATAAATTCATCCGTGTCAAAATTTAGAAATGGGTATGATCGAAGGCCAGGAACTGAGGACAAGATTGTTTCGTATCTCCAATGAATGCTTCGACTGCTTTCAATATTTCTCCAATCAACAACGCTTTGGTAGTTACATTACTTACTTATCAATGTCATTACCAAAAAGCATTTTCACTCACTCAAAGGATACAACTTTCTTTATATTAACAACGGATTTATTGAGGTTCCTTTAGGTATGAAATTCTGTTGGTCGTAGGAATACACTTTAAGAGATCATGACATATTACCCACTAAACCTAAAAAGTCCTAACAGGTAAAGTGCAGATTTTCTTTCAAAGTCCTAAGCTTAGCTTTTGTTTTATAATTTCAGTTAGAGATGCGCCGATTGAAAACGGACAAATAGGTAAATTAACAACATTACAACAGTCCCATTTTGGAAACACACGAATATATAATATTCTAGAACTTTAGAAATATCGATTACAATTTATGCACCAAATTAACAATTACAGATTGAAACATAAAGGACATATATTATCGCCAATTTGGTATTTTATTTATTTTAATGGCCCATTAACAGTTTGTTCTATCTCCTTGAGTTATATATGGAAACTGTAGGAAAAAACACATGTCTGTGTAACAAGTGGACTTTTCGTAATAAAGGTAGAGTGGAAATAATCTGAACTGACTGCAAACCTATGAGTAGTTCTGGCTGTATTTTTACGAACACTAAGTAATTTGATAAAGAACTTAAGTGACAAATGAGCAGTATTCTCTCAATTACCAAGGTAATACGGTGGAGTAAAAGTTGTGTTGTCAAACTACAAATACTGGTGTTGCATTATAAAACTAGGAAAAGTTAATTTTATATGAAACGCTCTTGCTTAATTGCAAATTGTATATATGTATATTTAGCAAAACTATGAGTGCAAATATTAATGTTTTACAATGTTAAATTTGTTCACAAAGTGATGTGATTTGGGAATAGATAAGAAATGGATAGGCTTCTTCGCATGACAAATGTTATCTAATCAAACTGTCTAAACTGTGCCTGCTTTATAATTTCAGTGATACAGCCTGTTGACGATGAAGGTAAATATGCAAAACCTAACATTAGTCTTAAAACAAAATGAACTAAAGTGCCACTTGCTTCAAAAGGCAAAGGCATAACGAATATGAAAAGATGCTCCATTTCAACTAAGTAAAGTTTCTAAAGAAGATACCCATAAACATTTTACCATTTACTGAGTAGTTTTCGCTTTGAATTTTTTACACGAGCCTAAATGTCATTTATTTATGTTTTGTGTTGACCCCTTCCGCACTCAGTCTCTTGTTTTATTGCTTTCTAGAAGAATGTGATTGATGAAGAAAAACGTAAAGGTTTTCTGCAATTTCTCATTTTGGACAAAACATGCGCAAAAATAGTGGCTTTGCAAATTCCCTTTCATAATCTACAACCTAGAGAAATGTATGACACGAACGTTACAGGCTAAAAAGAGCAGTTTAAGCTCGCTTTTCCTTTTCGAACTGGAATAGACTTTCTTGTGATTATGCATTCATTCTCACTTTTCATTCACTTTGCATGGAGCAGTGAATAAAAAGCACGCATAAAAATGATACTTATTTTAATATAGATCCAGAGTTAAATTTATTTTTCCTATTTTCTATTACATGATTGTGTAAAATTACTGAAAATTATCATGGATTAATTTTATTCATCACCTTATATATGCGTTCTATTGAATTTAAAGGAGCAAGCAGGTTTTACAATGTATTTAACTGATATGCATTAGAGCAAAAACTAACTGCGAGTGGAAATATAATACAACTATCACTTTAAAATATCAATTTTCAGCACACTTAAACAATTTAGTTTTGTCCAGAACGTTTAGCAATTTAGCACAGCTGAATTTTAAAGGAATGGATATATTTCAAGCTCTTCTATCAACCCTTGCTTACACCAGTTCCCTCCATCCTCTCACGAGATGGTAGCCCAATCTAATCGCAAAGATCGACCTGAGAATACGTATAGTATTCTCTTTATATCCATCTATTAAGCCTTGGCATATGAAAGAAATAGTTTACATTAAAGATGTATTAGACAGAGCGAACAAGTTTTTCTCTTCATCGGATTTCCAGAAGAGGTAAGACTTGAAGTTAGACATTCTATTCTATAACGGTGTAAAACTTCAAATTGGCAAATGCCTTAAGAATATGGATAACAAAAAGATTTTTAACAGAAGACTATGTAGTCGACTTTTTGAAAATAAAGAATTTTATACTAAATATAACGATAGCTAAATCTAAAGCTTATTTTTATATTTTAATGAAGAAAATTATAGAAGTTCTGGCAAGTCTCACATTTTTAGCGCAAGAACTACCTTATGAGTGTGCTTGTAGTTTTCAAAGTATGCCTTGTTATATAAAGATAATAAAAGAAACACAATTATTGGCAAGGCAGTTTAAATTAATCCACAACCTTATAGCTAAAAACAAAAGAAAATAGTTTAGAATATTGTGGTTAATACATCTCAGTTTTGAAATAATCAATAGATGCCTAAGGCTGTTGAAGCTGCAATTGGTCGACATTTGAGATTTTCTATTTGGGAAGAATAGCTTATCCGAAAATAATTTCTCGCTTTAACCAGTTTCGATTTCACATGCACTTCAAGAGAACAACGTTATCAAAAATGCTAAGATATTGATTACAGATCTGAGAAATTTAAAGTATGAAATGTTGCAAGAAAAATGGGCTTTATTTAGTGTGTTCCTTTTGAAAGAGGACAATGAAACTTGTGCTTCCTCGGAAACATTGCAACTCAATTAATATTTATTGAATTATTTTCCTTTATTAAAGCTATTACATAATTGTTTGTATAAATTGTAAATATCCCTGAGTGTTACGACCCCACAGAGCATACTTGAATGTGGTCGTGCTAAATAGAATTTTCCTAAAACAAAAGAGACTCTTATCTTTTTGTCAACTTTCCTTCATATTATCTTCAGATAAGCTAAGTGATCCTTGTATCACATACACATACACACACACCCTCACATGCACACACTCACTCTTGCCCTACCTGCGAAGCGGGCCATCCGGTGAACTGGGTCACAGTGTAAGTTTTTTTTATTACTGGGTTTGGATCAAAGTTTGGTATTGGGAAACCTCTCCCGAATTTTTTAACGCGTTATAGCACTTGAGCGCAAAAAAGCTTAAAAGGAAAAAGTTATTAAAGGTTGAAGTAAAATCCTGCATTCTGCGAACTCGAAATATAGTTTTAAGTGTTTAGGAACTGGTTTATGCATCATTTCATGTGAAATGGGAACTGATACGAGGACGTTATGACTCATTTGCATATGTATCAAAACAATTGTTTCTTTGTAAACAAAGGAGTTTAAACAAACCAGTATTAGTGAAAGAAAACGGTGAAATGAAACCAAGCAAGTAAACCATCATTAAAAGTTTATTTAAAAACATTAGAGCATTTATTTATTTATTTAAAATGGCTTTGATTTTGGTACAAAAATAATTACATAATCTTCGAAACCAGTGAAATGAAACGACCATTAAAAGTTTGTTTAAAGCATTTGCCAGTTTATTGTTTTAAATGACATATACACATAAAAATAAATTAATTGAAGATTATTTGACGTTAAATCTCAAATAATCTCAAATCTCAAAGTAAAAACCTGAAACTCTTTCCCAAAATAGAAATAAAATTTACAAACATCTTTTTGTCTTTATAAACACTGAACACAATTGCTCAAAACTGAACAGTAATAGAACTTCCTGTTCAATAATTTTTTGTTTAACAATAGTACTTTTTCTTTAACAATAGAAGTCAAATACAGTCTTTTAACACGAGTAACGTGCTAAACCCATGTTACAACCGAATTCCAAAGAATCTAAATGGTTCTTAAACTTTTGAGTGAAATTGCCATAAATGAAAATAATATCAAGTTAGCAAGTTCATACTTAAGCATTTAAAAAAGACTTTGAAAACAACCTACACGTCCGCACCGGGCCAGTTATAAACTCGTGCCCATGCGTGTTACCTTATCACTTTTCAACTGCAAGGCAAACAGCCGGAAAGCAACATAAAATTCATAAATCAAATGTTCGCATAAGGGGTCAAGTAGAAACTTGGCATCTTATTTTTTACCATCAAATGCAATCTCTTAAAACAGACACGTGATAAACCGATATTACGACCAAACAGTTCTAACAAATCTCCAAGGTTAACGGTCGGGCGTACTGCACATTAATGAAAGCAGAAAAAATCACTACTTAAGCTTTTATTTCTATTACTTTTAAATACACAGTCATTTCGTGTATATATATATATATATATATATATATATATATATATATATATATATATATATATATATATATATATATATATATATATATATATACACTATACGCATATTACAACAGTCTCCGTGCTTCTTCAACTGTAGTGCTGCATGACCATCACAGAAAGCCAAAATAAATGAACACGTTACAAAACAATCACTATTTACGAGCCCAGTCTTGTAGGAACATGAGCATGGTTGCAAAGTTCTATATCTACACTGTAGATTTGAAAAGATAAAAAAATATCTCGATATAAATAACAATACAATACAGAACAATACAATACAATACAAGAAAAAAACATTCAAGTGAGAACTTGACAACAACCGAAACAGCCCCGTCAGGTCAAGTAAAAACCCTCATACGTGCCAGATTTTCGCTATATTCTTTTCATGTCACACCAGAGAAATACCAGTGGGAAAGCAAGCAAAATATATCAGAAACTCGATAACAATCTAAATCTTCGCATCAGGTAAAATAGACACTTGAACCTATGTGTAGTTTTTTCTGTCTGTCAATAATTTGAACAAGATCCAAATACAGTTAATTATATTATTTGCTTAAAGACACTGCCGACCCTTAGCGGGTTACATTGTGTCCAGTGAATCAGTGACTAAAACAGATCCCAAAATATTTGATACAAATACCAGTAGCAACGCAAGCAAAGGCATTCAAGCGAGAACTCGACGACAACCAAAACTGCCCCGTCAGGTCAATTAGAAACCCTCACAGTTTTTCATTTAGATTCTTTCCATTTCACACGATAAAAAGAATACGCCAAGTCCATACCATTAGCAGTAGTTTTAACATATCTATTTTTTTCAACTGCGGTGCGACGTAAACGCTTAGAAAACAAACAAAAACTGATTATATGACAGGTTATTTCTTATTCCACCGGGGCAGATATCGCACCCAAAACAGTCAAGCAAGACCTAAAGCAATTATGAAAACAAAGGTAAAATATATTAAGACACAGCGGGAAAGCTGCAGTGACATTAAACTAGGAACTGATCTTGTGTGAAAGCTATGCCTAAAACGCGTTTTTTCTTTCATCCATTAATTATATAAACAATGATTACAGTTATGCGACTAGGGTTGACAAATTTCGATCATTTTTTAACTCTAGAAATGAGGTGTTGTATTTCTACGGATAAATACTTAACCCTTCGCCGTGTTTTAGGTAAAACAGGAAAAAAACTAAACTACGCGTGTGCAGACCCCACCTATTTTTCCCTTATTACCCGCTAAGGAACCATACTATATAAAGCGTTCAGCAAACGGAAGGAAAAGTGCGGATGAACACAATGTCCTTTAAAAAACCCAAAAGCACGTCACTTGAGTCAAATATCTGCGAAAGAAACACACTATCAGACAAGAAAGCAAGCAAGAACATGTAAATGGGAAGAACTCAGAAACAACCAAAACATTCTCCCAAGGTGAAGTTGAAACCAACTGATATTTATCTTTTATCTGTCAAAGCTTCTCCTTTGCGTGAACCAGAAACCAGCATTTAAATGTGTGGTGATATTACACATATATGCCAGCCAAACCAGTCAATCAAGACCTAAAGGAACCACCAAAACAAAGCAGAAGGAATCACACACAGCGTGAATATGGTACTTATTTACATTAAACTAGGAACTGGTGTTATGTGAAAGCTATCGCTAATTCTCTAAAAATCGTCTTTTTACTTTCACTTTTTAAAGATATAATTAATAATGGCAGTTGTGCGACTAGGGTTGACAAATCTTGATCATTAGTTAACTCTAGAAATGAGGACTTAACCATGTTTTAGGTAAAATACGAAAAAACTAAACTGCGCGTGTGCAGATCCTACCTATTTTTCCCTCATGACCTGCTAAGGAACCCTACTGTATAAAGCGTTCAGCAAACGGAAGGAAAAGTACGTATGAACACAATGTCCTTCAAAAAACCAAAAAGCAAGTCACTTCAGTGACAAGTCAAACATTTGTGAAACACTATCACTGACATGAAAGCAAGCAGGAACAGTTAAATGGGAACTCTGAAACAAAGCATTTTCCTGAGGTGAAGTTGAAACCCTCCGATATTTGACAGTTTTATTTTATCTTACAGAAATTTTTCTTTTGATCTACCCGTGAACCAGTATTTTAACAATGCCAGGATTTTTGAGCATATAGCAAAAGGAATGGCTTACAATAATAATATTAAGAATTTAGTATTCTGAAAATGAAGGCCAATCAATGGTGGAAGAGCAGCCAGAGCAAGGCAATGAAGCCGAATAAGTGTATTTCAACACCGCCATTCCAGCCAAAACTGCTAAGAAAGATCTATTCAAGTGATTCAAGTAGAAACCTATGCTTTTTGAGGAAGTTGTTATTTCTGCTACAATCATCAGAAGAAAAGGGGAAAGAACCAGACATAAAACACATTACATGTCTTATCATTGAACCAGAAACTGCCTCAATATTACTGGTACAATTTTTGAACGGGTCCATTTTCTTTGTCTTCTGCCTTTTACACATATTCGTCAAATTGCATCTCACGCTGACGTTATCGCGATGTTTCAATACCTGGTGTGTCTTGTAGAGGGCTTTCTGTACGTCTTTAAATCATAGTAGAACTTGTTTCTGTCTGAATTCCTTCAACTGCCGATGCACCGCTGCTTTCTTTTCAAGCTGCCACGATCTGCGCTTATTGATGCAAGAAAAGGAAACACATACTTTTAACGATTTCTTGACAATTTAGTTTAACAACACACATATCTACTCATTGAGATGTAAGATTAGTGCAAAATAAGATACGCGGCCACTTCATACAGGTTCCCAGTTGAGGCAACAAAATCATTTTCGTTGTCAAATACAGTTTCAAATATAGCCAGACGGCATATATTTGAACATAAATATCAGATCTGTTACAAAGTATTCATACGTGTTCTTATACCGGATTTCACGCCTTTTCTTTTCTTTCTGATCAGAGGATGGCCATCGTCTTCTGCTGAACTGTCACTGCTTTGAACTTCTGCCTTCTTTTGCTTGTCTTCGTGTTTTTCTATACACGGAGCTAAAACACGACACTAACATGTAGATTAGGGCTTCAAAGTATCGTACGTAGCATTTAAACTCGCTCGTACATTTTAAGAAAACATCAACTGGAAGGTCTTACTTTACTTATAGCATACACTGCAATAACATACACTGCAATAAACTTAGGCTATTATTTCTTTCAAGTGACCAGGAACTTTCCGTGTCTTCTTTTGGCCCATCTTCCTCATCTGATTTTTCAACCATTGCAAAATGTTCTCTGGCTGGCGAGGTTGCAGTAAAGGATTCTGAGCCATTTCTTGTGTAATCCGAAGCATGCCTGGAAGCTCACGTTATTCTAGTTCACTTTTGAAGGCTTCGCCGTAGCTTCACCGCATGGAGTGGAAATTACACCTCGAGACCCTTCGACAACCACGACTGCGGCTTCACCGAAATTATCTTTTTTCACCTGCGTCAAGTGTATTTAATTATATAAATCACAAATTGTGCGGAATACATACATTAAGTTCTGACATTTGTTAACACTCCGTACATATGTTCAGTTAATTTTAGGAGGATTTTTATTATTATCTCTATGAATACTTTTTAAAAAGAAAAGTTCAAAATCCCATGCACTGCGCGGTAAATTCTATTCCATATGGAAAAAACCAGCTTCACCATTATCAGCGGACGCTGTTGTGACTGTGGATGGCACTGCAAGTTTATGTTCAGTTACAGCTGTTGAAAAAAACATGACCTACATATACTTGTTGGAGTAGTAATTGTGTGTTAGTCAGATTTCTAAGATCATTGTTCTCTTTTTCTTTGGGGGGTTGTTGGCATGATAAAACTTGCCAAAGCTCCAGACGGAGAACCGTGTACGCTATACATTTTACAAATCAACTGCCAAATATGACCCACCATTATTTTCATTACCTCTCAAGGCATCTGCCAAATGCGATTGATCCCGTCGCAGAACTGCCTTATTGGCTTCATCTTCATCTCAAATACTATTTTAATTGTCTCTTATTGTAGTTGTCAATTGAGTTGTCAATTGAGAAAAAAGTCATAAAGGTGCATATAATTGATCACACTACACGTACTTACAACCTTTGTTCAAATTTCATTGCTACACGACATAAAACACACAAGGATGTACCACGAAATAGTATACAAGGTTTAAATTAGCAGGCTATCTTCCTTCTAATTCACTCAATAGATAACCGAAAATATTACATATAACACAACACAGAACAGGATAAAACAAAGAACAGTTTTGAACACATTTTCAAATAAAACAACAGGTGAAAATGAGAACTTGCTTTAGTTCATGAATCTTAACTTGCATGGAAACTGGCATCTAAGGGAAGTTAAGAACTAGTTGGTGTCAAACTAATTTCATTAAAAAACACCATGCATTCAAACTTTAAAAGGAAGCCTCTGGGACACTATTGTATTTTTTTCCTTTCTACATGCAAACTTTGGTAAACTACTTAATTAGCTGATCAATTACCAATATCAGTTCAGGAAGTTCAGGGAAAGGTTTAACTTTCCTAAAATTGCGTATTGTCTCCAGTCTAGAAATTTATGTAATGTCATTCAATTGCGAACCATATTTTCAACAGATTTGTTTAATATCTAAGAAAAGTATATAAATTTTCTAATGGCATGTTTTGTATGCATTAATCTTATGGTTCTTACACTATCGCTTCAATGAACACTCAGTGTATCACAGAGAAGATTATATTTTATCAACTGGTTATGTAGAAAGAAGGCAGAAAGAGGCGAACGATATGTGCAAAAGTAACCGAAAGTTCAATTACGTGAACTTCCAAAACTACTAACTTGACATGTGTTGGGTGTATCGGAAATAAAAAATGTGAACTCACTCTATCTTTTGAAGCCAACAAATGTGTACATTATGGCCTTTTCTCCTTCTATCAACAATCCCACCTGACATTGCCACTATTTGTTTCTGAACAGAAAAAGAACAACATCCCCTGGTCTGTATTTAGACAGGGGAGTAGCTGGTTCTTGCGGCCCTTCATTCCTCTCTCGTCTCGAAAACTTCCACCCCTTCTTTCTTGGCATCTGACAATACAAAAGAACGTGCCTATGACGTTGTAATGGCCTAGTTTGTGGATATCTATAGATTTCTTTTTAAACGCTGTATAAAAATGAAGAAAACAAGGATTTATACACCCATACAAAACTCTGCATTGAGGAAGAACCTTGAGTTTTCAACGACTTGTATTTCGACTTGCAAGAATCAATCAGATGTTTTAGGAAAAGACGCACCTGACCTCAACCCATGCAAACAACGTTTACGCTATTCTTCAAGTGTCTGTGCCACAGATACATACAGGGCCAGTTAAAAACAAGTACAAAGGGTGAAAAAACAAACACGAAGCTACTTTTGCATAATATATTCTTGTGTCTATGCATAATATATAATATATGCATGTGCCTCAGAGTTCGTGCTTTGCATAACTGATAAGTAAAAATGATCTTGCTAAACTGACAACAGTACATACCAAATAAAAACATGCAGAAATTTGAAATTTTTAGCAAGGCGTGTGCATGGAAACACTTAATACATGTGAGATACACACTAATTCGACATCCTAACATTCGAAATCTGGTTTTAGAGCCTCAAATAATCAGCGATGTACCAACAGATAATGGCAACTCCCCTAACGTTACAGGTCAAACAAGAACCTTCGGCAAATTACACTTAATTCACTGCTAAACACTGCTTTGAAATAAACAAAATGATTTAACAAACATACAAAAACTTAAACTGTCTGTGGAGTGAGAACCTAACTTTACCACCAACTTCTTTCGCAAACATTTGCACAAGAATATATTAGAAGCGAAAACCTATAAAAGAAGCGTATTGAAATAACACATTTTACCCAAGTTAACTTGAACTATGCGGAATGCGAACCAGACGTTTTACTTGCACCGGCCATTTTAAAAATAACTTGCAACAAACCCAATTAATCTGTGGACAAATTTTACCCAAGTTTAACGCTTTTGACAATCGCTAAAAAATCTGTGGCAGTACGCAGATTTTTCAAAATGAACAACACAGCAGTCATTCAATGATTATAAACAAACACAATGTGTAAAAATTATTGTTATGCATATTATTATTATACGTATTTTATAATGCGCTTACAATGGATTTAACACTAAGCGCAACAATAGCTAAAATACAAGTAATTACATACTTACTGAATAAAAGAATCACAACTTAAAAATTATGCATAACAGAAGAATCATGATTAGAAAAGTGTTTGTTTGCTGAATGAAATTTTGAATACTTTCACAAATTTGTTAAAAATGAAATGTGTCACATCAAATACTTACAATTATAGTGACTAGATTGGCATATCAAGGAACTACTTATGGTATGCTAGTCTAAAAAGATGAGTTTTTAATAGTTTCTTGAAGACTAAAATATCCTTTTCGATTCGTACTTCAAAAGGCAACGAGTTCCACAATCTCGAGGCTGCATTTTGAAATGCCCTGTCACCAAAGCGCTGGTTAGTCCTATTTCTGAACGAGTAGACTGTGGTCAGACGACCTGAGACGACGAGCTGAATCGTAAGGCGTAAGTATCTCTCTAATGTATGCTGGTGCTTGATCGTTAAGGGTTTTATGCGTAATTAATGCAACTTTAAACATGATGCGTTGTTCAATCGGTATGCGTTGTAGCCGCCCAGGAATCGTCTCGAATCCATCGCAGATAGTAATAGCATATGCGAAAGACTGCGAATGAGTTCACATGGGCTTCCATAGTGACAGATGAATCAATCATTACACCAAATGCACGTGCAGTATCAGAGCACGGAGCACATTCACTGTCCAAGCACAACTCATCGACCTCGATGAATTGCTCATATACTTGCTTGCAATAATTAGAAACTCGGTTTTTTCTTTATTCAATTTAAATTTATTAGAGCTCACCCAGGCTCCAATGTCGGTAATCATACCTTTAACCTCGGTAAGCCTATCTCCAATCCCGAATCATCTGCATAGAAATGATGCACTATTTCTCGAGCCTTGATGAGCGGACCGAGAGGTTTGGTTTTTTCTTTATTCAATTTAAATTTATTAGAGCTCACCCAGGCTCCAATGTCGGTAATCATACCTTTAACCTCGGTAAGCCTATCTCCAATCCCGAATCATCTGCATAGAAATGATGCACTATTTCTCGAGCCTTGATGAGCGGACCGAGAGGTTTGGTGTATTGAGAGTAACCTTTTTAGGCCTATTTTGGATCCTTGTGAAAGTGCGCATTCTAAATACCGTCAGATCGAACACTACCACTCTTGACCCGATCGCAAAAATAGGATGACATCCAGCCTAATGCATCGCCCTCGACACCGAAAAAGCGCTGTAACCGCCGAAGATAAATATCATGGACTACGGTGTCGAAGGCGGCGGACAAGTCCAAAAATACCAGGTAGACTGCCTGTTTGTTATCAAGCTGGATCAGTAGGTTATTGAAGAGGTGTCTCTGTACTATGATACTTTCTGTCAGCAGATTGGAATTTCTCATCTAACTTGAAAATTTCTAAGTGGTGCACTAGTTGCTGGCGGATAACTTCTATTATTTTGGAGACAAAGGCCAAATTTGACACAGGCCGATAATTTTTAGGAATTGCTTCGAGCCCGGGTTTTTTTAGAAGGGGTTGGATCAAAGCTTCTTTAAAGTGAGTTGGAAATGTGGACGTAGATATTGACAGATTTACAAAGTTATGATTGGGAGTAACTCATCTATACATTTCCTCAATAAACATGCAGGGATAGAGTCAGTGTCACATGACTTGGAGGCTGATTCCATTATAATTTCGTGTATGCCATCCATACTGAGTTCGCGGAAATGACATAAAGGGGTTCCTTGAAAAGGACAGTCAAACGTGAAAGGATCAAGATCGTCATACTCAAATGTGGCTCTGATATTGTCAATTTTGGATTTAAAGTAATCATTGAAATTGTTTGCTAGGGCAGCAGGAGAGTCTGTGTCGGGTACTGGATTTTGTCGTTCTTTGTGCATAATTCTATGGACCGTTTTGTACAGCTGCTTTTGGTCAGAACACTGTTCAATTAGGTCACAATAATACAATGAACTAGTCGTATCAGCCAGTTTCCTGTAACTTTCTCGCAATGCAAAGTACTTGGATCTATTCACATCATAATGCGTTTTGTTCAGTTTTCGTTCGGCTGCTCACATCTGAGACAGCGCAGCACGAGTTTCATCATTTTGCCACGGCTCACTCTCACTACGTGTGGTCTTTGACTTACGATGAACAAGTGGCTCGTGTTGGTCAAGCAAGTAACGTAGTTCATTGTTATAACTAGAAACCAACAAATCAAGGTCCATTTGTCCAAAATTTCGAAACATTTCAGTTTGCTTAATGTCCTCCCTAAAATTTTGCACATCAATTTTGTTTATACGGCCGTATGACGAAAGTGTTATTGGCTTTTGTTGATTTATAAGCTGGATGTCAAAGTAAACCAAACAATGATCAGTGACGAGATTCGCTACAACCGGGATTGTTGGCGAAAGATTATCTACTCGTCTTGTGAGGATGTGATCTAAAATATGACCACGTTGATGAGTAGACTGTGTTACATGTTGCCTCAAGCCAAAAGCGTTTAAAATTTCACGGCAGTCACTCGTCAGTTTGTTCCACTGACCATCCCAGTGAATATTTATGTCACCACAAACTACTATAGGACTACCACCAAGACACGGATTTTCAAGCAGTTCAGTAAATTCGGATAAGAAAATGCTTGAAGAAGATTACGGTGGTCTATAAACACATATGACACGTAAGGTCTTACTTTTGGTCGTCAAGGAAACTAAAATGTGTTAGAACGAACTGTATGTTTGACTACATAGTTGTTTCGGCTTAAGATTGTCTGTACAAATTATACCAACTCCACCACCTTGTGCACCATTACGATCTTTTCTAAGAAATATGAAGCCGTTCGGGGTGAAATCACGAGGCACAAAGGTATCGTCATTATTAAGCCACGTTTCAGTTATGCAAGAAATGTCTATGTTATTGTCTATTATTAGGGGCTTGACTAGAGTTCTGAAAATCCTGATATATCACCAATCAAGGAAAATGAGATAATAGTTTCACATTTCGACCTACATCTTTTGTCAACTAATTGTAATAGGAATTCACTGTTTCTTTATAAAATTAAATCTTACCTTACAACACCTGTGTTTCCAAAAACTTTTAAAATATCCTGACTTTTCACAACACTACGTGATGACGGCTTGCAAAGTGGCATGTGACGCTGCGACACCTTCCCACAATGCCCAGGTATCTAATTAGCATATCACGTGAGATTTTATTTTATAAGAACATAATACTTATCATAAAACTTTTAATAAATGTTATCACATTTCAGCTACAGTTTTCAAGAAAAGATGAATAAAGCATTATTTGAATACACCAATCGCAAAGAAAGCCAGAATATAGGCGCTATATTTCAAGTCCAAGGTGACATGAAGTGATGGGGCGAATCAGTTAGAAAATTTGGCGAAATGATACACAGATGAATATCATCCCATTTAATACCATGAGAAAATAACAGCTCTGATTCAAAGGCAGCAGTAGTGATTTGACAGCTTATTGGTGTCACGACAGGGCCTTTGAAGAATACATTTGTGATTGATTTATTTACTGGCCTATTAGGTGATCTGAGAACTTACAGAAAGCAATATTATTAACTGCGGTGGAGGATGGGAGGGGGTGGAGGGAGGGAGGGAGCATTTTGTTAATACAGTTGCAAAATAAACTGAAAAAAATACAGTTTATGCCAGTACTCATTGCTCGTCTTCAGAATTAGATCTCCACGAGTATTTACACTTTGTCCATTAAAAACAGAGCTCGTACTTAACATGGCAAACAAGTACAAGGCGTAAAAAAAGTGAAACACGAAACAGGGTTAATTTCTGCATTTGTTGCCGCGGCCTGGTTGTGTGATACAAAAACAACTATGGTGTCCGAGATCATAAAAGGGCCTTGGAAGAATGCATTTCGTGTTTGATTTATTTATTCGTATATTAAGGGATTTAAGAACTTATTGAAATCAAATCTTAAAATTTATAAAATTGAACACAGGGTTCGTGCTTTACATTATTGACAAGTAAAAAGGATAAAAAAATCCACCAGAAATAAGAAGCTGTTACCTTGTAAGTTCTGTATAAAATTAAGTTTCTTACACTGATCCTGCGTATCAAAGCCGGCGACGGAGACATTTCATAGCATGTAAAAGCCAAAAATACGGTTGGTTTGTTTATCGCTCTATCAGGTGATTTAGGAGCCTACAGAAAGCATTATTATTATTATCCGTTGTGCGGGGGGAAGGGGTGGCGCACTTTGTCAATAGAGTTGTATAGTAATAAACCATAAAAGTTATTATGTCAGTAGTTAACGCTCGTTTTAACAATCAGATGGCACGAGTACTTACACTTTATTCACTAGAAAAAACACAGGGTTCGTGCTTAACATTACTGATAAGTACAAAGGGTGAAAAAAAACAAACGCGAAACTATTTTTGCATGTGCCTCCGAGTTCGTGCTTTACATTACTGATAATTAAAAATGATCTTGCTAAACAGACAACAGTAAATACCAAATATAAACATATACAAAAAGTCTCATTTAGCCAAGTAAGAACCTAATGAAAGCGAAACGCGGAATGGGTAGCTTTGCCGAAGCGTGCAGAAACGGATATCATCGGAAATTTGAAATATTTTAGCAAGACATGTGCATGGAAACAGTTAATACATGTGAGATACACACTAATTTGACATCCTAATCTAGTTTTAAAGCCTCAAATAATAAGCGTTCGCGATGTACCAACAGATAACATTACAGGTCAAACATGAACCTGCGGCTAAAAAATCATTCAGTTTTTTTAAGCTGTGGCAATAATTCGAGAGAATATGCTTGATTTCACATTTATTTAGAATATCTCATCAGTAACGGCACACTTTTAGGGAGAAATTGTGATAAAAATCGAGGGAAAACAACAAAAAACAGGCGTTGATACACACGCATCTTCAACGTCAGGTTAAGCTAGAAATAATAGAATGAGGGCAAGCTATGACTTAATATTAAATCAGTTAAACTTTTTTGGGCTGTAAATGGCAATTATATTCCACGGTGACTTTAAAAATTGAGCTTAAGAAGGGTAAACAAACTAGAGGCCATTGCAGCTAGAAGTACCCAAACTGGCGGGAGGGCGAGGGATGACAAGATTTTCTCAAATGCATCTTCACGCATTCAAAGACGTGTTTTTTAACCAAAAAGGTTTATAAATAATACGTTATTGTAATTATATTCTTTATGAACATTTTATGCCATTTTAGTTGATTTTAATTAGATGAAACCACATTAATTCAAACGGAAGAAAGAGTGCATTGTGAATCATAGCAAAACATGACACCCCAGCAGTATTTCAAGTGCCCGCAATGTGCGCTCGTCTTATTGGCTGATAAAACACGTGCCTATAGAAGAAAGAGAACTGATTGGCTATCAATCCATGTGCTTTTTTACACAGAGTTTATCGTTTTCCGCCCCCATTGGGAATCGTAACAACTAAAAATGGAGCTTACTGAAAATTGTGCAAACTGAGAACTAGGGTACAGGTGAAAGCCAGGCTCCTGATTCGCAAAAAAATCACTAAGTCCCCATTTCGACCTGGAAATCTTGTGTACGTCGGTAAACTTCATCCGCGTACGCAAGATTTCCAGGACACACACACACACACACACACACACATATATATATATATATATATATATATATATATATATATATATATATATATATATATATATATATATATATATATATATATGTGTGTGTGTGTATGTGTGTGTGTGTGTGTGTGTGTGTGTTTGTATGTGTGTGGGTGTCTTTAACTTCCCGTCGAGTAAACATCAAACCTCGTTGTTAAAAAGAAAACAAATAGAAAACCGAAAGAAGCCAAAAAAATCATTGTCGTGTTGACTCATTGAAAGTATATAGTGATAAGAACAACCCGTAGTAATTGAAATGTAAAACATGTTTTTAAAAGTTATTTAAAATCTGCTGCATTTAATGTTTCATACATATGAATATATTGACAACTAGCCCATAAAAATGGAAGATAGTTAATGCTTGAAAATTTTGTGGGTTTGCTGTGTTCAATGAATTCTTCAATTAATTGCCATTATTTAAGCCAAAAGTCAGAAAAAATTCTAATGGCTTTAAATGGTGACAATTAATTGAAGACTTCAACACATTTGATTTTATTTCAAACCAGGATAAAACAAGTTCTAAGCTTTTAAGTGTTGCTTCAGTTATCCAATTCGTTTACATTTTAAACATATAATATATATATATATATATATATATATATATATATATATATATATATATATATATATATATATATATATATATATATATATATATATATATCAGCATATATATCAGCATATATAATATCAGCATATCAGAAACTTGTAGCTTTGATTTCTTACTGTGCAAAAGCGAATATAGCTATATCTCTTCATAATAAATGACGAATCTTGTGTCAGAGTAATTGGTATTTATTGACTTATTTCCAGTCCACGGATTTTTTGCACTCAATATTAATATCCATATTAATATCCATATTCCACACTCTTCCAGTTTTTAAATTCCACTCTTGCGACACGGACAAAGACTTCCAAATCCGTTTTTAATGTGCATCACAGTAGTAGACACTCAGCCATATATTCCGCTGTTCCATTATTTAAGTCAAAGTAGTAACAATGAAACTGAAACTTTTAAAAAATATCTAATTTAAACATTTTATAACTGGAGAAGAAATTGTGAACTGAACTTAAACAAACCTTGCGTTTGGACTGATTTGCAAGATGTTTTTCTACTCTACACGTGTTGTATTATCTTCTGTGGGCTGCGAAAAGCTTTTCGAACGGTTCTGCGATTTTATATTTAAATGTGTTGGATGGATTTCTATTAAACACAACACTGGTTAGAGACTGCATGCACATGCGCAAGCATTTGCAGTCATTGTGGAGGGGTTTCGACTCTACTGACGTACTGTTTCGATGAGGTTTCCACATGTAGTGAGTACTTGGTAACAGTTAAATATCACGAATAATATATCGAGTTTTTTTATAGCAAGGGGTATGTGAGAAGTAGAAGCTGTAAAGTTAATTCCTTTTAGCATTGTTTTGTTATATTCTTTTATTTTCGAAGAAGATTTAGAAGTTTTAGAAAGTTTTGTGTCCTTTATTGACAATACATGGGAACAGATTTTAACATGTGGCGCATTCTGAAACGTTGAACTCGTCACCAAATCAAAAGAAAGTAAAGAAAGCGAAACACATTGCGAGCATAATAATTCTTTTTTTCATAGACTATAGCTTTGTTTATTTTCTAAGCAGGAAATCTTTAGAAAAAGCACATCGTTTTATATTTAATAGCAATCAAAAACACAGTTTTCTTTTATGTGAAATGAATACGGAGGCATTGCTGTGAATGTATGAAATGCGCAGAAATGGTTCCACTGCTTCAAATATAGAGGCTCTGGCGTGGTTGTCTGAACTCTGCTTGTGTATGAAATGCGCAGAAATGGTTCCACTGCTTCATATATAGAGGCTCTGGCGTGGTTGTCTGAACTCTGCTTGTGGAGGGGCGCGAACGTTATTCAAGTAAGTGCGTTATAAACTTGAACAATTTTTTAAAAAGATATTTAATGATTGCGTGTTTTTGCTCTTTGATTAAGTGTATTATACAAATGGCAAAGTGTATTTTTATATAAAAATTAAAATATAGGCACTTAAGCACACAAACAATCATCCTTAATCTTTGACAGAGCGCTGCAAAATTATCTGATTAAGTGCCGTTATAGAATTATCTGGGGATATTTGTGCACAGTACAGACGAGTACAAGTTGAATATTATCAATTGCATTCAAAATTGTCTTATTCAGCGCTACATTATGGTATACTGCAACAAATCAGTGACTTAACAAAGTCCGTGAAAATGACTAAAGCCACTGGTTCACTTAGTGACTTTGTTGGCACTTGAAACGTCAGTGACTTTACAACTTCATTTTAAGCCTCAAAAGTTTGACTGATTCACTGAAATGCATCTGAGTAGAAAAAAGTTAGCTTTCTTGATTATTCGGTGTCATGTAATGCTATTTAATTTTTGTAGTTGTTTTGGTGGGAAGTTGCATCCATTTTTATGTAATATATGTAAAGGCGTTTATCGCTATGGATGGTTTGGGGGATGTGGTGGTATTAATGTGACCTTTGTGAAATAACAATGGATGTTTCTTCGTCAATGTCTGCAATCGTATCATGCCCAATTCTAATGGTATGATTTGGCCTTTGTGAAGCTGCACTAGTTATTCCTGAGTTATCAATTTTATGGTCCATGGGAGACTTTATACTGTGGTGATAGTAAGTTAGGTTTCAATAATTTCACTTATAAATATATAATAATCCTATTTTGGAGCTTGGTCGTGAAGTGAAAGACACTTCCTTTCGTTTTCAGCACCCGTTGAATAAAATTCAAATATCAATCGACTAAAATTGTTGGCTGAATTATATGTCCTTTCCTGATAATCCCACCACACCAGAGTATGTTTCTTAAGGAAAAACTAATACTATCACATCCCAGAGTAGAAGAACAATTGATCAAGGAATAACCAGCTGTGTGCAGAAAAGTAATGACAAGTACAAACAACGCAATATAAACAGGTAAACCCAAACACCTATTAAACCTAAAAACAACACGGACAGTTGCAATTCCGCATGGTTACATCATTGTCCAGAGTAATTAATTGAGATTAAATGATTTTTGAATTTTTGAAAGACCAAATTAATGTCAATAATTATAGCTTATTGTTTTATACACAATAAACTATAAGCAACCAAACAACTAAATCAAAATCAATTCAGTGAATCTGTCAAACTGTGAAAGCTTAAGTCAGTAACTTTATGAAGCCACAAAAATTTTAGTGACTTAGTGAATCAGTCACTAAAATTCACTTAGTGAATCAGTGGCTTTACAAGGTCATTAAAATTTCCAGGGAATTTAATGTGTATGGCAACGCAAAATATATGTTACAATATCAATTTCCAATATTTCCTGTAGAAGTTTCTTAATATTTAAATTTAGAATGACGCTTGAATAGTATTTAGTGACACAGTGATACGTTACAGATATTTAGCCACAATTTAGAACTCTACAAAGAACTTGTCTGCTATTAATGCCTTGCAAAAGCATTAAAACAACATAAGTGATCTTTATGGGGTATTAAAGCATCATATGCACTAGATGTAGCAGAGTACACGTAAACTATTCGTAGAATCCATTAACCCTTTGTGTCAAGCTACTTGCCAGTTTTTATCACGTAATTACATTGCAAACTCCAAATGTTATACCAGAACATCGTAATACAAACCATGAAACTATAAGTCCTGCCTTCTTAAAAAAATTAACAAACCCTATTAGAAATATTACAAGCACCCAGTACCACTTGAAACTAACAAAGACCCTTGTTTCATGTGAATTCATTTCCAACCATGTGTCATGTTCCAGTTTAGCAGGGAAATGATAAATATTATGGATTTTGACTTTAATTCACAATAATTAATATACAATGATAACACAATTTGAGTCAACAGTCCAGTGCTAAGCATTTAATTTATTTTAAAATATGTAAGTTACTGCACAATACATTCGTCCTTTGGCATTCATTTTTGTGGAAGTTGTAGCTCTGTACTGCCCTGATAATACATCCCACGGTGGACAATGAAGGACGAAGTGTGCGCTCTACAAGGCTAATTCTCCCAAATTACACCCCACTGCAACAGAATTAAAACTGTTCTCAAAAGAGCCTGAAAAATTTATTCTGATTATCCGACTTCTTCAGAATGTTGACAATAATTATGATCTTCTCTGCTTTATATTTCTTAATAAGCCTAAATGAATTAAGCATTGCTTACATCGCTTCCTAAACACAAGGTGTACTTTTCTGAAAAAAGAATAAATACATTGAATGCTTTTACGAATGACAGTTCACATCGGCACACCGAGGTTCTTGAATGAAAGACCTTGAGGCAGCCTGAGTTGCTGTTGCCCTTAGCACGGAAAACCGATTGTGAGAAATATTGCTCACCCACCGGTTGGCTTGGGTCAACAAAATGTCATGGTATCCTAAGCATCTCAGCAAACTGATATATAGCACCACAGCACTGTGTGCAAGTGCAAACATACCCTGTGTCATGTGATACTTAAAATACTGCAACCACATTCTGACTTGATCCTTGCAGATAGAACAGCCGAATATGATACAGTCGATGCAGTGACGTGCCCAAAGTGTAAGTTAGAAGATACAGAGAAGTCATGAGATTAAAAAAAGTATAAAGCTGTGCAAAATAATTTCAAACACATTGTATATTGATAACATCACTATGGTATCCCGATTAAGGGTTTTCTAAGTAGATTGATACAACATTCTCTATACTCAAGCATGGAACATTTTTACATCATTTGAAGGAATCTGATCTGACTAGTGCAATTCCGTCATACTTCTCGATTCATCAATTATATTATAGGAATGTGTCATTCTTATTTTTGTCAGAAACTACAGAACATGCTAGCATCCCCGCATATAGTAAAGATTACCAGCTAACTGTCTTGTCTTGAATCGCTTATAAGTGTAGATTTACTAATGTTACCCCCCCCCCCCCAAAGACAGCACACAACAACCTATTTAAATTACTTTAAACCATGACGGTATTTTTAAAATGTTTTTACAAAGAATTAGAGTGTGTGTTGATTTTAACCACCTCACATTCTCAGCATGATTGTTTGTTTTTTAGTTCCAACTTTCTTTGTGTCTAAAAATACGAACGGAAAGATGATTGGCGTAGAGAGCTCCAACGCGGGTAACATCAGTTATATCGGACACATGTTCATTATCAAAGAGCCTGGTACTGTTTTATCTATTCACTTTCTCATTAATGTGAACACGCAAGTTGGGAAAAAGTTACTTCATTGCTTGTGTATTATTACATTTGTGGATTTAGGATGGTTAGCATTAGAATGGCAAAGTTGGGCAGATATTTTGTACCATGTCTAGATGGCCTATCTCAGTTTTTGTTTGAAATTTATTTACATTTTGTATGCAAAAATGGACATTGGAATTTTGCCACTGACGCCCATTATATGGTAAAGCCAACAGTACAATCGGCCTTTGACCTGTCTACTACCGACAGAGATTGAATAAATATGTGTTGTACTTTATCTTTGCCCTTCGGTTGTACAGCAAATATCTCGACAGTGATGCTTATCTCCCAGGTTTCAGGAATACTCACCTCCACACATGCTATTAAGATGCTTCCACATTATAATTGCTGATTTGGGTTTCCTTAACTCACATAAAAATTGAACATAAAAAGAACACGCGAAGAATGTTCCGTCTATTTGATATAAGATTGTTGCGATATAACATCACATAATGTTTATAACGTCATTATAATATATTCATATCAGTAAATATTTTAACGGTTTATCAACATCGGGTTTTCGACGATTATGGAAGTCTACGTGGCAAAAACCCGGGTTTATCAAAAATGGCGTCCATACCATATAATCACAGGTCATATGACTACCAGCAAAAATCGACCAACCTGCCATTTTTATTTACTTTCTCTTGGCCGGAGGCGGGGTGTAGAATTTGCAGCCATTTTTCACAGAGGTAGTCTTCTATCCGCAGTTGCTTGAATAAGCGGATGGAGCGGGAACTCCGACATTCAAGTTCACAACGTCTACCTACCGACTTACTAGGGCTTTGGGAGAGTGACAGATAGGCGTAGTAAAAAAATTAATTATTAATCACATCACCATCTAGACGGTGACAATCATTAGGAATAGTGAACATCGCTGTGTTCCATTGTGTTATTGGGTGACATAAAGTATGCATGAAGTCAATTTTTATGAATAACTGGCGAACTTCTGAATATCCAATGCTTAATGTCCTAATTTTAAAAGCTACCAGCCATCACCGTTATTAGACTTAAATTTTCTGTGGGTGTTAACACTACTATGTGTTTTGTGATTCGGACGTCTGTTATTAGAAGTCTGCATATTTCTGAAATATATTTAACATTACGTCAGAGACTTTCATTTAATGCTAAAAATATTGGGATTTATGCAACCGAAATCAGCTCGCGTCTGCATATCGTACAATAGTACTTACGTTGAGTAGGCAGTGACTAAAACCGAATTACAACCAGATTGAATGCTGCGGAAGTGATTTTGGCGGGTAGAATCATCGTTTATCCAGCATCTATTCAATGTTATGTGAAAGACGTTGATCTATGGTTGCAACCAATCCAAACCGGATTACCTTCAGATTCAATCTGTTCTGGTACTGACGCAACCTCAAATCGGCGTTTCAGTGACGTCGGAATATTTAATGGGATAAGTCAAAAGCTGTGTTGCGTATAGATTTGGTGTAACTGGCAACCTGGCAAACTTTTCAGATTTTTTCACAGAATTCTGAATTTTGACAGTTTTAGAATCGTTTTTTTCTCTACTCAGTGGCAGAAATGTTCTTGATTTCCAAATAACTTTATTTCTCATCCCTGTTTAAGTTTATTCATCAGACAAAATTATTATTTACACTCTACATATAATTGTGCTTCTCAGATTCAGTTAATATGTGTATGAATTCTAAATGTACTGAAGCAATTGTTTAATTTTGATATCATGTAAAGCATGAGAGACATGAGCAACATTGTCTTTTGCTTTTGTTTACGCATTTGAAAAATTAACTGCAAATGTGAAAGACAGCCAGCGCTCATTTCAATGTGTTAAAATACTTTCACCATTTGAAGGACTCACAAAGGCAGCTAATACCATTTCTTTGCAATCATTTACCAGACCCGGCTATTTCCTACGGCACACTGGTTACCTTCTTCGTTTAGAAAATTATGAGACTCTTCAGAATCCGGGTAAGACAGGATGTTTTATAGAAATTTTGTTCTGCTCAAGGTAAACAACGAGGCATTATTACAGTTATCAAGGAAAAAGTATTTAAACAAAAGATCCAAACATAGATCATTGACACTCTCCAGAAGCATCTAAGCAGCAGAAAGTAACGATAAAACATTGAGCTCGAGTAAAAAATGGGAATTTTATAAACATTTTTTATTATCAATACACTGCACACATAAGACATAACTGGAAACGGGCTTGCAAGTGTCGAATTAGTAGTTCATGTACCGATTTACATAGTTATTATTGGACTAATTTAAACAATTTATTAGCAAAAAGTATCATGTTTGGTTGTTTGTCGTTTCTGTAGGGCAGTTTGCAGAAGATGCGACTTTTAAAAAGCAGGAAGACAAATGGTTTTATGGATCACTCGCCTTGGAATCTGTGAATATAGCAAATTACTTCCTCTGTAACACCCAAGCCTCAGGTGTAAAGATTGTGAATTTCACAAACACGACTTCGTACAAGGAACAGGCCAGCTGGTATGGTATGTGCTTTAGAAATTGACTTAAAAGTGCACAAATTGTAAACCATAAGCAGCATCTAGATAATGTAAACCCTCTATCTGATCCATGTTATAACAGCTTCTGTTTGACTCCAATAGTTTTCGATGGTTTTACCCTAATTCTTTAGCGTCATAAAGTCCCTGTTCAGGCCTCACATATCATGGTAGCATCAAATTTGGGAGACCCAAAGAAAGAAACTATTGCCTTCTTTAAAAGAAAAGAAACTTTTCTTAAAGTAAGAAAATACCAAAGCCCCATGAGATATTTTCTAATAAAAGCTTTCCGAGAAAATATATTGTGGCATCAGTTTGCTTGTCCATGAAAATGACAATAGAACATAGTTCTTCAAATATCGTCACAGGATATTATTCATCGCTAAGCCTAATTTTGTAAAATAAGTTTGAGCTCTGGCATTACAAGTGAAAATATAGGAGTTGTTGATATTAGTGCAGTTAGCGCTGATTTTAAACGAAATTCATGATAGTCATTGCAAAAATGACCTTCCTTGATAGATTAAAATTCACACGTTGGGCTTTAAAATAAGGCTCATTCTATGCATGGCCTACCTATCCCATTACATGTGCATCTCATTTCATATATATCCCATTCCAGGCATACACCATTCCATTCATATTCCATTACATATGTTCTTCATTTCGTTCATATCCCATTCCCCTTCATGTCTCCTGCACTACATATTTAGTTCCTTAGATATACCTTCTTGCATAAATTATACACCAGGCATATCAAAAATCCTATAGCACTTGGACAAAATATGCGGCATACAACAGAATCTGTCAGTACGTCATCTAATCGTGTATGGTATGTAGCTTTAGCATTCTACATTTATGGTTAATCCCAACCTCACCCTCATGAACATTCAAACATTAAGTTTGCGATAATTCAGGAAGGTCATGAGTGAAAAGATCTTTATGTCTAGCTAACTATACTGTGTGAGTAATTGCCTGCATATTAGAGTTATAAGGTAAAATTAGAAATATTCATAATTTGGATTAATTTTTCCCGAATTAGATTTTCTTTATCAAATAAATATAAAATGATAAAATTTACTTATTTATTGATATATTTTATTTTCATTATTTGGATGCTTAACCTTGTCCATAATTTTTGTATAACCGTCGTTTCCTCAATAATTTAGCTTTAATCTCAGCTGTCCCTATATCTAATGACTCTTATTCTCTAAAAACCTAGACATCGATCTTTCAAAAGAGTTTTGAATATTTCTTTTTCTTCATAGACGTCGATCTTTCGAAAGAATATACATAATTTTAGTATCGATAGTTTGTGTTAGTCTCACATCTAATGGTAATATAAAAGTTTCCTCGTTGTCGTTGCCATTATTTCAGAAAGCTTTTAAAACAATCATTAGTTTTTTGACCACACACCCACATGGAAAATGTGGTGTTAGAAAGCATCTACAAGTCGATTGCTCCTATTGCTGATATTCTTTTAGTTCGTGTGGCTCCGACTAGCAACTAAACAAGGTAATAATCGAAATTCATCCCTGTCAAAATTTAGAAATGGGTATGATCGAAGATCAGGAACTGAGGACAAGCTTGTTTCGTATCTTCAATGAATTCTTCGACTGCTTTCAATATTTCTCCAATCAACAACGCTTTGGTAGTTACATTACTTACTTATAAATGTCATTACCAAACAGCATTTTTACTCACTCAAACTATACAACTTCCTTTATATTAACAACGGATTTATTCAGGTTCCTTTAGGTGTGACACTCTGTTGGTCGTAGGAATACACTTTAAGAGATTATGACAGGTAAAGTGCAGATTTTGTTTCAAAGTCCTAAGCTTAGCTTTTGTTTTATAATTTCAGTTAGAGATGCGCCGATTGAAAACCTACATATAGGTAATTTAACAACATTACAACAGTCACATTTTGGAAACACACGAATATATAATATTCTAGAACTTTAGAAATATCGATTGCAACTTATGCATCAAATTAACAATTACAGATTGAAACCTAAAGCACATATATTATCGCCAATTTTGGTATTTTATTTATTTTAATTGCCCATTAGCAGTTTCTTCTATCTCCTTGATTTATGTATGGAAACTGTAGGAAAAAACACATGTCTGTGTAACAAGTGGACGACTTATCGTAATAAAGGTAGAGTGGAAATAACTCTTTTGTAATCTGAACTGACTGCAAACCTATGAGTAGTTCTGGCTGTATTTTCAGTAACAACAAATAATTGGATAAGGAAGTTCAGTGACAAATGAGCAGTATTCTCTCAATTCCCAAGGTAATACGGTATAGTAAAAGTTGTGTTGTAAAATTTCAAATAGTGGTGTTGGATTATAAAACTAGTAAGTTCTGTGTGAAACGCTATTGCTTAATTGCAAATTGTAATATGTATATTTAGCAAAACTATGAGTGCAAATATTAATGTTTTACAATGTTAAGTGTGTTCACAAAGTTATATCATTTGGGAATAGATAAGAAATGGGTAGGCTTCTACGCAGTACAAATGTTATCTAATCAAACTGTCTAAACTGTGCCTGCTTTATAATTTCAGTGATACAGCCTGTTGACGATGAAGGTAAATATGCAAAACCTAACATTAGTCTTAAAACAAAATGAATTAAAGTGGCACTTGCTTCAAAAGGCAAAGGCATAAAGAATATGAAAAGATGCTCCATTTCAACTAAGTAAAGTTTCTAAAGAAGATACCCATTAACATTTTACCATTTACTGAGTAGTTTTCGCTTTGAATTTTTTACACGAGCCTAAATGTCATTTATTTATGTTTTGTGTTTACCTCGTCCGCACTAAGTCTCTTTTGTTTTATTGCTTTCTAGAAGAATGTGATTGATGAAGAAAAACTATAAAGGTTTTCTGCAATTTCTCATTATGGACAAAACATGTGCAAAAATGGTGGCTTTGCAAATTCCCTATCATAATCTACAACCTAGAGAAATGTATGACACGAATGTTACAAGCTAAAAAGAGCAGTTTAAGCTCGCTTTTCCTTTTCGAACTGGAATAGATTTTCTTGTGATTATGCATTCATTCTCACTTTTCATGGAACAATGAATAAAAAGCACGCATAAAAATGATACTTATTTTAATATAGATCCAGAGTTTAATTTATTTTTTCCTATTTTCTATTACATGATTGTGTAAAATTACTGAAAATTATCATGGATTAAATTTATTCATCACTTTATACACGCATTTTATTGAATTTAAAGGAGCAAACAGGTTTTGCAATGCATTTAACTAAAAATGAATTAGAGCAAAAACTAAAGACAATCTAACTGCGAGTGGAAATATAATACAACTATCACTTTAAAATATCAACTTTTTCAATGTTTTTTGCAAGCACACTCAAACAATTTAGTTTTGTACAGAACGTTTAGCAATTTAGCACAGCTGAATTTTTAAAGGAATGGATATATTTCAAGCTCTTCTCCGCTATATACCATTGCTAACACCATCTCCCTCAATCCTCTCACGAGATGGTAGCGCAACCTAATCGCAAAGATCGACCTGAGAATACGTATAGTAATCTCTTTTCACTTTTTTTCCACAAATATGATCGTGAAACCAAGTCCCCGTAGTTAACTATGTGACCAAGCAGTTGTAATACTGAGAGGTGCTTGGTCACTCACAAAGATCATACATTAGAAAATTCATTTAATGAACAACCCTGAATTAGAAAAAAAAAATTTCGCTAGCCCACAACGCCCGTGTTAACACAATGGAAAATGAAAGTGCTATCTAACATTAATAATAAATTCGGAGAAATTCACCTGAGACTAAAATAAAAAATTCTGCCTAGAGAAACGCGTGTGGTTGGTGCCGCACGCAATACGAGACTGAGGCTTGGTACCAAGGTACCAAGTATGCTGATTGGCTGTTAACAAGAGAGGGACTATTCGAGCCATAGGAAAATTCTTAGTTTCCAATTCCATGATTTTTAGAGCTTATAAAAAAACGTAGAAAAGTGGAGATAAGCAAATTCTGAGCTTTTACGAAGTAAAAAGCAATATTATTATTGTAGAATTTTCTATCAAAACTGGCTTTCATGATTCTACAGTGGACGGTGATCAACTCAATCCCGATTCCATGCCACAAGAAACTTTTATCCCAACCACCTTGGCAACACTGCCACCCACCCCCCTCCCGCCACCTACTAAACCTGCATCTATGATGCCCAACCAGTCTTTTTTAAAGAAAAAAGGTTTCTCCGAAAGAGTAGTGGATAAAATGGTTAATAGCCACAAACAATCAACGGCAAAGGCTTATAGAGCTTAGTGGAACAAATTTGCCTCGACTCTTTGGGCCTAAAAGATGAGATGAAAGAAGTACCTTGGTGACCTTGACCTTCTTATTCATGGTCAATTCTGAATTTTAAAAGTTAAGAATGGTATCTTTTGTGGCCCCCAAACATATTTTTGCTATTCGGTAGCGAAATCTGTCTGATTCAGATTTGTCTTTATGCGTTCCATGTGTATATTTTAATAATTCTTTCGTATGGAAAAATTCACTGACCTATTCGTTGTTTACATATCTAAACAGAAGTACAAAATAAGGCATATTTTTAACAGAGTTTATTAAGTTTATAATTTTAAATTAATTTCAATTTTATAAAGTACTTAGTTGAATCATGTTTTTGACGCATGCAGGTTATGCTTCGACGACCTTGCCAGAAACCACTTGCTGTGTATTTCACTCATTTGAAAATAAAGAGGTGTGAGAGTTTTTTACTTTGTCTTGAATTGATTCTTAACATTTGCTCCGTGGATTTTGCACTCTGATGCATTTTCGCTTATAAGAATTTGCCTCTTCTTACTAGAGGGTTCCAGATGTTGCCAGGAAAAGCAAATTTATAGAAAAACGTTCTAATTGTCACTTATGCTGACAATACTAATAATAATAGAAATAATAATAATAATATTAATGATAATAATAGTAATATTAATAATAATAATGATAATAATAATAATAACAAGAAGAAGAAAAACAAGTCTGAAAAGGAACAGATGGAAGATATTTCAATGGTTTCGAGAAAAGTCGGTTTAGGCTGTGTTCATGATTCAAATTTTTTATGGAAGTAAGGGAAAATATCGGGAACGATCGTTTTACTTAATATTACACGATAATTCTAACTAACCGATTTAGTAGAAGCAAAACTTATGATTTACGTTCAGATCTTACCAAAGCAAAAGTAATCTTTTAATTGTAGGTTTTATTGTCTATTCAAAATTCCAAAAGCTGCACAAGTTATTCCTCCCGCAGAACTTTTAGTCACAATTTTTGCTTTGAGGTGTTGTTCCGTCCAAACTGTGCTATTAATTTTTTTCGTTGAATGTTATGTAAAAAGGCGAATGAAGAATTTGCTTTTCTATTGGCAAAGTTAATATCCTATAATTTTAGTGGCGTAGGCCAGTTCACAACACTGTGGTAAATAAATCCTGCAGTTCGTGAGATGTTCATTATTTTCACATATAACTCAATTTAAACCCCAAATGGCAGCTTATGCCACGACGAATTGAGGTGTTTGTTTTCAAACGGCTGCTTTGGTCATGTAATCTGGGTAGCTACATGATGTACATATTAATTTCAAAGAGTTATGCGTAACTATACAGACAAATCATGATTCATGCCTTATATAGTAGAGTACTTTTATATTGAGAGTACTCCACTGGTATCGCATGTACTCGTTATGTCAGAATATGTCCCACATATCAAAGAATACTCGTACATCAGAGTATATCCATTGTAGCACGGCACACCAGGTCATAACAGGATTGTCTCTTAGAGCAATCTAATCTTATTGCTGAAAACTACCCAAGTACGATAATTTAGAATAAAGCATAATTTCTTATCAGAGGAGTGCCGAAAGCAGCACCCTTACAAGTAAACAAAAATGTGCATTATTCTCATTTAGCATTATATTACTTTATAAGCTAGGGATATTAAAATTTTTAGCCTGACTTTCATACATATTATCCTTCAGTTGAATCATTTACTGCCCATTCTTAGAAATGATGTCGTTTGCAGGCCACCCACAGATGCTTGAAATCAATACAGTATATCCAATCAATGGTGTCTAGTTCCAGAATATATTCCTAAATTAAAGGTTAATTTTTTAAACAACACTAAAAAAAATTAGACCTAAACAGATGAGTAGTACCATGAAACTTTATTAGAGCTGAAATTTCAGTGGCAGTCGGCATCAACAGTACTCCATGCGGAATAAGATATCATCCTGTAAGAGCTTAAGTGCAAACTCTGTAAACACTACAAACATTTCACACACAATGAAATTCTTTTATAGGGATAAAGACTTGATCACTTAGTTCGAGCCTTGATTTGACGATTCCAAGGTCTGAGATTCGACTCCGGTTCGGGCTGGAGAATGAGGAATGGGCAACTTTTTCTAATTCCCTAGCCAACAAATGCTTTGGGTCAAAATGAACACCCAGTGAGTCTTTTGACCAACTGTTTACAAATAAGCACAGTTTGTGTTATTTTGCACGTGCTTACCTACCAGTATGTGTAGAGTTGGAGATTTCCAATATCAAGAATGAAGGAGACTTAATATAATATATAATCTTGGCTCAGGCATTTTCACAAACTGTTTTCAAGTGCTTTGTATTAAAATACATTCACGATTTAATATGTGTTGTTTTGTTATTCTATATGTTACACTTGTGGATGCTTAATCTCTACAGCTTACTGAGTTTGAACGATGCACAGTGATTTCGCATGATCGCTTTTTTTCTGCCATTAGTTTCTCATGTCAACTTACATGAACCTGTTGAGGCTAGGAAGATCAAATCTGGCACAGACCCACTGTACCATGTTTAGTTATGATATGATAACTCGCAGTGCAGCCGCAGTCTATTTATCAATTCGCTGTATTGCGCCCGTGTTGTGTGATGTAGCTTAGTGTCAGGCTGAACAACAAATTTCTCATCATTAATGCTTACCTTTGTATTTGGATGTTATTACACTTGCCACTACCTTGTATTCATATTATAAATGACTGAGAGTTATGAATATTTGGTTTATCAACTATCTCCCTTTAACCCTTTATTTATTGTTTTTACATCTGGTATTCGGTGGTTTTCGCCCTTCCAAATAGATCAAAATTTACTTCCAAATGCAGAGTGTTTTGTTTCTTTTTATCATATCGGTTGGGTGACGGTTATCTCAGTCGGTAGAGGGTTGGCCTTGTGATCCTAGGGTCCTTGGTTCGAAACCAGCCAGGGGAGGAAAGCGGAGGATTGGATTTCGCTCAAATTGCCTTAGCTAAACGACTACACAACAAAATTCACTACCACGGAATCCAAAATTAGCACAAATGAGTCTTCCGGCCATCCTATTTTTTTAAACAAAAGAAATCAAAATGTATTTCCAAATGCAGAGTGTTTTGTTTCTTTTTTATCATATCGCCATTTTTGGGTTTCCATTTAAATTCCCAAAACAACATGTTCAGAAATTATACCTTTCTATATTTATTTCTTATTCTGTTATTGTCTCCATTTCTTTTATGTTCTAAAGATATAAAAAGTGCATCACTAAAGGTTAAGTTCTTTATTTCTGTTGCTTCTTTTTCCGGTATTGCTATTTTCTGGTTTTCACTTGACTGACCAAAAACTCACACTGATGATTGTGACATTGTAATAGTTTATTGCCGATTGATGTTGCATATGCGTCGAGAAAACATTAGTGCGAATCACCGTTTAGACAATTACAATCAATAGGTGTAGTGGTCATCAAAGTACTGTTACACAGGACCGATTACAGAGCATTTTATGAAGTCAATATCCATATTTTAAAGGCATGTGGGTTTTTTTGCAGTTTTTAAATCCCCATGCTTTACAACTTCATTTTGATCACTTTTCAAAGTGAGTAACAACAAGATAAGCTGTGCTTTGGTTTAATCCGGATGTCTTTACTACGTTCGTTTTTTGACGGTTAAACAAAACGTATATTTTCTAAAATCTATTCAAATTTGTACACTGACGCTGTTTAGGCTCCGGTGAAAGTGGGGATATTGGCGACCAAAAGCGACGTCTACATTACCTTGCTTACCCAACGTCTATTCGAATTTATGTCAAAGACATTGAATGAATGTTGTTCTGTAGTCGCAACAAATCACAACAAAAGAACAACTCAAATTATTGTTGCAAAAGTGGGTTTAGGCCGACTAAAGTTATAAGCAGCGTTGTATGTCGAATATTTACTCAACCCTGTAAAATAAATTGATTAGTCCTTGATCTATGGTCGCGAACAATAACGGCCAAGTTACAGCCAGATTTAATGTTGAGATTTGGTCGGATCAATTCGAAAAGGATAGAGCGACATGTCCAAGATGGTGTTTCGTAGAGTGTTGATGCATTAGTTTTAGCAGAGATCTTTAAAAAATGTAAATTCCTCAGCCCTCGGAGTTTTTGTATTCCCTAATATAACTTTCTCGAAACTTTTCTGTTCTTTTCTGTTGTTCTGTTTTAGCATTCTCCATTAAAATAAAAAAGTGGCATTGTTTTATTTCTTATTATAAGGCAACACCTGTGAGACGTTTTGTAAAGAAGCATTCCCCATTAGAATATTTCGATTGAAACTAAATAAGACTAAAGCAGATTCCACGTAGCAAACCACAACAATATTAAAACACGTGGAACATTTCGAAACATGTCAAATTTCACGTCCCTATATTTCATAGAACAATACTCTCTTAGGTTCAGTCAATAAGCTGTCATTGTTCTAACTATACAAATGGCCTTCAACAGGTGAATTATATATTGCTGTCGGCATTCAGACATTATCTTTTTCATGATGAAAGAAAACACACACGATTCAAGTGAGGTGTTTATTTAAAGAAAAGCAGTGAGTAAAGTTAATCAGCTGAGGTATAAAAAGTTCATTGTAGAATTAATTTTAATTTTCTGCATAATTATGTTTTAATAAATAAATTGTTATTACATATGTTGTTTTGCAATAAAAATGAAAAAAAAACATTTACAAGCAACAAATTTATGTTTCTGGTTTATTGCAAGAGCGAATAAAAATAAGATGATCAGTTAAATAGAGACACAATGCTGAAAATATTATAAGCCCTACTTTAAAATCGGTGACACGACGTTGTCACGGAGATCATCCACTGAAATCATTTGAACTCGCTGAAAGAATATTGAGATAGATGTTTTTATTTATTATGCTACTTTTATTACAAGTTACATCACCTTATTTGTACTTTCTTGAAACAATTCTTGCATTTTCTAATCATATCACCCGTTTAACATTTGTCATTTGCATTTTTACTGACAGAATATGTATTGCATACAACAAAACTAATGATTTGTATGTGTAGTAAGAACATCTTTAGCAAAATATTACTCTATTCTCATTAGAAGTGTCTTTTTCAGATTGCAAGCACCTGCTCTCGTATAAAAGGCGTAGTCTTAAATAAGTGTAACCTAAATATTCTGCAAATTTTACAAATATTCGTATTTTGCCCTTCGATTTTCTGTGCCAAGATGCATAAACCATCGGATATACAGTTTAATTACGGAGCACTTACGGAGCTGTTAATAAGGGGTGTTAATTTTAATTTTAAGAACTTCTACACAAAATTACAAAATCTGTAGATGAGGAAGTAGAACGCACTTTACTGACATAAGAGAATGAAAGTTAATATACACTGATATTGAAAAAAATCTTTTCTCAATGCGCAAAATATTGAAAGAAAAGATTGAAAGATTTAAATTTAATTGATACTCCGTTAAGATCGTTACAGATCCGAAATTATCTTATCCCCGCCAAAATTTAGACATGCATTGTGCCACCAAATATCAAGTGATTCTGCACTCGTGCTGTGTTACGACTGACGTTACAATAATCTGGTGCTGACAGAAACTTTGCGTACGTACGTTGTGAATGATCCTTGACAAATGGATAAATGAAACAAAAATGATTGAGCAGCGGAAAAGATATTTTGGTCCGTGGAATCCTTAAGATCGGCGTCCTCCTCGGTTTGCTTAGTTAGTTTTTTGAAAGTAACTCTGTGGTTGTCGTAACATCATTTATTTGTGCTTTGTATCGTTTTGGGCAGTTTCGAAAGTTACACTTACAATGCCTAATCGATATTAAATAACAGTTTTGTTTCAAACCCCCTTTTATTAAAAATTTGGCCGAAAATGTCAAAATAAGGAACTAAAACCTTCCACTTAGAATCTCCTTTTGATGTTAGTTATGTTGGGTCAATAGTTAGAGAAATGTTTAATAGGAGCATGTTTAATAGGAAAGCTCAAGAGACACACCTGGACTTCCCACATTAAAAAACAATAGAAGCTGGTATTTGACATGAAACTGAAATGACTAGAGATATATTCCTTCACAGCACTTCCTTTTTGCTAGATGAAATTTTCATTTATAATTTTTAAGCTTGTACGTTCTGTCAGAAGACATATCATATACGGGCAGTACTGTAAAGCTCTAAGCTATTTTGAGTGTATCTGTCACCTGTCCATTAAAGACTAACGCTCTATCCAAAAACATCAAAGCCATTGTTTGTTTTGTATAAAGCAATACAAGCGTATTTTTCGATACATTTGCAGATACATTGGATGAATATGATGCAGTCGAAGGAGTGCAATGTTCGGAGTGTAAGCTTTAAATAAGAGTTGCTAATGATTGCGTTGTAAAGTTACATCTATTGTTATTTAACATACAATATCCGAGGAGCAAGAAATATTTCCTGACATTATTTTCCTTCTTCTACCGAAAATTGCAATTAGAAAAAAAAAGGAATTTAATGCGATTGCAATCTAGCAATAATTTTTGATTCCATAATGGTATTTGTGGTCATTGCCCGGCGTAAAATTTTAGCCTCGATAGATTTCTAACTCAATCACAAACTGCAGAGCTCTGCCTTCCGTCCACATTGAATAAAGACTGGCAACTGGCAGCTAAGCTTTAAAGCCCTTATTTGTCACGTGTACTATGCCAAGCTTACAATATTGCATGCATATTTCAAATTTATGAAGAGTATAAATGTCTAGATATCCACGTGTAAATGTCATTTTCAACGTTATTTTAACATGACAAAACCCTATAATCGATTTGAATAATTTCATTTTCAAACGCTTAAGATCATACCCGTAAAACTGGTTTTTAGTTAAGATTGTCGATGTTCTAGGAGGCTGGATACCGAGAAGCTTCTAACCAAATCTGAAAATGTCTGTGTTCTAGTTCCTACTTACTTCATGTCTAGAAACATGAGGGGACACAAGATGGGTATGGACAATGTACAGGGCGTCATCAGTGTTGATGGGCACAAGTTTGTCTTACGTCAGCCTGGTAATATATGCATTTTTCACCCGTGTAAAGTGATTGTTTTGAATTGGCCAACAAATGTTGAGAGAATAGCGGAAAGACGAAGTGGGTGATAGTTTTTATTCCGCTGATAACCTTACCTATACAAATCGCCTAATTAAAGCAATCGGAGCGAAAATTAATCAACTGTTTACCACGTCTGGTCGGATTCAAATCAAAGACGTGGTTACTGAACCAAAGCTGTAACCCTGCCCACTGTCACAGAAATGAAAACGACAAAGCCCACAACACATTCATGCGTGGCGTCTTGGTCTCAATTATGATCTAATTTATAAGTTGACGCCCTATCAGTTCTTGCTCCATATATTCTACAATACAATTCTATAATACACTTAACTATCATATAGTGAAATACCTGAGTAAGAAATCATGTTTATCTATAAATAATCTTTAAACTGCAGTTGTCATAACGAAGCAGCAAAACTCAAAATTTGGGTTTAAATCGAAGTGGATTTGTACTAAAAGAACATCACGTATATCAGTACGTACCAGGTTAGCTAGAAATACAAGTGTGGCTTGGGTAGTTTAAGCAATTTGAAATTCAGATCAACACTTTATTGAACTTAGATACAACCGTTTTCATTTGAAGGGCTCACAAATCAAGCAGGAACCGTGTCATTGGAATCATTTACTGAGCCTGGTTATTTTTTACGCCACGCATTCGACTTCCTGTATTTGCACAATTTTGAGGATATGCCTGATCCGGGTATTAATACATTTATCTTAGTTTTGTAATGTAAATAAACGTAAATTATCTTTTTGCCAGTACTAAGTTGCGAACAACAAGGCAATTTTAACAGAAAAGGAGAATAGCTGAACAAATGGGCATGTGTTAAATTCATTGTAATCATCGATTAGGGTCCAGTACTAAAAGGATCTGAACATTTTCTCCGTCAAAAGTGCTCTGACTATTCTTGGTTGAATGCTTAATAAAAACGTTTCACACAACTGTTCACACATAAATCGGACAGACGGTTTAAACTGTCTCTTATATATTAGCTACAGCCACTTTCATGTATTAATATATATATTAACAATTGATTTAGTAAAAGGGTTTACAGTTTAAACTTAAAAGTGGTACATGTGTTATTAAGAAATTGATTTGTTATTTTTAAAGGACCGTTCAAGGAAGATGCTATTTTTATAATGCATCGAGACAAATGGTTTTTGGGATCAGTAGCTTTTGAGGCTGTAAATTTTCCGAATTATTCTATCCGCCACGCATTCTTTAAGCTCAGGATTGACCCTTACGAAGACACTCGTTTATACAAAGAAGGTGCAAGCTATTTCGGTACGTGGTTTTATTAAAGGATCTGCAACATACCTTAATTTTCTTGATGTAAACCACCACAAAATCTATTTTAAGACCTAAGTACTTAGCAAATTACTTTTTCAAAACGTCTAACACATCACGACTTTAAACAAACCGTTGTTTTGTATTTGTATAAATTTAAATTTCAAGTCCTCAATAATGTGTTGCTATAAATCATGTTGCTTAGAAAAAATAAGAACATTGGAAATAACAATTGAATGGAATTCTTCAATGCCTTAATACACAAGATAAGTTCATATTTAAACATAAATTATTGAATAATCTTGTGATATAGCAGTACTGGAGATGAACCTCTGCTCTATCAACATTGATATTATGTTGTTTTGGCATTTGTTATCATTGATTTTTACAAAATAACAACAGAATACATGTGTTTCATATATTAATACACGACATTATGATATCATCACACACACTAATTTCTGTCCAAAATATCTCTCACGGGCCGGTATGTGTTAAACGAGACCATTATATTTAAATAACTAGAGCGTGCGATTGTTTGCAATAAAAATCTAACTTAAAAAACCTTTTATAGCCAGCATACACAAATATAAAGATTATCTCACTCAGGGCTTCGTTATTTTTTCAAAGAGATTGTTTCATTCAATACGTAAGATAAAAAAAAGAAATTACAGATTAATTTCCGTGATTATTTTTAATATATTGCTGTGCATATACTTGGAGTGAATGATTATCTATAAGGCACTTGCTAAAGAGGCTATAGAACCTGGCCAATTTCTTAATTAGTAATAACAGTTTGTTCTTTGACGTTGTTGTGCTTAGTTTTTTCTCTCGTTTAGAATAACCTATAATCACCAACATATTGTTCAAATTATGAAAGCATCGTAGCTGTTAAAAAGTTTAAAATATATTTAGCCATATCTTGCTTTATACTACACACAGGATTTGATCTGTTTAAAATGTCCCTTATGTACTAAGGTCATAGGAATTAATATTCCACAAAGGAAACAAAAAAGTAATGAATTGGTTGCACTTAGTATGAGTTAGATAAATGTTTTAGAAATTTTTATCAAAAATATGTACACAGGTTAGTGAGAACGGTTGACGGATTTTTTCAGTCCAGTTTCGTTTTAAAATATAAAATGACACGGCAAACGTTACTGAAGTTTTCAAAGTTGTTATTAGATTCAACTCTCCCTCATATGCTCTAACGTTATATGTAGAATTTCTATGTTATTATTTCAGCTCGAGTGGCTCCGACTCACAACTAAACAAGGTAATAGAACCATCCATATTAGACGTGGGTACGACCAGAACTAAGGAAATGAGCACATGCCGGTTTCTCATCTCTAGGGAAAGTTTCATCTGCTTTCAGTGTATTTACAAACAGCACTGCTTTGGT
Source organism: Protula sp. h YS-2021 (assembly GCA_949752745.1). NCBI lineage: Eukaryota > Metazoa > Annelida > Polychaeta > Sabellida > Serpulidae > Protula > Protula sp. h YS-2021. Next base: position 33,084,229 of record OX457024.1, on the reverse strand, counting down.
AGTTACATTCTTTGTTCATCAATGTCATTACCAAACGAGTGTTTATTAAATTGGTAAGATAGATATATAAATCTAGCCACACTAAGCACCTCTTCCATCACATCGTGAATAAGAGATCATGCTAAACACAACACTGCATCCTTTAGGTTGAATCTGGAAAATAAAAAAAAAGCAAATGCAGGTTTTCTTTTCAAACATTCACTCGCCAATTTTTCTCTTCTCTTATAATTTCAGTCAGAGAAGCGCCGATTGAAAACAAACGATTAGGTAAATTGCAAACATTGTGCATTTCATCCGCTTTATAAACGTAGAAATATAATAATTCTACAGTTTTAGATTTATAATTTAGTATCTTTGCGTGACTGACTAATATTCATTTATATTTTGGTAGTAGAAATTAATGCCAGTTTGATTTTAATCGCTCATTTACAACCCACTGTTTTACCATTTGATTTCATAATGGAAAACATGAGAATTAAGACATGTCTATGACGCCGAATTTTGTTGAAGCAAACTTCTGCTTAAATACCATCATCGTTGTTAATTACATTTTGCATTTCAAATACCAGCAGAGCTTTGGGTAGTTCAGGGATGTATTTTATTACCGTTATTACTTCTAAAGCAAATTTTTGTTTGGTTCCTGTAAAAAGGAGAGCTTACTATTAATGTGCATCTCAAGTGAAGGCGAAGTAAAAATACCACTCAATAAGGTTTTATAACGAACTTACCAGTTTATGCTTCTACTTTTTATTTATTGCAGTGTTTGAAGATTCTTTTGTTGAAGAAGGTAAATATTAAAATATTGCATTTATACTGATATCTAAATAAATGTAGCAGTATTTCCTTTTCACTATCTTCCAATAGTTATATAATTGTAGTAAAATGTCACTCCTGCGTGTATAATTTGTGATTAAATTATAGAGTAAATGAAAATCAATTCCGTGTGAATACATATAAATACTCGCAATGAAACATTAAAACAGGAAATATAACCCATGTAAACATACACCTAAACCACCAGTTTTAGCTTTTGATATCGCAGCAAACAGCCTATTTTCATATTTCAGTGATAGAACATGATGTTATTGGAGGTAAACAAATTTTCTGTCTTAATACTAAGACCGATAAAATATACGACTACTTCCTTATCTCTAATCGCCCCCCCCCAAGAAAAGAAATCCATAGTCAAAGGTGAAAATACCCAAAGCTCCTACCTAAGATTGCTTTACTAATCATGATTCACTGAATTGCTGTACTTCAAAGTATTTAGTGATCATAGATTTCGTTCAGAAAGTGGGTTTTTGCATTGATTTCACGTCCTGCAAGATTCATTTTCTTTTAATTCTAGGACAAGAGTGTAAATGATGAAGAAACGCCATAAAGATTTTCTGCACTTTCCATCCCCATAAAATAGCTGTAAAAGAACAATGTCATTACAAGGTCTTTAGAATGATCCACAGAGCAATCGTAACTGAGTTTGTTCAAACTATTCATTTCTTTATTGAAGTTGCCGTATTATATAAAATTTTTGGATTTAGTTATATTTAGTCAGCACCACCGTGTGTGTTTTGGTACACAGGTTTAGCTAAATGTCAGTTTGGACAGTGGAAACGGGAAAGTGACAAAAACGAATATGATAAGGGAAGAATGCAGTTTGATTTTTACGGCAATAAATACACTATTTTGGGATGTTCTATGCGCATAAATAAAGATTAGAGGATAAAACAAATATTCTTGATATTCAGTCAGTTCGTGGTCAGGGTCAACATTATATCTTTAAACAGCTTTCTAGAAAAAAACTTCTAAACTTTAAATACAGTCGAGCAAATGCAAAACATAAGTTTGTGCGCAAGAAAAATGTGTCATGATTGACTGTTGCCAGGACCAACCAACAAATTTTACTTGGAAAGGAAACGTTGAACACATACTTAAGGTAGAGATCGCAAGGGTGAGGGAAAAGTCACCTCAAATAAATGGAAACACATTCTATATATTTTGGTTCACTATCGATGGCCCCTTCCTGCCACCACAAAACATCACGGAGTCTTTCCCTTCTCCTGACTTGGTGAAACGTGGCCCCTATGTCTCCCATTGTAATGTAATGGCCGTTTTGCATTCATCACTACTGCTTCTAGATAACTAATTTGCTGTACCGTCCATTTTTTGTGCAGTATGTTTATCTGTTTTCACAAGATTTGCTCAGATTACCACGCCTCAAACAAACAAAACATAATCCTTTTGATTTAACAAACACTGCTCTGTCACTAGGTGACAAGCTTCTAAACCTTTCGCACTCTGATAACCTTTGTTCACAGGCCTAGACTTATGTCTGGTATGTAAATTCTTCGCTGAAGTGGCATTTTTCTCATACGTTGGTCATTCATAATCTGAACTTCGGATTTCACAAACGTCCCAAGGTCTGTGAAAGCGATTTCGTGTTGACCTTTGATGCAACGAATCTCTTCGAATCATCGATTTTGTAGAATCTGAAGCAGTTTGGCTACAAAGCATTTTTCATAGCGCTTGGGGAAACACTGCATGGCTGTGTAATACCTTGCTGTCATATTACGCTCGTTTGACGTAAGCTGAACGATAACTTGACGATCACTGTTACGATCATCTAGCTCGAGTTTAAATGGGCTAAACCAGAACAAATATTTTTAGCTGTCGGGAAACGTAAAATTTATGTTCTTCTGCGTCGCAATAAACGGCAAAACTGGCTTTAAAATGACATATAAAACGTACCTATTTTAATGCATTGTCATCAATTTATTCCACGTTGAACTTTAGAATTTCAAACAATTTAGTAATACTGATATCGTCAGTATCGTAATTGGTTTGGTAACGGACAGTATGGCGGTGGTGCTCACAGTTTACAGCTTCAGCTATCTTCACCGTGGTCTGCGGTTCCAGTTTTCTTCGTTTGAGGTCAATTTCAAGCTCTTTGCGCCAGAGATACAGATCTTGCTCCTGATTTTCTAGTTCGAGCCGGATTTCCATTGCTTCTGCCTCAGCCATGAATTCTTCTCATTACTGGCGTTCCCTCAGTAGTAAGAAGGCTTGCGACCTCTTCCAATACTTTCACCTGCTTGAATTGATTCTGATAGAAGGTTTCGCTACGAATGCAGCCTTGTCTCTTCTAGTTCAGTGTCGTCATTAAGTGCGTGGCTGGCTCTGGTTTCGTATTGGCCAAGAGATTACCATACGTCCACAATCACCGCTTGTATTTCAAGCGAATACTTTTTTTTGTCCTTTTTGAGAATCAATTTTAACTGACAGTTTTGTCAGATGATTGAAGATTTGAGCGAGTTATTTATCTTTAATTTGCTTCGACTCGGAACAGATTAATATTTTTTTAATCAAAATGTGTTGTTATTGTGGAAGGCAAAGTCTATTTGCAATATTTTTATATGTATCTTAGTATTTCCTGCCTACTTTTGACAAATTCATAAAAATTGTTTTTAACAGATCCTGCGCTACCATCTGCGCCCTAAGATTATCACGATGATGATTCTAGATTAATGCGTTTCCGTTGTTTATAAAACGCCACGCTTCTGACCTCTAAATAAGATCGACAGGTACACGCTGCAGACTTCTATGATCAAACAATACCAGATGTTGACCCATATTCACACAGTTTACTATGAGAAATAAATTCTAATGCCATGAAATAGGTCAAGCTACATATATAACGGATACCTTCCTACTTTGTTTAAAAGTTTGAAGGACGGTCTTATAGAGATTTCACGAAAACATTAATCAGAATCGCCGTCAAGACAGAGGCAACTATAATGTGGTCACCGTTTAATCAAAGAACCTCCTACTCTTGGTTGTATAAACTGTATTCCAACTAAAATCATAGTTTATCATATTAGTGTATGAGAAAAGAAAACTTAAGGTGAATATTTTACGAAAGAATGTTGTTGAATACAAGAAGATTATACGGAAAACAAGAACACAGTTGAAAATATACACATTATAAAATGATAAAATTAAAAATGCATAAAGTTACAAGCTTGCTTATACAGGGTGTGCTTAGCCCTTGAACAGTTGTTAGGTTAGTATCATATTAGTGAATATGCATTACTTTGGAATAAATCTTTAGGCTACCCTGGACACCTGAAGGAGCACACTTACACATTGAGCGTTTATGTATTTGAAATGGCATCAGCGTACTCTGGCTGTTGCTGTAGCACTCGAATACTTCTAACGAATCTCCTTAGCATAGCGTACATTATTTGAAATATTCGACGATGCTTGAGTCGATGATTTTCTTAGATTATCTACACAAATCAGTGCTTTCCTTTGTTTGAGCAAAACAATGCATCAATTGGTTTTACATATCAGCTGTAATCGGAAGGGCGTCTTGTTTAGACTGGTTGAAATAGGTTTGAAAGGCATTTTAAAAGAGCCTTTAAGCGCGGAACCCCAAGCTGGAAAAATACCTCATATTTTGTACCTGCCTTTGATCACGTATTTCATTTTTGACATGCATGTTTAAACACATACTGTCAACTGCTCCAGGGATGTTCCTGCACTGGGCACTAAAATAACATTTCAAAGGCGACTTTTCTGTCTTGATCTTTTGCAGATGGGCTTTCGGTGCTGGCATTTTAATGTATGTAACATTTCGACAATTTACAAACTTGCTTAAGAATAGTAAGATCAGTGCTGTATCATAAGAAATAAAACTCTTTTATCAAGATTTTGACTAAGGTTAATCAAGATCAAGATTCAATACAAGTGAGACAATAGAGAATCTATGTTTGAAAGTAAAGTGACAATCCACGTGTGATGATAAACGGCCACTCCACCTACAGAAGTAAAGAACCAATACAGAGGAAATTCATGTTTTGTATTAAAGAGTTAATCACTTAAGTGTTCATTTACTCAATATATAGACTCTTTTCAAGAGCAAGAGCAGGTTGTAACAATCTCAAAGCAGCATTAGAGAACCATACTTGAACATTATTTTCAGCATAAACGTACCACCCGTGGTCACAATAAACTAATGCACTTTGTGATTCATTTGGTCTTTAGAACGGTATGAAAATCAGGCGTAATTCTCGGTTCTGGATAATCAATTTACTGTCTTGGTTTACTGTTCAAAATTTGAAATAACTTGTTAATTTCCCTACAATAATTTTGAGATGAAATTCAGAGTGGCAACATGTCTGCAATTTATAATTAGGAGGAATTAATTGTATTTTATTTAAATTTAATACTCATGAATAAATACTTTATTTTTTAAAGATAGTTTTTAATCTTTTTAGTTGAATTTGTTTATGTTTCCTCTGCTTTCTATTTAATGAATAGCGATCAAATATAGCTAAGTAAGGTCAATATATCAAGGTAATGGTCAAAAGTGTTATTTTTTTATTTTATATTTCACATAAAATCAATAAATGAGTACAATATAGATTGTTTTTATATGTCTTTCACTTCATTCCTTTCTCTTTCTTTCTAAAGCTGTGAAATACTTCAGTTAATTAAATAAGTTTACCATTTAACTTGTTTTATTTTAAACAGATTTTATTGCACATTATTTCGACATCAAATACAAACTTAAAATCCTTCATTTGTACTTTTTATCTTTAAATTTTCAATACACTACTGTATGTAGCTCATATTGTTTGACCTCAGGCTACTTCTTTTATATCGGGTATTCCATGTTGCACAATCAGTATCTAAAAATATTAAAAAAAATATTTCGTTAATATAATGGTATTCCATAGTGCACAATCAGTAGCTAAGAATATTAAAAATATTTAGCTAATATAATTTAGTGTGATCGAAATTACAGATTTAAACAGTCTCTATTATCAAAAATATATGTTATTGCAAATACCATAATTAAGTGTAGGGCGATATAAATACATGGCAATAATTCATAAAGTGGAATAATTCATTAAGCACCAGAATCTGAGCATTAGACAACCGGGGCGGTCAGAACACGCTCAAATCGGACCAATTCTCACCAGAATATATATATATATATATATATATATATATATATATATATATATATATATATATATATATATATATATATATATATATATATATATATATATATATTGTTAACAAATTTAATATTAGCAAAATATATGATATTCACTATGCTATAGAATCATTCGTTTTTTGTTTAATGTGTAGTTTCATAACGTTTAAGCACGCTAAGAATTAAGGAGACCTATTTTGAGTCTCCCTAAATTTTTGGTCTCCCTAATACTGTTGTCTTAGCAAAAATGGCCAACGTGTTGCTGGAATTACAATATATATATATATATATATATATATATATATATATATATATATATATATATATATATATATATATATATATATATATATATATATATATATATATATATATATATTCTGCTTTTAAAAGTGTCGACGATGTTCGTTGATGTTTCGAAGCATTTTTTCATTTTTTCACAAAACATTGCTACTACTTTATCGGTAAAGTTAATTTTTTTGTTATCTTTATATCTTACCTTGGCTGGTTATCTATTGACGCTCTCATGTATTCTTGTGCTGTGTCTAATACAAAATTAAAGTAATAATTTGTTCAAATTTATAGATATCATCAATCATTAAAGTAAAACAAGGAAAGTAAAAACGTGAATCCTGTAATACCTCATTTACATATAATTACAAAAGTAGTTTAATTACTAACACAACTAAGTTTAATAAGGGTAATACAAGAATAAACCACAACAGAATGAAATGGCAAAAACATAACGTATTAAAATTTGAAATTTATAACTAAAAACTGACCTATACGAAAAGGCAAGAGCAATTATTTTATGTATTTAAGTGCAACATCTATTTCGTTAAGATATTTTTAATTTGTTAGGTTGAATTTAGTTAGTTTACTAAGCCCTAAGTTGATATATTATGAATGGCAACACTTGCCTACTTCAGAAAGGCACAGTTTTCCTGTGTACATGCTAGAGCACATGCAAGTGTATCCTTCTTCTGTATCAGGAGCAGGAATGCACGTTGCTCCGTTCTGGCAAGCATGATCATCGCAGGGGTTAGAATCTTCCCGAAGGAACAACTCTTTCTCAAAGCTGTCAACTAAGCACATAGGAAAATTAGTACATCGTCTAAACACTAACTGGTATATAGGTTACTACAACTTAACATGAACAGAAAAGAAGATAGATCAACAATAACATAGATATAAAATAAGTTAATAAATTAAGAATTGTGCAATTCACCTATTTCAGAAAGGCATAGTTTTCCTGTGTACATGCTGGAGCACATGCAAGTATACCCATCTTCTGTATCAGGAGCAGGAATACACGTTGCTCCGTTCTGGCAAGCATGATCATCGCAGGGGTTAGAATCTTCCCGAAGGAACAACTCTTTCTCAAAGCTGTCAACTAAACACAAAGGAAAGATATCACATCGTCTTCTGAACACTAAATTACATGTGGGCTACTACAACTAAACATGAGCAGAAAAGAAGCTTGTTGAACAATCACACGGATATGAATTAAAATTTGTCCATAAATTAAGAATTGTGCAACTCGCCTATTTCAGAAAGGCACAGTTTTCCTGTGTACATGCTGGAGCACATGCAAGTATACCTATCTTCTGTATCAGGAGCAGGAATGCACGTTGCTCCGTTCTGGCAAGCATGATCATCGCATGGGCTAGAATCTTCCCGAAGAGACCATAACTGTTTCTCAAAGCTGTCAACTACAAAAACAATACAATAAACACACCTTTTTCTGAGCACTTCCTTGTATGTGGGTAATTACAAATAGATACAAACAGAACAAAAGTTGGATGATACAATAATATAGATATAAAACTAGACTGATTTCCGCTGGATAGTGGAATGAGCCACTTGCATAAAACACGAAAATTTATTACATTTATTTATTGCGGAGGTCAAGGTACCTCTAAATTCAAAATCGTTTATATATATATATATATATATATATATATATATATATATATATATATATATATATATATATATATATATATATATATATATATATATAATGCCGTTTAGGCTTGTACAAATCGTTCGGTCTAGAAGCTGCTCTCAAGTACGATGAGGACTTCCGTAAATTCAGGGAGCATTCCCCTGATCTTACATGGGATAGTCTTCATCAGGAAATTTATTTGTTGGCCGCAGCAAAATCGGCACAGTTGAAACAGTTCCGTTCCCAAAGCCAGCCCTTTCGGAAAAACGTGTTCTGTCCCCCGGGTTATTGCAGACAATTTAATTCCCAGGGAATCTGCACATGGTCAAACTGCGTGTACAAACACGAGTGCTTTAAATGTCAAAGTGACCACCCAGGCAGAACATGCCGCACCACTGAATTTACCAATGGCAAGCAAAACAAAACCCTCGCCAAACCTAAAAATAGTTATTCTTTACCCACACCAATTGATCCAGATAGGCTTGCCATATTGCTGCAAAATTACCCCCACAAACAGTTTTTGATATATTGCGTATTGCTCTTGTCAAGGTTTTTCATACAATACAGTGTTAACTCGCATGTCTGCAATTGCGTTTATTCATCGCTTTAAACAGAAACCAGACCTCACCCAAGAATTCTTAATTAGAAAGGCTTTGGTTGGTTACAAAAATAAACATTATCATTCTGACCATAGAAAGCCCATTTCCGTGAGTTTGCTACACAGAATGTGTGACGTTCTTCCTCAAATATTTACTGAATATTATAATCTTGCTTTATTTAAATCCTTATTTTTATTAGCATTTCATGCCTTTCTTCGTGTTGGTGAATTCACTTCCACATCCGCCAACAATCCAAATTTGTTATTAGCTAATAATATTAAAATTAAAAGGAAGCAAGGAAAACCAGTCGGTTTAACTATCCACTTTGAACAATTTAAGCATAGTAAGGGTAGACACTTTGATTTGCATATACCCTCTTCCCCCGGCCCCTTTTGCCCCGTTGAAGCTATGTCAAATTATTTAAAACTTCGTACACAAAAAGTTGGTTCTCTCTTCGTTTTAAACAGCGGAAAGCCTATTTCTCCATCATTTTTTAATACCGTTCTCAAATCGGCATTAATTCTCTCCCTTGGTACTTGTAAGGGTTATACTTCACATTCCTTTCGAATAGGTGCCGCGACATATTGCCTCCAAAAAGGTTTAAATAAAACACGCATTTCTCATATTGGCAGGTGGCGTTCTAATGCTATTGATAAATTTTTTCGCGTACCGTCTTTCACAGTGTGATTGCCCGTTTGTCTGTGGGGTTCTTCTGTGGGGATTTCAATTTGTTTGACCCCCAGACAAATTTTGGATCCGTGAATTATATTTTTTCTTTCTTATAAATATGTGTGATGTAATTCTTCTTTATTGTTTTACATCTATCAATTATTGATGTTACGTAATTGGATTGATGTTACGTAATTGTACTGATGTTGCGCAATTGTATTGATGTTAAATAATTGTAAATATATTAATTAAACATTGGCGGTACAAGAAATTTATAAAAATCCCACCTGCGTGTTTTTTTTCGTGTTCACAGGACGGCTTGAAATCATAAATTGCCGTTTAGGTCCGCCCACTGACCTAGACGGATTTATGAATAAGCCGTCCCTCTGATTTGATTGGTCTAAAATTATCTGTACTCAATGAGGGTAGCTGTTAAGCATTCAGCAACCTCATTCATTTTACTCTCCTCGCGTGTAACACATTTTATATAATTAAGCTAAGAAATAAATTTGTTTAAATCCCTCCTCCGCCCCATCGCCTCCATATATTGTTTTGTTACGGTGGGGGATTTCAATTTGTTTGACCCCCAGACAAATTTTGGATCAGTGAATTATATTTTTTCTTTCTTATAAATATGTGTGATGTAATTCTTCTTTATTGTTTTACATCTATCAATTATTGATGTTACGTAATTGGATTGATGTTACGTAATTGTACTGATGTTGCGTAATTGTATTGATGTTAAATAATTGTAAATATATTAATTAAACATTGGCGGTACAAGAAATTTATAAAAATCCCACCTGCGTGTTTTTTTTCGTGTTCACAGGACGGCTTGAAATCATAAATATATATATAATAGTCAACTTTGACCTTGACCATAAAGATCAAGATCAAAGATAGTATCTCTTATGCAATGTCTTTCAGGCCCAAAGGGTTAAATCAGCTGAGAATTGCTCTAACCAGTTTCAAGATAATTGTTAGCTATCGGTTTTTATCGATCAGATCAAAATCACAGAGGTATCTCTTATGAAACGTCTTTTAGAACAAATAAAATGAGTTCCAAATCCCTTACCTTTTTCGAAACAATGGTTAACTTCCCGTTTTCGACTTGGATCTTGATCGAGACGTTCAGTGTCAAGGAGGTGCTTCTTATTTAACAATTTTCGAGATAACGTTCAACTTTTGCTTTCTGATCTTAACCGTGAAGGTTATCTAACGTCTGTTAGATCCAAAGGGTAAAAGATAGCTCAAAATCGCTTTTCTCTAACCGCTTGCAAGATATTATTAAACTGCCAGTTTTTGACAGTGACCTCGACGATCTCTTACACAACGTCTTTTTGGCCCAAAGGTTGGAAAATGAGCTCAAAATTGTTTGCAATATGATGGTCAACTTCCGGTTTATGACTTTGGCTTTGGTCGAGAAGGTCAAGATCGTCGAGGTACCTAGTTCTTGTCTTCTACGACCAGAAAGGTAAAAAATCTCCAGCCGATTTCAAGACAAATCGTCTTATCGCTAACGATTCAAGCGATACAAAGGACACATGACCTTTGACCTTGACCTTCAAGACTGATATTCAGGGTGGTATCCAATCCACTACTGAGACCGTAGACGTCGTCTAACAGGAATTTGATCCCTATTTCTAGCCATTCTTCAAGATAAATAGGAGTTCTAAAAAATTATGATTCTCAAGCTCAAGGTTTAAAAAAATTGCGGTTTCGTCAAGATCCTCATACCCTCTGTACCCTACCAAACTTGACGACGTTGCAGGAGTTGTCTGGAAACCATTGTGACGTAAAAATATCCTGATGCTACTACAACTACTTCATTTAGTAATAATAATAATAATAATAATAATAATAATAATAATAATAATAATAATAATAATAATAATAATAATAATAATAACAATAATAACAATAATGATAACATTAATAATAATAATAATTATAATGATAATAATAATGATAATATAATAATAATAATAATAATACAGCAGAGAAAAGTAAATGTTTACCTTTTGGGCAGAAAAGGATAAACAGAACCGCGGTTACACTGAAAACCATTGCTGGTGTAAATACGTCTCACTCTTCGTTAGGATATCCTAAACGGAAAAGACGTTTAGTTAAAGACAATATTTACAAAACTGTTGAAAGATATCACCACAATACAAATCGAACCCCACTAGACACAGTTTTCCTGTCTCTGTACAGAGAAACCGTTTCTTCTTGCTTTCTTTGGTTATGTATAAATTCATGTCATTGCATCAAATGTCTTTTCATAGTAAGATATCTTCTTATTGATGGATGTAATACGAAAGATCCTGATTTCAAACCAGATGAATATCAAGAAAGGGACGTTTTGTTTATGTTTGCAGAAAATTTTGAAAAAGCGAGGTTGCTAAAGGCAGTCTCTTTAGCTTCAGAGAGATTTGTTACATTTATTTGATATTGTTAAATTAAAAAAAAAATTACAATACATTGATTTAAATAGAAATTCAACCATTGAAGTTACCCGTGGGAATGTTACCCTCAGGCAGTCATTGCACAGCCTCCAGACAGAAATGCAGGTGAAAAGCCCAGTGTTATTTTTGATTATGTTAAAATGAGACCGTGGCGACGTAAATAGAAGCACAAAGTTTTCCGGTGTCTATGGTAAAATATTTCTAAAACTACTTGAACACGTAAACTGGATTCTAAGTTTACTGTTAACTGTATGTCTTACTTTTGTTACGGTGAGATCTTTATATAACAAGTTTATGTTGCGTTGGTTGATTAACGTTTAATAACTGTCAGCCCCAGTATGCAAAAACCTTAACAGTTAACTGCACGCTTAGAAGCAAAAATCCGTTGATCTATCTGTATCTCGCAAACATTTTAGGTGGATTTTTCATTGTTAAATAGGATTGATTTATTTATTTACTTTTAGATGTTCTGGCTGCTAACTGAGCAGTGAAAGAAATCTGGTAACTGTAGAGTTAATTAACATTTGTTAATATGGTCCCAGATGATAACTGCTGTATTGATGCGATGTCTATATTTCTACCACTGACTCTAAGGTTCTCAGTATTTAATACAAAAATTAATGTTTGTGGATGTGCTTTTCGCATTACTTTCGGTCGGCGTCAGTTGAAAATTAAATACACAATTGGACAAAAACTGTGCTATTAAGTCGATCCGTCATAAAACAAAGGAACAACTAGACTGATCTTCGCTACCTCGTAGCGATAATTTTCTTCGCAGCCTGATTTTATTCCAACCGCTGCCTTCGTATAGCGACATAATATTGCCCTATTGTCCTTGCAGCGTTCCCAAATACAAGAGTGACGTTGGAGCTCAATTGCATTCCGGCCAATAGCATTAAAGGAATATATGTAAATGCACGACGCTTTAAATATTCAAAGCTATCTTGTGTATAAAACACAACAATTAAGCGTACATGGCTGTTAAACGCAAATGTTCTTTGATATATAATATAATGTTATTATGAGTTGGAGTGTAGTTAATCATTGCAAGAGCAAGAAAATCAATGATACACGTGGTAATTGAAAGATGTGATCGAAAAAAGATTAATACGTGTAATTATAGGGGCTCAACCTCTTGGATGCATAGTTGTCATCCACAGCTGCTAAGACTGTGCCCATTGGTGCCCATATCCAAGCAAAGCAACTGTAAAAGCATCTGCTGATCTTAGCAGCGAACGCATTTCAAAACAGGCCCACGTGCATATTATATTATTACATAGCAAGAACTACAAAAGGAATAGGAGATTTCTTTACTCGACCAAAATGCAGCACTAAACTAGACCTTTTTCGCTACCGAGTAGTAAAAATTACACTTGGGATAATAAAAATTACGATGCTGAAGACTTAAACAGTTAGAATTTCTCCAAGACCTCGGATAAAAGTGGTGCTACGATGCCAGTTGCCTTGAAATTCGACGAAGTACAGCTATGGCGGTATATTTGTACAAAAATTTCACGGTGTTCGCGCTCCACATTTACTTTTGATCGCTATGGTATTTATGCACAATTAATAGACGAGAAAATATTTCATTCTTCCGCGAACCACTTTTTATGTTATCCAAATCGCTATTAATTTCTGCACGTGGTTTTCATTATTAAAAAACTAAATAATAGAATGAATTCAATTTATCGCGCCGTATAATTAACTTTTCACGTTCCAGAATTAAGAAATTAAATTACGTGATAAAACGCATGGTCAGGCAAACGTTCTTTAAAACACAAGACATTTAATTATGGTGCGGGATAAAATTATGGCGAAATTAAAGAGCGCGAAATAAATAGTCAAATAACATATGAAATGTAAATGTTGCGCGGCTAAGAAAATTGCCGCGAGACCATTAAAATGAACGCGAGAAAAAATAAAATATACAACATGTACGTTTTGATTTTTTGTTCAAATATACCGCCATATACAGCTTCCGTCCTACTGTGATGCAGTAAACATCTATATAACGTCGATTTCAGATTACGAAGTCGACCCAAACAGCAAGCATCATTAAACCTTGTATAATTTGGATGTGATTGGTCGCGACCATAGGCAACGTTTAATAACCGTCTCTGACACAACGCTGACTGGATGTTGGTTAAGCAACTTTGTTTATACATTACCTTTGTAATTTTTTCCCCAGCAAGGAATAAAGCTATCTATGAATTGAGTAATAGAGTGAGTAGAGGCATCAGTTGCTTGGTACAGATTGAAGGAGGCGTGAATAGGGGCTACTCCGGGGTGCTCCGGAAAAGAAGTCGAATGGAGTGGATCTTTTACTCGGAAACGATGTTTATTGTGACCATTTAAAAATCCGGGAGCTTGTGAGGAGGTGGGGGGGGGGGTGGGCTTCTTTTCGGAAACTCCCGGTAATTTATCACTTCTACTTCTTTACAATTGAGTGCAAACATCCCATCACTTATTGTAGTACAAAGCTCTTAACCTTTCCTGCAATATTACACTTTTTTCTGGCATAATCCTTAAAACAGCAGTCAGCAAATTATTTTTATATGAACTGCACGTATTACACTCAGAGAGTTTCATTTCTGTATCGCTTTTCAAGTACTGTTAAAATCTTTCCTTTCGATAACATTTACTTACCATATATATATATATATATATATATATATATATTTCTAAGTCGGTTGCATATCAGCCAGGTGTTAAATATCTTTATTGATTAAACTTTTGAATGTATCTGAGTTTGAGCACCTGCTTATAAATTTTAGTTCTATCAATTTGTATGACTTACTTGTAGGGAATATCCTTTAAACGTTTGATGCTAATTTTTGATATCAAAACATAGCTGGAGATTAAAAATATCAATGTGGGTCTCATTAATTTATATTTTGACATTAATATTTATTTTTTTAGATGCAAAAATTATTTTTGAGGTTAAAACAAATAAATTTTATAAACTTCAGGATGGCACACATTTAAAAAACATTGAATTAACAATTAAATTCAGAACTTTAGATTTCAAAAATACACTCCGATGTTTTGATAGCAAAACGTAATTTTTAAGAACAAAATATTTCAGATTTCAAAACATAAATAACAAAAGTCTGATTCTAAAAAAACTCCTGACATCAATAAAAAGAAAATAAATTACTGAGCTCAAAATTGAGATTTTGCTTTTAAATTATTCATTTTTTGCTGCCAAGAATTGAGAGCAAAATGTATAAAACTCAATAAATATCTGTTGATATCTCTAAGTATTCATTGATATCAAAATATAATTACAGATGGCAAAAATTAATTCTTGATATCAACAATTATCTAATAACTGCGAGTGTTTCTTCCCCCAAAATCTTTGTGGTAACAAAAATTACTTTTGTTGAAGAGACTGAGTAGGGAAAAGAAGCAAAGTTTGGTATTTTAAGAAGGCTTATTCCTATTTAATCATTTAAATGATTTTTTTTTTGATTTGGTTGATATGATTTTAATGCACTATAGTTACTGAGGATATATTAAAACCGATTATTGTACACAAGAAATGTATGAGATAAAACCATTTTTTTTAAAGATCCGGAATCTTTAAAAATTGCCTTGAAACAATGTCACCGGCTTTACTCCAGTTGTTTTTTTAAATTACTTTACAAGACGGATCATTTTCTAATATATATTAAAAATTAAACCAGCCAGTTATTGTAATAAGATCCATGCACGTTGCACCAAAATTCCACCTCTTCTCCAAAACTTTTGATTTTAACTGGAAGATGTGAGACTGAAACAACTCATTCAGAATTCAGAGTAAAAATTATAACGATCTGCATGGAAATAAAGTTGTTTTTATACACCGAAATCCTCTGTAGCTTGTGAAAAATTCTCAGTGCAAGAGATCTTCAATCGCTTTAGATCTGACAGCTTATTCCTCCATTTTATTTATTTCTTTCTTTAATAAGGTGATACGAATAGATCTCTCATGAGCTATGAAAGTGGTGACATGAAGGGATGAATTAAGTTTTCTGTGGAGCAAGTAACCTCTACAATGACAAATGAAACGCTATGAATGTGCTACACATGTCACAAATGCAGTAGTATGAATGTGCTAGGGGTGTCACAAACGCAGCACTGTTTATATGTGCCAGGGATGTCGCAACTACAGCAATGTGAATGTGCTAGGCATGTCAGAAGTGCAGCCCTGTGAATGTACTGGGCATGTGAGAAACGCACATCTGTGAATGTGCTAGGCATTACACAAATGCAGTATTGCAAATATATTAGACAATAAAAATAGAGATCCGGTTTGTATATAACTGACAGACCCTATTGCCAATCGCTGAACAGTGCTCAAGATAGTGCTTTAAAATAATGTTTCTTCGGGAAACATTGTCTTATTAACTAAAATCTAAGAGAGAAACATAAACTCCAGTGAAATTAAAGTAGCAGTATTTAATCGCTATTATAAAAAAAAATTTGTAAACAAAATAAAACTTTTTTTTCATTTTTCTGGCAAATATTTTCAAAATTAAAACCTCACCTTTATGTTATTTTGAAAAAATTACATCCAAGTCTGCAATCAGCCAAGATTAAGTATACTGTTGCTTAATTAAATTGTCCTGTAAATCAAAATAATTATGAAATTAATATATTTAAAAACTTCTACATATAATGCATTCCCAATGATACTGAATTGTCAAGAGTGCATATGACTCCTGCAGTCTAGCTTAAAGTGTTTCTATTGGTTGATTCAGTTTAAGTACGTCATGAGAACGAAAGCGATAGGACAATGTTTGGTTTTAACATTAATTTAACTGCCAAGTAACACAAATGCTTAAAAAAAAAAAAAAGAAATATCATTTACTAGCCCAGCAAACAGCAGAAGTTAGAAAACGGTTGGTTAGATGTTGAGATTTAGCGTTCCTAAAGTAGGAAAGATTCCGTTGTTGTAGCGATCCATTAATTTTTAACAGAGCATCCTAGAAACTTATTGCTGCATAGATGCAATCTGAAGACGTGGTTCGGATTTTTACAGCAATCAATTTTTCTACGCCCGCATACTGTCATCAACATTTCATCTTTCATCTGCCCGCTTGCAAGATTTCAATTAAATTGGTATCTTTCAGATTCTTTTTGCATGTTCTATTCTGTACACTTCTGTTACCAATGAGCGGTTTTAGTGACCAATGCGGCGTCATTTTAACGTGTATTACAAATTACAACATTTATTGAACAGATCCCGGGTAACAATAATGATTCATATTGGCAGGTCTTCCAAAATAATCGCTGTGTCTGTGTCTTCATTTATCGCTCTTTTTTATTCAACATTCGGCGTCTGGGTAACGTTGCTCCCCTTTTTCAAATCTGGACAAAAGATGCATTATCACTTTTTTTATAAACAATCTAATCTAAACCGTGACCATAAAAAAGTTTTATTACAAAGCATTTTGTGCTAATATGAACTTAGTTTTAGTTTTAATTGCAATAAATTGTAACTGTTTTACACTATTTCATATTCAGGAAGGAAAAATGATCGTGGAATTTTATTTTAATCTTTTAATTGTTATGTAATAAAATTGTAAGGAGTCAATGAATCAACGTTTGCGTGAATCTGTAATTAAGAAAGTAAATGCTTAATAAGACATTAGTAAAGTCTTTTATGGAATGGGCGAAAGAATCAGTGGATATTTTACGTTTGTGAAATGTTAACTCATCCTCTGCATTCGCTTAGCTTACCAGCTCAAGCTCAATTGAACTCGGGACTTTGGTACTACCAGACCAGCGGTCTAGCCAAGTGAGCTTACCGTCACCGCTTGATAATCAAATATTGCTGATAGGATAAGGAAGAGCGGATTAAATTGTAAATCCCAAGAATTTAGCAAAATATATACCCGCACTGTAAAATATGTCAAGATTACAGAAGTTTCTAAAATTTAATAAGAACTGCATGTAGTTTATTGGGCAATGAACTACAATGAAGTGACACATAATGTCTCACAGCTCATTTACAAACCATTTAAATGATTAAATAGGAATAAGCCTTAAAAATACCAAACTTTGCTTCTTGTCCATACTCAATCTCTTCAACAAATGTATTATTTTATATAAAGTAATTTTTCTTACCACAAAGATTTTGGGGGAAGAAACACTCGCAATGAAGTAATAAGATTCGACGAATTCGGATTCTTATGTTGATGAAAGGATATATTCTTTGTTTACTCACTTCATGAGTTTTCAAACTCCGAAGGCATCCGTGTTTAAATAAAGAAGCAAAGACTTCAATGGAATCCCGAACAGTTGCCCGCGCGGCGGGTTTCCCGCGCAGACATTATCCCCCTTAAATTGACATGCACGGACGTTTTCCCGCGTCTTTTCCCGGCGAGTTCCCCGCATTCCATATTTTTTTCATGCTGGCGCTCGTTTCTAATTGTTTTTTATTTTTCTTTATTAATTTGAATGTTAGATAAGATTTATTAGAAATGTTTCAAAGGACTTGTGTTTTTGCAAGCTGTTTGTGAATGGCTCACAGTGCTCTTCTGTTTAAACACGTAATTCCTTTAAAGATTTAAATGCACAATGGTGCATCTGATTTCAAAGGAAAAGGGATACCCCACCCGTCGCTTGTCCCCTGATTAGAAATGCAGATAGGACCCTTTGAACTGTTTTACAATCGGCCCCGGGTCTTGTCCAAAAGCAATATATCCGGGCACATTACGCAATAGCAATACTCTAGATCTCTTTGAGGTTCGCACCGCTATGACACAGCGAACCAGAAGGAGTGTTTTTTGCTATTGGACCTCCGTATTCGTGAGTATTGTTAAATAAAGCTCGTGTGTGAATATATGACTTTTGCTTTATAACCCCTTCTCCCACTAAACCCCACCTCTTACCCCCTCTCTTCACTCAACACAGCTTCGTTGTAAATGCAGTTGTGGGATCCTATCCGGGGTTTGCAAAATACCATGCGGGAAAGTGTCCACCCTGTGCAAAAAATGCGGGATTATCTCCGCGCGGGAAACCTTCCGCCCGGGAAACTGTCCGTCAACCACTTCAATGATATCTGCAACACATCCGAGCGTTTTCATCTTTCCGTAGAAAATATTGAACGAAACCATCTGCGCAAATAACTATTTGGCGATGTAACTTTTGTCTTTAACTTGAATGGATGAATATATTCTTTGTGCTGTGGTGACATATCAATTCTAAGGTTCATTGTACGTAGAGTGCTTCCCATCCTGGAAGATAAACTGCTGTGTAAACTGCTCCATTCATCCCTTCCAATACCCTTCAAAACGGAAGCATATTGTTACTTCTCTGCCACTGCTAAAGCTAAGTAAATATACGCTAAAAACCGGTGTGGTACAACCAAACGGTATTATATAAGCAACATTCATAAGCGGTACAATTCAGGAGTTCTGAATGAACAGAGACAATTTCATGTGCCGGTGGGTGCATTGTGTTTCAGTGAATGTGTTCTGTATCTTAGAAAAGGGTTGCCTGGTGTTGATCTATTTGAAAGCAAATGCTGCTGGCTCTTGAACTGCAGGTGGCGATCAAAAGAAGTTTGATTTATTTGCATTTATAGAAGCTGTTCCAGTCTGCGTATAGTAAGGAAACAAATGATTAGAATAAAAACAACTAAAATTAGCGATGCTTCGTGGTGCATGAAGCAGCCACAGAGAAACAAAAAAGGGGAAGGATCTATCAGTTCTCTCATTATACAGCTGATGCACCTGCTGTGGATCAATAGAAGTGACAGGTGGGCTTTCGGTACCATCCATAGTCATTCTAAGGCTTAATAATAATAATTCCATTCAGGTTTATTACTGAACATCAAAAGAAAAACATCCAAGTATTGCAGTGCGATGCTTGCGGTAATCCAAATAAAAATGTTGTACAGAGACTTTTTTACCAGCTATAACCCAATATGTAAGACCCTGTAATAAGCCACGTCAAAAGCGTTCACTTCAGTTTTGAGGTTCAAATCAATTTAACATTGAGGAGTCTTCTGATCTAGAATTCTGTGCCGCATACTTTTATTATCAACAACTTTCACTTGTCTATTGGCTTATCAACATTCAGACCCTATTTCTTAATACACTTTTACTGACTAAGGCATTATTTTTCTCATAATCAAGTGAAATTAATTCAGATCAAATAATAAACCATCGTGATTATAACATTGTGGGAAGTTAAATGCCATAAACATAATTGTTTCTTATTATAACATAATTCACCTTGTTACTAAACTACCGAAGGAAAATTTTTCAAACGATGCTGCTGCTTTAGTCCCAATATTCTTAAAATGTGCGTTTGCATAAGCAACTTCATTTTTTTGTTTTTTTTTAGAAGCTGAAAATTGTATTAGAAATCTTTCGTGTGGTCATTTATTTTGTTTTGAATTCTCAAATCTTGACTTATTGGTTGCTTAGTAGACAGGTATTAAAATTTCACAGAAACGTGTTCTGTATCAATCATATCTATTAATTGTAAAGTGCTGGGGTTTGAAATCTAAAGCTTATGTCTGAAGTGTGAACTTACATATTCAAATATATCTCTGGACTAGCTTATTTTATGTAAAAAGATGACTGTGTGTATTTGTAAATGTAACAATACACGTAAAGAGCTGCATATTTTCAAACAAAAAAATTCAATCATATTACGTCAAGCAGAAGAGCAACTTTCGCTTAGAAGTTGTAATCGTAAGGTAAAACCATAAGACCCGTCCTTAGTATTTCATGTTTAAATAAAAAACATACAAACTCGCACATATTCAACAAATGCCTTTAAAAGAGTGATGACTGTATATTTTTCGTAGTCTGAGTACCAATTATAATATTTTCAATTAGTCGCAAAATCAGATATTAATTATGTAAAAAGAAATGACATGCCTTTCTCATATTATAATGTATCCACCCCTCCCAACTTCAATGCATCAATCAACTGTCAATTCGAGTTCGGATTTCTCTAATAAAAACGAATGATACAACAGATAACGCTTTCAGAACAAGAACCTATTTCTCAAAAGCAAAATGCCAAAAAAAGTAAAAACTAACAGTCTCATTACGATTAGAATTTTAAAACTTTGCAGCCTGTTTTTGGTTTGCTTTTCATTTTCAAACAAAACAATATTGTTCAATCTGATTTTCATTTGTTCCTGCTTCAGAGACAATACATTGCTTTAGATTACGAAGCTTTTGTAACAAACTTTGTGCCAGTTCGAAACCTTTGCTACTTTGCTACAAGCAGTGCATTATGTTCAACTGTTGGCAGATGCAAAAGGCTTGTGCACAAATGCTCCTGCAAACTTTACGCAGACTTTAGACGTTGTTTTTCTTGATAAACAAATCACCGCTGTTCGTTTCATGTTTTGAATATGACAAACAAAACAAAGGCGAAAAGAAATAGAGATGTGCACAACTTCAGATCAAGTACAAATACAAAATGACCGGTCCGAAAAGAGAAAACAGGTCCGAAACATTGGCCACGAATATAGTTCAATGTAGTCTTTGCAATTCTTAAACTTACCAAGTGTTAAAAACCAGGTTCGATTTTGTATCCACACTTCGTTCTTGTAAGACCAACAGAAGCATTTCATCATGTTCATTGTATTTGGCTTATGCAAATCAAGTACACATCGTTTATGTAATGCACAGTGTAGCTGTTACCAGATGCGAGAGACTTTTGCAAATCTTACGGCAACTTTTACGCGTTAACAAAAAATCACTTTTTTGACTTCGTGTTTTGATCATGAAAATGAAAACAAAGGCGAAAACAAAAAGCTTGATGTGCATCTTCAGTCAAGTACTACATATGCGGGAGAAATCTGGGAGTCCTGGAGCCAGTCTGGTCAACGGAGTAGCAAAGATAAAATCAGAACCGCATTTCGCAAGCGAAATCTTCAACATTTGTCAAACATTAAAAATTAAAAATAGTTCTTTGAACGTCTTATTATTTCTTGAACAACATGAATTTTTATACAAGCCGCGTAGGTTGTAATACAACTAAGTAGAGAACTTATGGCGCAGCACGAATGGTTCATCTGCTTGGTTATGTTGGCTCAACGGCTTTATTGATTGAACGGACTGGCACCTTTTTCCTCTGTGCAGTGAGCTGGCGTAACGCCCATAAGCTGTGCTGTTTTGCTTTTAAATGCGCTGTATTTATTCTAAAATCAGCTGTGTTCGCATGGCGTTTTAAGCACGAAAACGAAATCGTAGACGAAAAAAGGCAGGATGCACACCCTCAGATCAAGTTCTGCAGATGTACAAAGTTTTGTGGTCACAGGGCCTGAAGTTTCAGAGAAGAAGCTGAGACAAGAAAATGAAGTTTTAATGTCAAGAAAAAAAAGCACCAACGGCTGCCGCACAAATTTATATAAGCCTTGACCAAGTGAAAGACTTGTCAAGTGTTAAATGACGGGCCAGTAAAGAGAAAAAGGTTCGAAACATTGGCTCCGCACAGCTTCAATGTACTCTTCGCAAGTCTTTGACTTGCCAAGTTTTAACTCTCACTACATTTTGTTGGAGTTAATGTTATGTTGAGCATCATTTATATCACCAATAAACTTGCAGGAATTTTTCTCTGAACAAAATATGTTAAATGATTAAAGCATGTTTTCCTAGAAAAGCTAAACACTCACTTGTGCATAAAGAAAATGCGCTGAAAAATAGTGTGATCAGATTATAGCCTCTACGGAAACATGGCCTATAAGAATAGGTTTTGAGGCAGTTAAATCACACTCGTTGTCGCAAGTAATTAGCAATATATCTGCTCTAAATAAGGTGAGTAAACAGTTTCCTCAGTTGATCTCATCATTTCCAACAAACGGCATCGAATGCGAACACTTTATGATCGACTTTGAGTGTAATTACATATTTAATCAGATCGGTTGTTCTCTTCATGGAGCTGTAACTTGAACGGTCATTTTATTTGTTGAAGGTTTTGCTGAATAGTTCTATAACCGACAGATGGCGTGGTCCATTGTGGTTGCGGCAGTGTTGTATTCTATTCTCTGCGGTAGACGTAAGTGATGTCGTTATTTTACATGAAGCATAAAAAGTACATTTTATACTATTACCGGGAGTTTCCGAAAAGAAGCTCCCCCCATATAAAAGCCCCGGGGCTCTTATTAGGAAACTGTTTCCCAATAGAAGCCCCGGGGCTTCTATTTGGAGTTAAAGTAAAGAGCTGAAAAAATCGTTTCCTAATAAAAGCCCCCCTCCTTCCCTGCAAGTGTTTTTAAAACTCGTGTTTACTCGCAATGCAGACACGGTGCCCTTAATCCTTTGATATGAGGCACCCCTAGACATGTTCTGCATCGTTGCTTAATCCTGTGCATTGCACAAGGCGAACACACCCCCTCCCCACTGCCACCTTTACTCCGGAGTATTACTGGAAATATAACCGGCTGAGTACTGAAACGGGCGGCGTGATGTTGCCCCTCCTTCCCTGCAAGTCTTTTTAGAACTTATGTTTACTAGCAATGCAGACACTCTGCACTTAATCCTTTGATGTGAGGCAAACCCCTAGACACGTTCTGCGTCGTTGCTTAATCCTGTGCTTCACACAAGGCAGCCCCCCCCCCCCCCCCATTTTACCAGGCTTTTTAAATTACTGTTGTTTTTGTGTGTTTTGTTATTTTTTGTGCTGATATCCTCAGCATGTAGCGCTTTAATAAGAGATTGATGGTAAATTTTCTTTTTTCAATAAAAACTTATCGACAATTCCCCCCCCCCCGCAACTATCTAAAAAAATAGAAGCCCCGGGGCTCTAATTAGGAAACTGTTTCCTGATAGAAGCTCCGGGGCTTCTATTTGGTTTCTAAATGAGCGCCTGAAATTGGCCAGTTTCCAAATAGAAGCCCTGGGCTTTTTTTCGGAAACCCCCGGTACTTTTTCCCATTGTCATGAAAATTTTAAATATGCGGTAAACAAAGAGCCAAAATGGGTCTCCTGTGATTTCACTTTTTAGTAATAATAGTAATTAAGTAATAATTCTTCATAAATCTAAATCATTTAGAAAAAAGTAATATTTTCTTGACTTTTTATTATTGAAATATAGATTCTTCTTCAAAAAATCATTAAAATGATAACGCACTTCAATTTTGCATAAAGCTTCCGCTTTTCTGCGTTTTAATTAATATTAATGGTGATGCTTAAAATGGTGGTGTTGTGACCTTCGTATCGAGAATTTTATGAAACGATTTTGGTTTGTAGTGCATAATGTAAAAAATAAACAGGTAAAATTTATTTAAGGAATAATATCGTTATTTCGTTTTTTTCAGGTCCGTCACCTCCACCGCGTGATACCGTTAGGCCGACAATTTACTGCCGAAGTATTTCTTACCATCAATACACGGGAAAAGGTCTGCGATACGCACGAGTGGTTTATCCTATGGCAACTGCAAGGGACAACAGGGGCATAGCTTCGTGAGTATAACTACCCAAACAAACATCAAAGTCTGGGTTCGAAAACACACACACACACTTTATATTGAATTGCTTGAATATTTCATCCTTTAACAAAGTGTCGACACAAAATTTAATTATCGCCCTTACGTTTTGCTAAATTTGCAAAAATTAGTATAAAATATAATTTGAGCACCGAGCACATTAGTTTCCACATTTTCATGAAATTATGTTGTTTAAAGGCGACCTCTCGCGATCTGTGTTATTTTTACTTTTTGCAGAGAATAGGCACAGGTCGATCGATTTATATAGATATTTTTCAAAAATTTATTTATTCGAAACCAGAAATTGTAAAATTACAAATAAATTCCGAAATAATTGTCATTGAGCATTATTGCAAATTCAACAGATAGAGTCTAAAGGTAGTATTTTAAAATGTATTACCAATATAAAACCCTCCTTACATTTTATGGGGTTTTTTTCGACTTAGTACTGTAAGTCAACCTAAGCGGGTGCTGTTTTACCATATATCATTGTACAACCGGTGTAGCAGAATATCTTGCCCGCCCCCCTCCTGCACAGCTCCCCCGGGGGCAAGCTATACCAGGCTATCTTCCCCCTCCCTCTGGTATATCTCCCCCCCCCCCCCCATCAGATCTTTTTTTTCGGGGGGGGGGGGGGGGGGCTAATATACATGATATTAGTTGTCCTAAAGTCGATCAAAGATTATAACCTGCTTGTATACGACTTTATTAGCACAATTCAACAATAAATCAAAGAAAATGACACAAAAATTAAGTCTTAAATCTGATAAACTGGAGTGAAGTGCATGTTAGCCAGGTAAATTAATTGTTTCGGACCGTGAATCGGATGACTTCCGCAGCTCCGCCTTCCACAAGTGGTGAAACAGCTTCCTACTATTTATACTTACCGTGTGGAGTAAGCAATTTGAGAATACTCAACCTGGAGTAAATTTTATACCGCAGCTTGAAATTACCCGAGATCTCTTGTCTGAACTAAATCTCTTATCTCTTATCTTTCATCTCGCTACAATACATAAATAAAAAAATTTGATGAAGAGATCTGGATTCGTTTCATTTCCAAACAGCGGCAACGTAATTGCAATTGAATAAATTACCCGAGATCCGTATTAAGACTTTAATATCTCGTTGCAAAGAGGCACAAATAACAATTCTAACAAGGGAGATGTGGATTCGTTTCATTTCCAAACAGCTAGGTGGTAGCTGGACAGGGGGGCAAATTATCCCAGGTTGGAGGGGGGAAACTATACTAGGATAGCTCCCCCCGGGGGCGGGGGGGGGGGGAAGATATCCTATCACACCGGAAGTACCCAGATATGGTTTCCGCGGTACAACCGTCGAGTAATGTGCTGAACACTTTATTTCAGTGTAAGACAAACGTCACCAACCAATTATCGATCAGGAAGCAACTTTCCCATTGGTACCTACGTAATACAGTTCACCGCTGTCGATACCAGATTATGCAGCTATTGCTACATCAGATTCCGTGTCATTGGTGCGTTTTCTCTTTTAATATGGTTTATATAATTTTATATTTTGATACAAAATAAATTTTATTTATGGCTTTTAATAAATTCCAAAACTTTTTCGTTTTAACCACGCATCAAGTCATTTGAAGAAATTTAAAGGTACTTACAAAACAATTCAAATATCATGGAAATTCATCTGTTTTTAACATGTTTCCATAAAACTCTTGATATTACCACAAGATGCTTGAAATTAGGTTGGTCAGATAGTCTCGGCAAGCATTGGAGCTGTATTTACACTCTATTTTGAAACGTCTTGAAACACATTTAACGCAAGATTTGCCAGACGTAACCACCCCCCCCCCCCCCCAAAAAAAACAAAAAAAGAACGTACACCGTATGATGAAATTTAATTAGTGAAACTATATCTGAACAAGGTTCCGTTAGGGAAATTATCGATAACTGAATCTAGACCAGGATTAACAGATTCGTCCAATGCATTACAGCGAGAACATGCAGTTACCCAGCAACGCCCAGCCAAGGCACCGTGTCATGTACGACCCCAAGAGGACAAACTCCCATATACGGCGACAGGTGTACATTCGGATGTCGAGCAGGATATCAGCTGGTCGGTGCTAGAGTGCAAGAGTGCTCCAGTTCTAAACGTTGGTCTGGAGGCGGTAGAGTCACGTGTAAACGTAAGTATTGGAACCAGCCAACTGGGTTGAGCTTCACGTCGCTTTGCTTCACTTAAAGGAAAATGGGGGTATCTCTGTGCCATCTAGCGACCGAAATGCGCATTACATTGAATATCGCTGAGTTTGAATCCATGTTTGCGCAATACAAATAACTACCAGATCCGTCTAGATCGAAAAACTCTTTTCAAAGACAAATAGGTCGTGCCCAGAAATGGTTTGTATTGATATTTTGTTCCTAGAAGGGCCTGTGTTGATACATTGTCAATTAAATTCATATTACACTGTTTTCACCATTTAGCCATTGAGTCACTGAGATTTTGTCCAAAAAAGATTGTATAATTCTCTTATTGATACGGTGACATGTATTTTTTTATTTGCTTAAAACATTTCGTATGACGTGTTCTTCAAACAGGGAAAAAATGAGGCAATTGTTAATTGTGATTATTTGTGAATTTTGCATTTGGATTGAAATTTCTTGGTTTTTCGCGATGATTTCTATAGTAAAACTACGCGACGTTTCAGTGTCTTTATTTCTCTTATAACATCGATGACCCCCCCCCCCTTTTTTTTTTTACTTTTCAATTTTTGAATGTATACCCTCAAAGCTTAAAACTGTGAAAGTATCAAGGAACTGTCCATTGTGGGTGAGATACCCACATTTCCTTTAAATGAAATATTGATGCACATTTAATTATTGTACATAGATAGCACGGTTTTTTTTAAGGAACTGTCATAATTCCCACATACTGATAAACGGAACTATGACTTACTTAGAGAAATTGAAATTTTGTTTTCCTAAACTTTTAAAAGTTTAATATGGAGAAATTAAAGAGAAAGTAAAAAGAGAAAGGGGAAATAAAACTGGATTTTATGATAAATGTTGACCTATTCCCGTACTGGCAAACGAAATGAAAAACCGACCGACATGTCATTTTAATTTTTATTGCAAGGGGAGAGAGGGGCTGAATTTGCAGCCAGTTTTTTTTTTTTTTTTTTTTTTGGGCAGAGATGATCTTTTTTTTTTTTTTTTTTTTGAAGTTGACTGAATAAGTGGGGGGGGGGGGAGGGGGGGGGGGTTCCACGAATCAATTTCACAACGTCTACCTACCGACTTATTTAGACGTCGGGAAAGTGACATGGAGACAGTGCCGGTCATGAGGAACAGTAATAATTGCTCCGCAGACGTTCCCTGTGTGTCATCAGGCAACACAGGATATGCATGAACTCAATTTTCACGAATACACTCCAAAAGAAATAGCTGGCGCGCTTCCCGACATCCCACACTTTATTTCCTGATTTTCGTCATTTTCAAAGCAACATGTCACCACCAGTACTTCCTGCAAGCGTTAACACGACTATGTTTTTTTTGGTTGTGACAGGACATTTTTTAGACGTCTATTTTTTATGTTTACATAATTCGTCAATTTTCCTAAATATATTCAACGTTGCGTCAGAGACGTTAACTGAATGTGGGAAAACATTGGCTTTTTGGCAACCAAAATTTACGTTATATGTTTAAAACTAAAAAGCGATTTTATCAAAGGTATTTTTTAATAGACGTTTAAGACATCGGGTAGTCGCACATATGATCACAACCAAATTACATCAGAGATTTAATGTTGCGGAAGTTGATTTTTTTCTTTCTTTTCTTTTCTTTCTTCTTCTTTTTTTTTTTTTTTTTTTGTTTGTTTTTTTGTTTTTTTTTTTGCTGGAAAATTCAACGTATACATAGCATTGCTTATTCGTTTGGCCTATTGTCGCAACTAATCATCTAATGGCTTTTTAACTTAAAATAATAAAAAATCGACAATGGTTGATTTGGCAAAATTAATTGTTTATAAAATTATGTTTGGTCAGGTTTGAAATTATTAACCAGGAAGTATTTTCGAGATTGCGATTTATCGGGCCTTTGTACTTAACGAAATATATAATAAAACGCAAATCGAATTTTTTGCTGATGTTGTAAACATGACTAAATTTTCAATGCAGTCAGCCTGCCGGAATGATCACCCAAAATAAACCAATATCTGAGCCTTTAGCCATAACAGCGACCACGACAGCGCAAAACATGTGTACACGTCATGGTTATTTGTGTCTGTCGTTTACAGCAATCGTCTGCCCGGCGCCAGCTACACCGGCTAATGCTGTCCGAGTTTCCTGCACGAAGGGCTACAGCTACGACTCTGTATGCGTCTTCAAATGTCGAACGGGCTTTTCTTTGGCCCCGAGAAGCGGGAGATCATTTAAGTGTGGAGTACACAGACGTTGGATCGGTTACCCTGTGCGCTGCGTAGGTATGAACATGAGAAAAACATGTAAATACATGTATTGGTGCTGTATTCACAACACTGTATTTGCTAGAAATATAGGAAGTCACTGCTTTAGATATAGCGAGTAGTAATAGGTTTTGCACGTAATGATTAAAATGTTTTTATTTATAAACAATGTAGATTCCACGAGTCCAGTGATTCAGAACTGCCCAGCATCACAAACACTTTACGCTGGACGAAACGGGAATTTCACCATAGCCAGATGGACCGTTCCCAGGGCAACAGATAACGTAGATAGATTTGTCACGGTCAGACAAAAGAGTGGACCACAACCGGGATCTCGGTTTTATGCAGGCGGGGTCTACAAGATAGCATACGGGGCCGCAGACTCATCTCGCAATATGGCGGAAGAGTGTGAATTCTTCGTGGTCGTTAGACGTAACTATGATTGACTTTGCTTTATAAGCCAGTTTCACGGTTTCGACTGTATATACCCCAGTGGAGTAAATCTGCATAATTCTAGTGGGGAAACAAATAAGAAAAATGTGTCAAAAGGTTTTACTCTGTCTTGACAGACTGAGAAGGGGTTAAACTTTAATCAGGGTGTGGGAAGGATTACTCGAGACATTATTAAAATGGTTTTCTAACCAAAAAGACCGCTACACCTATTTAAAGTGATTTTAATGTTTTTCTACATTGATTCCCTTTTTACGTTTATACCCCTCAACAACAAAAACAAAATGCAAGCAAAAATAAAAACAGTAAAAAACTGAGGTTCTGTCATTTACCTTAATGGCAGTAAACGAAACTGTGAATGGACTTATTGCAATGACTAAACCATAAGAGCGAGTGAACTGATCTGAAAAACCCTCCCGCAGCTTGTAGCATTGGTAGCAATAACCTGAAAGGCGAGTTCGAACGGTGTACTAGGCTAAGGTAGGGTTTTCGGGTCAGTCCAAACGCAAGTGTTATTTTATTTTTATATCAAGATTTTTGGTTCAGATATATTCGCTTATAATTCACATAATCTTTTTCACTCCTCTACGATGCTTTCTTGGGCTTAGTTGCGTTACTATGACGATGCACACACTCTCAATAACGCGTTAGGTAACTTTTCGATACTGGAAAAGCAGCGAATACGGCTGAAGGCACCTACCAGTAGTATCTATCAAAATACTATTGTTACCTTTGTACGGGTACTGGGAATCAATTTTTTTCAAATCTGATAAATTCTATGTGTTCAATAAAATTAGGCATCCCTGCATAGCTCTTTGTATCAGTAATATGCGCTTTCTATTGTGGACATCTAAAGGATTAGAGTCAGGTTTTTGAACAACACTTTTGAATCCTTTTTAAAATATAAGGCACTAATAGATAAAAAAAAAACTGCATGAAATTTTAAAATCTGCTTTCAGAAATAACATGCCCTCCATTATCGGTCCCTTATCGAATGAATATGGCATGCTCCAGCAAACTCATTTACGGAGCAACCTGTCGTATCAGTTGCCATCACGGGTATCCAATGGTAGGCTCGAACCAAGCAATATGCGAGAAAACTGCTGGCAATCAGCCGGCTGGCGTTTGGAGATTTGGACAGTCCCGGAAAGCAACCTACTGTGAAGGTGAATTTACTTTTATAAATGCAACAGCACTCTCTTATTTTAAGCAATTAAAAACAATGGAGCGTTTGTGGTAAACTGGTATGTCATACTTAAAATAAACAATAATAACATTGCCAATTACAAGATTTTATCATTTTTGAAGAAATAATGCGAGCGATCTACCGGCATCAAAACCACTAAAACAGCAAGAAGTACTGATGTAGAAAATGGAATAAATATACCCTTACAATTTAACCTCTTAAATATTTTGAAAGGTTCTAAGCCAGTGATTATTTTTATATTAAGTGTTCGTATTTCTGCAAGCAATCTCTGTCTTCAGTGAAAAAGTGTCCAGAGCTGGATGTGCCAAAGAACGGTACATTACGCTGTGACAAAAAAATGCCTCCTACATGTCGAATGGCATGCGGAAGTGGCTATGATATACCGCGTACTGCTCCGGAAACCGGTCGCTACGACTGTCGGGATACTGATGGCGCCTGGCTTCCACATGCTATCGTGCCCGACTGCACAAGTAAGACTAGCTTATCATTGTTAAAAATAGTCTTAAAACAAAATTAAACTTATTACAAAATGCTGTCGTTAATGTGTTCCGTAGGTGTACAGCAGGAATATGAGAAGTGAAAATGAAACGAAATTTGATATATTTTGTAGTTTAATGAAGTTGAGCCCAAAGATGACGTCAGAGATTTTTGTGTTGGATTGTGTTTTAATATAAATTTTCCCTCTGCATTATGAAGTCATTTTAGACAAAAGGGAGAAAAAAACAATAACAAAACGTCTTAGCTAGCCTCAAGACACCCAAGTTCAAGCAACAAGAAATTTTATCCGCATAATTAACTTATTATTTGTTATAACGGAAGAAAAATAAAGCTTAAGTATTTATGATAGAACGAGAGGAACAAGAATTTTTCAGACTTTAGGCATAAGCTCTTATGAAAAAGTTGCTTTTTTATGTTGAATAAACTTGAAAAGTAAATAAAGCAAAGTGGCAGTATTGATATTCGACTCGACAGGGAAAAGGGGAGCGAAAACGGTGAGGCTTCCGGTCAAGCTCAATTACTACAGTGGTGACTGCTCATCAAAACAAGTCCAGGAAAAGATCAAGCAGAAGTTCATTGAACAACTAACCAAATCTCAGTTCAGGTGATAACTCTAAAATACAGTGAAACCCCGCTATTAGGGACAAAAAGCGACTGAATAATTTTGTCCCTAATGGCGGGGTGTCCCTAATTTCGAGGTCCTTTTCTATCTGCAAACTATAACTAAAATTTTTTGCTATATTTCTTACACTTTTTTCCATCACTAGCTTTGATTATTTTAACTTTATCAGATAGCGAAAGTTCGTTTCTTTTTCTTTTCACACCACCGATATTCAGACTTAACACCTTGTATAACATCTTAACTGAGTATAAAGACAATGAATGACTTGTTCTTTTATACACATAAAAGACGCAGCACGTGTCAATAGGGATTAGTCGTATACAGCTTTTCTCTTAAGCACACATCTTTTGTAATAAGCCCTACTGTCTTTACATGCACTGTGTTCAGTATAATGTACTCAATACCCACAGATAATAATAGCGAAAAAAAAAAACAAACACTGCCGAGTAACTGGTTACATAACGTACAAAATATATGGACAGCAATTTGACTGTCCACAATAGAGGGGTTGTTTTAAATGTGTAACCGTAC
Organism: Protula sp. h YS-2021; assembly: GCA_949752745.1. Lineage (NCBI taxonomy): Eukaryota > Metazoa > Annelida > Polychaeta > Sabellida > Serpulidae > Protula > Protula sp. h YS-2021. The sequence continues at coordinate 33,052,360 of OX457024.1, read as the reverse complement.
TTACGGGATAAAAAGCGTGTCCCTAATTCTGAATAGAGAGGTGTCCACAATAGAGGGGTCTGGATACAACAGAACTCTATGGCGTTTTAAAACAGACTGAAAAATGCTGTCCACAATTCAGGGGTGTCCATAATAGAGGGGTGTCCATATCCGGGGTTTTACTGTATATATTTTCTGTGCACGACGTAACTGTACACTCTGTTTTATTTTAAAATAACATACAAGGAGTAAAATTTTGTAATCCTCATGAACAATTCCTTTCTATAATGTTATTTTACGTACGTTTTGATTCATGTCTTTTTTGTTTGTTTGACACTTTAGTACCGTCTGTACGCAGTACCCAGATTGCAAAGCAGAGAACGTGAAGGTGTCATGTGAACGTATCAGCGGGAGTAGGCCAAGGTGTGTCGCTGTTAAAAGCGGATAAATAGCAAATATATAGCCAAAGCAAATGAATGCTTTAAAATTTGCCGAAAGATTTTGCAGGGTTTGGTTATAACACGTTAGGTTAAATGCAGAAGTGTCAAATTCATAGTAGGCTATATAGTATGCGGAATAATACAAAAAAAAAAAAAAAAACAATGTTGAAAAAATTAGATCACTGTTGCCATATGTTACAGTACGTATTTGGGAGAAAATTTTTATTTATTTATTTTATTATTATTATTATTTCTTTAACATCAATTGAAAAGTAGAAATGAAGCCTCCACCTTAATGTTCCAAAACTGGAAATGACGTAAATATGCTGAAGGATTCGTATACTATATTTTAATAATATTACGGAGCCTGCAATGCTTACTTTTAAAATTCAGTTTATCAAATATTTGTTTGATATAGGAATCTTTCCATATTTTTTCATTTTTTTAATATTTCAGAATCCTATTGTAGTCTCAATGAAAAGAAAAACTCATAGTAAAACGGATCAATAGATTAGGAAAACCGTTTACGGTATTATCAAAATTTGTGATAATGATTAGTCAGCCTAAAATAATATTTCTAACTCAAAAAGTGGAATAATGTTTCGCTTTTATAGAAGTTGTAGTGCTAGTGTTTGTGTCAATCAAGTTGTACAACGCACAAAGAGCAATTATGTTTTTCTCTGTGTTCCGCACCGATAGTGGCTTACCTGCACATCTCACACATCAAGTGACAATCTCCTTTGATTTTGTTCTGAATGGAGTGTACAAGGATGGGCTAACCGCACAGCAAATGACTCAACAGACAAACCAGGAATTTCAAAAGCTCAGGAATAAATTCACCTCTGATTTAAACAATGGCATCTTCGATATACCCGACCTGACTGTACAGAAACAGTCAGTGACATTTGGAGACTGCGTTATAGAATGTGAAAAGGGAACTGTAGTGGCAAAGAGCACGTTTACATGTAGTAAGTGTTTGTACCAGTTATTTCAGGCTAAGCTGTAGTTTGCGAAAACGAGATGGGTCTTTTTTTTTAGCTAGCTTTGTTGGTTCAATTTGAACTTTTTAAAGTGTCAGACATGAAAGGAAATTAACTTCAGAAAAGAATATATATATATATATTCATTGCTTTTAGCTCTATCCGGGCCTTTTGGCCCTGAAGTGCCGTTATAGGGATCGGTGTTGTCAGTCTGTAAATTCACAGTGCCTCCACTGCCCGTTTTTAACCATCAATCCTTTAATCTTTCCAGCTACATTTCGTGTATGAATGACCCCTCATAGCGGATAGGTGCACGTCATTTTGATTTTGTCCTTGAAATAAATTTAAATGGCCACACCGGTCGTCTTCTTTCATACGTAATTTCTTTTTCACGTGAGAACACAAAACCTACCAAACTAATCATAATTATATTTTATACAATACAGTCATATCCACTTCAAATGCTTGATTCGGGCCTATTTTGAAATCGATGAAAAAAATTCAAAATAACCACCAGCTGCCTTTTCCCCCACAATTACGGATCCTGAACAAATTTTAAACATAGATTGATCACCTGAAAATTACACGCAGGATTTGTTTGGTGTTTAAAATTAAAATTCGAACCGACAGCCGACACTTTGGATTTTTATGTGATTTGTTCTTAACACGAAAATACAAAAAAATATATATATATATTTGATCGATCATCAACAAATTTTACACACTGCGTCAACGTTTGAAATGCATGCTTGGGTTTAATTCTGGGTTTCGATCTGAATAATTAAAATGATCAACCGGATTTCATCAGCTAACCTGTGTTAACATGATAACACAAAAACTTCTTGGCAGTATGGAACTAGCGTTGTAATTTTTTTCTGTTGAAATAGCACACGATCTTTATTTATCTTTACGTTTGCTAGCAATTCATGCTGAAAAGAAATTCACCAAGAAATGAATTGCTTTGGACGTATCGACGAAACCTTTTCATCTTTGTGTTGTTTTACCTTCTGTTTCTTATCATTTCATTTTTCAAGTGCCGTCATTCCGGTCTTTTTCTTGAAAGATTAGAAATATGAATAATGATTTATTCTGATCAAAAGTTCTTCTTATCTAACGCATGCAATCACAGATTGCTCCCCTGCCTCTATTCGGTACATTTTTATGGCCCGCCCACGGATAGCAGGACGGAGGGCTATATAGTAACTGACTTCTCCGTCCGTGCGTGACCACAATCGAAATTTCAGGTAATGCCTGGAAACGTTCATTTTGAGGAAAAAATTATGCCCGTTGTGCCTGCATGCGTGCACACTCATAGACTGGGCTTTGTCGACTGAACTTGTTCTAGGGTTTTGCTTCGATCAACGGGAAACCTATATGGATTGAAAGCTTATGGGACTTACTTGTACACCTGCCCTTGTGCCCCCACCCTCGGTCCATCCGTCTTTCCGTACGAGAGAAAACATAGTCCAAACATAGGCATTTAGGCGGGCCATACGTGCTCAAACGGACACATTTCTAGTTTTATCATAAATCTGAAGAAAATTCTAAAATTGTGAGTGAAGCTAGGAGGTATACATGCCTACTTCACTGTTACTTTTTTGGCGATTTGCTAAAAACTCGTGAAAGCAGTGGCAAAAAGAAAATTTTCCAAATTTAAACTGTCGCCAGGGAAACAGCCTTACTGTCATGAAATTTTAAGTAAAAAATCGGTCAAAACTGGTGGAAATAATTACCCCACAGTGGAAGATAGCGGTAATAGGTAATTATCTAGCCATCACTTTTTTGAAATTCCCCCCAAAATTGGCGGAAATATTGACGAAAACACTTATCTAATGCTGGGGATATTATTTTAGCTTCTTAAAATGTTAAATAACGGTTTTGTTTGTTTGTTTGTTTGTTTTTGTGGTGTTTCGCTAAAACTTACTGAAAATATTGCCGAAAAACTATTTTTGTAATTGAAATTTAACAGACGCTAGGTATATTACCTTACTCTCTTGAGATTTTGACTAAACTTAACGGACATTGGTACATACCTATTATTTTTTATTTGAATCGCTCCCTCCCCCCCCCCCCAAAAAAAGAGCGAAACAACTGGCGAAAAAATATTTTAGTGAACTCTTAACTGACACAAGTAAAACAGTCTTAGACCTACGATTGGTCATGATATGTAGTCCAATCCTGTTCGTTTATGGTGATTCGCCAAAAATTAGCGAAAATATTGATCCTATTTTCTTTAAAAAAAACCTCCTGAGAATTTATTGACAAGTTGAATGAAGGTAGGGGGCACAAGTGTTCAAGTAGCTATTATGAGTATTATTTTTGTTAATATTATTATTATTATTATTATTATTGTTATTATTATTATTTTATTTGTTATTTTGATTCGCCAAATATTAGCCGAAATATTGACCCAAAACCAATTTTCTTAAAAACGTTAAGACTTTCTTTTAGCATTTTAGTGAAAACTTCATGAAATGTTAACTGAATGCAGGGGGGGGGGGCACAAGTGTCCACCTGGTTATTATGATTATTATTATTATTGTTTCTGGCGGTTTAGCAAAAATAATGGAAATATTGACTAAAATTGTTTGTTGCGATCTTAACTGAAGCAGGGATATTGTCTTACTTTCATGACATTTTGCTTAAAGGTAGCGGATATTAGTACACACGTGGCTATTTCCCTTTTGGCGGTTTTTGCCGAAAATTGGCGGAAATATTGTCGATAAACAATATTGTATTAAAATCTTGACTGGTGCCACGTACATTGCCTTACTGGTGGAAAGTTTGGTTAACGGTAACAACTGAGTATTCTTGGGGTCGGGCATTATCCATGGATGATCTTGTCTCTTAAGTCTTTTAATCACTTCAAGTTGTTCTTTTTTACAGGGGCCTGTCCAACAGGCATGTATTATAACAGCCTATCAGACAACTGCACATACTGTGCCGTGGGTAAATATCAGAATGAGGACGGAGAGACCAGCTGTAAAGACTGCCCAAAAGGGTACTCAACAGCTGAAACAGGTGCAAGGTCGAAAAACATGTGTAAAAGTAAGTTAAATCAAATGTTGTTTATATACGAAACGAAACGGAACGAAATGGAGTGTTGCTTGGGGGTGACTCCCCACATAAAAGATCACATTTAAACTTGAAATATCTTATAAAATCCTCACGGCAATTCAATGCTTGATTGTTGTAGTTTATGTTATCTTTAAGAAAAAGCTTTATGTAAGGAATGTTAGACTGCAAAATCGATTGCAAACTGGAACGGCGAGTGCACAGAAAACATCAGTGCACACGGATATATCGTATACTTTCACTTGGGACCTATTTAATTTCTTATTTAATGAACAAAAATATCTGTCTCCCCGACCAAACCCATGGTTCTGCAATACCCAGTTCCCATTTTCACTTTTACAGAAATAAAAACATTAATTTTCTTTTTCTGCAAATATAATAATAACTTATAATGAAACATTGAAAGAAAACACAAACATATTCACAAGAATGACCGTCAAAATATTACAAAAACTCGTGTAATTATGCGCAACATTTGAATCAGCATAGGAGACCTCCCCAATGACTCCCCCGCCCTCAAAAAAGTTTCCCTCATGTATCTCTCAACCATGGGACCAGTAACTTATTTAACCTAACCCACTTTATGAGCCCTGCGCAACACCCTAAACAAAACTGCAAACCACACTACTCAATTGATAATTTGTTTAGGTGGTGAAATGAGTGTGCTGTACTTTTATGAAAATTTCGAGAATGATATGCTCTTAACCGTTTACTGACACACCTCCCTGAATCAGTTGAATCATATGTCTTAGTATGGACCTACTGCTTGCCATGTTTTCCATTACACGGACAGTCGCAGCAGGTTATGATTTACACAATGCAATACAACTGTAATTGCCCTCCCCCCCCCCCCCCCCCCGCGCGCTGAAGAATTCATTACGTAATTACCATTGAACTCACTGAGTGCCAAAAACATGGCAAAAGACTGTAAAAGCCATGCAACATTGACCGATTAAACTACGCTGCCACTGTTTTGCAAGTCTAAAGAATGGAGGCTTGATGACGTCATAAGCCTTTTCATCCCCAGAAGCAAGGGCTATAGCAGTCGTTGACAGTATATGCATATGTACGCTTTTGAGTTGAAAAATTGAATCTCCTCCTAGATTTTAGCCTGAATGTCTTGAGATTTTGTTTGATGGTAGCCGACGTAAGTTTCTAAACGGCAATTCGTCAAAAAAAAAAAAATAAAAACTGGCGGAAATATCGGCCAAAAACCAAATTTCTTTAAAATGTATATCCTCCTAGTGTTTGGAGGGAAATGTTCCACATTTTGGTGGAAGACAGGGTGCATCTAGCTATTACTTTTTCAAATTGGTGAAAATATTGGTGAAAAACCAGTGTTTTTGGGTAAAATCTCAACCCTTTCCAGGAAAATAGTCATATCGTCTTGAAATTCCAAGTAAGAGTAGTAAGCATTACTAATTACCTGGCTATTACTTTTTTGTGATTTGACAAAAAATTTAAATTTCGGTGAAAAACCAAAAAAATTTCAGTAAAATCTTAAAGAACTCCATGAAAATAGTCTAGAACATTGGCGGAAATTTTGGCTAATAACTAAAAAAATCAGTAAAATATTAACTCCAAGAAAATAGTCTCACTGTCTTGAAATTTGAAGTAAAAAATTGGAGGAAATATCGGCGAAAAACGTATTTTTTTTGTAAAATCTTTACTTATCCGGGAAAATAGTCTTGGTGTCTTGAAAACTGAGTCGACTGTAGCAGGCATTGTTAACTGCCTATCTATTACGTTTTTGGTGATTGTTAACACTTGACAAGCCTTTGGCTTGCAAGGGTTATATGAATTTGTGCGAGCAAAATTCGTCCTTTTTTTTTTCTTCTTGACAGTTTTTCCGATTTTTTGTGTCTTCTTCTTCTCTGAAACTATGGGCCCTACGACCATGAAACTTGGGACTTATGAAGAGCTTGATCTGAACATGTGCATGTCACTTTTTATTTTCGTCTTTGATTTCGTTTTCTTTGTTAAAACGCCATGTGAAAAGAGTGTATTTTTTGCAAGTAAATGCGTAGCATTTAACCCACATCACACACAGCTGCACAGTGAGCTTTGTGCGAGCTGTCACTGCGTAAATAGCTAATACGGCGTATGCTGGATCAGTCAATAAAACCTTAAGTCAACAGAAACCAAACACTACTGGGCTTATAAGACGTATTCAAGCTGTGTTGTTTGCAATATATTATTCAAGAAATAACCCATTGAAGGAAGTATTTTTGCGTTTTAATTTTTATCAAGTGTTTAACATTTCGCTAGCGGAATGAGCTTCTCGTTGAAAATAGTCTTACTGTCTTGAAAACCTAAAAAATCAGTAAAATCTTAACTATCTCCAGCACAATAGTCTTACTGTCTTGAAATTTTAAGAAAAGATGGGAGGCATTACTACCTACTTGACCATTAGGTTTTTTTTTTTGGGGGGGGAGGGGGAGGGAAGGGAGTAATTGGTAAAAAATTGGCCAACATTTTGACGAAAGAACAAAAAAAAAAACTCCGTAGAATCTTAACGGAAAATACCCTCATTGCCTTTTAATTTTAAGTAACAGTAGCACACATTACTACGCAACTAGCTGTTTCCTTTCTTTTTCCTTTTTTGCCAATTCACAAAAATTGGCTGAAATATTGGGCAAAAACAATTTTCTTGAAAACGTGTCTCCTAGGGTTTTCGTGGAAACATTCTAAAAATTTAATGGAAGATAAGGTACATAAGTATCCACCTGAATGTTACTTGTTTTCGTCATTCGCCAAAAACCGTTGGAAATTTTAGCGAAAGCCCAAAAGAATTCAGGAAAATCTTAACAGATTCTAAGACAATAGCTTCATTGCCTTGAACTTTAAAGTATAGGTAGCCATCATTACTACTCATGCGGGCATTATTTGTTTTTTGTGATTAACCAAAATTTGGTGTAAATAACAGCTAAAAACAGAAAAAAAATCAGCAAAAACCTTACTGTCATATCCTTACTGTCTTCAAATGTTAGATAAAGATAGCCATGAATGGTACTTATCTGGTAATTACTGTTTTTCGTAACCAAAAAAAAATGGCGGACATGTTGGCGAAAAAGCAATTTAACTAAAATCTTAACTAATGCCAGTTATATCATCTGATCTTCTTAAATTTTTGAACTAGGGAAGCGGATATTCGAAACCACTTCGTTATGGTTTCTCTCTCTCTTTTCTTTGTGATTCGCCAAAATTAGCCGAAAGACTGGCGTAAGGCAATTTTTGGAAAAATTTTAAATAACGCTAGGAAAATAATTTCATTGCCTTGCAATTTTATGTAATAGTGGCACACAGTACTGCCTACCTGGCTATTACTTTTATGCAGTTCGCCAAAAATTGGCGGAAATGTTAGTCGAAACGCAATTAAAAGGATATCTTCCTATGCTTTCAAGGAAACGTGCACATAAGTGTCCACCTGGCTATTAAATTTTTGGCCATTCGCCAAAAATTGGTTGAAATATTGGCTATAAAACTTTTTTTTCAGTAAAATCTGAACTAACTCCAGGAAAATAGTGTCTTTAGGTAACGCAGAAGACCACTACCTGAGGGTAGTGATGTCATTGCGCATTTCGCATTTGCAGAGCCGCTCTTATAGACGTTCAGAGAGACCCCCGGGCTGCGTAACCCTAAATCAGAGCATTGGCTCTGATGACTACGGTTTGAAGTATAGATAGGAGGAATTACTGCGCACCTAGCCATTGCTTTTTTTGGTGATTGGCCAAAAACTGGCGAAGATATTGGTAAAAAATATTGACGAAAATCCCCAAGATTCTGTATAATCTTAACTCACATCACAGAAAGGGCCTTACTATCTTGAAATTTTGGTTAAAGATAGTAGCCATTTGGTACTGGATATTGCTGTTTTCCGTAATTCGGAAAAATCAGTAAAATCTTAAATTACATCACAGAAAAAGCTTTACTGTTTTGAAATTTTGGTTAAAGATAGTGGTCATTGCTACTTACCTGGTTATAGCTGTCTTTCCTTACTTCGAAAAAAAATGGCAGAAATATTGGCCAAAAACCAATTGTTATTAAAATCGTTGCTAACGCCAGAGATGTAATATAACCTTCTTAAAATTTCTGGCAATTTTTGTAGTGATTCGTCAAAAATTAATGAAAACGCAACTCACTCTAGGCATTTTGGCCTTAATCTATTGAAATTCTGATTGAAAGTTGCAAGCTTTTGTACCCACCTGGCTATTACGTTTTTTCGTGATTCGCCCAAAATTGGCACAAATATTAGCCAAAAATAATTTTCATGAAAACCCATCTCCGTGAATTTGAATGGAAAGGTACTTAAATTTTGATTGAAGGTAGCGGTGTACATGTCCAATTGACGATTAAAAAATATGACGGAAACACGTGGCTATCACTTTTCTCGGCGATTTACCAAAAATTGGCAGATATATTGGCGATAAACCCTTTTTGTATTAAAATGTTGACTGACGTCAGGTACAAAGCCTTACTGTCTTGAAATTTGGGTTACAGGTTACACTTAGATGTCATAAATCTTGAAATCAGAATTCCTGAGCTGGGCCATTGTCCATGGACAATCTTGTTAACATTGATGCGTCAAAATTTGACCGATTGACCCAAGGAATATAAAGTTTGGAATCGATACGACTTTTCGTTTTTGCACACAAAATCATATTCAAAATCTTGTTACAAATAAATATGTTTTACGTGATGACGTCATATGCTGTATTCGTGTGGTGGGATCTTAGGGACCCATAATCAACAATCACACCAAGTCTGAACTTTCTCCGATGTTTTTGTGACTGAGAAATTGCGCATTATCACATAATGACACATTATATGATTTTTTAAAATTTAGCCCATGCGTCCGATGATAGAACCATGGAATAACCATACAAAGTTTGAAATCGTTAGGATTTTCTGTTTTCGGGATATTTTGCGAGCAAGATCTTATTCAATATCTATGTATTATGCAAAGACGCCATATACTACATTTCGTTCGTTCTATTTGACAGAATCTTTCGAACCTATCAAACAACAATCCCACCACATTTGAACTTTCTCAGATGTTCATCGGCTGAGAAACTCTGCACATAAAACGTTTACGTAATGACGTAATACGCCTCACCTAATGAAGCAATACCCATCAAAAGCTGACAGAAGCATACAACCCTCCAAAGGAATTAACATACCAAGTTTGGAATCGATCCAACTTTTAGTTCTTGAGGTTTTCTGCACAACAGTTTGTTCACAACAGACTGACACACACACACACACACACACACACAGACGATACAGACGCTATGTATCTCCCTTTGGTCAGGGAGACATAATTCGTGTGTCTCGGTAACTTTATTAAACATTTTTATGGTTCACAAAGCCGTTCTGAAATACGAATGAAATAAATCTAATGCCCACAACTTAATGTTTTCATGCAACATAGAATCTAACTAGAAGCTCATTCCGCTAGCTAAATGTTAAACACTTGATAAAAATTAAAACGCAAAAATGCTTTTTTCAATGGATTATTTCTTGAATAATATATTGCAAACTACACAGCTTGAATACGTATTATGAGCCGAGTAGTGTTTTGTTGTTGTTGACTTGATCAGTTTTATTGACTGATCAGGCATACGCCTTGTTATCTATTTACGCAGTGAGAGCGCGCACAAAGCTCACTGAGCAAATTGTATTCTGTGCTGTCGATAAATGCTACGCATTTACTTGCAAACAATACACTCTTTTCACATGGCATTTTAACAAAGAAAACGAAATCAAAGACGAAAATAAAAAGTGACATGCACATGTTCAGATCAAGCTCTTCATAAGTCCCAAGTTTCATGGTCGTAGGGCCCATAGTATCAGAGAAGAAGACACAAAAATTCGGAAAAATTGTCAAGAAGAAAAAAAAGGACGAATTTTGTTCGCACAAATTCATATAAACCTTGCAAGCCAAAGGCTTTACGAGTGTTAAATATTATAGCCAGGGAAAAGCCATTATTTAAGTATTCTATCATTTGTAAAATAAGTGCGTGTAAAACCCAGCTATAAGCTGGTATACCCGAGAACAATTTACGTAAAACATACAGAAAATATTTATATCGCCATTGCTTTTCCGGTCTGTTCTGTGATCAATGTGCCTCGTGTTTTTTTTTCTTATGGGAATTTAATTAAGGACTTTAATCTTTTAATACAGAGGTGTGCGATGCTGGCTCGTACTCCACCACAGGCGTAGTGCCATGTTCGCCATGCCCCGTTAACACGTATGCACACGACACCACGCAACGCAAGTGTAAACCTTGTCCAACTGGACTGCACACAATCGATACTGGATCAGACAGTATTCTTAATTGCACAAGTAAAGGTAATAGTACCGCATGGTATTGTGAAAAAGATTGACATTTTCCTTTGCTGTTATTAAGAATTAAGTTAAATAATTAATATAAAGTTTACTATAGTTTTGGTGTGTTATTTGGAGAAAAGATCCGTATTTGGACAGTGTTACTGAAAATAAAAAGCGCTAAAAATATAATGTTTACTGATAGAATTTTGTGAGTATCCCAAGAAAGTGGTATTATAAGAAAAAATACTGTGCCAAAGATTAGCTTAAAGAAATTCAAGATATCATAACATAATTGCCGTAGTGGTGTTGAAGTAATATCTAATGCAAACAGTAGTATATAAATGCGGGTATGAGCACATGTGTGCTCATACCCGCATTTACATGTGTTTTGAAACCCGCGCGGGTAGGAGCATAGGTGTGCTCAAACCCGCGCGGATATGAGCACACCTGTGCTCATACCCGTATTTACAGGTGTTTTGAAACCCGTGCGGGTATGAGCACGGGTGTGTTCAAACCCGCGCGGGTATGAGCACAGTTTCCGGAAGTGAATGTAAATTACTTCGTCAAAGCAGTGAGAGACGAAATGACGCATGATTTCGTCATGTACTTTCGTCATCCCATGCTCAAACGTGCATGATTTCGTCATACCATCAAGACACATTGTCAAAGCACACATGTGCTTACGTCATCCCATTCGGACATCATTGACGTCATTGATGACGTCACGGATGCCGTCATTTACCAAATATTTCAATGCAACATAACTTTATAACTACTAGGTCGATTTCAGCCATCTTTTCCCCATAGCATTGAGGAAGACTTTAAATTTTTATTGATGACGTCATGGATCACGTCATTTCTCTAAAAATTTCAATCGAGTATAATTTAATCATCTTTTCAACATAGTGTTCAGGAAGACTTTATATTTTAATTGATGACGTAACGGATGACGTCATGAACCTAAAAAAATTTGAATCGAATATAATTTTAAAACTACTAGACCAATTTCAACCAGTTTTTTACCAATCTGTTAAGCAGGACTTTGTCTTTAATGAAGGATAAACTGAACGTTGAATATGTGAGGAACGATGAAACTGCGTTTACACACAAAAAAGCAAGGTATACATTGAATAGTTTTATTAATACACTTAAGTACACAGCGCTTAAATCAATAAACTATTGCAACATTTGTTGATTTACAAAGTCTTTACTATATAGTTTAGTCAAATAAGTCTATTTTTCTTCATCTATTTCACTCTTTTGCACCTCAGTCCTCATCCACATCAATTTCTTCGTCGCTGCTTTCATCATTCTCCACCTCATCTAGAAGCTCTTCAGAGATGCATCGTTTCTTCTTATAGCCACCTTTAATGCCTTTGAATACTCGTAATGTTTTTCATCAACAAAGTAATTAAAGTCTTCTAAAATGGTTTGATAATGTTCTCTTTGTTCTAGACGTTGAGCATACTTGAAAAGTCTCATAAACAGTTGTTTTAGGCGGTGCTTATAAATGGGTCGAAGGTCATCATTTGCTCTTTCACGCACATCTTCAATCCCTTGCTCTTTATATTCTAAAACCTTTTCTTGAAATTTGTCATCATAGCCATCATATACTTCTTGAACCATATCATAACAAACAGAGTCTATTTATGACTCACTTTCAGAACTGCTGTCATCGTTGCCCTCGCTACTATGGTTCATATGTTTGAACAAAGCTTCTTGGCTGTTGTATAATGCACCATATTTTATACAAGCATGTGCATTATTTTCATCCATGTCAACTCTTTGACTTTCAATAGAAGACTCATCTAACGTTTCCGTGATAAGTGCTTTTATAGGGTTTTCCATCTCTTCCTCCCATTCACCTTCTACACGCTCGCTTCCACTTACGTCTGAAGTGTGTACATGCTTTAAGTGTCTTTTAAGGCTTTGTGGCCAATGGTAAGATTTCGAACAAATATTACATTGATACATCCTCTCGGTTCCACAACCAGTTCTCAAATAATGAAAAAGTCTTTGAGTGCTATATATATATATATATATATATATATATATATATATATATATATATATATATATATATATATATATATATATATATATCTGACAACAACAACGGTAAAAGTAACTGTGTTGTTGTTGTTGTTGTTGTGTTGTTGTTGCGTTATTGTTGTTGTTGTGTTGTTGCTGTTGTGTTGTTGCGTTGTTGTTGTTGTGTTGCTGACTTGCTGTCGTTGTTGTGTTGTTACTGTGTTGCTGTTGTGTTGTTATGTTGTGTTGTTGTTGCGTTATTTTTGTTGTGTTGTTGTTGCGCTATTGTTGTTGTGTTGTTGTTGTGCTATTGCTGTTGTGTTGTTGCGTTGTTGTTGTTCTTGTGTTGCTGTGTTGTTGTTGCGCTATTGTTGTTGGGTTGTTGTTGTGTTATTGCGCTATTGTTGCGTTGTTGTTGTGTTGCTGTTGTGTTGTTGTTGTGTTGTTGTTGTTGTGTTGTTTTGTTGTTATTGTGTTGTTGTTACAACAACAACAACAAAAACAAGAAGATATACATGTTTAAAATTTTGAGTATGAGACGTCATCGATGACGTCATCGGTGACGTCATCCTTGACGTCATTTATAAACACGTAAGATCTTCTTGAGTGCTGTGGTTAGAAGTTGGTTTAAATCAAACGAGTAGTTTTAAAGTTATTTACGTTTGAAAATTTGAGTAAATGCCGTCGTCCGTTACGTCATCAATGACATCATCAATAAAAATATAAAGTTTTCCAAAACACTATGTTGAAAAGATGGTTAAAATTATACTCGATTAAAATTTTTAGATAAATGACGTCATCCGTGACGTCATCAATAAAAATTTAAAGTCTTCCTCACTGCTACGATGAAAAGATGGCTGAAATTGACCGAATAGTTTCAAAGATATACACGTTCAAAATTTTGAGTATATGGCGTCATCGTTGACGTCATCAGTGACGTCTTCCATAAACACTTCAGGTCTTCCTGAATACTATGGTGGCAACATGGTTGAAATTAACCGAGTAGTTTTTACGATATACACGTTTAAAATTTTGAGTATATGGTTTCATTAATGACGCATCAGTGACGTCACCAGTGACGTCATCCATAAACACGTCAAGTCTTACTGAATACTTTGGTGAAAAGATGGCTGAAATCGACCTAGTAGTTATAAAGTTATGTTCCATTGAAATATTTGGTAAATGACGTCATCCGTGACGTCATCAATGACGTCAATGACGTCCGAATGGGTTGACGTAAGCACATGTGTGCTTTAACAATGTGCTTGATGGTATGAGGAACTCATGCACGTTTGAACATGCTCGGATGGGATGACGAAAGTACATGACGAAATCAAAGCTTCCAATATTTGTTTCTTTAGGTCCAACTGTGGGTCCGTGCGCATCCCATCCATGCAGTCCACACGGCGTGTGCACAAGTAAAACGTCGTGCAGTGTATACGGCCTGTGCATACGTGCTTATCAGTGCCATTGTAAACCCGGCTATTCCGGAAAGAACTGTCAAATCACTCCGGACCCATGTGAGCATCATATCTGTCAGAACAACGCCAAATGTGTTCGTGACGGCTTGACGGTGAATACCTACACATGCAAATGTACTGGCGGCTTTGCAGGAACGTTATGCCAGTATGAGAGAGGTACGACTTCTATATCAAACAACGGTGATATTTCCAAACTAGTGTAACAGTATGGAGTATAATTAAGCTTGGATTCCAAAAGGTGGGACAGAAACAGGTCACTGATCTCAACTAAACTTTTGGAAAGGTTTCTATGCAAGCTTTAAGTATATCTGATACAGTAGGTAATACACAATTTATAGAACATTAACTTAATCTTAGGCTTACTTAAACCAATAACGACATAATTTTCCATATATACTGGAAGCACGCTTTTAAACAGTCGACGGAGGCTGGAGCAAATGGGGCGAATGGTCACAATGTAGTGTTACTTGTGGCACGGGACAGCAAACCCGGGCCAGGCGATGTGATTCACCTACCCCCAATCAATATGGAAGCCAATGTGCTGGTGAAAATACACAAACGCAAAGATGCCTCAAGGAAGAGTGCAGAGGTACGTTCATTTATGCTGAAAATTTTCGAAACAAATTATTAAGATTTTTGTAAATGCAGACGAAAATTAACCTATTTTTCAAATTGAAATATTAAACACTTAGTCGAACAAAAAAAAACTAATATTTTGTTAGAATATGTTTGAAGATTTTTATGATAAAGGCAGCATCAAGGTGAGGAGCTTCAACACACCCTCAAAACACGTTAATGTTGTTAAACATTTCAGCCTATTGCCATTCAAGCACATTTTTCTGTATATTTTGCTTTATATATTACATCTTAGTTTATTATGATATTATTTATTGTAAACAATAAAAGTTTTATGAAGGACCTACTTTAACATGAAATTCAATCGGGGTGTTTGAATGTCGATAATAATTCAAACTATTCGTATTTAACAAAAAAAAAAAACCTTTCTAATTACAGTTTGTAAAAAGCCGAAATTACCATACGGTGTGCGGCGCGGAAGCCAGACTGTAGATAGCCGAGGTCACAGCACATATAGATTCCATTGTATTCCTGGATATCGCAGGTTCAGAAGTTATCCCAGTAGCATTGAGTGCGGACCTGATACTAACTTCACATGGTCACCGCCTGTACCACATGCGTACTTGGCATGCACAAGTGAGTTTTTTTCTCTTTTTTTTTTTTTTTTGTATTTTTTTTTTGTTATTCATTTACTTATTTTTTTTTTTTTTGTTAACAGCGTTGTTTGGTACAGCCTTTTACGGTCGAATACAGCAAGCTTGGTTCATAATACATACTGGTTAATTTGACCCGAAGCCAGTCATAGTTAGGTATCAATATGCTTATAACAGGCAGAGTTTTCACATAATAAATATGCATGCTTAATTTATTAATTTAAATAAATTTTATTAAATATGTAGTTAAACTTTTACTCTCCTGTCTATCCTTATAATAAACCACTGGAACGGTCAATGCACACAAAACATTACTGTACAGGGATACGTGATATATTCTCACTTGAGACCTATTTAATTTCCTGTTCTTTTAATTCAATTTCTTCCAGACCAAAAACATGGTGCTGCAATAGCCAGTTAACCTGTTTTCCCGTCTACAGAAATAAAAATCCTTATCTGCAAATATATTCAAAACTCATTAAAAAAAATAAAATCAACACAAAAAATTATTCACAGGAGTGAAATATTCAAAAATATTAAAAAAACAAAAAAAAAATAATAATAATTAAAAAAAAAAAAAAAAAAAAAATCTGGTATCATGTAATTATATCCAAAATTTTTTCAAGTTTATCGAGTTACTTTTTTTCACAAGGTCTTGTTCAAGATATATCCATATTTACGTAATGGCTTCTATATGCCGTACTCGTTTTCTTATTTGACATAATTGTGCTGACCTACCAAGCAATAATCCAACCTTTTTCCGATGTTTCAACAGTGAGCACGTGGGCACACAAGCTTTTTACGTAATGACGTCACACATCTTTTCTTGATTTCGCCACCTGCCTAAACAGAGCCGTCCGACAGAACAAAGGAATAACCATACAAAATTTGAAGACGATACGACTTTCCGATTTCGAGATATTTTGCACATAAGATCATGCTCAAAAATTTCTCAAAAATATAATATACATACCTACTATATGACGTCATTTGTCACTTCGATCGTTCTATTCGCGATAACATTTGTAAGAATCTTTTGACTTACCAGACAAAAATCTCACACACTTGATCTTTCTCCAATGTTCAGCGACTGAAAAAAATGGGCAGACAAGCATTTGTCGCAATGACGTCATACACCTTGTCTAATAACGTTACGTGCAACAAAAGTTGAAAGAACCATCCAACCCAGCAAACAACCGACGTCTTTTTTGGTTGAAAAAAGTTTGGATTTCGGTTGCAACGATTTCACAACCATTTATCTGAATAAAATAAGGTTGTAAAATGGGTAGAATTACGTCACGACCTATTTCACTGAAACCCAACTTTATTCCGACGTCGAGGCAACGCCGGTTTTCTGACGTAATTCCGACGTTGCAGAAACGACTAAAAAGCGATGAACATTTATTATCGCTCACCGGAATTGGAAGTCATTTTGAAAAAGAGGAAGAAAAAACGTAATTTTTAAATGCCAATTTTAGTATTTTTCTTCCTAGATTGTAAAAATTTACATGGAAAATGCTTTCGTATGTTTCTATTAATTATATAACCCTAGACTCTATTCTTGTAAGATGTGTCTAAGACTGGTCGTTTCAAGGTGGTAAACCCGACGTCAGTTTCAGGTTTGAATCCGACGTCGGTTCCAATTTCATATACAACCTTAATTCCGACGTCGGATTTAGGTCGGAACCCGACATCATTCTGACCTTGAAAACCCGACGTCGGTTCCATTTCATATACAACCAAAACGTCAGTCCCACGTCTGAAACGTCGTGTCACGACGTCGACCCGACGTCATTCTGACGTCTTAATGTTTGCTGGGACCTACCCAAGGAGTAAACCAAACAAGTTTGAAGTGGCTCCGACCTTTCGTTCTCGAAATATCTTGAACAAAACATTGCGTTCACAAGACTGGCACACGCACACACACACACACACACACACACACACGTACACACACACACGTACATACACACAGAATGTAGAAAAACTGTCTCCCCGACCAAGACTAGACAAAATTCATAACAAAAAAAAATTTGAAAAATAAAAACAATTCGTTCATTTTAGATGTCAGGTTTCCTCGTCAGCTAGCATCTGAATACACGATTAAATATTCAGCCCCTCCTCCACCCTCACCATCCAAAGAGGAAACAGACACTTACATTAATATGCTGCTGGAAATTGTATCAAAGGCTGCACCTTGCGTGGCAAATAAAAAATGCAATGTAGAACCCAAAGTCACAAGTGGTAAAATCGCTTACATTACATACCTTTATTTTTTTGAATAACAATAAAGAGTTACTTTTACATTTATGAAAATTCTTATTGATAAAATACATTTATATATTTAAAAGGAAGTTCAGACATGAAGTCATTAATTTTATCGATTTTATTTGTTACCATTGTATCGTAAATGTAATCACCTGCGCCGGTTATAAAATCAGAATGTATTTAAATTAGTTTGCATGCTAATATAAAAGTGACTTTACGTTAACAGCTCGAACACAACTAACAGTTGTTGTCAAGGTGCATGTACAAGTGCCCGTGTACGACTTTATGAAAGGTGGTGTTTATGACAGAAACGTGGGTTAGTAGTTTTCTATCACTTTTTTCTCCTTTCTTTCATTTTATTAAAGTGAAACTGAAGTACTGCACAGCTTTGGATGGGTGATATTAAATAATGTTTAAAACATGTTGTATGTTTTGTGCATAGTGTTTTTATATGCACTGTAACAAAAATTTCGTTACCGGTGTTCATCCTAAAATGCCACGCAGCAAGCATGACAATGATGAAGAGTGTATTGTCAACTACGCAAGGGGGAAAAACAAAAAGAGTCTTCTCCCACTAATTTGGGCATGACATGGGATTTTATTTTCAAACCCTATGTGCCAAAAAATACATGGCAATTATCAATTAAAAATACATATGACAATGCTAACAAATAAGTGAAGTTGACAATATACAAAAGAACTATGTAACTACATTAGCCTAGAGAATAGTCATCAGTCTTTCAGAAAGTTAGTCACGGTAAATATTAAACGGCTTGCGTGTTTAGAAAACGAGGGAAGCAAAGTGCTGAATTCCTACGACACCCAACTGGAAGCAGTAGCAGCAGCTTTAAATAGGGCCAGACGGAACGATAAGCTCGTGTTTAAAATCCGCGGAACGGACTATCATCCGGACTATTATTCCATGAGGCTCGTAGGAAAAGCAGCATGTGCAGATGGAGAAAGATCAATATCGGTGTTCTGCTGTAAGTTTATATAATCAATGCGGGAAAACGAAAACCATAAAAACCTTTGAGGTAAAAAACCCTCAGAAAGGATAATCTTTTTCGTTGTTTTGAATATTTCTGATTTATTTTTAGTGACAAAAATGATACCATGTTTTTAAAGAATTTTTTCGTCAGCCATATTTTAAAAAAAATCAGTTTTTATATAGATTTTTTACTCTACTTTGTGGCAGGCTTTAGCGTGGTGCAAGTGGCTTTATCTTATTTCATAGAATGTCTGTATTTCAGAGTGAACCAATTGGGAATCAACAGACATTGGGACGGTGTAACTTGTTCTCGGCCTTCAAATAAAACAAATACAATCAAATACAATAAAGGTTTCAAAAAAGTTTTAAATTAACCACTGTTGCACCTGCTGAAACGTCATTACTGCACGAGTGGCGTCGCCAGTTGTAAAGGTTTCAACAAATTTTTAACACTTCGTTTTTCTAATTTTTTTACTAATTTTTCAATAAAAAATGCTAAGTTAAAAAAAAAGTCGCACAAATTTATAGGACAATTAGGAATAACTTCGCACTGGAAAATGAAAACAAAGTGCTTAAAAATATAGAGCTTCGCACATTTGTGATTTTTTTTTTTTTTTTTGGCAATTGGAAAATTTTTGGCAAATATTTTGGCCAAATGGCCCAACAAAATGCAAGCCCAATGCAGGATCTTGGGGAAACATTCCTGGAAAGTGCCAACGGAATCGGGCCGGATTTGTAGGAAGAGCAGCATTTTTGTGTTTTCTAAAGTTTGGTCAATATTGTAGCAAATTTAAGTCAAATCGCCAAAAAAGGAGCTATGTGGAGGATTGCCTGTGGTTCATTTCTGCCGAATTTAAAAAACGATTGGACCAAAAATGTATAAGAGTAGCATTGATATGTGATATATGCTGCCTACAAACGGAAGTCGTCAGGGCTGAAAAATGCTATGAATCATTAATCATCCATTGATGGCTTCTGATGCGCTACTAAAATGCCTCAAGAATGGAGGCATCATCTATAATCTTATGGAAAACGGTGTAAACGATTAAAGTAACAACACAAGTTTACTCACGATGCAAAGTTGACAAAAGACAGGAAGGGTTTGGGTGGGGGCACCAAAAGAAAAATATACCATATACGTATAAATATATCATATTTTTACGTAACAATGCCATAATGACGTCCATTTATTTCCCATATGCGCTTCAAGTTATGCAAAACATCATATTCGGCATTTGCTTGCGTACTTTCCAACAAAATTAAATAGAATCTTTGGAACATATCAAATAACATTCACAATAACTCTGAAGGCTCTGCGAATTCAGCGGCCAAGAACTGTTGTATGTAAGATAATAACGTCATAGGATTTCTTAATTTGTCAAAAAGTGTCAAAAAGTTGGTGCAGCGGTCCTACTGCTACCCAAAGAATAGCGGCACACAATTTGAAATCGATACAGTTTTCCGTGATCGAGATTTATGCACACAAGTTCTTGTTAAAAATTTATATTATTTTATGTAATGAAGTCACATGACGTGCTCTGTTCGAGTCAAAATGTGACAGACCTGTTCGGACACACCAAACAACAATTCCACCAGCTGTGAACATTCCCCTATGTTGAGCGGCTGAGGAATCCCCCCTCCCCCCCCCCCCTCCCCCGTGTATTTTACGCAATTACGAACCGAGCGACCAACCATAAGGAATAAACAGATCGATTTTAAAGTCGATCGTCCTTTTCGCTTTCGAGATTTCTCGCACACGGCATTTTTGGGTCACGCCTGACACACACACGCACACATAGAACGTACAAACCCTATATACCCCTCCCCCCCCCCCCCCCCCGGCGACATAGGAATTCGCAAAGTGAAGTTCATGAATCTCTTTGCACTGTTTTGATAGATATGTGTCCACCTGGCTTTTATGAAGAAATGGGAAGGTGTAACTTATGCGGTCTTGGTCAATATCAATCTAAACCAGGACAAAAGAAGTGCAATAAATGCTCAGACGGAAGGACTACATCTGAAAAAGGTTCTACTGACCTATGCAGTTGTGTCAGACCTCGAGCAATCCAAGGACCAATCCAAGGTATGTTGGCAAGTTCAGTTATGCATTTTAAAATTTCTAAATAAAGAAAGCAGAAAAATTTTGAAACTATTTTACCAATACTGTCGAGGCATATTATGTTTCATTATATTATACATAACATTATACATAACATATTATACACAGCTGAGTGAACAACACTCAGTAAATTTGTGATGTGTATTTAAGTACTTAATTTTGATCTCTGGTTATGAAATGATAGCATGAAATTAACAATGGCGAGAATTGACTAAGTGAAAACTCAATAATTTCATATTATTTTCAGTTATTTCAGCAACTACTGCTCCCATTAAGCCGGCAACAGCCAGGTTTGGTATCTATTCTAAATGAAATATTTGAAGTAAAACAATTTCCTTATTTCTTCCTTAACTACATTTTAAAATTATATTTTTGTCAACAGTTTCAGTCTTATTATTCTGTAATTATATTTTAAAATTATATTGTCTTAGACAATGACGTCCAACAAGACTTGTGAATGGTTTATTAAACTACTGTTTCAACGGCAGTGTCGATATGTTAATGGTGTATTGAATCATATTTAATTCATAGCAACTGCAATCTTCATTTTATTAAATACCATAGGTCAAAGAAAAACGTTAATCAGTATCATATTTTATGCGGTACTGAAGTATTACTGGTACGACAGCATATTTGTCCAGAACAATGCAAAAAACTATGGAATGCCATTTTCACGTTTATCAAACAATTAGTGATATCAAGAATTAATCTTTGACCTGAAAAATTAATTGTTTGATAGCAAGAGTTAATTTATCTTAAAATCAATTTTTTATATCAAGAATTAATTTTTGCTATCTGCATTAATATTTCTGATATCTCTAAAGGTATTCTTTATCTCAGAAAAATAATTCTCGACAGCAATAAATATTTATTTATCAAAATATTTATTTATATCAAAAACTATTTAGTGATTTCTAAAACTGATTCTCAGAGATCAAAAGTTCAATTCTTGATAGCAAAAAAAAAAAAAAAGGAAATATTTGATAACAAAATCTCAATTTTCAGCTCAGTAATTTATTTTCCTTCATAAAAGTATTTCAGAATGAAATTAATTCAATTATATTTTGAAATCTGCAAATAATTTTCTATTTTTTGATTTCAAAAATAAATTTTTGCAATCTAAATTACTATCACTGATAGCATATAAATGAATGAAATCAACATTGATTTAGTGATATCTTTAATTTTATTTTGATATGAAAAATTAGTATTAAATGGCATTCCATAGGAATATCACATTTGATGTTTTTAGCATTTGTTCAATGCAATGACTACCTAAAAGATAATTTATAATTTTGAATGTTCGTCTGCATTACCTATGTGCCTTCCAAATGTAGCTGTAATTTAGTAAGCAACCGATATCGCACATATGTTTCTACCTATATAAATTGTTTTAGAGTCTAATAAAAATTAAGTTTAAAAACCCAATAAAAACAATCGGCAAAATTTGTGTTTTCTTACAACTCTGCATATTTCTACGGTTAAAAAAAAAAACATTTATAAGTGTTTTATCAACATAAAACTCTGGTTGTAACCTGGATTGATAATGCAATACTCTGCATAAAATCATAGCGTTTGAAACTAGAGCCCCAGAGAGACAAGATCCCCGGTGTAACGCGGATCACCCATTAAATCGATTCGAAAATGCCAACTACTGCCAGTTTCATAACGTTTTTTTCACAATTCTGACAGTTTGCACTTTTGAATAATTTTGACGTAAGCTAATTTTTAATATCTAAAACAGATATTTTGGCAATTTGTAGTGACTCTTTTATCCGTTTGTGAAATTTTCAAAAATAAGAAAAGCTCCGGAGATAAAGCCTGGACGAGACGTTCAATTTCGCAGACAAAATTCTATCAAAACGCAAAGTTTTACCGAATTTCAAAATATTGCCATTTTTTTTTAATTTTCATGCCTCCGAACAAATGTGACATTACTTTTGGCAAAATTCTATATTTCTAAGCTTCCAGATGATTATTTGGTGCTCCCAAGCGAAATTGATCTAGGCGCAGTTTAGTTTCAGGAGTTTTTTGTTTTGTCTGTTCGGTATTTTACTGCTATAGCCCAATAAAAAATGCTTTATTCATTCTTAGTATGTACTATAAACCACAATACACTCAACTTTTTAAGTATTAACTATTCCTTTGGTGAATTTTGCAACAAGTCACGCCCGTGTTTCATCATTGATCTTAACTTTCTAAATAACAGATAAGCAACAGACAAGCGAGGCAAATGTAAAAGCGAAATTATTATTTCCTCTTTTTTTTCGAAAAAAAAATGGGTTAATGGTTTAACAAAATGGTTATATGACAGAACACTTATCTTACCAATTTTGAACTTCCTACAATGAACGTATGAAGTGTTTGTTGCATGAAATTGGGAGCGCCGAAGACTCGAAAGTAAAATGTTACTTTCAGAACTTTTTCTGCCGGCCAGTAGATGTCTTTTTACTGGCAGTTTATTTAGGCCAGGCAAACTTCTTTTTCATTTGCGTTTTAGGCCAGGGTACGAGAAACAAGGACTGTTTTCCTCGCCTTAGTTTACGGAATTTCAGGGTTGGCAAGTTTTGGACATGGTGGTTTAAACCATAGTTCTATACCGGTTCTTAACTGCCCGTCCAAAATAGGTTTTGGACAGTTTAAGACAGGTTTTGGGCATCCAGTATTAAAGCCCATTGCTATTTTGTCCCCCAATACTTAGGACGATCAGGGGCGATTCGGACTTATATTATTGAGATTATTGACAAAAAATGTCGATGTGATTTGCAGACTTTTTAACCCAGCCGACTTTGTCGCACTGGGTTAGTCGTATAACTACAGGGAGCTTGAATGTATGTTCGTATGCTTTTTCTTTTAAAATGCTACTCCTCCTACAGTTTTGCTCCAATCGTTTTGATAGTATGCAGGAATGTTCCCTGGGTGGTCCCCCACCTGGCTATTTCTTTTTTGACGATTGACGAAAAACTGACAAAATGGCGGCACTTTTTGTGCCCGTTTTGACCCATTTTAAAAAGGCTACCCCTCCTACAGTTTTACACCAATTGTTTAGATGTTACGCAGGGATGTTCCCCAGGCGTTCGCCTACCAGGCTATTATTATTATTATTTTTTTTTTTTTTGCGGTTCGAAAAAAACTGCCGAAATGGCGGAACATCGAAGTTTGGCAAAAACTGGAATAAATGGTAGTAAATAACTGAATTGTCAAACCATTCATTTCTCTCAGTCTTTTTCACATAGTTATAAAATTTTAACCGAAAGTGTCTTAGGTAGCTTCTCCACCTGGACTTTGCTTTTTTTCGCAATTGACAAAAAAATTCCGAAATGGTGGAATTTTAAAAATTTTGTAAAATTGTGTAAATGTCGGTAAATACATGAATCGTCAAAATCCAATCTCTTCAACATCCCTTTTTCCAAATTCGAATTAAATGCATTTTACATACTTCAATTTTTTGGCTTAACAGTATTCGTTTCATTTTTTTTCCTCTCTTTCATAGTTTGGTAACTCGGCTGGGTCATGTCCTTGGACATGCTTGTATTTTAAATGTGACACTTTTCACATTTTTAATAGAGTTGAGTTACAGAGATACACTTAAAACGTTCATTATATTTGTGTTCAATGTACTCGGTTTTGATCTACAGAAAAATAAATGCAATGATAAGCTTATTAGAATTTTTATGGTTTTGGACCTTTGAACAGTTTTACACGTTTTCAGACGGTTAAGAAGTAGTTTTAGACTATGTCCTGTCCAAAATATCTTTTGTACGGGCCAAAACCCAACTCTGCGGAATTTACTCACTTTACTGAGATTCCCTTGTGTGCAAGAAGAATGTCCGTGGGCACTGTGACCAGTCGCAAAAAGTGAAAACATTACAAAGGTAAAAGGAGAAACCGACTAATTTTGACATCTCCACATATTAAAGACTGGTGAAGAAGCGTGACGTAGGAGCACATTGTGATTTTTCCGCACTTTGGCCGTGGTGTTCCAATATCTCGACCAATTCTGATCTAATCGCCAAAAATAAATAAATAAATAAATAGATACAAGCCTGATGCAAGAACTTGAGGGGTACATTTCTGCAACCCTCAAAGCTTCAAAGTGATCGGACCGGATTTGTAGGAAGAGTGGCATTTTTTGTGTTTTCTTAAATTCGGCCAATTTTGGCCAAATCGCATGGAGTATTATCTGGAAAACAATCCGACCAGAACGTAGGTAGAATAGCATTTTGAAAACTTGTTTGCACACACACAAAACGGACAACGAACACCCCACAAGTGGTGATTATAGTGACGACAGTCAGCTAGGCTAAAAAAAAATCTTGCTTGAAACAATTTGTTTTGAAATACTCTTTCTCGTTACAAATACTTCTTTTGTTCATTTTCAAGAACATTTTTCAACAAATTTGTGCCTATAAAAGTTAAAGTATTAGAAACTCTTTTGTTTACAAATGACTCGAAGCCTGGACACCAGTAAAGTAACACACAGAAGAGCTTTATCGCAACAATCCTTAACCTGTCCCTCCAGCTCAACCGAAACGTCACAGGTTCTTTAAGCAGCTGCAATGTCATGGCTAATACTGATTCTTTTGACTGGAGTTTCACACTAAAGGGCAGGTTCATTCCATCCACGTATGCTTCTAAAATCATGTGAAAATTTGGTGGGGGATTTCTCAACGACGGGATTAAGCATTCTTGTTCGATGTTTTTCACAGTTGTAAATATGCGCTCGTACGAGCCGCTGGATATGTTGTACTCATCATGCACTCCTAGCAGATAGCCAATCACACGCCAAGCGAAGGCATAATCCTCCCGCTCCTGCTGTGTACACCGTACGCCGAACCGCTCCGGGTAAAGGAAAACAGCTGCGAAGAATCCACTCTGGACAAGACCCATGTCATACTGCGACACATAGATTCTGTCCTCTTCTTTCTCGCGCATTTGCCGCGCCACGGAAGCGTGCATGCGGCGCACGGTGCGCAGTGATTGAGCAGCCTGGCTGTGCGGGCTCCACACGTCGCCACTCAACCACAAGTAAATGTGATACGCCGTTAAGACATAGCGGCGCAGCGATTTCCTTGGCTTGTCCGACGCTTTTGTGAACACAAGTGGTTCCAACAGGTTGGGCAGGCTGAATCCCGCTATAAGGGAAAAGTGCATGGAGAGAAGAATTCCCGCGATGTGCCTGTAACATACAGCATTAAGTCACAGCACTCTTTTTGTTGGTGATTTTCCGATTACCTCCAGCGTATTTTCTCAGCAACAAACCCACGATATTCGAACTAGGAACGCTTTCGCTTGGCAGGCGAGCATGTTAATCACCACAACACTCAGGTGAAATGGCACAATGAAACATTTAATGAATCTTATTTATAATTGATCACAC
The DNA here is from genome assembly GCA_949752745.1 of Protula sp. h YS-2021. Lineage (NCBI taxonomy): Eukaryota > Metazoa > Annelida > Polychaeta > Sabellida > Serpulidae > Protula > Protula sp. h YS-2021. The sequence continues at coordinate 33,026,059 of OX457024.1, read as the reverse complement.
AATTATAATTGTCAATAATCACATTTGTAATTATCGGTAGCATTTTGGAACAGGCTTGATTTCTTTTTAAGGCATGCCAAAAAATAAGAGTTAATGAGGATTCCAGGAGATTCAGTTTGTAGTGACACACAATAAGCAGTTTGCGAATTTAATGACACGCTTGTCAGTGATAATATTTAGTTTGGATTCTTAAAACATTTAGCGCAGATCCCTAAATCAGCTAAATCATTCCTTGTTGCAACATGAAAATAGTGCATTCTGTTGTGGATTCGCGGCTCAGAAGACACGATTATTTTCCCCAAAAGAACTGAACAAGAATGTCCAGGGACACAGTGGCCTGCCGAGATCTAGTGAATCAAGCATCAACAGGCGTCTATTGTCGCCAAAAAGTGGTAGTCATATTTTAAGAACCGGTTACTGAAAATTTTTCAAAGGCCAGCATTTGCCTAATTTCGTGCAGACTTCGCGCCACGTAAATTTCAACGAAGCTCTGACGTTTGATTACGCCTACAAAATTAAAGCAATCTGGCTAATAATTTACTTGCAGAAGAACTATTTTGAAAAACTCGATTTCTAAAACTTTCATGATGCCAACGTTTTGGAGTTGCGCCAAAATAAACCATTTTTAAAAGAAAACATCACACCAATAGTAATATTCTAAACTTTCGAATAAATATAACCAAACTGCACCAGATAAGGATTTTGGAAAACGACAGTTATAATGTAGCCAATTGGCCATTTTTAGGAGAATCACCATTTATTCATTATTTTTTTCAAAACTGTCAAATCTTTTTAAAAAATGCCCTCTCACCCATCATTTAGCCAAATTTTGGTGGACCACCAAAAACTTTTCAAGAGAGATGCCGTCTGGTGAATATATATGGAAAATTTGAAGGCAATTCGATCAAAACTATGGAAGAAGCATTTTAAAACTGGCAACAACAAAAAATTAAATTCCACCCATTTTTTGGTGGAGCGCCAAAAAGAAAAAAAAACGAACTTTCAAAGAGATGGCAGCCTAGTGAACATTTTTGCAATGCTGGAATGCAATCCGACAAAAATTGTGGAAGAAGAAGCATTTTGATTGGCTACCAAGAAAATGTTATAAAGCCTCCGATTTGGCCAGTTTTTGTCGGGTCGTCAAAACATTTCACGAGGTTTTCCTAGTTAGCATTCGTACAAAATCTGAAAGAAATCCGATCCAAATTGTGGAAGCAGAAGCATTTTGAAAATTGGCTATCAAAAAATTTTAAAAAGCCACCCATTTAGCCAATTTTCTTTTGAATTGCCAGTAATTAGTAATTTTCTAGAGATGACAGCCCGGTGAATATTAAATGCCCCCTCCCCCAGTTGGCCAATTATTAGCGCATCGCTAAAAAAAAAAAAAAAAAGAATTACGAGCGCATTGTGATATTTTCCATATAATAATAACAATAATAATAACAATAATAATAACAATAATAGTAATAATAAGTAGAGCAGCCAATCCAAACAAAACAGAAGAGTACAGACTTATATTACACAGTTGACACACACTTAGTTTCTAGTTTTTGTAAACAAAAACAAATGTCTCCCCGACTAAACCCATAAATCATCAACAACCATTTTTTTTTTTTCTTATTACTGAAATAAAGGATTCACTTCTACAAAAAATGATCACAATCATTGTCAAAATTTCAAAATTGTCGAAAATAAACAAAACTAGATCGTGGTCACTATAACAAATTTTACTGTACGGCCTTTCTATCCGAATCTGAAAGTTAGTCACCACAGTAGTTTTACTGCAGTTCCATTCTTATCCGGGTCTGGAAGTTAGTTAAGGCAGACAGGTTTTTACCGCACGTCTTTTTATCCAAATCTCGAACGTGTCACGACAGACAAGTTTTTCTTTGCATCTTTTCATCCGGGTCTTGAATGTGGTCGTTATAAATAGGTTTTACCACAGTCTTTTTTTATCCGAATCGCCACTCCCCTCCTTCACTACAGATTTTTTTTTTTTTTTTTTTTTTGCGAACAGCCCCCCCCCCCCCCCCGCCCCCACTCCCCCTTCCGCCCAGCTAATGAAGGTACGACTCTTACCGCAACCCTTACGCTTTTACCCTAGTTTGCGGTTAGAGTGTGTATAGTATATATAAATGTAGCTATAGCCATGACTTATAAACGGTGTGTCCCCTAAATGTAGCTATAGCTATGATATATAACCTTGTCTTCACACATTCCTATCGGCCAAAGGCATTAAAAAGCCATTCTTCATAATTAATAAATGACTTAGTCCTAGATGACTCTTGCTTCCTTCCCAGGAAAAGCATAGTTCCTATAACATATAGTGTCATTGATCTCAATTTTGCCAATCTCGGCGCACGACTGGGGCCAATGACGTTATTTTAGAAAGGGTGCATCACATAAAAAAAAACAAAAACAAATTATAAATTATGGCGCACAATTATCATGGTCAAATGACAATTTATAATGAGAAAAATAGATGTTTTCTTTAGATAAGAATATAGAATACCCCCATTATCGCCCATCACAACAATAAATCTACAGTTGCAAAACCACTCTTTACTCAAGTTTGGTAGTTTGGCCGAAAATAACACGCAAGGATACTTCTCAGTGTGCTTTTTGAGAAAAAGCCTGCTAGTCCCGAAACTCGGTGTCCTGGAACGTGCGCCGAACGATCCAGATTCGAAAACTGAGATCAATGGCCATTTCTATTACAGGAACTTTGACCCTCCCTCACCTAGGAAGACAGAAAGGGTACACTGGGACTACACATGACTCACGCCGGGGGCAGAAGAGAATAAGGACTTCATAATGCCACATGAGACGCCCTTTTAGTTCTGTAAAGAAGAAACCTATGCAGTGGATTTTAACTAACAATTATTATATTAGAATGTTGAAAGTTTGTAAATATTTTAGGCTTTTTCATTAAGGTTCAGATTTGTTCCACATTACTGTGCTATTTTCATATCGTTTCCACAAGCCAAATCACACTTTATGTGTTTCGAATAAAAATGCACAAGAATTTTGAATTTCGACTGCGAGGGAACTGGGTAAAAAATAAAAGAAATGACAGAAAAATATCGATGAAATATCGCAAAAACAGCTAAAACTCGGAACATAAAAGAAATTGAAACTTGAAACTATTTTTTAAAACCTTTAATACATTTTTAAAACAGCATACGGGTTGTTAAAAGCCCGACTGATCTTTGTTGCAAGAGAAATTTCATATTTAGGCGAAATCTCTCTATTATTTCTTTCATTTTTTACCCGGTATTGTTATTCGCAACGCAGAATTTTAGCGCATTTTTATTGGGAACGCCCAAAGTGTGATTTGGCTTATCGTATTCCTATAACTACCAAAAAGGTCCAATCAATCCCAAGTATATGGCATTGAGCATATTCAGTAGTGAAATGCGTCCAGTAGGTTTCGGTCTATCTGCATCAAATTTCCAATTCTACCACTATCCCTAATTTCCAGCCTGGGATTTGTAACAGGGTTGGGTTTCTCCCAGGAAGAAAGGTATTTCTCCCCTCCCCACGGGAGAAATGGGGGGAAAACTCGGGATTTAGGGTTTCTCCCGGGGAGAAATGTTTCTCCCGGGGATAAATGGGGGAGAAACAGGGGAGAAACGTCGGGCATGAAAATTCTTTCAACGTTTATTTGCATTTTATTATAAATTATTTAATAAACTGGCGTATCATCGACATTCGGTACATTTCCCTCACGTTAAGTGCATTTAGATGGGGGTACTTTTGCACGATGAGCTTATTCCAACTGCTCGTTTACGCAGTAAATGCATTTAGCATATGATTTTTTATCCTTCACAGACAAACTGAAGTGCTCCCAAACTTTATCTTTAGGTCTTCCTCCTTTAAACATTTTGAGTTGATAATTTAGTGGCAGCACAAAGACACCAATCGTAATTTGTCTGTAATGATAATGTCGTAAATTTTTACAACCCTTCTGTAGCTGTTGAGGATTACTCACACCCTTAATCTCTACATTTCCTGAGATATAAGGATTAAGACGTTTTGTTAACGCGTAGCTCGGCGTAACTGAAAGATAAGCAGGTCAGTACTTTGACACAGGCTGACAGAGAACGGATTTTTCTTTGATCATGAGTAGAATAGTAAGTCATCTGCTTTGTAGCAAAAGAAAGAGAGTGAAAGCCTGAATAACAAATGTCGATCATACATTTGTGTATTCTAACGTGTACGTTAAGCAAGACAAAACAAAAGAATAAAAAAGAGGGGAGAAACTACGGGAGAAACTGCGGGAGGAACGTATTTCTCCCCTCGGGTAAAAACCCGGTTTAAACCCAGGGTAAAAACCCTAATGGGAGAAACCTGCCAACCCTGATTTGTAAATATGCTCCATCTGTGTGTCGCAGTTCCATCTGACATCTTCCTCGTAAGATCAGGTATGTCATTAGGGTCGTTTTATCACCAGGACAAGGCAGTCACAAAATCCTCATAGCCATACCGTTAGCAGTACACTCAAAATCTACCTCTGAAAAAATTGCTGGCCTCGTCGGAATCGTCCATCGTCGTACCACTTTGGGTATTTTTTGGGCGAAAATAAAGGATCTACTGCTAATTCAGTCCCACTGTTCATTGCATCTTAGTATTGTTAACTGATTAGCTGTATCGCATAAGAATCACAACCAAGTGACTAGCAAATCGTTTCTCTGCGCGCAAGGCTTCACAAAAAATGTCTCTTCTTGAAAACACCGATTTATCGTTCACATTGACTATTGCACAAGCAGATTTAAATTAGTCCCCTCAGACCGTTGTTATAAAACAGATGACTTCTGATGAGTTTTTATGTAAAAAAAACAACAGATGGATATTTAAAAAAGTAGTTGCAACTACATGCGTATTATTTTCGCTGAATCCCTAGCGGATCTGCGGAGTAAAAATTATACATAACAGACCGAACCGTCGTGGGGAATGGTTGTTGAACATATTTTAAAAAGTGGTTCCTCTCTTTTATGAGTACTATGTTACGCGAGATCTCCAGTGGAACTGTGGAGTAAAAAGGTATTATACACAACAGACCTAACCTCCGTAGAAGATGGTTGTTGAACATATTTTACGCGGGATCCCCAGTGGGTCTACGGAGTAAAAAATTATTTTATACAATAGACCGAACCGCCGAATTTTTCACTTCATATATTTCTTTATAAGAACGAAGAACCTCACTCGCAGGCCTCTTCTTTTTTGAAAAGATCTCACACTGCAGGACAGTACGGACCAAATACTGTGTTTTGTTTTAAATCCCGCACAACTTTGAGCTGCATGTGTGTTCATGACTACTTCTAACGACCCCTAAACGGAGAAACGTACTGAATAAAAAAAACCCAGCCTTTTTAAACGAAATTTGTACATTTCGCGGAGCACGTCTTGCCTCAAAATTGTCACATCTTTCTCCACGTTTTTTTCCTGACACGCAAGGTAATACATTTTATACCAACTGCCCCTCCCCCTCCCCCTTTGGGTTCGCTTTATAACACGAATGTGGACATCCGTCATCTGTATGTAAGTGTGTAAATCTAACTTGAGATGCCTTTTCATCTGCATGTATTAGTCTAGCCGAGTATCGTCAGTGGCCTATACCTATCACCTGTTGTCCGTCCGTTTTGTGTATATAGGATCAATATTTCACAATGCTATTCCTGATACATTTCTGGCTCCATTATTTTGCAAATGTGGCGGTAATGTTAAAATGTCAAAATGTCCCCTACGATTTCATAATGTGCGAGAATTATTTTACAGCCATTCGTCTCTGATAGGGTTATTTTTGTGTTAAAGGCATTCGCTCATTTTCACTGACAGTACGTACTTTTTTACTTTTTGTGTGGTCATTTCGGCTAGTGAAAATGTCTCTTATCACTGTGGTTTGATTAATATCGATGTGTCTCATGTGCCTATAACTATATTATAGTCTGATCCGCCAAAACTAAACATAATTGTATATATTTTTTAATTATTCTGAATTCTTAGATTTTTAATCGGATGCATTTGTGTTTCATTAGACAAATCAAACTGGTGGTAAAGACAACACAAGCAGCCATATGGTTTTATTACATTCTGATACTCATCGCTCTTTGCTACTGTGAGCTCCTACAAAGTGCTTGCATAGAAATTGCTTATACAACGAATAGACGCTCTCCGGTGGTGAACGGCTCAGGTTTATTATGCTCATTTACGTGACATGCAGTGGATATTCCAGTTGATGTTTATTAAGATGGTAAAGCTACAAGTTATAGCAGTAAAAACTCTGTCCAAAATATTTATATTCAATGCTTTTTAGGCCAGCTGATTTTCTCGGGATGGTCTTATCACATCAGTGAGGGCAGGGCATCCATCGTCTGTATTTAGGTATTTACACACGTAGACGTTCACTTAAAATGTTTCTTACTCCGGATTTTGATTCGATTCCGTTCAATTTTTATATTTTGTATATTCCCTGAGTGATCGACTCTTGGAAAAAGACATTTTCTGTTGATTCACAAAAAAATTGTCTAATTGGCAACATTTTAAAACATTTGTGAGTTTTATTCAAAATGAATTGGCTTATGCAACTTGATTGAATTTAGCAGTATGTAGCACTTCTCTTGATACGATTTCTACTCGACACTACGTCTATTATGTGAGGAAAATTTGGTGGCCATGTGTTGGCAATTTTACTGGTAATGTGTTCAAATGTAATACTTACCTTGCTGTGCGACAACCGCAGAGTGCCAGTTTATTGCATAAGACATCGTTGTGCAAGCACTCTGTAGAAGTCGAGCCCACTACAGCAAATATTAAAAAGTATTGATTAAAACATATATTTATGACCCTTTTCATTTGTCAGAAAGAATCTGACAAATTTTGACATAAGAAAAAAACACGAAAACGGCACATGACGTCATCACCTAAAATGTGAATGTGATTTGAACAAGATTTTGTATTCAAAATGACTCGCTATTGGAAAGTCGTATCGATTTCAACATTGTTTCAATTTTGAAGCATGCAATGAATGAGAAAGGTGTCACTGCGTAAGGAATTATCTGTAGCCAAGCAAAATGTCTCGATATCGGAAGGTCAAACCGACTTCAAATTTTGTGTAGTTATTCTTTAGGTAAGTGGCACGGGTTCTTAAACATTAAATTTATCTAGAAAATTAAGAACAAATCCCGCCTTCCCCTTTTTGTCGGCTTCCATATTAACCAAGCATAAGCGTGGGATTTCAGCGTTTTTCACAAGATTCTCGAGTGTCTCTGCATTCTTTAGAAAGGTTGAAGACAATAGTAGAACTATTATCAATCCCTAACTATTTCTTAGATTGATTGTAATTGACCTTTTTCCATTACTCATCTGCAGCTATTACGTTACGTGCCACTCAGGGCTTAGTGCCAGTTTGGTGAATTGTAAAGTGTTAATCTACGAGGCCATAGAACGCTGCTGTGGTATTTTCAGGTCTCCGAATGTCTAGCTGTTGTTATTTCATTTAGTTACTAAGCTGTTCCACACGTCGAATCTTTTTTGTAACGGTTAGCATTGATTGCAGCACCTGGAAGCATGTTTCACTTTTAAAGTGGATCATTTGATATTTTCTGTTATGACAAGCAGCTCACCATTTTGGCACCTCTTTTCTAACCGAGGTGAGTCTCAGCCTTTGTGCTGTTATGAAGAACGCATTTCTAGTACTTTTTGGCAGATAAAAATATACGAAGACAAGGCAGTTCATGGTTATAAGTACACCTAGGCCAAAGACCGTTACCGTAACCATGGTTAAAAGGAATAGTTTTGCATTTACAGTCGTGCCAACATTGTAGGGCGGGGTGAAGGTTACCAATTGTTTTTAAATCCAGTCTACCATCGAGAACCGAATAAAAAGATGTGAAGTGAAACCTGTTTGTCGTGACCCCTCCCAGATTCGGGTAAAAAGACGTGCGGTAAAACGTGCGTGTCTTGGCCAACTTCCAGACCCGGATAAAAAAGTGTAACGTACAGAAAAACGGGTTTGATGCCCAACTTCTTGACTCCAATAAAACGAACGTACGGTAAAACCCATTTTAGTGACCACCTTCCAGATTCGAATAAGACAGGCGTACTGTAAACTCTGCGTTTAATGACAACCATGTATTATAATTATGTTTGCAGAAATGAATATTTTATTTCAGTAATACAAAAAGGAAAATGCTTATCGGTGAATGATGGATTTAGTAGGGAAACATTTGTTTTTGTTTAAAAAACAAGACACCAAATAGTTGTCGATTGCAGTGTGCAATATAAGCCTGTACTCTTGTCTTTCGTGTCCACTGGCCGATCTATTTTGATGACGCCATTTTTTGCTGAATATATTCGAAAAATGTAATTTTTTTAAATGACCTAAAAAAAGGTTTCAAAGTGAAGAAGCATTTTAAGTAAAATTTTACATTCGCACGGATGTCCCACTGACGTTATAAACCAGCCGGCGTCAGTTGGTCTAAAAGAGAAATCAAGGAAGGATGAATAAGATGGGAACAGCACGTCCACTAAAATCGGCGGTGCTTAAAAACGCGTTAGCACTATTTTGTGTGACTACCGATTATAAGATGCCCTCGTCATTCTAATTGCTGTTTAGTTTCATAATTTAGATATGTCACTGCACTGTCTCTTTCGTTTTTGATCATAGAATCTCACAAGGAAGATTAAATCCGTGTTTGATATGTTCTTTAATACCTGATTTAATATAAGTATTACTTTCGAGGTGTATGGTGATCCTGATGTTAATGACCACTGGCCATTTTACCTTAAAACATGCAAATTCGAAAAGAAAGGAATTTTTCAGAATCCCTGTTAAATGTGAACAGTTATAAGCTACTTACGAATTATAGGATACAGAAATGCTACAGCTCATTTACAAAAGTTTCTTCGTTAAAGTAAAAGGTTTTACACATAAAGTGAACTTTAAAAACTTCTTATTTCAACATCGTTGGAAACCATATATCGCTCCATTCGTAAATCGACAAGAGGAAAGAGATGTGGAAATGGCACAGCGATATCCGGTGCATCAAATCGCAAACGGTCATATAGTTCCAATTGACTCCCCATCCATAGATTCTTGGTAGGAGAGGCGGCTGCACTAAGGTCACTCGAGATTAACGGTTATGATAGCTGCTTGAGCGATAATAAAATACGAACGCATTATGTAAAATCTGTACAAGAGTAACCTTCAATAATGCATAAACAAAGAGACAAGACATCACTTTTACTAGTTAAGCTGATAACGCACAATTTAAATTCTTCAGAATTGAAAAATAAAGCACTATTTTTATGTTTATTTTTTAACTACTGACCGTACGTACTGCAGCCGAAAAGTTACAGAACAAAACATTTTGTGGTTCAAGAATGCATTGGTTACTCGAGGCCGGTCGTTTATTAAGGACGCTTACTGGTCTAAAGCAGATTTTCAATTAATTCGCAAACCAGTCGAAAGGGCGTTTTTAAAGCTCAAGCGACCTCTGAGGAGATCTATCCGTTATGTGTAAACACAGAGCGGGTGGATATTGTAAAAAAAGTAATTGTTTTCATTGTTGCCCAGTAGCCAACCTTTACGGCTGTTCGGTGTTTTGAGCAGAGAACATTTTTTACGCCGCAGACTCAATGGGGATTCCGCAAGCTACTACTCATAAAAGGGAGGGCTACTCTTTAAAATGTCCATCCGCAATTTGTTTCTGCATAACAGATAGATTCCCTCAGAGGTCAACTGTTTTAAAACAACGATCTTGTTTTGCGTTCTTGTTCAGCCCTTTTTCGCAATTAAGCAGACCGTTACACAGTCTGTGCCTAATATACATGATATGGCAAAATAAAACCGGCATACCGTTGCAGCTTGATTTCGAAAAGGCCCTTGACTCGGTTGAATGACCTTTTCTATTCACGGCACTAGAAAGGTTCAATTTAGGTCAAGACTTTATTTCCTGGGTCAAATGCTGCTATAAAAATATTTGCAGTTGTGTTTGCAACGGTCGCTTTACAACAGATTGGTTCGAATTACACAGAGGGCTGAGGCAAGGATGTCCACTCTCGACTTTTCTATTTCTCCTGAGTATAGAAATTATGGGTGATATGATTAGACAGGATAATGACATAGATGGGTTTGAGACAGGAACACGAAAACATAAACAAAAGCAATTTGCAGATGATTGTACATGCTCGCTTAGAAATACACGTTCTGTCTTAAAACTGAAACTATACGAGCGTTCTCGTTTTTTTTAACTGAAGCTAAATATTGATAAGTCCGTTCTGTACTGGTTAGGCGCATGGAGATACAACAGTACTACAGTTGCGGGTACGAAGGTAGAGACTGATACCTTCAAACTCTTAGGTGTACATGTGGGAACGAATAATGAAGAAAAACTAAACAAGAATATTGACTCCACGAATGGTCTCAAAGAAACCTAAATTTGTTCGGGTAAAGACATATATACTAGTAGCAACGACTTTTGGTAACTCCAACCTACTTTATTATATGTTACATACTGAAGAGAAAAGAGTTTCTAAAATTCAGTGTGAATTAAACAGATTTGTCTGGAACTATCAACCCCCTAAAGTAAAGCACATGGTATTGCGTAACGGTCCGGAGGAAAGTGGCTTAAATGTCATAGATGTTGAATCACAAAGTAAAGCGTTAAAACTGACCTGGTTGAAACGAATCCTACAAGGGGTGGGCTGGAACGACATAGTCAATAGATATTTCAACTCTACGGGTGGTTTGCTTTTTTTGCTTAGGTGTAACTACGATATCGACAAACTAGGTTGGCTGCCCATGTTTCATAAGAAAATGTTACTGTATGCCACAGAAATCCTAAAAGCAGACCACGCCGAATATGTCATTTGGAATGATAAAAATATTCTAATTAACGGCAAAAGTATTTTTTACAAGGAATGGTTCGATAAAGGTGTGGTGCTCATTCACGACCTGTGTGACAAATGAGGAAAATTTCTCAACTATCAACAATTTGTAGATAAATATACCATAAAAGTAAATTTTGTAACATTTAAAGGCGTAATGCAGGCAACGAAGAGGGCTATAAGAAAATATATTGCACTGAGAACAGGAGGTTAAAAACCAAACGTTTTGGTCAATAAAAACAATTGACGGTAAAACCATAAATATTATGAAGGTAAAAAGCAAACAATTTGCGGTGCTTTTCACCTTTATAAAGAGTAGCTTTGCAACAGCTATGCTAAGGTAGCGTACATCGCACTGAATAAGTAATGAAGTTTTCTACAGAAGTATCCCACTTGCAAAATAAAAGCACGACAGAAACTAAACTGATTTCGTTCCAGTTTAAATTGGTGCATAACATTGTCAGTTGTGGAGAAAATCTCTTCCGGTGGAAAGTAAAAAATTCCGCAGACTGCGAATACTGCCAAACTGGTGTGAAAGATACACTAGTTGACTGTGGGTATACACAAAAGTGGGTGGGAGATATATTTTTAATTTTGGATATTTCTGACAAATTACAGCACACCTTTACTATAAAAGACTTACTTTTTGGGGTAGAAGATTTGGCTCTAAATCTTATCATTCTGGTAGTAAAATTTGAGATAATCTCCTGTAGGGGCAGAAAAGAAAATACAGTTCCTTCAGTTGTAGCTCGAAAAGTTTACCAACGTGTGCTTACCGAAAAAAGTGTTTAACCTATCAAAAGTTTCGAAGCAAATGGTCACCGTATAATCATGTAACGGAAAAAAGCCTTCTTTATGAAAAGTCAATACTAACATGAAATAAAATGAAACAATAAAACCCAATTAGCCACAACCAGCTCCTGTTACGAGCAACCAAAAATTTTGAGTATTGTGTGTATGTGTGTGGGTACTGTGTGCATGTGTGTGTGTAGGAGTGTGTGTGTGTATGTGTGTGTGTTGGCACATCGTAATTGTATCCTCAAAGCATTTGTTTAACGAGCGTTTTGAACCCTGCAGTGGACCAAATGTCTATTGACAGGCACCTGAGTCCAATGAGATCGTGTGAAGTCATTTTGAGGATAAGTTATGTCATGTTCTTGTGTGGTGTTCTCTGTACATTTATATCAATATGAAAAGCAAATTAAAAATGATTCGGCTGTTAAATAGTAAATTTAGCTACACAGCGGCGCCACTCTATGGAGCGGAATGTACATGGAGCGTTTCCCTGCCATTAAAATGCAATTCTTCGCATTTTTCACATTTTCTCCATTTCTTAAAAAGCAATTATCAGCGCAGTCACGTTTTAACCATCATGTGGTAACATAAGGCACTTAATGAGAATACCGTCTCCCTTGTCAACAAAAATTACCACTCATCCCAAATTACACCACCGTGTGCCCGACTCGTTTGATCATGCATGGTAAAACTGCCCCTTCTTCCACCACCAGCTATTTATATTTGGAGGGAGGATCCGATATGTTAAGACTGGCATACAACTACTTCGTTGCCCTTGAAACACCTTGTATTTTCCAGTGGTACGGAAGGACTTTTCGGATGACGTCTTTCAAAGCTTGGTCCCTTTGTTTCTCTTAAAAATTAAAAAAATCAGTCTTGCCAATAGTAAAGATATTTGAATGTATTGTTAAATTTGCAGTAATTTAATTCAAGTGTTTTAGAGAACTTCTCAAACAGACATTTTGCAGAGCGTTGTACTTGTGACAGTGCTGTGTACGTCACTGTTGTGTATTTTGTCACGCGTTGTACGTGATTAGGGTTGTGTATGTTCCGCACCACACAGCACATTTTTTATCCAAAAAGACATCAAGAGAGTTATGGAATTTGCCACAAGTGAGAAATTGAAAGAATTTATACTTGTTACTTTTGGATTATAGCTTTAATATGATGCAAACATCTGTCAGATGCATACGACAAAATTACTTTTGAATTCAAGTATTAGGCTTCGAGGGGGTTCACTGTAGTATGCGATGGATAAGATTTGCCTTAGTTCGTTTGTTTTCTAATTTCTAATACAGTATTATTTGATATTACTATATGCATCCGTATTTGCTTTACCTTTGCACAGTTTCAATAATCAAAAACAATTTTATTCTTTGAAATGAGAATTTTAAAGCAATGAAATCATTTTAAATTGTTGAAATACATGGAAGAAAAATGCAATGGAGCTACGCAGATTTCACACACTTGTTTCTAAATTTAACTTAAAAGTTTAATGCCAGCAGCAAATAAATTAAAAGAATGTTTATGGACAATGCCCAAGCTCACGAGGAGTCATTTCAGGATTTAGGACACAAAAGTATAACCTTTAACAAAAGTATCGAGACAGTAAGGCTATGTGCCTACCGTCAAGATTTTACTACAAAACAGTAATAATCACGTAGATACCAATATTTGGGAAACAGGCCGAAACCCCCACCCCCGCCGAAACCCCGGCCTTAACCCCCTGTCAACCCCACTCCCCGACTAAAACCCCCCGGCGGCCTAAACCCCCCCGACCCAACCCCCCCCCCGTTCTCAAAGAAAATGTGAAATGATAATTGCTCCAAAATGTGAAATGATAATGACTCCAACAATTGCTCTCTCAAATAAAAATGGCAAGGCAACAAAGCCATATTGTTTTGCTAATATTTCCATTATTTTTTGGTAAACAACCAAAAAATAACAAGTGTCCACCTGGCCGTTTTTATTATTTTTTTATAAACAGCCAAACATAGGAATTATAGCCAGGTGAACATTTGTGCCAAATACATTCAATCAAAATTTTATGATATTTTCACTACATACTAAGAGGATCCTACATTTGTAAGAAAATTGGTTCTCGGTCAATGTTTTCGCTAATATTTGGTGAATTAACAAAAATAATATCCAGTTGTATATTTATGGTCCATGCTTTCGATCAAAATTTTAAAAGTTTTCAATAATTTCCAGGAGAAGATACAGTTTTAGGAAACTTGATTTTAGTCAGTATTTTTAACTGATTTTTTTTTTGCTGTTTAAATAAAAAGTAATAGCAAGATTAGACTACGTATTTAGGAAAGTAAGGCCTCCGCAGGCGTGGGTTCAGATTTTAATAAATACGATACTTCAACCAATGTTTGGCTTGCAAAACGAGTAACTTTCAAAATGATAAGGACGGGGTGGGAAAGGGTAGTTATAGCCCCTATATTCGACCAATTTATGACATTTCCATAAAGATCATAGGAGGAGATGTGTTTTTGCGAAATATAGGTAGGCAAATATTTCCACCAGTTTTGGTGGATTGTTGATGTTTGGCGAATCACAAAAAAGTCAAGGCAAGGTAAGTAACAATAATAGATAACAAATAATAATAACAATAGCAATAGAAAATAGATTTTCGCCAATATTTTCTCCATATTTTGGACAAACCATAAAATAATAATAATAGTAATAATAATAATAATAATAATAAAAATAATAATAATAATAATAATAATAATAATAATAATAATAATAATAATAATAATAATAATAATAATAATAATAATAATAATAATAATAATAATAATAATAATAATAATAATAATAATAATAATAATAATAGCCAGGTAGGCCTATTTACCGCTTCCCTGATTTAAAATTTTAAGATAGTAAAATTATATCCCTAGCATTCGAAACTGGCATTAAGCCTAATTTTTCCGAGTTACGAAAACAGGGAATTCTCCTGGCGTCAGTTAAGAGTTCACCTTTACTTTCACCAATATTTAAGCAAAAGGTAATAGCCAGGTAGATAGTGATGCCTGCTATCTACCTTAAAATTTCAAGACAGTAAGACTATCTTTCTGGTGCCGGTAACGATTTTGAGAAAAAGTGACTTTGCCAATATTTCTACCAATTTTTGGTGAATTGGCAAATAGAAACAGCCAGGTAGATAGTGGTGCCTGCTAGCTGCCTTAAAATTTCAAGACAGCAAGGCTGTCTTACTGGTGTCAGTAGAGAATTAAAAAACATGGTTTGTTTGACTATATTTCTGCCAGTTTCTTGGGGAACTGGCTTAAAAGTAACAGCCAGACAGGTATTTCAGGACATTCAGGATAAAAACCTAGGAGGAGATGAGCCTTTTCAGCTTAGAAGCAAACATACGCTCATAAATATATATTTTATCGATCAATATTGCCCCTGCTTCTGCATAGGCTGGGGCTTAAAAGCACAAAATTCATATTTCTAACTGTGCTGCTAGCAATATGGTACATATGCTGCGGGATGGGAGTGGGTGAAAAAATTTCCATTCAATTTCAATTCGATTTAAAATGCACAGATATATTGTTGAGGATGACTTCATAGCTATTGGGCAAACTTTACCTGTGGATACCTTTTCTACATTTAATAAATTTTAATTGTTTTCATCTGACAAGAACACACTACCCCAACAATGTACAAAAATAAAACCACGATTGTTACTTTGCTGACATTTCAATGTTATGGCTAACGAAAAACAAAAAAGGTATGCGAATAATGACTTTCTATTTCTTTATTATCTTTGATAAACACATTCTATAGATGACTTTATCGCTATCAATCGCATATAGCCACCTTTAAAAGCCTGATTTTCAAATTAAATTTGTCCTTTACCAATAAACCTAAATTTTATAAAGAACGTGATTCTTGGCATGTTTTCATATTGAATAGATGATATATCGGGAGTAAAACATACGTTGCGGAAACTAGAGATAAGGGAGGTAAGGGAGACAGGCTTACTGCACTCGTCAAAAAGAAAATTTCATAAATCCCCAGAAAGCTTTGAAGTTGATTTCAGGACAAAATTGTGTCATTTCAAATTCATTTTTAACAGAATGTAAAGGCATAAAACATACAATAAAGAAATGAAAGTTTATAATATATGGTGATAGCTTTATAACGAACAGAGAAAACGTTCTTTCATTTAAGACAATTTAACACAATGGAAACCGAAGAAGCAGCTTTGAATTACTTTTTGTAAGATTTTCTTACAGCTATAATATCGTAATATCCTTTATGTTTGTGAGAACAATTTCAGAAGTAAATATTTTTGACAAAACGAACCTGAGCCATATCTAACACTCTACTAAGCTTAATACCATACAATACACAGAAGATATATTCACATCAGCTGATCTTGAATGAACGTTTTCTCATATTTCTGTCGTATACAACAATCATATCCCTTCTTCGTATTGAGCATGGGTAATTTAAAAGTCCATAATGATCGATTTTACCAATTGCTGCTTCACATTTAAAATGTTGAATGACTTGTTCGATCTGCCTTGCAAGATAAAAACAACTACGATCGGTCCATTCCAAGTGGTATGTGTACTCCAAGGAGTCATCCTCAATCACAGGATCAAGAAATGCCACGACGCCATTAGACTTGTTTTGCAATGATTTCCTGTACTCTCCGAAACGGACTATTGTTTTATGTATCATATCAAGTAAACACAGAGTTATAATGCCAGGAGACAAATGTTCGATGCATTTCGTGTCACATGACTGAAATACCAGGTGAAGGAAACACAAGCGCAGATGAAAGCTTCGTATCAATGGATCGAAACCATATAGCTTAAGGCTTGTTGCCTCATCCATCATATCACTGTATTGTACAATTGTAGAAGAAATGCCATTCTGAAGCAAATACTTTGCTACCCTGAAGGCTGATTTCAAGTCATCAGAGAGCCCATCCATTATCTCCTTTGCAACTATGCCTGTGTCAAATCCGTAATCGCTGGAGGGGGATAAGAGAGTATATAATAGATCACAGCAACCTTCTTGTTCAAAAGATTTGCTTTTGAGGTACCCCGATGAAGCCTGAGAAAAAGCCACTTTGTTGGAGACAGATTTTGGAGTTTTATAGGCAGGAACAATATCTACTGTTGCCCCAAAAGCTTCGTTTCCGTTAACATTCCTCCTATACTCCATGATTAGAGACAAACAAACACGTTTCGTTTTCACACCATGTATAATCCAATGAAGAGTGCCATTCAATATGCTTCTCATATTTGTCTTTACAGCTGCGCATATACCACTACATACATCTTCAAAGCTCGGGAGATGGGCGTTTGAGAAAACAAGTAAGAAATCTGCTTCATATGGTAGACCTACTTTTAATCCCGAGTGAAGACTACCTGTTGGCTTTAAATAAATTTGCCTGTCATCAAACATGTTTCTAGCTACTTCGCAGATATTTGACAGGATAACTTGGATTCCATTAAAGGCCAAGGTGTGTTTAGGGTCGCACAATTTAATACACATCTTTTCATCCAGTGTCTTTGTTATCACTTCCAAGTGTTTATACCCTCTCGTACTGCCAGAGCATTCTTGCAAAAACTGCGAGAGGTTATAACAGAAAGATGAGACATTTTCTTTTTCGTTATCATCTCGCATTCTGCTGAACCGTATGTATGTATCGCTTGTAGATGCGGCTGTTTGAAAATTGTTACTCAGTTCCGTAACCTGTAGACGTAATTTTTGCAGTTTTGTAGTTTTAGCACGATCATTGCAGTGAAATATGAAACGCTACCACTCAGTACAGTGCGAATGATCTCATATTATTAATCCTTCGTACACAACAGTGTAGTTACTATTTGTCACATTAAACATGTGTAATTCTGTACAATGTCTTACAATTTACAGTGAAAATAATTCGCAACAGTGGGTCTCATTTTTCGCATTTTCAAGCATTGCGTGGAGCCAGAGCAAAATAAATACTATTACAATTGGACTAGACCGTTTGACTACCGAGTGGCGAAATTACAATTGGGGTTACAAAAGTCCGATTCTGAACATTTAATAAATTCAGAATCGTCCAACAATCCACATTAAAAGTCATGTCAAGTTACCAGTTGCATCAAAACTGTACGCAATACAATTTTTGGCATGTTATATTCCAGTCAATATTATGACGTCGAGAAAGCGTCGATTTCAGATTGCGTCAGTGGCCAGACGAAATCTCAACATGGGAACTGCTTGTAACATAGTGCTGAGTTTGGTTTTTGTCGCGACCACAGATCAACGTTTTCAACGCAGCGCTGAAAAGATGTTGGAAAAGCAACGAGTTGAAGACGTCAATTTTGCTCGCCAAAAAAAAAAGCAAAAAAGCAAAAATTTCCGTTGCAAAAACCTGGTTGTAATTTGTTTGTGATCACATGTGCGACCACATGACTGTGGTTTTTGTCCGGCAGTCACATAATCGGTGGTCGTTTGGTGTGGACGATAATTTTGCTATCCATGGTTTTTGCCATGTAGACTTACATAATCATAGAAAACTGACGTTGATTAAACGCTGAAATATTTACTGAGATGGATGAATTATAACAACGTCATAAACATTAGTGTGACATTATATCATAACACTCTTGTAACAAATGGGCGGATCATTCTTCGCGTGTCATATGTTTTGGTGGTGAGCATATCCGAAACGTCGGGGATTAGCATCCGTGCTTTGATATTTATTGTTCAGCTGTTGCGTGCTTTTGTTGTGTCGTGCTTTTCTTGTTCCGTGCAACGAGCCTGTTGCACGGAACAAGAAAAGCACGACCTCAGTTGCGTGTAACAGCCTGTGCGTGCTTTTGTTATTCCGTGCCGAAGTTGTTTCTGTATTTTCCAGTCAATATTATAACCCGTCTTCTCCCATTAAAAAGTGGAACAACAGTAATTCTACTATTGATTAATCATTCACTTCAAACAATAATCTCCGCCTCAACGATTTCAACATCTGATTAGAAGCACTGAAAATGTGCAATGTAGAAGACATATATTTATGAATGCGAAAGCAGGAATTACAAAGCAATGTAAAATTAAGCCATTTTTAGTGAAAATCAACAATAATAGCACTAACAATAATCATATTTCCTTTTGTTTTCGTTTTAAATATCAGAGAAAGCCATTTTTAGCTAAAATAAACCTTTGCTTTATAACAATGACAATAAGAAGCTCCTCCGATACTGAGGATCCCCAGGTGACGGTGAGAATCCGACTTTTTTTCTTTTCAATGCTAGATTAAGTCATTCTTTACTCAATAACTCTGTCATGACAAACTTGGATCAAACAACTTGACAAAAATCATGACTAGGAAAGAGGCTCTAAAACTTATAAAATAGGTTGACAGGGTATTGGCACGGCATTCAGCATGCAAAAAGCATATTACAACGTTAATATCTTAAAAAATTCTTATTATTACCTAAAATCCAAATAAACGCTATTTGCACGACAAACTG